>OY292275.1:2500000-3750000 GCA_958496175.1 Sisyra terminalis | reverse complement strand
TCTGTCATAGTGCAGCCAGGGGAATTACATTTTCAACCAATTAAAGTGGCAAAAAACTACGAATTTTTTTTTCCATTAAACTTTTTTCAAACAATGTTGACAAAAAATCATACTACAGAAAAATCTCAGTGGATTTTTACAGTCATTGAAAATCTTGAATCACCAGGGGAATTACATAGGTTATTTCCCATTTTGTTACATTAACTGACGTCTACATTAAAAAAAAAAAAAAACTATTGAAATATTTCTTTGGAAAAAGTTTAAAATATCTGGAAACTTCAAATCAAAAATTTTTCTTCATCAAATCAACCAGGCTTTTTCAACGAACGGCCAGGGGAATTACATGGGATGGGTTTCATTATATTTTTCCCCACAAGCTTTCAACTAAATTGCCAATTAATAACGGAAAACTTAATCAAATTTCTCTTCAATTTTCACGGAAAGATTTTGAAAAAAGGGAAAGAGTCTACACGTTAAAACTTTTTTTACAAACAATTAGATGCTAGTTGTATTCAAAAACAAAATTTGAAGTCTGAGACTTTAAGTCTTTTTAAAATAAAAAATAACAAAATTTGTAAAGTTTCAATATTTGCAATTTTCTGAACTCAATATCTCTGTTGGGGGACCAGATAAAAATCTGAAATATCACCTCATTATAGTATTGTATGATAGTATTATGCACCTAAAATTTGGAGTTTGAGATTTGACTAGGAGCAGAGGTATTGCAAGCACAAAATGTCAAAATAATGCATACTTTAGTAAGTGTAATGTAATGTATTTAACCATTTAATATATGACATATACTTGGCAAAAAGGGCATTTTTCACAAAACAACATATACTCTGGGCTAACTGTTATTCAAATCTTAAATTTAAAACATATACTTCTTTCTGGAAGCTAATAATGTATGATGGCCCAGCATATATGTTGTTTTGTGTAAAATGCCCTTTTTGCCAAGTATATGTCATATATTAAATGGTTAAATACATTACATTACACTTACTAAAGTATGCATTATTTTGACATTTTGTGCTTGCAATACCTCTGCTCCTAGTCAAATCTCAAACTCCAAATTTTAGGTGCATAATACTATCATACAATACTATAATGAGGTGATATTTCAGATTTTTATCTGGTCCCCCAACAGAGATATTGAGCTCAGAAAATTGCAAATATTGAAACTTTACAAATTTTGTTATTTTTTATTTTAAAAAAGCTTAAAATTTCAGACCTCAAATTTTGTTTTTGAATACAACTAGCATCTAATTGTTTGTAAAAAAAGTTTTAACGTGTAGACTCTTTTCCTTCCTTCACAATCTTTCCGTGAAAATTGAAGTTTTTACAAATGAGAGCTAAAAATTTAGGCTGAAATTTCATCCCTTAGAATTAGATTTAGGTGAAAACGTCTTATTACAATCTTATAGTTTATATTTTCATGAACCCACTGCTTTTAGTTTCATTTTGATAGGACAAATAGGGCCTGAGATAATCAAGTTTCCGCAAACCCTTAAAAATGCGAAAATGTCTACGCCTAGTAAAACTAATATGGACAGTCTAAGGTGATTTTTTTTTTTACTTTTTTTGACTTTTTTTAGTCCCATCGTGAAATTTTGTTGGAAATACCAAAAAAAAAAAAAATCCCTGAAAGTTTGAGCGCTTAATATTAATTTTAAGTCCTCGACCAAGACGTGTAAAGATTTCCCATTGAAAATACACGGAAACTCTGATTTTTTATTTTTAAACTTCTATATCTCAGCGGCATTTCATGGGATCGCTTTTACCGAAGATGGTTTTTTCTCAAAATTAAACGCTCCACAAAAGTGCCCATTGCGACAAAGTCGTAACTCACACCGGTGAAGTAGTACGGGCCACTGAACCTGATTTTTCCATAAAATTCAAGGCTTAATATCTCGTTTAATATTGATCTTCGCGATTTGGTCTACAAGAACTTTTTTGTTGGAAATCAATTTCTCTACAAGTTTTTCATTTATAATTTGTCCGTAGCTCTTGTTATTTATTAGATAAATGCAAAAAAAAAACGCGAATTTTATGGAAAAATCAGGTTCAGTGGCCCGTACTACCTGACCGGTGTGAGTTACGACTTTGTCGCAATGGGCACTTTTGTGGAGCGTTTAATTCTGAGAAAAAACCATCTTCGGTAAAAGCGATCCCATGAAATGCCGCTGAGATATAGAAATTTAAAAATAAAAAATCAGAGTTTCCGTGTATTTTCAATGGGAAATCTTTACACGTCTTGGTCGAGGACTTAAAATTAATATTAAGGGCTCAAACTTTCAGAGATTTTTTTTTTTTTGGTATTTCCAACAAAATTTCACGATGGGACCAAAAAAAATAATAAATGACCCTAATGGACACCACCGGAAAACTTAAAATAATGATGAATTTGAACTACCAACATGTTGGGGTGACAGTAAAATAAAATCAGAGTTAAAAAAATAGTCAAGCAACCAGTGCTTGCCCGACTGAATTGGACTGAGCCTACTTTAAATTACAATATTTCGGCTACAATTATCATCGAGTACGTGATGTGGGTCATGCCAGGGGAATGACATGGCTTGCATTTATTTATTATTTTTCTGAAAAATGATTGATATGACAAATGTTTTATTGATAGAGCATTGAATTTACGATGTCGTCAATTTATGAGATTTGATTTTTTTTCATTGAATTAGCATAAATTTGCGCGTTTTTCACTCCACTTCGTCTAGCCACTCTTCTTTGTTTCTCATATTAGTAGACGTGCGATCGGTGGTGTCTGTCAGTCGGTCAGCTGATCGTACGGTTTGCTAATAGATGCGACTAACATTGACGTTGACGTCACCTCGAACGAGTCGTCCAAAAAACGTGCAAAAGTCAGACGCCAGAAATCGGAAAAACAACAATCCATCAACAATCGGTCGGTCAACAACAATCCGCTTGGACCACTGATCCAATTTGCATATTGCGCGAAAATTGCCACCCACGATACGTTTCCATTCGCCGAACGGTGCCGAGAAAGTGAAATACAATCGAAAAAAGTGACCAAATAAATTTAAACAATTCGCGGAAATTTGTCAACAATGAAAGCCCCCCGGTGAAACTGTGCTAATTTCAATGGACTGAATGATGTGTTGAACCAAAAAATTCGCGGGGAATTATGGGAAACATTCCTACGTGTTGTGCTAGTTTAAATTTATCGATCATCGATAAGAAAAAGGTAAAATTTTCTTAGTACTATTTTCGACAAATTTTCATTGGATCATTTCGATCACGTTTGGTGGTCAAGTGGTCAAAAAATTCGGCATGGAAAGCACGTGCTGCTTCGTTACAAATTGCTGCGTTGGATTACCAATTGTTGGGACTTTGAAAAATTCCGCGAAATCGGCAAACAGTGGTTTAAAAAAATTAGATGATTTGACCGAAAATTGGGCGTAATTGTTTCGGCTTTTACTGTCAAACTTGCCGCCCAATTAACAATAAAATTAACGGGGATTTTCGGTCATTATACCGATTTAAATCTCAGTGATAAATCTGCAAAAAATTTAACGAGTTAAACATAATTTTTTCGGCCTAATTCTATGAATAAAAACTATTAAGGCTAGTTTTATAAAAACAGCTCCAAAAAAATAAGTTACAAACTATTAAGAGGTTTTTCTTACTTTTTGACCTTGAAAACTCTTTGTTAGTTTAAATTTCTTATGGATTTTTAAAAATATCAATCATTGTATATAAAAGCAGCGGTATAAAATAGGGAAATTATTAGACCAGGGGAATTACATTATTCTAAAAACGGCCAAAGACAAAAAAATTGTGCAAACTTTTCGTTTTAATATCTAAGAGGCGATTTAAAACCGCGGTTTAAAACAAATTGCACCCTTTTAATTTTTACAATCGTAAAATGTGATTAAAAACTTTTTGCCCAGAGGAATTACATAGCTCCAGGGGAATGACTTCAACATTTTTCTTTCATTTCTTAGAAGTAATAGTATTAAAGAAGCACTTTCCATATCGAATTATTTTTAAAGTTACCTTGAAACATTATAAAAGAAAAAATTGAAATTTTCCCTTTTGTATTGAATAACCAAAATAACGGTTGGAAAATGGTGCGTCAGGGGAATTACATTTGACTGCATTCTTTAATAGTCCAACTTGTTTTCTTTCCTGAGAAATTTCTTGCACTGAATTATCTTTTAACACTTTTATTTTTTTTGAGAATTATTAAGAATTATAACCAAAATTTTTCGTTAATCAAAATTTTTAATGAGACCAAATGTTCCACCAGGGGAATTACATTCGCATAACTTAAGCCCAATTTAATTTTCAATTTTTACTATCCAATTTTTTTCTATTTGAAGTTTACGAAAATCTTTCTCCTCTTACGAGTATAAAATTGTATAAAAACCAAGAAAATCCGAAAATGTGGCAGATGCATTGTATGTACCAGGGGAATTACATTCTTTAGGTAAACCATAGAAACCAATGGAAAAACTTTCTGTCCAAAATGAAAATATTTAAGCATCGTATAAAAATCTTTAGCAAAGCCAAATTTCAACAGTCCCACTGTCTTCATATTGGATTTTTTTAGAACTCCAAAAATAATGATTTAGTACTCCAGGAGAATGACTTGGATGTTCCTCTTCAAAAAAAAAAAATCGATTTTTTTTCTGGTCAAACAGCCCCACAAGTCAAGAATTTAGGCTTTCAAATTTTATTTGGAGAAATTATGAAAATAAAATTAAATATTTATAACAAAGAATAAAATTCAAATGATTTTTTTTTACTGAATTCAATTTCAAATTTCGATCCAATAATGGAATTTCGGCCTCAAACTTGTACTCTGGTTTTTAATCTTCTAATTTAGATATTTTTTTTTTAATTAAAAGGAAAAGATTATGGCATCACTCACCACACAGGGGAATTACATTAAGAGTGTTGACCAAAAAAAAAAAAAAATAATCAAAAAAATATTTTAAAAGTTAGAACTTTTCTTTTATTGTTTCTGAGAAGCTTCAGTACGTTAGTTACATATTTAATTGTTGTATGGATGTCAATGAAAATTTGCAATTGTTCCAATTGTTGAAAATTGAAGATCCATGCCAGGGGAATTACTTCGATAAAACTTAACAGTTTTGGCCAATTTTAAAGGTTATACATTGATTTTTTTAAGCTTAAACGTTTTCCAATCAAAGTCTTTATAAAAGCATGTATGCTTTTTAAAGATTGACTAATTATTAAATAGTTTGGACCCATGCCAGGGGAATTACATCGATAGAAAATCGGCCAATTTAGATTCAAAATTTTTTCTTAAAATTTTTTTCCGCTGATGGATTGTGATAAGTGTAAAAAATTGTTCTGGATTTTCAAAGAAAACAATTATATCAAATCATTAGCGATTTCTTCAGAAAAGTGATTTTCAACTTTGGTCACTTGGTTGCAATTTATATTTTTCGCTTTATTCATATCTTGACTTGTGATCTGAAAAAAAAGATCCAATTTGGGCCTAGCAATTTGCCAAGGTGCAGTACGTGAATGAACAATTAACCGAATTTTGATGCAGTGAAAGTGAATTTGATATAATGCATTGACGTCATTTGGCGGTCCTTTGATCTACGAATTGAAAAACTTTCCGAAACTCACTACCTACCATACTATGAATTTCTTGAAAAAACCTCTTATGCAATTCATTGAAATAATTCACAAAAAAATCACAAATCAAATTATGAACTTTCAGTTTATTCGACCTTTTTGCCCATTTTCGTTGAATTCTTGCATTTAATTCAAAAACTTTGAAATATTTTTTAATTTTATTATAATGAAAATTACCTCACATACGTATGGAGAGAACACTTGAGGATTTATTTTTGGAGATGTGATCATCATCAAACTGCAAACAGAGAATGGTGGCTCGGAGGTTTGGCCTGGCTCTCGTAATTTGCGTATCTTTTAATATTCATTCGATTTATTTAATATAAGTTATTGCCTATTATATTATGTGTTTAATTTCTATTCGAAGTTAATTGCCTTCAAAGATCTTTAAATTATATTTTCTCCCATACAATCCATTAATCATTATTGACACATTGTAGGTATTTTGTATGTCTGAATATAAATAGAAAAATTAATTTCCAACTGAAATAAATAAAAAATTTCGGGAGAATTAAATGCGAAAATACTTATTCATTGATTAATCAATGAAATTTCAAACTAAATTCATCGTTTTTTGGTTAAAATAAATATACATTTTTAGACAGGGGAATTACTTATTTTGCATTTTTAAAAAAGCATAACTGTTTTAATGAAATTTCCCTAATAGGTCAGTGATTTTTCATCAATCTGAAATTAGCTAAGCAAATTGTAAAAACCATAATATATTAGAGATTTTGTTGACAATTTTTTCCGAACCAATAAAGTTGTTATAAACAATTAATATTTGATGATTTGTCGCTATTTCTGAATTTATTCCTGCAATAAAACTAAGATAAAACTAATTTCATTGACAGGGGAATTACATTATTTTTATTAATTTTTCACCAACCTGAAATTAGGCAAACTATGATTGATTGATCACGATATCACGATGGCGGAAAATTTGAAACTGTCAGTAAAATATTTAAACAATATCTGACTTTGAATTTTTTCAATGAATATTATTTTCAGTTGTAAGAAATCAAAAGGAAAATTTATTAGATTGCAATTTGAATAGCGATTTTCTAAACTTTTTTTTAAGCTATGACAAGATTAAATGTAACGACAGGGGAATTACATTTTTTGACATTCATTTTTACCAATATGAAGTCAGACAAAATTGTAAGCTCGTGATAATGGCGAAAAATTTAAAATTCATGAAAAAAAATGGTTTTTATCAAATTGAATATTATTTTAATGGCGATATTTCTACATTGTACCAATGAAATCCCTAAATTAAAACTCCGCTACTAGAATATTAAAATATTAGTACTAAAAGAGGAGGTACATCACATAAATTAATTTTTCACTAACATGAAATCAGTTTAAATTAATACAAATATAAATGGCGGAAAAATTAAATTTCTTTGTGAAAAAATTGATTAAATATATCGTCCGTTTTACAATATGAAATATTTTTTTACTCTTAGAAAATAAAAATGTATTTTATTGAATTGATAAGCATTTCAAATGCGATTTTTACATTCATTTAGGTGTGATTAATTTTATTGACAGGGGAATTACAATTTTTTCAATAATATTTCACCAACAGGAAGTTAGGTTAAGTCGTTGAAAACATAGTTAGTTCAAAACAATGGCGGAAAACTTTAAATTTCAAAAAAATATTTGTGAATTAAATTATTATTTAATATATTATATATCCCAATAATTGAAAATTAGGATTTCCTTTAAAAAAAATTGTTTTGATAAGTGTTATTTATAAATTTATTCGTGTGAAACGAGTAAAACAGATCTAATTATATGGACAGGGGAATTACATTATTGAAAATAATTTTTTACCAACATGAAATCAGCTAAAATTGGAAAAATAATAACAGATTGAACATAATGGCGGATAATCTAAATTTCTTCAAAACACATTGAGGACATGGTTAGCTTTTTATACTTTTTCTTTAAGTGTTTTTGCTATTCACATTTATTGACAGGGGAATTACATTTTTTTCAATAATATTTCACCAACAGGAAATTAGGTTAAGTCGTTAAAAACATAGTTAGTTGAAAACAATGGCAGAAAATTTAAAATTTTAAAAATAATTTGTACATCACAATAATTGAAAATTAGGATTGCCTTTAAAAAAAATAGTTTTGATATTGTGTTATTTATTATAAATTTATTCATTGTGAAATTAGTAAAACAGACCTAATTATATGGACAGGGGAATTACATCATCTAAATTCAATTTTTACTAACATGAAATCAGCCAAAGTTGGAAAAAATATAACAGATTGAACATAATGGCGGAAAAAATAAATTTCTTTTAAAAAACTTGGGGGACATGGTTAGCTTTTTACTTTTTCTATAAGTGTTTTTGCTTTTCACAAAAAAAAAAGTAAATAACTAAAATATATTTTTGTAAAATAACGGCTATTAATTAGGGAATATATTGATTAAGGAATTACACTACATGGAGTTATTGGTCGGTAACAAACAATTACAGGTCGCAACAGGTCGATAATAATGGCTCAAAATTTGAAAGCTTTGGGGAAAAATTATTTAAATCCTTGTTAATTTTTGCCTCTTTTATGAGATTTTTTTTTGTCCTAGGAACAAAGTGTATTATATGGGTCTGGTTAACATTTTAAATGCAATTGTATGAATTTATTTGCCGGGAATTTACTAAAACTAGTCTAAATCCTTAAACAGGGGAATTACATTACTCCAAAATCATTTTTCATCAATATGAAGTCAGTCCAAACCGTAAAAAAGCACAACTAGCCTGTAATAATGGCGGATTATTTGAATTTTTCAGGCCTAAATCAGTGGAATTGCTTACAACTTTTGATTATTTAAATCGTCGTTGATTTTGCCTCTATTATGAGATTTTTTTTTGTTCTAGGAACAAAGTGTACTATATGGGTCTGGTTAACATTTTAAATGCAATTGTATTAATTTATTTGCCGGGAATTTACTAAAATTAGTCTAAATCCTTAAACAGGGGAATTACATTACTTCACAATTATTTTTCACCAACATGAAGTCAGTCCAAATCGTAAAAAAACACAACTAGCCGGTAAAAATGGCGGAAAATTTAAAATTTTTGATCTAAATCAGTGGAAATGTTTACAACTTTAACCTTTTTATGATTAAATGATTTTTTTCTTCTGTTTTTAGAAAAGTCAAGTGGAAAATGTATTTTATTGATCTGATTGCCATATTAGCGATGAATTAGCATTTTAATTGCGATTGCCGCTAATTGCTCATCA
Organism: Sisyra terminalis; assembly: GCA_958496175.1. NCBI lineage: Eukaryota > Metazoa > Arthropoda > Insecta > Neuroptera > Sisyridae > Sisyra > Sisyra terminalis. The sequence continues at coordinate 3,741,090 of OY292275.1, read as the reverse complement.
ATTCTTTCACTTTTGCCGTTTCTTGATCGGTTCCACAACTATCCTTTTATGTTCTTCATCAACTTTTACTTCTTGAAGGCCTCGTCTTTGTCTTCACATTGCCTCCACGTGCATTCCGCACATCGGTAGCGAGAAAAAGGAGTGCTTCCATCAATTGTTGCACTTCAATAACAAAATTTCAATAAAAATTAGTTATGACGTCTAAATTTTTCTTCTAGACTTTACCTATTAAGTTTTGTCTTCAGCATTTGTCAATGTTAATAATCATTATATACTTTCAATGCAATAAGAATCATTTATATGAAAATCATTGACCTAATGTTTAACTTTTGAGGGTATTTAAGGGAATTACTATCAAATTTTTTTTATTTTAGTTAGTTTTTGCGATTGGTATAATTCTAAAGTTATGTTTTCATTACTTCGGTTATATTTTGAAAGAACTTTCATTGATAATTTTATTCAAAAAACATCATAAATTGAAGGTAAATCCCCTGCAGTCTATGCAATCAAAGTAGCATAAATATAAATTATTTGAGGCGCTTTATGTACATTGATGCTGAAGGAAAAATTTACCTGTGGTCTCTCATTACAAAAGGTCATTCGACAGGTAAATATTTACTTAATACTTAGACAACTCATTTGCGTTCGGCCTGAGGATATTTTCGAGTAAACAATACACGGCAAAAGGTCACTACTGCAACAAAAATTATTATTATAATCCAACGATTTGATTCGATTCACTCGCTTTCTCTAATTTAATTATTGTGTTTTCATTGTTGCCAATGCAATGTCTCAATTTTAAGCTGCTTTAAATGAAAATATTGATAGATTATCTCACATTGATGTCATCAGACCTATTTTCCTATTGAATCTATGAATGGAAATCTAAACATTTTTGTTGTTGTTGTAATTCTGCTAGTGTAAATGTCAGTGGACTTACAAATGTTTTCAGTTGGTAATTAGGTGCCGATTGGATTGTTGCAAATGATTAATGAAGTGTCCGAATCGGTGATTTATCGAAAAGGTTAGTCGCAAAGGTGGCAGATCGTTAATTAACGCATAGTTAACAGTTTTTTTTTTTGGGGGTGAATCTTTTTACACTTACATGATTGCATAATTGTTACAAGAATAAATCTCGATGATTTACGAGACATTTTTGCATAAATTAGCCGGGAAAAATTACACCAGGGGAATGACATTAAAACAAAAAAATTTCAACGACAAAAAATGATTATATTGAAATGTCTTGGAATATCTTGATACGATTTTAATAGTATTAAGTTGTTATTAGGTTATTGTAGTATTCTTTAAAGTATTAGGTCAGTAGTTACAGTAGTATCTAGTAGTAGTCACAGGGGAATTACAAAAAATGCAAATTAAAAAAAAACGGTAGTGCAAAACTAAAACCTAAACTTATACAATATTCTTGTTGATTTACGTTTTCTTCATAATTTCCCTTTTAAAAATAATCCAAATCTTATGACTCCAAATGAAATTATTTGTTGGAACAAACAAAAGAAATTATGTAATTCCCCTGTAAGTATACCAATTTCTCTGGCACTGTATTCTCCCACGGAATCTCCAATATAGAGTAACTTTTAAGTTATAATTTGAATAAATAATCTAAATTTATAAGCAAATACGTTGAAAGCGTCCAAAAAAATCATTAACCTTATAGTATTTTTCCAATGTAATTCCCCTGTGGGCAACGTACCATGAAAGTTATTCACTTGGTCCGTTTTTTAACGACAACCACCATGCCTAAATCGTAGTTTAGAATCACCATTTTGGTATATGACTTTGAAATTTCTCTGGAATCACAAAATGTAATTCCCCTGAAGACTGATATTTTTTTTCTTTTGTGGCAAGGAAATGTTGAAATATCACCCTAAAAGAATATCGATTGATTATAAAGTAAAATATGCAAAAGTTACTGATTTAAATTTGAATTCAAATGAATTCAATGGCAATTGAAAATTAAAGAGAATAGTGCAGGCGAAAGTGAAATGTAATTCCCCTGGATTTGAGAGATGTAGTGGTTATATCAAGGCGTGGTTCACGCTAAGTTTGAAAATAAAGTAATTTTACATTGAAATTAGTTAATATTTTTATGGCTAGTTTTAATTGGTATTGGAAATATTAAAAAAGCCTGTACATTCATATAATTCCCCTGGAACATCATTTAACATCATTAGGGGGATTACTATAAGTAATGATTGGACAAAATTGAAAAATTAATTGTTATGGATCACTAATTACAACTTTTTTACAAGAAATTCCATTGTAGTCCTTTTGTAACTCATATGGACATTAGTACTTATCTACTTATGTTCTTATTTTATATAGAATTGTTGTAAACAATGACAAACAACAATTGAATTTTGAGTAATTTAGTCTGAAAGTTATTGTTTTAGGTTTAGGTTCACTAAAAAGTGATCAACAACTTAAAAATTAGGAAAAAATTGATTAAAACTGAAGTGTAATTCCCCTGTCATTAATGTAATTCCCCTGACGTTTAAAATAAAAAATGTTGGATTTTTTTTCACAAAATTTGTCGCGAAATTATCCAAGACATCAAGGTTTAAGTACACGGAAGCTATTTGCAATCTTACCTGTGAATAAAAATTACTTGTACAGAAAGAAATTATATCACTTGAAATGTAATTCCCCTGGCTTGACTTTTCCGCCTATACAGGCCAATGAATATGTGTCGTGTCGCACATCAGCACACGACTTAACATCGTCGCGGCAAATTAATTCTAATAAAAAAGGCGTAAATTGTGCGCTTCGCTTCGAATCATAAAATTCAATGTGTTACGTTTCCCGTCGATTTGTGGCGGCGGCGGTCGTCGGTCATTTATTATTCGATTTTGTTGCGACGACAAATTGTTGCGAAATTTATCCGAACGGATTTTCGAGCGGATCTGGCTGGTTAGAAAGCCATTAGAGACGCCCGCGCGCCGCCAATCATGCCCAATTGATTCTGGTGTCGATTTCGGACCCGAAAGACCCACACGAAATATTCGAAAGCACCGGCAACGCCAAGAAGAATTTCCCTGTCAATTAATAAACGGGAGACGTCGTTTTGAGTGGCAGCCGCGCGCGGGAGGATTCAATCTCAACGTTAATTTCCTGAGATTTAAATTGACAATTTTGCATCTAAGTTGTCATGAAACTTTCGTATATTGCGACTCATTTTCTTTTTGAGCTGCCATAGGAAAATCTTTCTTTTCATGGGAAAATCGCCGTAACAAAACGTGCAAAATTTACGACCGAAACGGCGCGCATCCATTTCTTGCACAATTCGAGATTTATTTTCACTGCGAAAAAAATATTCCACTCAATTATTCAAAGTGTAACACCTGTTCTACTCGTATTTCAGCTTTGGATAATTTAATATTCATCTCATTTTTCAAAAAAAAAAGAAGAAAAAAAAAAGATCCCAGACTCTTTAAGTGCTGACACAGCAAACGGTTGGCTTACATTTTAATTAAAATGCAATTTGTTAGTGGTAAATGTTAACCAGATATTATCTTGGATGAGCAAAATAAAACACACGGAATACACTTTTGATAAAATCAACAAAATGGAGAAAAGATCAAGACTGAAACAACAAGTCTGTACAGTAAGTAAATGTCAGTGAAAATGTCAAAGAAAACTTTCAACATTTGCCAGAGGAATTACATTACATTGTAAACAAAGCATATTTCCTGTTAAAAAATTTTCACAGTAAAAACAGTTTCCAGGCCATAAATTTTCTACAAGATTTTGAAAAAATAAAATAGAATTTTCGGATAGTTTACATCAGAGGTGGGTAAACAGTCGATCGTAGGCATTTTAAATTTTAAATAATTTTCAGGTAAATTTCAATTCTTTTAATTGAAAGTATGAAGATTAGGGTGTCCCAAAAAACAAAAGTTCTTTTTTTTAATGTATATCCCCTAATTTTATTTGAATGATATTCAACGATTGAAAATAAATTTTCATGCACCTAGAACCACTGCAATCCGTGCCGACTTGCATCGAAACATACGAAGTGCTTTTTATGGCTTTTTTGTTTAGTAAGTAATTTTTTTTTCCATTCAGTCAACAAGTTGGTGAAATTATGCAGTTCTAAAATAGATATATTTAAATAGGAACCTTAAAACATTAAATTACCAGCTCCAAACTTCCCTAAAACGGACAAGGACTGGCAGTTCTATTCTATAATATTCGTGAAGTGAATTTATGTGTTAATTAATGCGCAAATTTATTCACGAATGCATTATTTATTGACAAAAAGCATATAAACCGATTAAATCTTTACCTAACTATGTAAAAAGACTAACGACCATGCACTAAACTTAGGGAAATTTATAAAAAAAAAAAATAAAAATTAAATTCTACTACAAATAAATTTGTTTTCTGATGCTGAAATAATGGATTTACAAGATAATATTTTAGTTATTTGAGTCAAATAGAAAAATAATAGAGGGTATGTGCATCGAAATTCGAATTTTTTTTTTTGCTTTTATAGCTATTAAGTATAGCTTGGGACACCCTAATGTAGGTACTAAAAATTTAGCAGACAATAAAACTTGAATTTAAAACTAATCACGCGTCTATTTTACAAAGAATAATACTAATTCCCAAATAGGGCTTTTAATACTTCCGTCATTATTCTTATTATCTCTTTAAGAGCTTACAAAGGTTCTCCAGCTTCAAATTATCGATTTTTTTATTGTCTTATTAATAATTATAATCATAAATTTTCAAGTTGATTCGAGTAGTAGTTTTGGAGATACAGCCTTAAAAAGTTCAACACGTTATAGGTATATCGATGCAATTGCTCGTCAATTGTTGCATTTTTCTCGGAACTGTGTTTTCAAAGTCCGGTTGTCAAAATTTCTCGATAACTACTCAATTGATTTTAATGCAATTTTACGCAGGCTTTCGAGATACAAATCTGAAGCACTTGGGTGACGGATTTTTTTTCAATTTCCATTTTTTTGTTAAAATGCTTCCCAAAAATCTATTTTTTAATTTTTTTCCATCGACTAGTTGAAGTTTATGATCTTAACTAAAATACGTATTTTTTTTTCTCTTCTTTTTTCTTTTTTTCACTGATGATCCTTCCATTAGTTTTGCTGTCACACCGATATACCTTTTTTCCGAAGGATCGCCGGAAATTACGTCACAATGGCGAAGTTTTAAATATTTGTCTACAAAAATTTCAGAAATTCATTATCAAATTTATATAAAATATTTTAGTTTTAATATGGGGAAAAATTATTGAAAATATATAATTTCTTAATTCAACCCATTTTTCGAAGTCAAACGCGTATAGGTAAGAAAAATTATTGTCGATCATACCAGTATTAAGTTTATTCATCTCTGGTTTACATCATTGATTTCCTAGGGAATCCCGATTTGTTTTTAATGATTAATGTTTTTTTTTTCAAAAAAATCTAAAAAAATCAATGGTTTTAAATCAAAAATATCAAAATCAATAGATTATCCTCTGACATTTGTCAAAGCCAGGGGAATTACATCGTTGAACAGAAGACAATAAAAAAATTACGCAAGAAAAAGTTTCAATTTTTACATTAAACAATAAACAAAATTAATTGGAATCTATTGAACCTATTGAAGTAAAAGTATAGTCTTAGATTCATTGATTTTAGAATTAAATGAGTAGGAAAGTAGTCATGGGAATTGCAAATATTCACCTCTTTATCCTTCGGTTAAATGCAAGAGAAAAACTTATTTAGATTAGTTCAAATTTTTGGTTTTAACAGAAATATAAATAAAGGTTGAGTATATGCAAATAGTAGTGCATTACTGATGATTTACCAGCCTATGTTAATCCCAAATCCTAATTCTTTAAGAATTTAACAAGTTACACTGCAAATCGTAGCCAAAATCTCTTTGGCATTCTTCGGTAGTCCATTCTTCAAATTATTGCAATTTTAGCATATTATTTTCAAAACTTTCGAAGTGCAACCAAACGTAAATTCGAACCAGTGTTTCCAATACCCAAAACCGCAGAATTTCAGAAAGAAAATTATACTTTGCAATCGCATTGATCAAGCGATAATTTTATAAGGATGAAGATAAGCTGCCTCACGAGTTGTATTCCTAAAAAATAAAGATAAATAATAATAGATTCGAGAAGAAAAGAAATCAATAGGGAAAGATGGACTAAAATAATTTTTATTAAAAGATTGAAGAAAAGTTTTGATAGTTAAAATGACAGAAATCAAAATTTTGCGTCAGTTTTCTTTTGGCTTTCATGCAAAAATATTAATCAGAGGAATTACATTAAGGTATCGATTTGATTTAAGAAGAAACGAAAACTGAGTGAAGTGGTGAAAACTTAATGTCATAATTAAGCAAAAGAAAAACTAACTTTAATGATTTCCCATTTGATATTTTAAAGTTTTAAATTTAAGCCTTCTTCTAAACTTAGGAGTTTCCATCTTTAGTATTATATTCTTTCCCTTGTTTACTTCTTATATGTTTTACTTTTTCTTTGAACTAAAGTTGAATTATAAATAAATTCCAGTTTATTTCCTTTTCCACCGTTTTTTTTCTTCTGAGGAATTGTTTCTTTTGGTGGCTTTGCCACTTTGCCGCTCGCTTTTGTCGTGAAAATTGAATGCACATTGAAATCCAAAAGGGGCAGAAGAGTAGCATTCGGACGGCTTCTATCTCTCATAAATAGAACTCAGATTCAATAGTCGGATCGTCTGTTTTCTCCATCGTAACGTAACGATCGTCGTCGCTTGCGTCGAGACGCACTTTCGCTATTGCCTACATGTAATTAGACGGACCACGAGTCGGAGGCTCTCCTGTCAATTTTCTATTTATAAACCACCCATGAATGCAACAAATGCAACTTTTGAAGTGCATTCAGTCGCCGCGGTAAATGCACTGGTGTACGATTGTTGCACTCTCAATCTAAAAACGAAAAAAAAAATCGTAAATTTTAAGCAATTTTTAGAAGACAATGTGATTGTTCAATTGTGATACAGAAAACCGTTTAGATTTAAGTTTCCAAGATGAATTCGGAAAATCAACCAAAACTCCAGACTCGTCGACAACTTATTTCTCCGGAACAGTATCGCAGTCGGCTAGCAGTAAGTTTTCTTTTTTCCCAAAACAAAAAAATATTAATTTTCTCGTCAAATTATTGATATTTGGTTTGCATAATCCATCATCGACATAACATATATAGGGCGTCCTCTAGGAAAAATTGCAAAGTTAATATTATTTTGGCATATCGATGTCGGCGAAAATTGAAAAGATGGCAACGTTCCAATGTGTTTTCGGTAGAAAATGTTTGAAATATTTTGAATTCTTGTCCAGATGATGCCGGATAGACACCGGTTCTAGGCAAGATAAATAAAATACACAGGTGGCCTCATGGTGGCTATGTGATGGATAAGTGACGTATCCAGAAGAAATTCGTACATATCTTCAGACTGATCAATTTCAAAATTCTTCGTATGATGTCATATTTTTTTTCTAATGGAGCAACCTGTGTAATTTACAAACCTTGGGTTCTAGGTTATTTACTGGTTGGTTGGAGGGCTGCTTAGCTTTTTAGCGTTTCCTTATGTACCACGTGGAGACGAGCTTGCATCGCATCTCATTGTTGCCCACAATAGCCATACGTTCGACTCTTCGTTAATCAAAATAATTAATATTAGTTCATTTACGGAAAAACATTAGCCAGAGGAATTACATTTTGGCTGTTGTCGTCGATGACCAGGTTTGCCTCCTTCGGTGTTTCCGCCCTACATTCAGATGTCGAAAATAAATACTAAGACATTTTAATTTCTCATATATAAAATAAAAATTAGTTTTACGAACCATTTAATTGGTAGACGATACTTTTCGAAGATTATAAAGGCTTGGTCCAGGGGAATTACACATTGATGTCATTGACAATCAGTACTGCCAACTTAAGTGTATTTTTCTAAAATTTATAGGTTAGTTATTATTAATTGGGAAAATTGGTCGCAAATTAAAAAAAATCGATAAGCACAGTTGATTAATCGAAAATTGGAGCATACACTGGAGAAATATTTTCATAAAATAATTTCAAATTCGGAATTCCACCTGAAAATCATGCAAATGTTATACAAATTCCAACGATTAAAATGCCAGGGGAATTACTTGTGGGATTCACAAAAGGTCTTTGTATCAATTGCTAATTGAATAAAAAGCTTTCTTTTTATAGATAAAATTTAATTTAAATTAACAATTTTCTTAATACAGTAAGAAGTATAAGAAAAATCAAGGAAATATACTGTCACGGGAAAGACATTTTGGTAACATAAAGCGATACAAAAATTTTTAACAAAGTTCCCACATTTATGCATATAAAGAACCAAGATTGGAAAACTATATGGAGCAATAATCTAGAGAAACTTTTTCCGGTATATAAATAGAAAAATACGAAGGAAATGAAGAGGAATCTTAATTGAAACCATTGATCAGGGGAATGACATATGGTACTGATTGAAAACTTGATTTCACAAGACTGCAAGCTTATTTTTCAAATTAAATTTAGTGAATTTACTAAAAATTTGGTATAATTAGTAATTTTTATATAGTTTCTCATGCAAATTGGTAAAAACCAAAGAACCATACAGACAGGGGAATTACGTTTGGCCACATGGATTAGGTACTACAAGTGTAAACACCAACGTTTCTAAATGAAGGTACTTACGTGAATTTTCTTCAAGATTGGAAATAAATTTTCCACTCAGTATACGATTTTAAATTTTTCAAATTTACTGTGAACAAAAACCCACCTTAAAAACATTAACCAGGGGAATTACATTTAGTAGATGTCAAAGATGTCAATACGTACCAGAATTTCTATGGTTGGGAAAACATTTTTTTAAACCGTATTTACTCTTAACATAAGAAGTGAAAAATTGGTAAAATAGTGTAGCTTTACCATTACCCCAAATGGGTAATGGTTAAAAAAGCTACACTATTATCCTTTCTGCATAAAACTTTCATCGATCCATGTTAACAAAATGTAATTTCCCTGGATATTTTTACCAATTTTTCACTTCTTATGTTAAGAGTAAATACGGTTTAAAAAAATGTTTTCCCAACCATAGAAATTCTGGTACGTATTGACATCTTTGACATCTACTAAATGTAATTCCCCTGGTTAATGTTTTTAAGGTGGGTTTTTGTTCACAGTAAATTTGAAAAATTTAAAATCGTATACTGAGTGGAAAATTTATTTCCAATCTTGAAGAAAATTCACGTAAGTACCTTCATTTGGAAATATTTTTGCGTAAGTCGATATAGCCCCCCCCCCATTCTGAAATGAAAACAATCAATGTAAATTTTAAATATATATAATTTATTGAATTAATTTACATATTTGTAGAATTAGCGGCCACGACCCGTATATCGCGCAGAATTGTTTAAGTTTGTAAACATACTAACACGTTTATGAAATAGCATTGGAAATATTAGAAAAATTTCCCTATTATCCAAAAAAAAAAAATCATGTTTACCCCATTTGGGGTAATTTACCCCGGTTCCCCGACCGCTGGTGTATTGGATCTATGCAGAATTTATATACGGATGGCCCCAAAACTTGACGGTGGAAAAATCGTCAAGGTTTGCATAATATTTCTAGATTACTATAAGTAAAAACTTTAATACCTTCAATAGTAGCAAAAATGTAGAGCAAAAATTAACTGCAATTGCAGACTTTTCAACTACTTAACAAAAAAAGAGTAAGACAATAACTTTCTTCAACTGTTGAAAAAATTAAGTCATTTGTTTCAAATTCCTCATTTGTCTTCATTGAACATTCCATTCATTTGTTTTCAATGCCTTCCCAATCGCAAAACAACAAAAATCCCATTCTCCTTCATCGATTGATTGATTAAGAGCTAAGACATATTGACATAACTTCGACACCAACTTGACTTAAGAGGTACAAACTCCACAAACACAACATTGTTGCACACATCGCATTGTTTACTCAACAACCTGTTTTTCCCCTTACTGCGCCTCTCTTCGTTAAAATTTTCACTATTATTAATTTTCCATAATTCACAAATTCATAATCAATCGATCGTTGAGGTAAAATTATAGTACAGCCAGTGGCGTAGCTACCCAGGGGCTAGGCGGGGCAGTGCCCCGGGGCCCTCAAACTTAAGGGACCCTCGAACCCTCACCAGAAATCGCGATCGAACTGAACTTTTGGAATTTCAGTTGGAAGTTCACCAATTATTTAAGGAAATAATGAGCAAATATGGAGTGCTAGAATGCGACCTAACGGAACTATTTACAGCAATGTTATTATTCTTTACAATTCCTGCCACTTCTGCAGCAGCTGAAATGTCATTTAGCAAATTAAAAATTATAAAAAAATATTTAAGAAATAATATGGGCCAAACTCGACTCCGATATTAGTCACTAATAGCAATTGAAAACAAAACCGCATCAAGCCTGGATTTAAACCAAGTCATTGATACTTTTGCGAAAACTAAAGCCAGGAAAAAATTGTAAATATAATTGTTATTTAGTCAGTTGGTAGGCCCGAATTTTATATAATAAACCCTTGAATCTTCTCTATTTCGTTTTATTAGCCAAACCTATACCTAGTATCAATTGTAATTTATGTTGTTACTGTTTAATATTTTTATTACCTGGCCTGCAGTGCACAAAAAAGAGCTTAAGTAGCTTAGCATTTTTAAAGTATTTTTATATTTCATATTTTTATTTGATAAAACCTAATCAGTTTACATAGCAGTGGGGTCCCATTTTTTAATTTGCCCCAGGGCCCTTGGTTACCTAGCTACGCCACTGAGTACAGCTGTCATAGTAAGCAAAAGCTCAATATTTTAAAGCTTTAGTGGGCGTTGAAAAGCTCTTTTCTATCGAAATCAATGAGTTCCTGAAATTCCTGGTAAACGAAAAGAAAGGTGAAAAATAATGTTGTGTTTATGTGCAGCCGCATATGGATGCATTGGGATGCAACAGGTTCGGCTGTATAAGGTAAATGCGGCAAATGTGGCGACACGTGGGCGCTTGGCGAGCCTATTTCAGCCGCCGGTCGCGATAACTTATTGCAAATCAGTATAAATAATGCATTTGACATTTCACCATCTTATGCGACTGGTATCTGCACTATTCGTATGATATTAGTAATTCGTTGCATTTGTGCAACAAAATTATCGAAACTATCGAGTGCCATGTAAATATTGTGTTATATCGAACCATGTCGTTATGTTTTACGGGCAATGATAATGATTTTATGTTGGACAGTAATATAAACCTACAATAAACTTGTTTATCTTCGTGATTTATTGAGTTTTGGTTCAGTGGAAATTTTTTCTATGCTCAAAAAAAAAATTTTTTTTGAAGTGAAACTTCTACTGATAGTGGGTGATCATTAGTCAAATCGATTTTGCATACAAAGAAAAAATTCATAATTTTACGAAGATCGGTAGCCAGGTCCTCAATTACTTTTGGCATAAAACAATAAATTTGCCAACTTTATGGTCCACAAATAATTTGTTCATTTATTACTTAAAAAATTTGTATCTCATAAATATCGATACATTTACGACGAAAACCGACATCTTTATCAGGCCAAAGCAGAAAAAAAAACGATTCAAAAAATCCAATTTTCGGTAGCCACATATCCAATAACCATCAAAACAAATGAATTCTTCCACTTTTGGAATGGATATACTCATTTGTTTCATAACAACACTTGATTGTTTCGGCCAACCGATACTTGATCACGTTCACAATTGAAATTTATGCTCATTAACAAATGATTTACACACTTACTTGATCGTGGTACATGTTAAAAATTGTTCTCTCGACCTAGCCGGGCCCTACCCCGTCATTGGTCGCTCTTGCCGCATTTGGCCTTTTTGCCCCAATCGACACACAACAAGTGTTTGGAGGTACATAATGTAAGCGAAGAATTAATTTATGACTTTTTGTTCGCAGCATTGAATTCGATTTGACTCCTCAGTCGTATATTATCACGATAATATGGAAAGTTAGACATTTACGATCGAGAAATTATGGTAGTAAAGATTGCGGGCACCTATTTAAGAGTGTAATATAGTAATAATAATAATAGTATGGAAAATCGTGCGGTTCAAATGAAAATTCTTAAGACTGGGAAAAAATTTACACAAAAAGTCTTACGACATAAGGCAACCACTAGCGGGAATTGGATCAAGGATTTACAAAGATCTGAGCAAATTCCATGCGTTTATTAGTGAATATCGAAACTTTATTTAATTGTACTTTTTTTTTTCAAAAATATTTGAAGTATCACAAGAATAAAATCGTGGGTTATATCTATTTCAACCATAAACCTCTTAAGATATTACTTGAGATAGGCTTAGGATAACTAAAGTGGTATCCCTTTTCAGTAGAATTATCTAAGGGGAGTGAAGATTGTCTACGCTACAAATAAATGTGACTGATGATTTTAAAAAGAACTACTTTTAAGAAAATATAGTTATAATAAATCCTTATAGGACAAGGGAGTGATAAAAAAAATTGTAAAGGGGGCTGCGGTTTATAAAAAGATGGGATCTTACGTTTAGACGTTAGACTAGTCCTCGGGAAATTAGGGTTAATCACCCCAAATCGGGTAAAAATGAAACTTTTGGGGATAATAACGACATACGGGGTGGATCATCTCACTCCCAACTACTAGAAATATATTTTGGGGGGTCAAAGTATAGAATAGACAAGTACTTGAAATGGGTTGGTAGGAATGCATGGGGGAAATTTTGTTCAAGTTAGTATGTTTTTGCGCCTTATATACTCACTTGCAAAATATCGTTATTCCCATCACATGTTGACATCTACCGCCATATCTTCTTCTTTTATATTATTATAAAGAGGAAAGATTTGATTGTTTGTTTGCTTTGAATAGTCTCCGAAACTACTTGACCGATTTGAAATTTTTTTTCACTGTTAAGAAGCTACACTATTTCCGGTGAACATAGGCTATATTAAATTTTCAAAAAAGTTAGGGATCTATACTAAAACTCCAATAATGTAACCCAAGGACAGAAAAAAATTACCAAAAAACAATCTTACATCGCATGCGCTGCGAAAACTATTGGTTATAGAACAAAATAATGTTATACGATTTTGTAGAACATATCATTAACTACAAAAAATAAAGCGACAGCATATGTCTAACTATTATAGTTATGTCACAATAAGTGTTTTTTTCATTTTAAAAAATGTATATAAATGCCACAATTATAAAAGCTCTTTTATTTATACTTTGGGATTAATCCTTATCAAAATAAATGACTTCATATTTAAGTTTGCTTCAATACCCATTATGTAACTTTTTGAGTTATTCAATTTGAACATTCCATTCAAAAGATATCACAAGTTTAAAAATGTAAGTTATTTGAAAAATGTCGCATGGTCACCGCATTTTACTTATAATTAAGACCAACTTTATTGAACTTGGCGATATTTTGTATTTATGTATAGATGCTGATTGATTTACAGATTACTTGGTCAACGGTAGGTATACCTACCGTAACTATATGCAATAGACATACTCTTTTTAGATATTTATAAATATTTTTTGAAAATTAATTGATTATTACATAGAACAATTTTATTCTTTGCAACAGTTTATTAAATGTGTCTTTTTAAAGTTGACGAAATAGTATTTTTAAGTATGATTATGTTTTTCGTAAAAGAAATAAGAAAAATAAAAATTTTCACATACCACTACAAATAGCAAGTCTAAAAAGAAAATATAATCTACACCTACGTTACGCAGACGAAGTTGCGGGGATCAGCTAGTATTTCATAAATATTTTAAAAATGGATTTATATTAGTATCCGATATTATGTCAAGAAGTTTGATTTGAATGAAGGAAAAGAGATCAATTAATCAATAAAAAATAAAAGCAAAACATATCAACAACCTGTTGTATATTGATTACTGCAATTATTTATAGTATCTAATTTGCATTAATGTCATCTCTTTGGTGATTTGAGTCTCAAACGATTTTGCTACTGGTTTCACCTTATAATATCTATGTTATTAAGTGACTCATTTGCCATTCCAGTTTATTTTTCTGGTTTTCACGCGTTTTTTTTTCTTTCAGGTAAGCTGCTACAATGACACTAGTAAATATCAGGTAGGTAAAATAAAATTTTTAATTTGAATACCTTTGTAACCAATCAATTACCTGCACATGCTGGTTTCCACGAAAAGGACAAAAAAACGGTTTTATCGACAAATAGAGAAATGTTTGGTATTTTTTTTCGATAAATCCAAAGTTGGTACTTCTGAAGTAAGCAATTTTATTCATATTTTTATACCTTTACTGAAATAAAAATTTCCAGTCTGTAGTTGATTTAAGACAACAGAAAGTTCTACATTTTTGTCTATTAGTTGACTAGGAAATCATTTGAAAATTGGAATAAACTTTCTTCAAATAACAAACCTGAAATTCTCACTTTTAATGTCATAATTTCTATGTATATCATTGTAAAATTATATATTATTATCTTACCTACATTTTTATTAAAAAAAAAAATGCTTAAATCGTATCGTACCGAGTTAAAATGCCCCTTATAAGTAATTCATTTATTTGTAAATTCACTTGCTTTTCAATACAGCAATTGCATTGTTTTTACGATTGAAATAAAGGAGTTCTAAGTGTTGTTATGGCTGCGAATTGACCGCTCCTCGATCTGGGAGCTGTGCCCACTTCCAGAACGCGGATGACTCCTGGTGCAAAAGCCCCCCCCCCCCACTGGGTCATTGCTCCCCACATACAAAACACTGACGCTAACACGTGCCAACTCTTTCGCATTGCAAATATCAAATGATATTCAAACAAACGACAAGACGACGTCTAGGTAAAAATGTCATAATAATTATTACAGAAAAATAAAAGAAAACGGCACCGCAGCACCACTCCCGCTTTTAACGGCTCTTTTTCCAAGGTGCGTTACACTTTGAATCACGTATGTGGCGCTCGGTTACAATTAGCACCTACCTCAATGTCAATGGATAGATAAAATAAAAGTTTGTCAACCTAAAATCATCAAAATATTAATTTTTAGTACTATTCGGTCCTTTATTTGACCTTCATCAGGCTTCTTAATATAAAGTACTACGTAATATTATATTAAGAAGCCTGATGAAGGTCAAATAAAAAACCGAAACGTCTTTGAATTAAATATTAGTATATGGATTTGCATCCTTTAGGTCCACTTTTCTGCTAAAAAAATAAATAGTATTATGTAAAATAGACTGATTCAAAAAAAAAATGAAGATTTTTTTTTCTTAATTATATCGAAAATATTGTTGGAAATGACAAAAAAATAATCCTGTGAAAGTTTAAGCTCTTAATATTAATATTTAGAGGTGCCGCATCGCAAATTTCGATTTTCAATTTAAATAACATGGCAACAATATTCTTTTGCACTTTGGAATTTTATAGCTTACGTTGGTGACAATGTTTCGGAATGACCGAGGTATATTCTTGTATAAAATTGAACGATCTACAAAAAAGGTCTCTGACAAGTTTGTGATATATTTATTCCTTCAATAGTTATTCGAGCTCAAAGTTGAACTAAAGAGAAATTTTAATATTTTTTCAATTTTTTGACGCAACCATCAATTTTATGAGAAAATTTTATAAGACATTTTTTTTCTATAACTTATCTTTATAAGAGTTTTTGATTTTTTTCACAGGTCCTAAGGTATTTGCATTAAACTGAAAATTCGCTGAATTATTATATTTTTAAAATAAAAATTATTTTTTTTAATTAAATAACTTAGGACCTGTAAAAAATATCAAAAACTTTTATGGAGATAAATTATAGGAAAAAAAGTGCTCTACAAAAAATGTCCTACAAAATTTTCTCATAAAATTGATGGTTGCGTCTAAAAATTGAAAAAATATTAAAATTTCTCTTTAGTTCAACTTTGACCTCGAATAATTTTTGAAGGAATTAATATATCAAAAACTTGTACAAGACCTTTTTGGAAGATCGTTTAATTTTCTACAAGAATATGCCTTGGTCATTCCGAAATATGGTCACCAACGAGAGCTATAAAATTCCAAAGTGCAAGAGAATATTGTTTCCATGTTATTTAAAAGGAAAATCGACATTTGCGATGCGACACCTCTTAATATTAATATTAAGAGCTTAAACTTTCACAGGATTCTTTTTTGACAGGAATTAATATATCAAAAACTTGTCGGAGACCTTTTTTGTAGATCGTTCAATTTTCTACAACAATATATCTTGGTCATTCCGAAATATTGTCACCAACGTGAGCTATAAAATTCCAAAGTGCAAGAGAATATTGTTCCCATATTATTTAAATGGAAAATCGAAATTTGCGATGCGGCACTTCTTAATATTAATTTTAAGAGCTTAAACTTTCACAGGATTTTTTTTGTCATTCCCAACAATATTTTCGATATAATTTAGAAAAAAAAACTCATCATTTTTTTTGAATCAGTCTAATGTAAAGTATGGACACAAGAAATTTATCGATTAATATTTAGGTCTTAAGATTTATAACTTGCATGAAACAATAACATTTTGGGAACCTTATTCTAGCAGCCTCTAAGTTATTGGTACTTCATTGGTACTATACACGGAAAAAGTATAGTAAATATAGTAAAATACAATATTTTTATAATTACAATGTTTTATTTACAACTTACTATTTTAATTAGAAAAATGGTAATGCTATAACGTTAAAATTCAAATGTAAATAGTAAGTTATAAATAAAACATTATTATAATTAAAGTAGTGAAAATCTAGTCCAGGATTCGATGTTATTTTAGGAATTATCATTATATTTTTTTCAGTATAGAGATCTTATTCGATAATCCCTATAGCCAAGAATTGATCATTAATTCGTCATCAATTTAACACTGATACTTCTCAAGTTATCATTTGTGTTTGCATTTATTAATAGTGTACACAATAAGGAGTCAAGTAGTGTTCAAGGCTACTGAAAGGGGAGGTTAGTTAACTGGGAATTTTTGAATATGTAGTGCTCCCAGATGATTACTTTCTCTTCTTCAATACCCAAATTTTTATCGAATTAATATATTATTTTTTTTCAAATTTTAGTGCAAAAAATCTCAAAAAAAATTGAGGCCTTGAAGGCTACTGGAAAAAGAAGTTAATCTACTGGGAATTTGTGAAAATATTTTTATATGCAAGTAAAGAAATAGATACTTTATATCCAAGAGTACTTTTAGTATTCACTGTACAAGAAGAAGATGCTGGATTTCCTCGCTAACATCAGTCAATTTGCTGTTTAAAAACAAAATTTTCAACCAAATAATTTTGGTAAAAAACATTTTTAGAGCACGTAAATTTTATGCGAATAACTGAGGAGTAAGTGACGTCTTACCCCACATATTTAACATAGCGTATCCCTTATAAACGGGAAAGTAATTGAGCTCATTAATCTAAGCATTATGACTTATTTTTAGCTGTTATATCCATAATTTCTGGGAAATTATGTCTTATAGAATTTATGAACCAAATTTTAACATTTCATTCCTTCTTTTCTATAAAAGAATTGGAAATTAGACTTATAGGTTCCTAAAAGAAAAAATTCCCATCAATAAATAAAAAAATTAAATTTTAACAAATAAATTTCATACTGTACTGTATTGTGTTGTTTAAAAAATATGTTTTTCTTAACAAGTTGCAAACGATTTTTTCTTTCTTCATAGCTGACGGTGTTTATTGAAATTTAAGTTTTTCTGGACCACTTCATTGAGTATTAATATGGTTTCAAATGGATCTACAAAATTACAAATTATTTTTGTTATTTAAAACGGAATTTTTGGGCTTCATTTACTTTAAAAACTTCAAAGAATTTCATTATGTAAAGTATGAACACAACAAATTTATCGATTAATATTTAGGTCTTAAGATTTATAACTTGCATGAAACAATAACATTTTGGGAATCTTATTCTAGCAGCCTCTGTGTTATTGGTATTTTATAGGTACTATACACGGAAAAAGTATAGAAAATATAGTATAATACAAAATTTTTAGAATTACAATGTTCTATTTATATCTTACTATTAAAATTAAGAAAATGACTATGCTACAACGTTAAAATTCAAATGTAAATATTAAGTTATAATCAAAGTTTGTTAAATTCAAAGTAGTGAAAATCTATTCCAGGATTACGATGTTATTTTAGGAATTTTCATTCATTTTTTTCAGTGTAGAGATCCTTTTCGTTAATCCCTATAGTCAAGAATTGATCATTAATTCGTCATCAATTTAACACTGATACTTCTCAAGTTATCATCCGTGTATGCATTTATTAACAGTGTACACAATGGGAAGTCAAGTAGTTTTCCCCGATGATTATTTTCTCCCCTGCAATACCCAAATTTTTATTGAATTAATCTTTTTTTTTTCAAATTTCAGTGCCAAAAATTTCAAAAAACATTTGGACATTGAATGCTACTGGAAAAAGAAGTTAATCAACTGGGAATTTGTGTTATGTTTTTATATGCAAGTAAAGAAATAGATATATTATACCCAAGAGTACTTTTAGAATTAGAAAATTCACTGTACAAGAACAAGATGCTGGATTTCCTCCCTAACATCAGTTAATTTGTTCTTGAAAAACAAAATTTTCAACTAAATAATTTTGGTACTAAACTTTTTAGAGTACGTAAATTTTATGCGTATAATTGTGGAGGAAGTGACGTCTTAATCCACACATTTGACAATACGTATCCCTTATACATGGGAAAGTTACTGGGCTCATTAATTTAAGCATTATGACTTATTTTTAGCTGTTATATCCATGATTTCCATGAAAATTATGTCTTATAGAATTTATGAACCAAATTTTAACATTTCATTCCTTTTTTCCGTACAGAAGTATTGGAAATTAGACTCATGGGCTTTAAAACAAAATTTTCAACCAAATAATTTTGATTAAAATCATTTTTAGAGCACGTAAATTTTATGCGTATAACTGTGGAGAAAGTGACGTTTTAATCCACACATTTGACAATACTTATCCCTCATACACGGGAAAGTTATTGGGCTCATTAATTTAAGTATTATTGCTTATTTTTGGCTCTTACATCCATGATTTCTATGAAAAATATGTCTTATAGAATCTATGAACTAAATTGGAACATTTCATTCTTTTTTACCGCACAGAAATATTGGAAATCAGACTCATGGGTTTTAAAACAAAATTTTCAACCAAATCATTTTGATAAAAAAAAATTTTTAGAGCACGTAAATTTTATGCATATAAGTGTGGAGTAAGTGACGTCTTAACCCACACATTTGACAATACGTATCCCTTATACATGGGAAAGTTATTGGGCTTATTAATCTAAGTATTATGACTTATTTTTGGCTGTTATATCCATGATTTCTATGAAAATTATGTCTTATAGAATTTATAAATCAAATTGTAACATTTCATTCCTTTTTTCATTACAGGAAGTATTGGAAATTAAACCCATAGGTACACCTAAAAGAAAAAACTCACATAAATAAAATTAAAAAATTACTAAAAAATTGTATACGATACAAAATTGTTTTGCCTAAAAAAGACGTTTTTCTATAGAAGTCCTTAACGATTTTTTCTTTCTTCATAGCTGACGGTGCTTATTGAAATTTAAGTTTTTCTGCACCACTTCATTGAGTATTACTATGACTTCAAATGGATCTACAAAATTACTAATTATTTTTGTTATTTAAAACGTAATTTCTTGGCTTACTTTAAGATAATTCAAAGAATTTCATCACATTTTACACCCAAAATCCAAGCGGCGCACATCTCCGCCTCAAACTTTCATGTTTTCCAACCATAAAATTACCATGTTACCATCGACAGAGATTGATTGAAAAGCCAAGCAGAAAATTATTCAAATTTTCCCGCATCTTAAAAAGAAGTGAGATTAATAAAAAAAAAAAAACTTTGTTATTCGTGACGAATTAACGGGAACGATGACGCTGTGTGCAGTGAGTTTCATATGCAAATGATTTAATTGAAAGGTGTGGGAGTTTAACCTTAACACGCTTTTATTTATTCTAATAAGTTAATGCCCATTATCGAATTGCGAGATGATAATATTGAAAATCACAATAGATTGAAGTGATCTATCGCCCGTCGATCCCCCGCTGTGATCTTTGTAAGCACTTGTAACACACTACATGCTTACATATACTTAAATGCATTATGCAATTGTTAGTGCATTCGTAATTATAATATTTCTCTTTATTACTGTTTATTTACATTTTGAATTCCTCGAGCACGGTCGTTGCTCTCCTCTCCGATCTTACCCAAGAAAATTAAGGTGTTGTTACATCAATTAATTCGTCGATCGATCATTCAATTGGAAATGGCATCGTAATGGATCCTATGTCAATATGCTTGTCACTAAAATAAAAGTGAATTTTCAATTTTCTTTTACAAGTATTGGATTACTCCATATTTTGTAATAAAAGTAAATAAAAATTTTCAACGCTTATGTAAACTTTTTCATCATAATTCAAAAAGAAAATTTTCTACGGAAAGTTTTTCTTCTGCCTAGCAGCATATTAGGGTGTCCGTTATTTCCCAAATTGATTTTTTTACAGCGATCGCATCCTAACTTTTTAGTTTAAGATATAAAAAAAATTATCCAATACAATTAAGCTCTTAATTTCTTGATTAAACCGTGCCGGAATCATGTTACTTTTACCATTTAAATAATATGGGATTATTTGACTTTTTACTTTTAATTTTTTTTCTCAGAAACAAATGGATGAACAGATTAAAGGTTAAATTATTCTGACGTAAAATTTAACGCTCTACAAAAAAGGTCTCCTATGAATTTTCGATTAAATCATTCCATTAAAAGTTCGTTTTATTTTCCCATTCCGAAACAATACTGGCCAACATCCAAAACCTTTTCCAGTTCTATGGCTTCATCCTTTTACTTGGAAAGACGGTCCAAAAATTACTTTCCTGAGAAATAAATGTGATTTAAGAATAATGTTAAGAAATCAAGACAAAATTATCATTACCTACTTCTATATTCCTTTTTCATAGTTTTGTTGGATGCAATACTAGAGCAGTTAATTTCCAACAACAATTTGCATTGCGCATTGTATAAGAGTCATTTATTGTCGAGTTATAAAATTCATAAATAAAAATGAAATTTGTCTTAAAATAATCAAAATTAAATCCTTAATATCTTTCAAATGGTGAGACTTACGGAAAAAATATAGAATACCTTTTTTGTAGAGCATTAAATTTTCTAAAAAATTCTTTCACAACATTTTTCTGTATAATCGATAAATGATGAGGTATGAATTTTTTTCTGTTGGACTGAGAAAAAAATACAAAACTGCGATGCGGAGGATCTTCCTATTAACATTAAGAGCTCATACTTGGTGAGAATTTTTTTAAGGTGTCTAGCAACCCATTTTTCCGTGTCACTTGTAAAAAAAAAATAATCAATTTTTTTGACCCACCCTAGTCTTTATATTCAAGGAAAAATAATAACAAAATAATTTAATTTTGAAAGCAAAACTAAAATTAAATTTTTGGAATTATAAAAAGTTCTTTATGTTCTTCGGTACCCCAGCAATATTTTATCAATTTCTTAGAAAATGCAAGACGACAATTAGCTAGTAAAGTGAGCTCCCTCAAGCTCATAATACCATCAAAAATCCAACGTAAACCGTAAAATTTACTGCAAATTTCGACAAAAAATTCAAATTTAACGATTTCGTTTAAGACAACCGGCCAATAATTCAATTCTCGTGCAATAAAAAAATGTCGTAATTGAGCACTGTTTGAGCATATTGCACGGGGCATGGAATTTGCACCGCAAACCACCGAATACCGTCATAAATTCAAAAATGTTGCAAAAATTATTTTACTTTACGCATCACTATTTCGTGTTATGTTATTAACGCCTCTGTTTTCGGAAAAGATTTTTGTCAAATTACAAGTGCATAATAAATTTTCTAGGCCGCACCGCGCGAAATGCTCAAAGTGCAATAACGAAATCTGTGCAACAGAGAGTTCAACAAACTGATAGTTGCCGACTTGCAAAATGACTTTTTTCCACTTTCTTACGATTTAACTTTGATTTGGTGTGAATTTCGAGTGCATGTTTAACTTCCTGAATTATTATTTTTCTTTTATTCTGTACCAATGCACTTTTTCTTGCCGACCAATGTTGTGGTTTTCAGTGGCCGTTTAATTCAACAAGTTCTCACGTTATCACGCTATTTGCATATTGACCGAATTTCTCGGAACACAAACATTATCAAGGCAATTGAATGTTTTACGTAACACTTGATGTTTACTCCAATGGATTCATCTGAAACATTTAACACATTTCCAAACTAATTGTTTCAATTTTCCAAACAGATGCAAAAGTTCATTGACTGCAAAAACGACAAGAAATTGCCACCCACTTAAGAGAGCGGGTTATCATTTCAATCGAAACGTTCAATTCATCTTCGTTTTTCTCTCGCCTTCATTCATTTCCGTTTCTTGTCCGTTCAAAATGCAACAAATTCGAGTGGCAATTTCATTCATGTGGTGGTTGCATTTGTGCGTCCTTTTTCCACTCGATCAAAGTCAAATTTGATTAATTTACGTTTAATGCACTTAATTGCATGTGCAAAACCTCGTTAAATGGACACACTTTGTGCTCAATCAATGTCTTTATGTGGCATACAAGGCGTGGCGTTTGATGTTGCATTAATGTCATTATTAAATGTATAATTTTCAATTTGATATCTTGAACTCATTGCATATGGTTAATATATAATATTTTTCAACTGAATTCTTTGACAAAAAAATATAATTTTGATCCCTTACATGCTTTTATACAGCTAAACGTTTGCAGATAAAATCATGACCAACGAAAATTCAAAGAAAGTATAAAGCAACAATCTACAGAAAATAATAAACTAAACTACAAAGTGATATATACTAATAGTTTTAAGCTTAAATTTAAACCTATCTATATACCTTAGACTGACTCAAAAAAAATGATGATTTTTTTTCCTTAATTATATCGAAAATATTGTTGGGAATGACAACAAAAAATTCCTGTGAAAATTTAAGCTCTTAATATAAATATTAAGAGGTGCCGCATCCCAAATTTCGATTTTCCATTTAAACAACATGGTAACAATATTCTTTTGCACTTTGGAATTTTATAGCTCACGTTGGTGACAATATTTCGGAATGACCAAGGAATATTCTTATAGAAAATTGAACGATCTACAAAAAAGGTCTCGAACAAGTTTTTGATATATTTATTCCTTCAAAAGTTATTCGAGGTCAAAGTTGAACTAAAGAGAAATTTTAATATTTTTTCAATTTTTGACGCAACCATCAAATTTATTTAGAAAATTTTGTAGGACATTTTTTGTAGAGCACTTTTTTTCATAAAAATTTTCACATACCACTACAAATAGCAAATCTAAAAAAAAATATAATCTACACCTACGTTACGCAGACGAAGTTGCGGGTATCAGCTAGTTATGATTAGAGTATAACTGCTTTTATACTAATAGATTTAAGCTTAAATTTAAGCCTATCTGTCTACCTATTTGCCCTTTGGTGAGATTCGATCAATATAAATAGTATAGTTACAAAATACGATTTCTATTTCTAATATCTTAATATAAATTAATCATTAGAGTGTACATTTCTAACAAATTGAAAGTTAATTTTTATCTGAGGATATTTTTTTTCTCGCAACTTCATTTTTTACTATCAAAATACTATCAATTCCCTTCACTCATTCAATTAATAACATTGAATTATTTCAAATTACGAAACTCAAAAGCACTTAGCTCGATAATAATTTTTATCAAATTCTCAAGTGTGAAATGCTCGCCACTATCAATTCAATTAATTTGATAAGCTTCTATAGAAAAAAAATCTATCAATTGCAACCTGCCAAACCCGTTTTTCAACAGAAAAATATTGAAAACGATAAAAAAATAACACTTTGGTTGCATTCAGATGAAAAATTGAGGCTATATGGCGTTTTATCGCCCACCTTATGTTGCCAACTAATTGAAAAATAATAATATTTATGTAGTTTGATTGAAGATAAGGCCATATTGGGTTGGTCGTTGTGAAAATGTATTCGAGGCATTTCCGATGCCGCGATTTCTCCACGTTCCCAAAGAGATATTATTTTGAAATTTATCAATGAACTGCTTCTGCTTTAATTCTTTCGCGACCGCTAACAACTGTTGAGTCACAACTATACGTTTACATTACATCCGTTTATTTGTACAACTTGTATGATTAATATCAACACAACCACCTAAAAACAATGAGAAGTTAGAATTTTTCAGTTTTTTACGTTAATTCAAAAACAAACATACTAAAAGAAATTGAACATCCAAATGGAAAATTATAACATTGGGTGACTCAAACTTTTGACTGGTTTTGTATACTAAACAAGTTATGAGTGTTATGAGTCATTAATTGTTTAGATTACCCAAGTCAACTGAAACGAATTTCATTGAATTTTCTCAAAATTACGAATTCATATTTCCAATTATTTTGTGTTTAAAATAAAACATGCTTTATTGTGCTATAAAACATTAAACAATATCAAAACTGAGTCATGCGACATTCTTCATTTCCCAACTAATTTATGGTTCTGAAAAGAAATATTTAAGGTCATGAGTTTAAAATAATACATTAATAATCTTCTGGTAATAAAACCTTTGTACAATTTGAGATAACTAAAGTCTATATGAAGGATTTTCCTCCAAAAGCACATTTTTATCAATTATCAAAAAATGGAAGAAATGTTACGATGGTAGCAATATTCGCTGAAGATAATTAGTGGCAAAAATATAAACTATTGTAGGAATTTAGTAATGCAACGTTTAGTGTAATCAGTGGCGTAGTTATCTAGGGGCTAGGCGGGGCAGTGCCCCGGGGCCCTCAAGCTCAGAAGGCCCTCGAATCCTTACCAGAAATCTTGATCGAACTGAACTTTAGAAAATTCAGTTGGAAGTTCACCAATTATGTAAGGAAATAATGAGTAAATATGGAGTGCTAGAATGCGGCCTAACGGAATTATTTACAGCAATATTATTATTCTTTACAATTCCTGCCACTTCTGGAGCTACTGGAAGGTCATTTAGCAAATTAAAAATAATAAAAAAATATTTGAGAAATAATATGGGCCAAATTCGACTCCGATATTAGTCGCTAATAGCAATTGAAAACTAAACCGTATCAAGCCTGGATTTAAACGAAGTCATTGATACTTTTGCGCAAAACTAAAACTAGGAAAAAATTGTAAATATAATTGTTATTTAGTCAGTTGGTAGGCCCGACCTCTATATAATAAACCCTTGAATCTTCTCCGATTTCGTTTTATTAGCCAAACCTACACCAAGAATTAATTGTAATTTATGTTGTTACTGTTTAATATTTTTATTCCCTGCCCTGCAGTGCACAAAAAAGAACTTAAGTTGCTTAACATTTTTTAAAGTATTTGTATATTTCATATTTTTATTTGATAATACCTAATCAGCTTACATAGCAGTGGGGCTCCATTTTTTAATTTGCCTCAGGACCCTTGGTTACCTAGCTACGCCACTGAATGTAATAACCATAATGAAAAATAAAAAAAATCAAGATTCATAATATAAAAACCGTTTCTAAACATGTTATCAAAATTTGAGTAGATTTGGCACTGAAACTTGAAAATCTTTCAGATAACTTTCCAATTCATAATAGAAAGATAATTGATCGGTAATTTGTTTGTTCTTTTGGATCGTTGACTGGTTTTGGGAACATTAGTACCTATGAGTTATTATAATCAGCTCATTGATATAATCTTTCAATCCATTTTTAGCATGGAAATTGATAATTCATTATTTATAATTTCGTCAATATCTAATTGTATTTTACCAGACTGAGAAACTGGAGCTAAAATATTGATTTTAGCAACGTTGGAGTTCGAGTTGAAATCATCAAAGTTTATACAGTATGCTTTACATAGAACAATACTTCCGAAAATACTTAAGTTCAATTTCAATTCTGAAACAGAAGGAAGAAATTATTAAGACTGTAAAAAGAAAAAATACCAATTTTCTTACCATTTCTAATATTTTTTTCTTTTGTTAAAAGAAATACATTTGTTCATTAATCATTCCAAGTTAAAAATTTCAATAAAATTCAAGTAACTATTCCCAAACTTATGTTGAAAATAGAATATAATACCAATTTTTCTTGGAGCATTTCAAATGCATCACCGCAGAAGTAATCACTACAAGAAGAAACATCCACTTAATTACGATATTCATTTAAATTCTACGTCACCAATTCCATCATTTCAATAAATTTCAATATTTCCTCGATGACTTTCCGATTTGAATTACTCGACCTTGCTAGAAAAATGAAATCTGTTTAATAATATATACGATAATTAAAAGTAGAATCTCGAGTGGCTCATCATTAATCAGTGACTTGTTTCCAAAGCTTTTTCAATTACTGAATCAATTATTGGAAAGCTTTCCGAGACTTCCTCGTAAATCGCAATGGAAAACTACATGCAAAGGAATGCACAAATGGCAAATTGTACTAATATGTACAATATTTTAAATCCATTTAAGGCATTAATGAGTCGTTATGTCTTTCAAACAGCGAATTAATTTCATCTTTGTTGAGAATTTTTTTTTTAATGTCATATGATTGAAGAAGAGACAAGAACTAATTCCCAAGCCTTTTTAAAAATGAATAAATGAAAGGCAAAAATTTAAAATATTTCCGTCATTAAATCGATAAGAAATGTATTTTGTTTTGTTTGATGCTTTAAAAGGAAGTTTTGCGGAGCTGAGATTCAAAGAAAATTGTTTGGTTACTTGGTACGTGCTTTTTGAGAAAATTCCTAAATTGATAGCCACGCGTATCACGTATGCACTAAATTTTCTCCATCAATTCTGTTGGATGCAAATAAATGGAAAAGTGCTGAACTTTGATTTAATTTGATAAAATATCTGAACGGAGATAAAAGAAAAAATGATCACAGTGCGTTTTCCCCTAAAAGAAATCCAACTCATCGTTGAGTGAAATATATTTCTTGGAAGCGTCGTGGAAAATTTGAATTTTCTCACGACAATTATTCACGTGGCGCCTGACAATTTTCCGTAAAAACCGCAAACAAGTCCGAGAGTCACTTTTTATCGAAATGTTGCCATGGGCGTTGACGGAAATATTCTACCAAACTCCTTATAGTTAGAGCAAGTAATTCCCCTGGCTATATGAATCTCAAAGGAAAATATCACAAGGATTTTAAGAAGTTTAATTGATAATCTTGCCAAATATCAGTTAATTGATTGGTATCAATTAGATTTTGCAGATATTTCAGTCTAAAAAAAGCAACGGTTAGTTTTTAAATATAATAATCCAAATATGAAAAATTGATCCTTATTTTGATCAATTCAAGAGAAAAAATTTGGAAATAAGTTTCTGTTTGATAGATAAGACATATCGTCGGTCTAAAGTGTTAATCTGTTTAGTCCATTTTTAATTAATTTAGCATTTTAAATAAAGAAATTTCAAAATATAACAAAACGAAAATCTGCTTAGGCACTAGCACAGCGGTTCCTAACATTTTTCAGCCGCGGACCTCCAAGGAAATCAAGCATAATGCCAAGGACCCTTGAGTGAAAAAAGGTGCAATTTTCGGACAATATTATATTTTAGTATTCCTTCATTAAATTAAAAAAAAAACTTTTCCAAATGGGACTGCGGACCCCCAGAGGTCCACGGACCACAGGTTAGGAAACAATGCACTAGCATATGCCACTTAAATTCATTTTTTTTCTTCCCCTGTAAAACTAGGGACATTCCGATACAAGTAAATATGAGTATGTATTCGATACCAAATATTTTTAGCATCGATATAAATTTTACAATCTAACTACTATCGAAACGTAAGTCGTTAATATCGTTAGTTGTAGTCGTTGATCATTGGTAAAAAAAATAATTTCAATTGATAAAAGATAATTTACTTCATACCTTTACTTGTAACTAATAATTCTTTGGCTTTTATTTTGAAACTTGTTAAAAAAATGGAATATCAATCACTCCCAAGAAAAATTTTTCCTTTTTTATATTAGTACCCATAAAATTTAAAAAAATTATCAATATTAGTAAGTATCAATACTTTAAGGGTACTCATATGAATAGTATCAATCAACAATTTGACTACTACTTAAATGAGTAAGTAGCGAAATCTTATGGGAATCGGAACGTCCCCAGTAAAATCTGATAAAATGGACATAGCAGGTAAACACTTTAAGCCGACGATATGTAAATAAAGTACATAGATTCAAAAATTTTTTTTGTAAAGGGAATAAAGGGTCACCACTTAAAACATTTTTCTACACAATTTTGTGTTATATTTCCTAGTTCTTATGGTCTTGTTTTTTTTTCTTCCCCTTTTTTCTCCAGATCTCTTCCATTGATTGGATATTTTTCTCCTTTTTCATGTAATCCATTCCAATTCCTTGAGTTCCTAACGATAGGACTCACTACCATATTCAATCCAGTTTTATTGTTGCAGTTTAGTATGATAGTTTTTTTTTTCTGTAAAATTAATAAAATATGAATTTCAAATCTCACTTAACTTCATTGAACCAATTTAAGCTTTTTTTTAAAAAAAAATTGTTACCTTAATTTAATTATAGTCCAAGTAATCAATGAAATGCAAATTCTTCAACTGTGAAGAAGACGAAAGATCGGTAGACAAAGTAACCTTCGTGTTAATAATAAAGTTATAGATTCGAAGATATAAAGTTAGTTTTCTCTACTTTTTCTTAATTCGATTGAGGAAATTATTTCACCACATTACTAGAACCAATTTATTATTTTGCTAAAATAATTATTTGCAGGAAAAAAATAGAATTGCGAATCTCACTTTTAAATCGCACATTGTGCCCGGTCACCTATCAGGGCGCTTATTTATGTCAAACGTTTGCGCTGCCAAAAAAGTTTCAGTTCGCCGAAAAGTTATCAGTGTGAAGTGCCAGTCGCTGTGGAAATTCTCGTGAAAGCTTGGCGCAATTTGTTTTTGGATTTCTTGTAAATATTTACTGAGTCAAAATTAACGAGATCGCTGATTCGGTTCGGAAGATTCGAGGAAATTTTGCCAGTTATCCAATGGGGCACAAAAACACTGAAACACAAATGTGAAATTAGATATTGTTATCAGTGCGTCTGGTGTGCAGGAGTTTGGGGGAAAGTTTCCGAAGTAATTTCCTGAGAATTGGCAAAGTGATTTATTATTTAATTTGCACAACTACAGAGAAAATATTATGTTTACAAAGAATACAGTTGACGATGATTTTGGTTTTTTTATTCAATGAAAACGTACCAATTTAAAAAGTTTGTAATCTTAAAGCTAAAAGTTATTGATGTAATTGAAAAACAGATTTCCAATGAAGAAAAAATCTTAGTATTTTTTATATTTTAAAAGACTCAAATCTTTAAAGGAAATTGGATGGGGAATTTGAAAAAAATAGTTTCGTAATTGTACCAAAATTGTATCATGGTAAAAAATTCAAATTAAAAGAAAAAGCTCTCGTTTTTCAAGGATCTTATGAACCGATTTAGCTCTTAATTTTTTTTCTAGAAGCTACCATCAGCCCCTAAAACATATCCAAAATTCAAACAAATTGGTTCACAAGTTTTAAAGATTTTTTTTTTTTGATTTCCACCTTTTTTCGATTTTTGAAGAAACGGTAACACATAGCGATCTGAAACTTGCCGAATCAATGTATCTTAATAGTACCAACATCCCCTGAAATTATGGACCTGAAATCCTTCTGGGGCTGATTCACTATTCTTATTGTCCTATGTCCTTTGTTATAATCAATAACTCAATGAAGTCTTAATATTCACGTAATACTTGAACAGGAATTCTTCTAAACAATCGTTTTTGCGATTTAAAATATGAATAAAAGAGCATTGTTATCGATTCTAAGTCGGGGGAGAGGTACATTCATGCCATCAGGGGTAAAACTAAAAATTAGGGTTTTATTTAACAGTATAATTAGACTTATTAATTTTATAAATAGGAAACAAGTTTAAACCTTGGTTTTTACAGCAAAAAATAATTATTCCAGGTATTATTTTCGAGAAAATACGATACTTTCATTAGCACCATATTGGGGGTTATGGTTAACTTTGCCATTTTATTAAACCGAAATTCTTTTCGATTTATACAAATTCCAATTGAAATATTTTTGCTGAAAGTAGAAAATAACGGTAATTATTTAAAAATTATAGGAAAACTAAGTTCAAATCAAGGAATATACCGAAAATTTCGTTTACCTCTTCCGATTTAATTTGCACGTGCCAGCGAATCCTTTACCAAAGAGCGGAAATAGCTCAGTGATTTAATTTAGTAATTTTAATTAAGATGGCAACTCAAAAATTTTTCAATAAACAAATTTTGAATATTTAAAATTGAAACAACCAATCAAATTCAAGAATTTCAAATATGAGCCGCCATAATGGCAAATGGTTGCGTTTATAACAGAAAACTCCACTAAGTTTTATTGTAGTCGGTCCCTATATTACCATTAGTGGATTGGTTTAAATATGATTTATAAGTAATTTTTGAAGAAATTTAAATAATATAAACGAATAGTTTAATTGTTTCAAATCACAATAATGAAAGATTGTTTAATAATTCTTCCATTTAAATATTAACTGATTAAATTTTGGGTAAAATAAAGTCTTTAATCGATGGTCTTGATGATTTTCCATAAGGAGAGTTATCTGTAAAATTTTTCCAGGTTTTAATGGAATTTTCCTGTAAGAAAATTATCATTTGAAACATTTAAACTTCTGCAAATTGATTATGTTTCCATTCTCGAAGTACTAATAGTCGTCAATTTCCTAGAGCCATTTTTTTTCGGCGTTAACAAGGCAAATTTCCGAAAATAATTTTCTCGCCAACATTGAAAAACTAAAGGTGAAAAATTAGCGACGAATCGGCAACTGAAGTGAGACTGCCAGGGAAAAACACCTCTTCTTTATCAATATTTTTAGAAAAGCCCATGTGTATACATTTTCCGCCACCCTCCGCACGTGCAATCACAACAGTTACCTAACGCCACTTGGAGCACTTTGTGTTTTCCGAAGAAGAACACAACGTACACTTCTATAGGACCAAGA
Source organism: Sisyra terminalis (assembly GCA_958496175.1). Lineage (NCBI taxonomy): Eukaryota > Metazoa > Arthropoda > Insecta > Neuroptera > Sisyridae > Sisyra > Sisyra terminalis. The sequence goes on along the minus strand of OY292275.1, from coordinate 3,709,838 downwards.
GAAGAAGAAGAAGACGACGAAGAAGAAGTCGCCTACAATAAAAAGAAAATTAAATTCTCAGTATTATAATATTATTATCGTTTTGGAAGAGCCCCACGAGTAGTGGGGATTTCGGTCGCATATATTATAGAAAGGGGCCCAGCTATACTTAGCCAGTTAACAAAACGACGTTTATAAATACGGACACGCGTGAAAAGTTTCCAATTCAAACGCGAACTCTTCAAAAAATAAATAAATAAAGAAAAAAAATCGCAACTCAAAGTGTTTTCCGGTGAACAATGTGAGTTGGTGATTAAGTTAAGTGCCTAAAAACTGCAAAGTGCCAACTGCATAGTGCACATTTTTCCACAGGAAAATTCCCCAATCAACCACCGGGAACTGGCCTCCCCCCCGTTGCAACCCAAAAAACCCCAAGCAAATAATGGTCGCTAACAACATTACAATGCCGGCCCAACCGAATATTCCCCGCAGAATATTTTTCAATAAAAAGGTAAGCAAAAAAAATTGCGTAATTTTCCCAAAAGAAAAAACAGAAGAGAAATATTTTCGAAATTTTCAAGTGTTTTTCGAGTGCACTTGAGAGTTCAGTTCGCGAAATTTTACACAGTGTGAATATGTCTGTTCGAATCGCATGTGCTGGCATAGGTTTCAAGGATATTTTGGTCCATAAATAAATTCCGCAAATAGATTCAAATATTAGCTCTACCTCCATATATATATGATTACGAAAAAAAAAAAGAAAAAGAAAGACCGTTTTACAATGTGTGCGTGCGCAAATTTTTGTTTTCAACTCTTCATTTCTTTCGCTTTTCTTTTGTCTAAAGCTTACACGTTTATGCAAAACAAATGAAAAACCGTTCGGATTCGGCTTTTCCAAAGCACACGATATTCTCTCAAAATCTATACAACAACGTTAAGCTGATGATTATGAACAAAAATTTTCCGAAAATTAAATTAGTAATAAATTTGTTTTCGTCTTTGGAAAAAAGTTTTGAATTGAAGCATTTTTAAACCGAATTTTGAGAAGAAAAATATGTTCAACAATGGCATTGTTGCATTATTGTAACGCTACAATAAGGGCAGAGTTTTAAAAGGGAAATTCAATGATTCTTTTAGCCAGAATTTTGGTCGGAGGGACGAAGTATAGAGGAAAACTGAAAATTTTTCTAGAAGACTACATGAAAATCTTTAAGATTCTTCGTAAAACTGGTTCTTGACTTCGATTACTTTTAAGAGAAACTACCTTTTCACCCCACCCCCCAATCTTTGTTCATACTTCTGACTTAATCCATCTTTATACAATGTAATGATTATAATGACGGAAATAAAAATAGTTTTCCTCAATAAGTTCAATAAACATTAAAGGAGCAAATTTCCATATTTAAATTCCATGTTTTAATAAATCTGTTATAATTAAAAGGATATCAAAGAACATCAAAGGACGATAAGATTGGAAGAAAATTTGAATTTTCTTCCCTTTTCAATTGATCGACTAATTGACAGCTTATTGTAGTGGAGATACGAACCATATTTAAGTCAGTAGTCATATCAGTAAACGATTTTTATGCGATTTGAGCTTTAAAATTATATATTTTTAGCTTAGAATTGCTCAAAGCTTTATTTTAAATAACGAACATTAAATAAAAATCGTTGACAGTACAGGAAAATATGAAAAATATTAAATTTTTGTTTACAAATATATTTTATTGGTTTCAATGATTATTTCTTTTGATATTTATCAAAAATAGCTAGAAAAAGCATTCGTGCTTAATAAATCAAATCTTTATCTCTTAAACTAATAAAAAAATATATTTTTTTCCGAAAATAAAGGATGAAATGATTTGAAGATTGAATATGGAAATCAGTGACAATTTATCAAAGACACAATCCATTTACTTAAGCTCCAAAATATACTTGAAAGTCATGAAAGCTCTAAGTAAGACGACTTTTTAGCAATTTAAGCTTTCAAAACTAAATATTTAAAACTTGAAATCACCGAAAGCTTTATTTTGAATAACAAACACTATATAAAAATCGTTTAAAGTACAGCAAAATATGAAAAAAAATAATTTTTTGTTTACAATTCTATATTATTGACTTCAATGATTATTTCTTTTGAAATTTAATAAAAATAGCGACAAAAAGCTTTCGTGCTTAATAAATCAAAACTTTACTTCTTAAACTAATAAAAAACATATTTTTTGCCGAAAATAAGAGATGAAATGATTACAAGATTGAATATTGAAATCAGTGACAGTTTATCAAAGATACAAACCGTTTACTTAAGCTCCAAAATATACATGAAAAAGCTCTAATCGGCTCAAAGCTTTACTCGAGGCTTTCCAAAGACATTTTCACACACATTTTCATTTGCAACTGTTACGATATTGACCAAATTTTTACTAAAAAACCAAAATCCAAGTACTAAAATTTCTGTCAAAAAATCATTCCCCCTATTCTTTTTAAAGGGTAAAATTTATAGAAAACCAAATATTTGCGTTTTATCCTTAGATTTAGACCAACTTTTATCCCCTAAAAGAAAGAAAAAGATTGAAATTTTGATCCGTCATAAGAGAAAAGTGTGCAATTTCGACCTGGAGGACTTCACCGAAGACACAACAGAAGCTTTGAAATATGGAAAACTTTAAACTTTAAAACTGATTTAGGGTAAGATACAGGAAAGAAAGAACTTTTAAAACGTTGGTTTGGATCAAAGTTCCAGTAAATTTTTAATCTTTAACCAAATTTTAATGAAATTAACGCAAAGTTTTCCAAATAAACTTATTAATGTAGAAGTAATATAGTTTCATTAATTCAGAAATATTTTCACCAGGACTTCCAGATTGATAAGTTGAATTCTTGTACCAAAAATTACAATAAAATGTCTTTATATCTTTAAGTTGTTCATATCAGAAATTCATTTAAAAGTTTCAACTTGAACGTTAAAAATTAACATATTTTATCAATTTTAAGTATTCCTCTGGTCTGGCAACAGACTGTTCATGAAAATAATTCGAGTTTCGTAACATTTATTATTTAATTTCAAATGAGATATGGTCGAAATTTTAAACTTGAATCACGAAATTTTGTCCGCGCCACCGCTACTTCCTAGTGAATGGAATTATAGAGCCTGTCTGGCGCCACCTACACGTTGAGGCCATCGAGGTCACCACCAGCCTCACTTGGGTCAAATTTAGCCATTTAATTCTCCATTTCCATCCTTCTTCTCCACAGCGCGGCGTTAACTCTTCCAAAAAAAAAAAAAAAAACGACAACTCTTCCTCTTCATCTCTCCTACAATATTCTCGAGGCATTTTCAAGTGACAAGCCGTTAAAACATTATATTCATTATCATCCACATCCTGTGGCCACAACAGTCTGCAATTAAAATCGCCGCTGAAAAATAATACACTTACCATACGTGTGGATTTTTTCCAATTTGACCTCACTGGATTTTTTCCTCAATTGGCGAAATAATGAGCTTATGAGTTTATGTAATCATTTTTACGATTGACGTTGCCGATAAATCATACAAAATTACGGCACACCAGTTTAATTACTCCCAACAAAACAAAGACAATGCATTTTTCGAGTGCCAACGTTTTATTTCTTCAATAAAATGTTAAAATATTCAATCGGCATAGCAAAAACATAATAAAACAAGGCAATAAATTTGCGACTTAAGGACATCGGTTGCAATGACAGGAAAAAAATTATCCTGATGGAATCAACTTGAGTCTTATGGTCTAGACATGGCCTAAGTCGAAATAATAAAACTTTTCAATTTCAAGTGCAAAAGGTCATTGTTAAATCCTCATGTTACTAACCAAAATTGTCTGCGATGGTTACTACCTGGACAACCGAATATCCAATACATTTTAAGTTAATGTCCTGGACCAGAAAATGTATTTATGGCAACAAAAACCCGCAACTTCGTTTACGTGATATACCAAAACGTGGAACATATTTATCGCCTGAATTTGCCACCTGCGTTGAAGTATTATAACCATCACAATTGTCCCAGCTATTAGACCAATTAGACTTAATCTAATATTTGATATAATCATAAAATAAATTTAAAAATGCACCCATGGCATATAACACCAAGGTCCAATAGCCAATTTTCCAATATTTTGAGGAAATTACCACTGAAAATCCGACCAAATCTTTGTCAAATATTTATTGTCCCCCGGCCGCAAATTACGACAACAAACTTGAGGAATTTAGATTTTTTTTTTGTGTCTTGCTGTTGTACCAAAAATATTTCATTGCAACCGACAACATTTTCTTGGTAAATAGGTCGCAGTGGGCGATAAGTTATGTGTCTTCAACGAAAATGAATTCCAAACACCAAAAGACAAAACAAAACAACGACAAAAAATATCTTTGTTGCCACTGTAGGATATGATTTATGGCGAAGGTCACACTCTTCTAGGTTCTCGTCAAATATTTCTTCCACCCATTGCTTAGTGTACCCAAAAAAAAAGGAGCAAATGAAATGTTTATGCACTTATATGTTTTATCCTTTAAAAGATTCAATAAAATTTGTTTTTATTTATATTCGTTAAGCCAGAGTTCCCCAAACTTTTTTGTGTCGTAGACCCCTTGCCATGTTTTTCCGTGTTGGGTAAACCCCCTACTTACCTGATATTGATTTCCTGTAAATTTCTAACTGCAGTGAAGTTTAGTATTAAAACCTTAAAGTAAAAACATAGGTACTTTTATAACTTCATAGGTACTTTTATAAATAATGTATATGTCTTGATATTATAAGATAGTATGATGTAAGTAAATAGGTACTATCAGTGTATGTGTTGAGATCCACTATCGTGGACCCCCAAATTTTTTTTCGCTGACGTAGACCCCTTGCAGGTTGTCATAGACCTCTAGGGGTCGATATAGACCACTTTGGGAATCACTGAGCTAGACCCTAGAGACTGGGGTTGGAAGTTGGTCAACAATTCATTAGAACCAGTCCACACTTTACTTCCATCTGCGCCAGAAAAACTGCTGAATACAATTTTTTGCAACTGCAAAAAAGTCGAATGGGGAACTTTCAAATTTTATTTTTAATCATATTTTAAACAATCTAACTGATTTTCAGATTGGTGGGAATTTATGTAACCTCGAATGTCTAAATTGGCCGGACTATTATTGAACACACTTTTGATCCAAATATTTTCATCGTTTGTGAAAATCGAATTTTCCTATACAATAATTAGTTTCCTACTTATAGTTCTTTTAGTTATAGTTTTTATATCTTTATCTATGTAATCGGAATTTTTATTGAAATCAGCTCATCAAATCCTTTAATTTGATACCTCATACAAGTTGATGCAATTTCATACATCATTGCCATTCCATCCAAAGAAGAAGACCAGACATCTTAAAAATTGAAACTTTTTAAAATTGTAATTCCACTTGGGCTGATTAAATTTTTTTTGCGAAGTTTTGCAGATATGAAGCCTGCAAATATTTGCATAAGATTTACAAGTTGATGCTTGTTGATATTTTTTTTTTCGATTAAAAATCCTTCACATGGTATTATCGCGTCGTTTGATTGCTCTTATCGCCCGAGTCACGTTTCACAAACGATCGCACTTCACTTCACATTCTAATTTAGAAAATATATATTATAGAAATCGCTCGGCAATCAAGCCACAATCTTAAAATTCTCCACATTTGGAAATCAAGATTTCTTGATCTTAAAAAAATATTTCCACTAAGTGCATCTGCATAATTTATAAACATACCAGCTCGACTTTGGAGCCAATTTTTTCAGTAACCAGTTCCAATTCCTGCGACCCACAATCGTTTAATTTGACAATATTACATCGATGAAAGAAGTTGTTAACATAATCAGCTTATTATCGTTCAATAAATATGTCTAATTATCCACGATTTTCTCAAAAATAATAACTTTTCAACCATTTATCCTCTACTTGTAAATCGGTCGCTATTAATGGAAGCACAGCAAAAAAATCCTTGAAAATCATAGATCGTTTTTCTGTAGAAACCTGCTCGGTTAAAACGTTCCATAATATTATGTTTCCATATATTGAAACGAGCGACCAAGTGTGGGCGACAAATCTCCGTCGTTTCTTTCTCCTGCAACTTTACGAGTCCATTGATTAATAATAATAAAAATACCTTCTGAGATTGTGAAAAAGTAAGATTGAATCGAAAGAAGTCGACTTTTATTCAATGTTATGCAACCTGGAAATGTGTGGGCACCGAACTAAGTATACAACATTCAACTTCTGTTTATCGACCGATTTCAAATGCACAGAGGTCAAACACTTCTTCACACAAATCGAGCGAATTTCTTCATGTTTTATCATTCATTATTGATTGTTTATAACTTCATTATCGTCAAAAAAAAAATTAAGTCGGTGTCAAGTTGTTCATAGTTATTATTATAAGGATTTAAAAACCATAGGTAGGTATGAATAGAAATTCTCTGATACATGAGAAAAAACTGTGTATACAATATATAAAATATATTGCAGTCCAATTTATTAACATAAATTTGAACAGAAGTTCAAACAAAAATATTCGTAACGTATTGCCCAGATACGTATTTCGATTGTCAAGCAATCTTCCTCAGTGGTCATCAAGTAGTTTGGATCACTCCGTAACTGTGTAAATCATCACAAAGCAGTTACGGAGTGATCCAAACTACTTGATGACCACTGATGAAGATTGCTTGACAATCGAAATATGTATCGGGGCAATACGTCACGAATATTTTTGTTTGAACTTCTGTTCAAATTTATGATAATAAATTGGACTACAATATATTTTATATATTGTATACACAGTATAACTGTTCAAAGTCAGCGAAAAAATTTTATTTTGATTATGAGGAAGAAGTTTATCATCGTACTATAAGCTGAATTTGGTAGACCTTTTCCTGACAGTCTATATTATTAAGACTATAAATAAATAAAATGAATTTTAATAAAATATGCTCGTAAAACATTAGGAGAATTGCTATTCCTATTGTAACTTATCTTTAACTAAAGATTGACAGTTTTAAGCAATTTTCTCGAAAATGATGAAAACAATTTTTTTTTGAATTGCATACCCTCATTGTTTCGATTGATATCAACAGTTTTTATTTGAAACTTTTTTCAATAGAAGTTCATTGAAGTACACTTTACTAGTGGAAAATTACAAACATCACAAACATGAAAACAAGCATATTATGAACTATGCTCGATCAAGGTGGCTTTTCACTGTTTTGCGATATTCATTTGTTTACAATTTGTTTATCAATTGATTGATAAAATAACACAAATTCTTGGCTTTATCGAATTGGGTATATATATTAGACTGGGCCAAAAAATCGACTTTTTTTTTTCTTAGAAAAGTATATCGAAAATATTGTTCAAGATGACAAAAAAAAATATCGGGAAGGTTTGAGCCCTTAATATTATTATGAAGAGGTATATCATCTTTAATTTCTATTTTTTATTTGTACATTAATTTTTGCGTCAATGCTGTCAAACTATCAAGGTACAAAAATTCATCTGCATATATATTTATAGAAAATTAAATTCCCTACAAAAAAGGTCTCCTTGAAAATTTTTGCCAGACACGCCGTTTCCGAATAATCAAGCTTTAGACATTGATATAATTTTTAGATTTATCTTCTTTATTTTGGAAGTTTGTAACTAATGAACAAATAAATATATAGAAATGAACATTATAGATTCTTGAAGGGAATTTAATGCTCTACAAAAAAGGTCTCTTAACGTTTTTACATCAAATGACTTTTTCAAAAGTTATTCACAATTAAAGTTGAAGGAAATATTAAACTATTGTTTTTTTCGTTGTTGAACCAATTTTGAAAAAGTGATTTTATGTAAAAACGTTAAGAGACCTTTTTTGTAGAGCGTTAAATTCCCTTCAAGAATCTATATTGTTCATTTCTATATATTTATTTGGTCGTTAGTTACAAAATCCCAAAATAAAGAAGATAAATCTAAAAATTATATCAATGTCAAAAGCTTAATTATTCGGAAACGGCGTGTCTGGAAAAAATTTTCAAAGAGACCTTTTTTGTAGGGAATTTAATTTTCTATAAATATATGTGCAGATGATTTTTTTACTTTGATAGTTTGACAGCATTGACGCAAAAATTAAAAGCACAAATAAAAAATTATTGACTAATTGGAAAAATAAAATACGATTTTTTTAAATTCAAAACAGAAGACATGTAATTGGTCAGAGGTCACATGAGTCGAGGGTAACTCTTGACCTCCATCGAACCTCTGGAGTTCGATCGAACCCAGGTTTAGAACCACTGCTCTAGAATATAGATACCTACTTACTAAAGCGGCATATCAAATGGAAAAGTAAAGGAATTTTCAAGTCATAAGAATCAAACAAAAGTTTCACATTTTAATTAAAATGATACTTCGATAGTTCCTAAATTTTCTGTAACCCTAATAGAGATCTAGGTAGCTATTTGAATTCAATTGTTTCGATATCAATTGTTTGAACCGATTTCCTAAAGTACTTTGATAGTTTTAAACGGTTTTCTCGAAAACAATGAAAAAAAAATCTTTTTGAATTTCATACCATCATTTCTTCGGTTGATATCAACAGTTTTTATTTGAAACTTTTTTCAATAAAAGATCATTGAAGTACACTTTACTGGTGGGCAATTACAAACATCACAAACATGAAAACGAGCATATTACGAATTAGGTTTGATCAAGGCGGCTTTTCGCTGTTATCCGATATTCGTTTGTTTAACAATTGAATGATAAGATAACCCAAAATTTTGAATTTCATTAGATTAGATATATTTTTTTGAAAACAACTATATAGTTTTCACACAAAAGTTTGATTCTCAATCTTTTCCCGGACAGTAAAGTGGCACTTCCTTCTTCATACTAAATCAGAAAGGTATAAAGCAATTCTTTGATCTTAAAAACAAAACAAAAATTTCCTTACAATTGAAATAAAAATGTCTTCACTGGACTCAGTCATTGATAATTTCATTAAAACGATATTCTGAATTCATAATTGTGATCTAAGTAGCTATTTGGAATCAATTGCTTCGAAATCGATTGTTCGAAAACAAAATTCGTTCACCTTTTGTTTCATAATAACCAAAAAAAAAAATGAATTTTCTAATCTGATATATTGGTTTCTACATAGCACCAACTACAAACATCACAAACATTAAAAAGAGCATTTTACATGTAACTCTATCAATTTTTATGGCTGTTTGTCCGATAGGCATTTATTTAGAATAGGAAATTTTGGGTAAAGAAAAGTGTTTTGTCGTTGAACTTGCAAAAAATCGGATCTTAAAATAACGAAATTTATATTTGGAGAGACGGAAAGAATTGAGGGTAAGACCGGCATTTCCGGCGCGTCGTCGACCGCCCGAGCCCCGGGACACCGTGTGGTGTCTTCAGACTCTGTTCATCGTCGTCGGATCATCAACTTTCAGGCCACACACGCCTGCAATATATATATATTCCCCCGTCCCGCCGTCTTTTTCGAGGGATATCCAACACTTTGTCTTCAATGTGTCTTGATTACTAATTTCGTCACACGCTCGCGTTAATGAGATAATACTAATTTAACTGGTAACTAGAGGACACATACATACACGACAAAGACAAGACAATTTTTTTTTCTTGTTCTTCATGTTTAGACGCGGGACAAAGAGTTCATCAAAGTTCATAGCGAATTCGGAATGTGTGGAAATTTGAGGATTTTTTGGACAAAATTTCAATGTGCCTCTGGTTTTGCCATGTATGGAAGTGGTGCGGATGTTTTTTATGGGAGACGATTGGTGATGAAACATTTATATTTGTAATTAAAAACATATTTAGCTAATTTACAGTGGAGATAGCATCTTTTGAAGTATTATATTATTATGTTTTATTGAATTATGAAGTTTTGCCATCTTTGGTTTTGATATTTTAACGAAGAAAAAAATTGGTAACCCGATACGGATGATCGTTTATATGAAATTTATTATCTTTCATTTATTATAGTCATTAAAATATGTTTATATTTAACTTGGTGTTTGGCCTCTCACAACTGCTTCCATGAGCACCGATTTTCGTATACGTTTAAGTCGTACAAAGTTGCCTAATTCGAATAAAAAATCATTTCCCAGATGTAAATTTTTTTCTTTTGATGATATTTTCTCGTTTAAGATTAAGATAGAGAAACTTCAAAAAGTTTAACTTTTCCAAAAGTTCCTTATTTACCAATTGATTTCGAAATACTTCATTAGTTACGAAAAACTAATATACGAATCAATGATGAAGAATTTTAACTCTTAATACTCAACAGTGAAGTCACTAGAGTTCCCTAAAGTTCATGAAAAAACATTGAAACATACATTTTTCCAGTAAAGTGTAAATATTCAACTTTAACTTTCAACTATCATCTTAAATGAATAAATATCTTTCATAGAAGAATTTAACATCTTACTTTATTAAAGCATAACTATGACGTCGTTTTAATGTACCATCCCTAAGATAGGGACGTTTATCTTGCAGATAAAACTTTATACGAAGAATAGACAAAAAATGCGTATTTCCACCTAAAAATAGTGATATATTAGGTATACCGGTGAAGAATGTCATTTTTTCAATATACAATTAAAACACAAAATTTTGTTACAACTATTGATTATAAATCATTGATATAATCAGCCTCAAAAGTATCAATGTTTTGAGTCTAGAGTGATTTTTTTTGACTTTTTTTTTGGTCCCATCGTGAAATTTTGTTGGAAATACCAAAAAAAAAATCCCTGAAAGTTTGAGCCCTTAATATTAGTTTTAAGTCCTCGACCAAGACGTGTAAAGATTTCCCATTGAAAATACACGGAAACTCTGTTTTTTTTTTATTTTTAAATTTCTATATCTCAGCGGCATTTCATGGGATCGCTTTTACCGAAGATGGTTTTTTCTCAGAATTAAACGCTCTACAAAAGTGCCCATTGCGACAAAGTCGTAACTCACACCGGTGAGGTAGTACGGGCCACTGAACCTGATTTTTCCATAAAATTCGCGTTTTTTTTTGGCATTTATCTCGTAAATAACAAGAGCTACGGAAAAATTATAAATGAAAAACTTGTAGAGAATTTGATTTCCTACAAAAAAGTTCCTGTCGATCAAATCGCGAAGATCAATATTAAACGAGATATTAAGCCTTGAATTGATTTTTCTGTGAAATTTTTGCCGATCGTTGGTTTAAACTTATAAATTAATATAAAAAAAATATATTGATATAAACTTAATATCTCGTTTAATATTGATCTTAGCGATTTGGTCTACAGGAACTTTTTTGTGGGAAATCAAATTCTCTACAAGTTTTTCATTTATTATTTTTCCGTAGCTCTTGTTATTTACGAGATAAATGCAAAAAAAACGCGAATTTTATGGAAAAGCAGGTTAAGTGGCCCGTACTACCTCACCGGTGTGAGTTACGACTTTGTCGCAATGGGCACTTTTGTAGAGCGTTTAATTCTGAGAAAAAACCATCGTCGGTAAAAGCGATCCCATGAAATGCCGCTGAGATATAGAAATTTAAAAATAAAAAATCAGAGTTTCCGTGTATTTTCAATGGGAATTTTTTACACGTCTTGGTCGAGGACTTAAATTTAATATTAAGGGCTCAAACTTTCAGAGATTTTTTTTTTTTGGTATTTCCATCAAAATTTCACGATGGGACCAAAAAAAGTCAAAAAAAAAATCACCCTAGTTTTTACATATAGTGTGCAAAGGGTCTAGCAGGATCCACATGGCGAATTGGCCCCCAAATAGGAACCTATGTCGAAACTTATGTCAAAATATCGGCTTGATATACAAACACATTTTATATACTTTTCGCGACTAAATTCCTCTTTGACCGTGAGACAAGGGCAAAAATGTCCCCCCGTATGACTATTTTTCAAAGTTATATACCTCAAAAACTAATAAAGCTAGACAAGGGAAACCAACGTGAGACTGTAGATTATTTTACAGAGTATATCATATATTTTTTTTGAAATTTTTCGAAAAAAAAAATTATACAAAAAAAAAACCAAAAAACAAAAATAAAAAATTTTATCTTATGCATTCTCTGAAAATGACAATCACGAAAAAAATATATTTTATGCTTCTACATGAGCACTATAACTCATAAAAATTGCGTGAAAAAATAGTTGGTACAACACTGAAAACACTTTTTTTCTAAAAATTTCAAAAAAATATATGATATACTCTGTAAAATAATCTACAGCCACGCGGTGGTTTCACTTCTCTAGCTTAATTAATTGTTGAGATATATAACTTTGAAAAATAGTCATGCGGGGGGACATTTTTGCCCTTATCTCACGGTCAAAGAGGAATTTAGTCGCGAAAAGTATATACATTGTGTTTGTATATCAAGCCGATATTTTAACATAAGTTTCGACATAGGTTCCTATTTGGGGGCCAACTCGCCATGTGGATCCTGCTAGACCTTTTCATTTCAGCTATTAATTTTTCAATTTCAAATCAATCTGTGGACGTAAAAAAAAAATACTATTGGGGTTATACTTAACATTTTTTCTATTTTTTTGGGTTCGTATACTATTTTCTTAGCTAGATCAGCGCCAATGTTACCAAAATGCGAGAATTTTCCATTGCAAATTAAGGTACTTTTTCGATATTAAGTCAAAAATTAATATTTTAAATCAAAATAATTAAAGTATCTTTGAGACGGTATATCAAAGATACATTTATCCGTGAGTTAATCGACCCTAAAAGATTAGTCAAAAAGCAAAAGAAGATTAAATGATGGCTCATTTTATTTTATTGAATCCTACCGAAAGTATTGCAGAGGCAATATTTATATTATCTAATCAAACTAGGTCACTTTTTGACGCGAAAAAGTATACTTTCATAAAATATTTTTAATCAATTTCTATAGATATTTGGAAAACTCCCTAACAGATGGCTCACCCTATTCCATACTTTTTCCCAACAGGAATTTTCCAAAATGTCTTTGACAATCTATACCTACTCTCGTCATGTTATGACGGTGTGGCGGATTTAAAAATTTATTTTCATCACTGAAATTTATGTTTTAATAAAAAAATGTGACGTCCGCTTCGGAAATTATTCTTTTTCTCTCTTTCTCTATTTTCCCGTTCATCTGCCCCTTCACCCATTAAATGCTCTATCACAGGCTTAATGGAAATAAAAGATTGCCAGGCCGTATCGAATAAATCACAAATATCTACGTCAAGAGTTCTTCCTCAATCCTTTAGGCTTAATAGTTGGTAGAAGATTTATTTGTATTGCGTACATTAGGCGAATATATATGTGTTTCCTCTTGAAAATAGCAGATTTATCTAAAAATGAAAATTGGATTAATTAAATTTGAAAATGAATAATATTTCGGATGAAAAAAAAATAGCAAAAATATAAGGTCATTTTACTTTTGATTCTAATTCTTGAAAATTGGTTTGCATATCGGAGTATCATAACTAGACATCGGATTGCATGCAATTGCGTGCAACTGCATTTAATTCTATTTTATAGCCTTCTTGCATATTTTGGTCCATTTTCATTGTAAAAGCTTATTAGTTACTCGTGTTGTATTATGCCGTCGATACGTCCCCCTTACGTCAAGCTCTGAAAGTATTCTACCCAATATTACTTCACATCACCTGGCTAGCCCACGGATTATATCAAGTTGCGAAAAAGATCAGAAATGAGTTCGGAATAGCCAATAAATTTATTTTTTCTACAAAAAAGACTTTTAAAAGCACTATGGAAACAACAAGCATATACAGAGCAACTTTCAAACGTAGCTGTACCCCCAGAACCAATATTAACACGGTGGGGAACTTGGTGGAAAGCTTTATTGTTTTATGTTAAATATTTCGAAGCCATAAAAGAAGTAATTGGCAAATTTAAAAGATTAGACACCATTGCAATCAATTCATGCAAGCTTTCTTTGAAGGATTCTTCAATCAAAAAAAGTATCGCTCTTAATGCAACGAAATGCAATACACTCGATGCAATTGAGAAACTAGAAACATTCGTCTGTGCAAGTCCATGGAAATATTCGAAAAAATTATTAAACAGAATAACGCTCTTTCAAGTTAACTATTGCAATAGGTTCGTGGAAAATTAAATGCAGTTTTGTATAAAAACCTCCATCCTGAAGGAATAAAGAAAATTGATGCATTTATCAACGGCACTTCTGAAGAGATCTCCGAAAATTCCGCCAAATTTCAAATTCTGCTTGGTAACGTAAATTGATGACGAAAGATTATTTTAAGCTTTTCACCATTTTCATCTTTATGATCAAATTGTGGATCTAAACCATCCAGGATCCCACTGAACTACACACTGAAAATTTCTGGAAAATAGGTCTGGCGGCTTAGGAGAAGTTCGGTTCTCTACATAAATACAGAAGAATTATATATATTAAGATAAATATTATCTTAATATATCGATATCTTCGATATCTCAAAAGTATATCAAAAATGTTCAAGCTGACAAAAAAAAAATATCGGGAAGGTTTGAGCCTTTAATATTAATATTAAGAGGTCTATCATCTTTAATTTCGATTTTTTATTAGTGCTTTCATTTTTGCGCCAATGCTGTCAAACTATTATATCAAGGTAAAAAAATTCAGCTGCACATATATTTATAGAAAATTAAATTCCCTACAAAAAAGGTCTCTTTGAAAATTTTCGCCAGGCACGGCGTTTCCGAATAATCAAGCTTTAAACATTGATATAATTTTTAGATTTATCTTCACTATTTTGAAATTTTGTAACTAGCGAACAAATAAATATATAGAAATGAACAATATAGATTCTTGAAGGGGATTTAATGCTCTACAAAAAAGGTCTCATAACGTTTTTACATAAAATCACTTTTTCAAAATTGGTTCAACAACGAAAAAAACAATTAGACCGGACCAAAAAATTCGGTTATTTTTTTTTTTTTTTGAAAAGTATATCGAAAATATTGTTCAAGGTGACAAAAAAAAAATATCGGGACGGTTTGAGTCTTTAATATTAATATTTAGAGGTCCTATCATCTTTAATTTCGATTTTTTATTTATGGTTTCATTTTTGCGCCAATGCTGTCAAACTATCAAGGTAAAAAAATTCAGCTGCACATATATTTATAGAAAATTAAATTCCCTACAAAAAAGGTCTCTTTGAAAATTTTTGCCAAGCACGGCGTTTCCGAATAATCAAGCTTTAAACATTGATATAATTTTTGAATTTATCTTCTTTACTTTGGAATTTTTTAACTAACGAACAAATAAATTTGTAGAAATGAAAAATATAGATTTTTGAAGGGAATTTGATGCTCTACAAAAAAGGTCTCTTAACGTTTTTACATAAAATCACTTTTTCAAAACTGGCTCAACAACGAAAAAAACAATAATTTAAGTTTTCCTTCAACTTTTACTTTGAATAACTTTTGAAAAAGTGATTTTATGTAAAAACGGTAAGAGACCTTTTTTGTAGAGCATTAAATTCCCTTCAAGAACCTATATTGTTCGTTTATATATATTTATTTGTTCGTTAGTTACAAAATTCCAAAATAAAGAAGATAAATCTAAAAATGGCGATATTGACGTGGAAAGCCACCGAAAATCATTGAAAACACCAAACCATAAGAGTTGTTGCATGAAAATGGTAGTCAAAGGCAACAACAACTGGCAATCGTAGATTTGAACGAAGTTTTACCGTGAAAAATGGCCAAAATATCAAAATAGGCAATATAAAGTGGTTTTGCTGCGTGGTAATTCCCCTGGCCATACAGAAAAGCGAGAGAATGATATATGATTGAAGCATTTAGCTTGGAAATATTTTCGCATACAGCTTAGTCCCTAAACTTAGATTTTTCCGAATACTTCTTTATTTGCATTGATAGGACACCCACTTGCTGAACAGAATTTCACATCTTATAAAGATCTATAAAAATGACTTGGTTACGGGTTTTGCTCAAAAGATGGACAGTTTTTTTGGTATGGTATCCACAGTAAAAATTCCCAGTTAATAGAGGGAATTATTTTCGATAATATATGTATTTTCATATAGAAATAATGGAAGCTTGTATTTCAGACAAAAATTCCGGTTTCATATTAACACACCTATCATACTGCTTTACCATTGACAACCATTGATATCCTTTTGTCATTAATCAGGACTGAAATCACCAATTTTTAATCGATTTATCATAATTCTTAAGTTTCAATTGTTCACGATTCTTTGTTTATAAAAACCAGGTAGTTTTTCCTCAAAAAAAAAAAAAAAACGTTATTTTTAGTCATTGTCGACGTGATTGTTATAGACAAAATCCGATACTTTCATTCTGGGAAATCCCCTGAAGCAACAAGTTCTCATCGGGCGACCTACTTGCCATCACAAACATTTTGGCTTTCAACACACGTGTTGTGTTTTCGTTGCTGTTGAAAATCGGCCTTAAATCCCGATGAATCATTCACCTTACTGTAAATTAAGAAATATCAATCAATCAAAAATAGAGAGACAATCTGTTGCACTGTACGTGCAACGTATCAATGATTCGATGATTCATATTGAACAAAAAAATCATTTTAGATATTATCTCATTCGTTTACAAACAAACTGCACAAGAGCGAATGCAACGCAACAACGTGCTATGCATTTTCCCAATTAACATCACAATCACAAATGAATTTCGAATTTTTCGAAAATTCGCGTGAGAATTTCGCAAGTTTCGACACCGCCGCAGCGTTTGACGTGACTTAGGTTCTAAACATTGATCTTGGTCGAATGCATCGACGTTTTGTGCACGGTAAAGAGTGCCTCAAGTGGGACTGGTCGTACGTAATTTGTGTATCGGATGAGTCATGAAAAAAAAAATGGTAATTTTAATTTAGCACAAATTGCGCTATGAATATTACAAACCGGCTGTGTCGCGGCTAGAACTTTCGATGCCTGCTGGTCGTCGACAAAAAAAAAAAAACATTCTCATCGCTAGTCAACGACCATATCATCATAATAAACCGCAGGTGTCATCGATTGCATGCCAATTTCCAATGTGATCAAATTGTACATTCTATTGAGATCACGGATATGATGTGACGACACTTGTTTTAATCCTAAAAAGAAACTAAATTACAAAAAATAATATTTCTAAATATCGATGAATTATCTTAAGAAAAATTTCATTTATTTTAAAGAAAATTGAAATAATGATGGCCTCAAGTTAGACACCAAATTGAAGGAATGCATCGTAATAATACGGTTGAGAATAATATAAATAATACCCAAAATTATTAAACTATGAAATAAAAACATTTTTAAATTTGAATTTTCCAAAATTTTTTTTGCCAATCGATGAGAAATCGTTCGTCATAGATGTTTGAGAATGAAACCGTTTCGTTTGTGACAAAATAGTTTACTAATAATTGACTCGTTTATTTTGAAAGTGGCGTAAGTCCATTTCAAGGACGGTCTATATGGTGATTCTTCTTTTTATAACTAGAACCAAGTATGTTCATTATTTAACTGCTAAGTTTTCAGAAATTACTGATTTCAATTTAGTTGTTAACAAAAACGCCAATTATTCCCTCCTCCTCCTTAGTATCTTATGTTCCTATGGTTAAAAATGATAACACTAGACTGATTCAAAAAAAATGATGAATTTTTTTTTCTAAATTATCTCTTGCACTTTGGAATTTTATAGCTCACGTTGGTGACAATATTTCGGAATGACCAAGGTATATTCTTGTAGAAAATTGAACGATCTATAAAAAAGGTCATGTACAAGTTTTTGATATATTTAATCCTTCAAAAGTTATTCGACGTCAAAGTTGAACTAAAGAGAAATTTTAATATTTTTTCAATTTTTGACGCAACTATCAATTTTGTGAGAAAATTTTATAGGACATTTTTTGTAGAGCATTGTTTTTCCTATAACTTATCTGTATAAAAGTTTTTGATATTTTTCACAGGTCCAAAGTTATTTGCATTAAACTGAAAATTCCCTGAATTATTATATTTTTAGAATATTTTTTTTTTATTTTCATTAAATAACTTAGGACCTGTGAAAAATATCAAAAACTTTTATAGAGATAAGTCATAGAAAAAAGTGCTCTACAAAAAATGTATAAAATTTTCTCATAAAATTGATGGTTGCGTCAAAAAATTGAAAAAAATTTAAAATTTCTCTTTAGTTCAACTTTGACCTCGAATAACTTTTGAAGGAATAAATATATCAAAAACTTGTTCGAGACCTTTTTTGTAGACCGTTCAATTTTCTACAAGAATATACCTTGGTCATTCCGAAATATTGTCGTCACCAACGTGAGCTATAAAATTCCAAAGTGCAAGAGAATATTATTCCCATTCTATTTAAATGGAAAATTGAAATTTGCGATGCGGCACCTCTTAATATTAAGAGTTTAAATTTTGATAGGATTTTTTTTTGTCTTCCCAACAATATTTTTGATATAATTAAGAAAAAAAAATCATCATTTTTTTTGAATCAGTCTAATAAAGACTAATGACAAAAACGGGAAAAGTTACGATGTGAAATTGGCCAACAAACGCAAATGTACAACGTGTACAACATTGGTATAAACTATTACGTAAAGTATTTTCTTGGCTGTCAATCGCATAAAATTTTTCAGATATTAACAATTTTTTGTTACATTTAGGTGTCTAAATGGGGTCTAATTGGGATTATATATAATATTATTTGTTGCCAAGAATTGTAAGTTTTTAAGTTCAATCCCATTCGATTAGAAATCAGTTTTTTTTATGCTATTAATTCTCTTATTTTTTCCCAATTTATTCAAACTTGATTATTAGTTATTTGAGCATCGAATTCAAGGCTTAAATCATAAAAAAACTCCAATTAAATTGATTAGGATTCATTTCCAATAGTTGCGTCATTTTACTGTATACCGTTCGGTTTTTGTCGCCTTTTTCATCTTTATGAAAAACCAATTAAAACGATCGAACAATTTTGATTTCGCTTTCGAGAATTGTAAACGATCTTCTATGGTGGTGGTGGTGGTTGTTGTTGTTGTTGTTGGGTCAGGTGAGTCATCGAATCGACTGGCAAGTGAATGAATGAAATTCCAAGCGGCAATTCGCTCGATGACTCACCATCCACTTGTGGAATTTACGAGTTCCGCCAATTATCTCATCTGCTGGAGTTTCTTATATAAGATTTATGATTAACCCTTCCGAAACATATCATTACGACAACTTTGTCTCATTTATCAAATTCAAACAATGCCAAGTTCAATGCCAATGCAACCATTGGATATTTAGGTGGCGTCAATTTGCGGTTTGATTTGTAAGAATGTAAAACGACCAACGTTTGGGTTTTCTATTTTTGGTTTATTTTCAAGAATTTACCACGAATTATCTTGGCTTTTCTAAAAAAGAAAAAAATGAGACAAACTACAAATTGTAAATAAGTATACCTTTATTGTTACGCTGATAACACCCAGAGAGATAAGTTTGTTTGGTGGCCACTGTCCTTTCCACATTTTTTCACTCCATAAAAAACGATTAGATTGAAAATGAACCAAAACGCCTAAAACAAATACAAAATGAGTCAGAACTAGTTCATCTAATCACTTCTTATCGGAAATTTTGATAAGAATATGAAATTTTGGAAAATGTCTTATCGTTGGAACTTTTTAGTAGAACCCAAAACGATAAAAACACCGAACTTACAACTGTCGATCAATTTCAATTTTTACCAAAATTTTTTTTAAAAAATTACTACCAAATTTCCTCTTTTTCAATCTATACGTAGGTTTTAGAAATCTTGCAAAGTTTAGGGCGCATGAAGCCTTTTTTTGGCATATAGATCATAGATTACGACAGTGATTTAAATGCTTGATGAGGTCTTCCACATATTAAGGCTTCTGGCGGAAAAAAAACCGGAAGACTTCAAAAAAAAAATGGATTGAAATTTTAGATTTATTACAAAGAGGAATTATATTTAAAGAATTTCGCTACGGATTATTTTTTAATTCAGTTGGGTTATCTAGCCTCAGGGTTTAAAGAGCTTCTTGGGTCCCTACTTAAGACCAAAAGCAGCTGGGCGAACCTGAAGAATTACTTATCGCATTAGGTGCATTTTTATTATTTCAGTTTCAAGGTTTGTTTTCCCCAGTTCCTCATTTCTCCATTTATTCCAAGCACCACATTCGCATAGAAAGGACATCCAGATGTAATCCCATTGTATGCAGGTGGTTCTTCATTCCACAGTGGTCGGTTATTACCCCCTTTACTACACTGACCTAATTTTTCGCAAGACCAAATATTTTAGTAGTTAGTTTAGGATTAGGGTAGTTGAACTTCAGGGTTAATTGTGATTCCTGGGTCCCTACTTCACCAAGTTAAGACCAAGGTGCATTTTTAGTATTTCAGTTCCAGGGTTTGTTTTCCCCAGTTTCTCATTTTTCATTTCATTCAAAGCACCACATTCCCATAAAACGTGAGAAGGGGTTTCATCCTCTGCCTGCATTTTTGGTCATCCACATGTAATCCCATTGAATGCAGGTGGTTCTTCATTCCACAGTGGTCAGTTATTAGCCTCTTTACTACTCTGACCTGATTTTTCGCAAGACCAAATATTTTAGTAGTTAGTTTATACAATGGTTATCTTTTACTGTGCTTTTGTCCGGTAATGTTCTTCCATTTTATGCAGTGGATAATGAAGCTAAAGATATAACTCAACCACGCGAAAACCTGAAAACTAAATCTACCGTCAGGTAGAAAATATAAATATTAAGATCATCTATACTAATATATAAATTTCTTACGTCTGTCTGTACATTTCGATTTTGAACCCAATTTTAGAGAAAATATTTGTTTCAAGAGGATCTTATTCCGAATTTAACATTTTTAAAATTTTTGTCTGTCTGTCTGTGTGTCCCGATTTAACTAAAGAACGGAACAACCGAATTTAATGAAATTTGGTATTAAGATACAAAACAATTTCCCACAGACTATAGGCTACTTATCATTCCGAAAAATATTAAGGGAAGGTATTCCCTAGGGATGAAAACAGAAATTTTTACTTTAGACAAATGAGTTATACATCATTGAAAAGGTAATTAAAAGTTAGAAAATAATCTGTTAAAATATTTTAAGTTGAACTGATAAAAAGCACAGTAAATTCTATTTACTGTTTCTATTTTCCTCCTAATTATAAAGACGTGGGTTCGAATCTTACAGTAATTTTTTTTTTACAAAATTGTTGTTAATAGACCCTTAGAGTTGCTCAATATTGAAATATTAACAAAAAAAAGTAAAAGTAGTAGCAGTAATAATAATAATAGTAATAAAACTTTAAATAAATACGTTTTTAAACCCGTGCATACATAAAATCCTGTATTTATATATCCCCTTTGACTAATGAAATTTTAATATTCGATGTATTCCTTATAAGAAGTAGACATTTGATAAGATTTTTTTTGAAAATTCCTACCCTAAGAGTAAAAGGGGTGACTAAGTTTGTATGAGAAAATGTTAAGTTAATCAACAATTGAAATCTTAAATTTAATAAGTATAATTAATATATAAATAACTAATTATAAGTTTCTGTTTTTGTTATATCATTTTAGTAACAACGTTTTAAATAACGTTATTGCACTAAATTAGTATGACAGTATATGTAGTACTTATTTTAACAAAGCGATATTTAATTTTTGTTTGTTTTTCAACAATCAAACTTTTTAAAATCTAATTTTTATCAACCAATGATTGTGACCTGGAGCAATTATTTATTCTGCTGAAAAACATTAAGGGAGCAATTTTTTGTCATATATTTCATTATCAATCAAAATATAAAATCTTCCAAACTAACTTTTCTTCGGTATTCAGAAAATTTTGAAAATCAATTATAGTTCTTGAAAATATATAAAATATTCTTATTTCCTTCCACATTTTCTACCAATTTTACCTCCCGAAAGGGTTGAACACTAAAGGGTGCGAATTCAACAGTATCGCCACTTTACGACATTGTTTTCTGAATAATAAAATTCAATCAGCTCAATTCCTCGAGATTCGAAAATAATTAAAATAACCCACGATTAAGGATCTTTAAAAATGTTTCGTATTTCTTAGGTCAGTGGTTTTGCAATATTACATCATTGTTGCAATCATTTTTCCTGTAGATTCAAACTTTTTTCATATCTCCGATAACTGTTTTTTTTTTATCCTCGTCCTTACTAATCTCAATAATTAATTGCTTTTCCTTATTTATCTGCAACAAAAAATCAATACATTATTTATTTGATTTTTTTAAATATTTTATACCATGAAATTATTTTTTCGTTAAATGATGCAATATTATGCAAAAAAAGCCATTGGTCGTACATAAATGTTGGTGGAATTATCTGCATGTTTATATTTTTCCTATTTTTTTGCTAAAATGTGTTACTAATTATAAATTTTGTGATTATATTTATTTAATCAGTAATTAATTAAGCAAATTAAATTGTTAAATAATCGGAGGAAATCAAGGTTGAGTTAGTCATTCATTAGTGAAACAATTTTTTTTTGTTGTTGTTGAACAACATAAACAGTTTATTGTTTGAATAATTGCGTTTGGAACTAATCGCTGGCTTTGGGGCTGAGTCAGTTGAACGATAAAAAAAATGGACATAAAAAGAGCTTTAAGATAGATGAATCATTGTTGAAAATAATTTTTTTTTTGGAGAAATGAAATATCAAATGTTTGTTTTTTTGAGAAATATATGATGAAGTTTGTAATTAGAGCACTGCTGGCACTTGACCCCTTATGAAAAGCTGTTAATGTATAACGAATTATAATTGCACTTTGATTGTGAAATCGCGTGACATTCTTTCGAGTATTTTGACTTTATTATAATCAGTGTATGAGTATTTCATTGTTATTTTGCAGTTTTTGCTTTGAAAAAAATATAAAGTTTCATATATGAATTGGTCTTGAACTTTAGAATTACACAGAAAAGCTTAACTTTCTAAGTTATTCAGCCATTTGCCTTTTCAATTGCCTCAAGAATTAAATTCTTCTTAAAGAGAACGAAATCTTCATTGATTAAATTTATCGCTGTTGATGATCTTTCTGTGATACCATCAGATAATTTCGAGTAAAAGAATTCCTGTTTTTCGAGATTTGGGAGTGGAATAGGTCCATATTTGCATATTGGTCAAACATTATCGTGGATTTTTCTCTCGCAATCCCAATGGATATTCTCACTGCAACAATTCCTCAAGTCTCTCGTGATTTATCATCGTTTGTTATCATCTTCCCCACTCCCATTCGTAGATCATAGACTTTCTACAGAGGCTGAGAATATTGGCGGCAGTGATCTTGCATTGACGACTTGGTGACCACATGGTCCCACAGACAACGAGCGAAATATAAAAGCAAATGTTTGCCCCGTTGTTGGATCAGTCGCGATCGTTCAAACGACCAATAATAATTACTCAGGTAATATTCATATGTAATATTGAGTGAGGTATTACGATACGGAGTGCAGTTCTTGTGCCGAACGACACACGTCAAGGTTTTTCCGATCAATGGGACTCGGTTGTTTGTGATTGTTATTATTGGCGGCACAACACATTCAAGCCGATATATTTCTCTCTCCGACCAACAATCTATCGATGAACTTAGAACATTTGAGAGTGAATTTATCACAACTATCTTGTTGGCCTTGTTGCCAGCGACATCGCGCCGCGCCGGTTTCGGAAATTGCGCTCGCACAAGATCTAAACCATCTCGGAGAAATCACACTCTCATTAAAAAGTAGCTCAAATGTGGCAAATTCACAATAACTTTTTTTGCCGCTGTGATATGTTTCAAACAAGTATTAAACCAACAGTGCCAATTTACGAGGGGTTTCTGTGCATCTTGTGTCAAAATAGACAGTGCAATTTGTGCCAAATCTCATCAGTGAACTTTTAGTTCACAGCCAAAAGAATGTATGTATCTTGGTGTCTTTAACTCTAAATTCCAATTAAGGAAGTCCTAAAAAGAAAATTTTTATTTTAACCATGAAAAACTAGCTGGAAAATAAGCTTACCGTTGGAAAAGTGGTCCAGATTGCTTAACAAAAGAACTTTCAAAAACAATTTCCTGACTTTCCAATCAAAATTCACCTTTTTCCTGATTAAATTTAAAAAAGATCTTATTCAACAAGTATCTTCTTTGCGATAACGCTTATATCTTATTCCATTAAAGCATTGATCAAACCCTGAAGATAATCTAAAAAATAAAAAAATTAGTAAATAATTAACAAAATTCGAATCTAATTTCAAGCAATGCATTAAAGATTACACGTCTAAGTACAATCAAGAAAATAATCGGCTTAAATAATAACAAATGTCTTAAAAAATCAATTTCTTTGTTACCTTTTTTTCGGACCCGAAAATTTAATTCTTCGTTTCATCAGATTTAACAATTTTCGATTAGTGCTTTATTAGAGGAGGAATTGAGCTGAGTGAATTTTATCGTTTAAAAAACAATGTTATAAAGTGGCGATATTGTTTACTACGTACCCTTAGTGTTCAACCCTTTCGGAAGGTAAAATTTTGTCGAATTTATATAGCGTCAGTCCACTTCAGTCGGTCCAGCATTGGTCGCTTGATTTTTTTTTTTTTGCTATCACCCCAACATATTGGTAGTTCAAATTCATCATTATTTTAGTTTTATTGTTTTTAGTTTTCCAGTCGTAGCCATATTAGTTTTACTAGGCGCAGACATTTTCGCACTTTTAAGGGTTTGTGGAAACTTGATTATCTCAGGCCCTATTTGTCCTATCAAAATGAAACAAAAAGCAGTGGGTTCATGAAAATATAAGCTATAAGGTTGTAATAAGACGTTTTCTCCTAAATTTAATTCTAAGGGGTGAAATTTCAGCCTAAATTTTTAGCTCTCATTTGTAAAAATTTCCATATTCACGGAAAGATTGTGAAAGAAGGGAAAGAGTCTACACGTTAAAACTTTTTTTTTACAAACAATTAGGTACTAGTTGTATTCAAAAACAAAATTTGAGATTTTAAGCATTCTTAAAATAAAAAATAACAAAATTTGTAAATTTTCAAAATTTGCAATTTTATGAGGTCAATATCTCTGGTGGAGGAGCAGATAAAAATCTGAAATATCACCCCATTACAGTACTGTATGATAGTATTATGCACCTAAAATTTGGAGTTTGAGATTTGACTAGGAACAGAGGTATTGCAAGCACAAAATGTCAAAATAATGCATACTTCAGTAGGTGATTATGATGTATTTAACCATTTAATATGTGACATATACTTGGCAAAAAGGACATTTTACACAAAACAACATATACTCTGGGCTAACTGTTATTCATATCTTAAATTTAAAACATATACTTCTTACTGAAAGCTAATAATGTATGTATATGAAAATTTCCAAATTTTGTTATTTTTTATTTTAAAAAGGCTTAAAGTCTCAGGCCATCTCAGGCCTCAAATTTTGTATTTGAATACAACTAGTACCTAATTGTTTGTAAAAAAAGTTTTAACGTGTAGACTCTTTCCCTTCCTTCACAATCTTTCCGTGAAAATTGGACTCATTTTACAAATGAGAGCTAAAAATTTAGGCTGAAATTTCACCCCTTAGAATTACATTTAGGTGAAAACGTCTTATTACAACCTTATAGCTTATATTTTTATGAACCCACTGCTTTTAGTTTCATTTTGATAGGACAAATAGGGTCTGAGATAATCAAGTTTCCGCAAACCCTTAAAAGTGCAAAAATGTCTGCGCCTAGTAAAACTAATATGGCCACCACTGGAAAACTAAAAACAATAAAATTAAAATAATGATTAATTTGAACTACCAACATGTTGCAGTGATAGCACACAATTTTTTTTTTTTTTTTAAATGGTCGAGCAACTATTTTATTTATTTTTGGACCACTTTATTTGGACTGATCCTATACGTTTTGTAGTGATTTTTGATTCTTGAACCAGCGATAATTATTCCCCAAACTGGAAATTCACCTTTTTCTTGATTTTATTATTCAGCAAACAGCTTCTTTACGATAACGCTTTTATCTCATCCCATAAAAGCATTGATCAAATCCTGAAGAGAAACCAAAATATAAAAAAATAGTATAAAATTAACAAAATTCGAATCTTTCAAGCAATTCCTTACAGATTTCAGGTCTAAGTATAATCAAGAAAATAATCGGCAAAATTAATAACAAATGGCTAGAAAAAATTGACTTGTTTGCAGGTACCTTTTTTTGGGCATGAAAGTTTAATTTTTTGTTTCAATAATTTTTCCATCAGACCTAAGATTACCAATTTACGTCGATTTTTCGTCCAATTATCGATTAGTGTTTTAATATAGGAGGAATTAAGCTGATTGAATTTTATCATTTAGAAAACAATGTTGTAAAGGGGCAATACTGTTTAATCCACATCTTCAGTGCTCAAACCTTTCGGAAGGTAAAATTTTGTGTGATTCGTATATGTCCTTTATTGATTTTTGGTTCTTGAACTATCGATAATCATTGCTCAAACTGGATTCATCAAAAAAATAAGCTTGGCCGGATGTAGTATAACTGAAAAATGTTTAATTTGTGTTATCAAATAAACTAAGAGTTATCTTGATATAAAGACGTTTACAATTGAATGTTTTATAGTCAACTTTCGTCGATAAAAATAGACCTACAAATAAATCTCTAAAATATTTGACAGAGGAATTACCGTTCATCCCAATTTTATGAAATGTTTTGGTCGAACTTTGTTGTTTTCATCTGGAAATAATAACTAATATTGAACCAAAAAATCGCACAATTGACCAATTAATCACTTCAATTAGGTCAAAAATCACACGTACACGATAACGAGTTCATTCCTGACCTAGATTGAACTTATTTGAGTTTTGTATTTGATACAACGAAACAATAACTTCTGCATCGTATTTTATATTTAAACTTTACAACTATAAAATCGTCATTAGTTTGTGTAAATTTTCTTTAACTTTTAATTTCACAAAATTTCTGCAAGAATGTTAATCACATTGTGATTGCTCAACGCAATCACAACGCGACGCGATCGACGACGTCTAATTAACATTTTTAAAATGCAAAAATGCGCCTAATAAAAGCAAAAGTTTGAATTGGATTTCGAGTTTTGTCAGCAAAAAAAAAAATGAATTAGAAAGACGTGCAAACGCCTTGACATTATTAAACAGTCAAATTTTAACGAGAAATTATGGAAATTTTCGAGAATTTTAGAATTTCCAAAATGTGAAATTTCCGAAGGAAATTTCATTGGAATCATGAGATTAAATTTGTGTATCAAAATGAGTTGATTTATATGCGGAGGTTTTTATCTGGGAATTTCAGTTGTCACATGAGAAAAATATATGTTACAATTTAACAATGGAAAAATGAGGTTTTATCCAAAATAGAGAGCATTTATAACTAATTAGAAAACAATGATAATTGAGGTCTTTTATTGTTAACAATATTCTGGGGTGCCTTGTAAAAAAGTAATGTATCATATTTTCGGAAAACAGTGAAAAACAAAAGGAAACCTTCACTTAATTTTCATCAATAAATTCAGTGATATTTAAAACAGTATAATTTGCTTGCTAATAACGACTAAAATTGATAATAGAGCACAGAAACATTAACTATACGTACTTCTTTATAGATATACTTCATAATAAAATTGCCACTTGATACATTTTTTTAAAGAACTCGACTTAATTTTTTCAGTATTTTGTGACGCAAGAAAATTTGATGACATTTCCTATAGTGCAGAACTATTTGCTTGAGTTTCCTCAATACTTCATGTTGAAGTTTTGATCGATTCCTACTCGAAAAACTATTTTTAGCGACTAATATTTTTTGTTAAGATATGGTTAGTAAATATTAAAAAATAGTTATAACATATATAACATCAGCTGATAATGGTTGTTGTCATTTTATGAAGATTGTGTTGAACTTTGCATAATGAAACTATTTTGGTAGATTTTTTTACTATTTTACAGATATTTAAAATCGTTTTGTATTTACGATAACTTCGCATATTTGATTATAAATGATATTAGAATTGCAACTAATTTAAAAAAAGTAAAAGAATGTAACAAGTGATTATAAGACCTTTCATTTAAGTTTAATTTAAGTAAACGAAAACAAAAATTGAAAATTAAACTTCGGACAAATTTAAAACTAAATCCAATAATTTAATATTTCTTACAGACAATTTTTTTACGTTCATAAAAAATCTAATCATTTTTTGAATTGTTTTTAAATTTTGTTGGTAAGCATAAACCAAACTTCATTTCTACAAAATATGACATAGGTATACTTCTATTCCTGGCATCACAGAATTAAAATTTTGATTCATATTATGTGCAACTACTATTTCTACAATTGTAAATCAGTATATATTCGTTAACCAATGAACTTTTCCAACGAAATTTTCTATACTTCTTTTCTTAAATACTCATCAATTCCAGTTTAAAATTTCTTGGTTTATCTTGCATCATGTAAAAGCGACTTATTACTCTTATTTAGGAACTTGATTGATTAATTTAATTGGATTGATCTAAATAAATACCAATTCTTGGTAAATTTACACAAAAGCAAGTAAGACGTATTCTAAATTCAAATAAACGTCATTTTTTCAATTAAGTAAGTTCTCTTTGCCATTTAGAATTGCATTGTACCATTTTTCGGAAACTTCCTTTATTTATTGCCAAAACACTAAGGTAATCAATTCCTTTGATCTTTCAAGCCCAGATTTTTCCAATTTGTCAAAATCAAAGTTCACAATCAGCCAGTTTCAATAACCTCGTTCAAATGAGAAATCTAAAAAAAATATACATTAGAATTTTAAACTCATTTTACTAACATGGAGTAAAGTAAATGTGAAGTTTAATTTACATACGTACACAGGTATGTGACTTATCGATAAGCTTTTCCAAACACAAATTCTCATAAATTTATTTAATCGTTTACTTAGTCAAATATACGTATTACTCTCTTCTTGGAACATAAAAATTCGTGATTAAACATTTAAAATTCGAATACATAAAAAATCAAATCCATAAAATCGATTTTCCATTGCTCGTCATCGATTTCCAAAATGTTTTGATTCCATTATAATGGCTTGTGCAAATAGAATTTCAATTAGTTGGGGCCTTATCGGCGCTTTTCGTTCGGCGAAAAAACCATAAATACCGTTTGTTTATGTATGCAAATAAGACATGGATGATAACTGATAAGAATTTTTTTTTTAATGAAAATACTTACAATTGGAGTTATATTGCAGTAAATTTGATAAATCATGCGCTTCATATTTGTGTATGTATGTAATAATTCACACACTTTGGTGTATATTATCATCAAATAAATACCGTATGAGTCAACATTACGAGGAAATTACTTGCGAGCATAATGCATATTACTAACTTTAGCACATATTTATTTTCGCTTAATAAATTCCGAAGAAATTTATTTATTGGGATCACTACAGCCAAATGGGTGACTCATTATTTGTTGACAATTTAATCAAATTTGCAACATTTTCGCAGAGTTGCATACTTGTACAAATAAGTCTTATCATTCGGAAGAGTTGCAGTTTTTTTCGATTATTTTCAAAACCCTTGACTTTGAAAAAAGCTCTGAGTCAAGCCTATTATTCATCCAATGTGTCAGAATGGAATCAAAATTCAGATTATATACAAAAACCTTAACTGGAAAAGAAGAAATTTATATACGTAATGGTATCGGGACAAATAACTAATGGAAAAAAAAATTCATACTTGCAAATTGTTTTTGGAATGAGCTTAATATTGAATACGCTCAAGAAAACAATTTATGAATATAATTCTTGTAAATTGGAGAAGATTCTTCAAAGCTGTATAAAGCTTTCAGGTTTAGTCAGTACAAAATGTTTGGCCACTCGTCAAGGAAAATCCTAAACATTCATTTGGCTTTACTCTTCTGCCTACAATTTGAAGTAAAACGTCATATTAAAACTTGCGAAATTTGGAAAAGTTCTGCAAAATATTTGGCGTTAAATTAGAGTTCTTTGAAAATAAGCTCTTTTACCGTTTATTGCGATGAATTATTATTGAGGAACTTATGTACCAATTTTAAAAAATTTCAGCTATTTTTTTCAACTTTCTCATTACCACTGTCGAAATTTGATAGCATTTTGGTCCCAAAAAGTCCTATAACCAATATATCTTTAAATAGTTCAGATTCTTCGAAAGAAAACCTTAAACCTCTTCAAATTTTTTCATTAATAACTTCGAAATTTCACTGAAATCAGAAAAAAAATTAAATAAATTTGACAACCTTTGAAAGCTCACATATCTGTATCACCTTATTTAATTATTGTCTTAGGATTTTAATTACTATTTAATAAATTAAGAATGACTGCAAGTTAAACCACTTTATAAATTTTATAATATTATGGTTTTGAAAAGATTTACAAAATCTTCGAATTCAATTATTAACTTTTGAAAAAAGCTCTTTTACTTTTCATTCATTTTAAGGAAAACGTCAAAGTAAAACTTCCGAAATTTGAAAAAACTCTCCAGAAATGTTTGCTTTAAATTAGAGTTCCTTAAAATCAAGTCTTTTACCGTTTATTACAATGAATTATTTTTGAGGAACTAATTTTTTCAACTTTCTCGTTACCACTGTCGAAATTTGGTAATTTTTTTGGTCCCAAAAACTCCTAGAAGTCTAGAACTAATATATCTTTAAATTCTTGATTCTTGGAGAGAGAATCTTAAACTTCTTCAAATTTTTTTATTAATAACTGCGAAATTACACTGAAATTAGGAAAAAATATTAAATAAATTTGTTAACCTTTGAAAGCTCACGTATCTCTATTACCTTATTTATTTTCAAAGGATTTTAACCACTGTTTGTAAAATTATGAATGACTGCAAGTTGGACCACTTTATAAATTTTATAACATTATGGTTTTGAAAAGTTTTACCTTATCTTCGGGTTCAATTATTGAGGTTGAAAAAAGCTCTATTATTTTTTCATTCATTTATCCACTATACAGGAATTTTATTAAAGCTCTGATAAGTTTATCTTTTCTTACTTGAATCTTTCAAAAAGGGTTGTAAAATCTTCTTTATCAACATATTTTTTAAAAAATCTTTATACAATTTAGTTATTGCAACATAATGGCTACACAAAGCACGGAAAGCATGGTTTCTTCGAAAAAAAGCTCATATTTCTATTCTTCTAGGTAATAATTATTTGAACATTCTTTGTTCCAGGTCTGAATCATTTTAAAGAATGATTTCAGTGTATTTTCTTTTTGATTATCTCTTTTAAAGTTGGGTAATTATTAAACGATGATTTTCAAAAGCTTTACATGAAAATTTGCTTTAAACAAGGGATTCTTATAAAATCGCTGTATTTTTTCCTATCCATTATTTTAAATGTTCAGTATTTTCAACGTTTTGGTCTGAAAAATGTCTACAACAAATATTAATTTAAATTATCGTTCTATGAAAGATAGCTGTTATACCTTTTTATTCAAGTACGTATTTATTTCTGGGCAACCACCGCTTTATAATTTCCAATCATTTCGAAGACTGATTACTTTCATGATTGTTACAATTCATTTTCAAAATATCCTAGAAAAGCTTTTTTTAAAATATTGTCTCCTCAAAATAAAAGCATTTACCTGTTTCGTTCACCAAATTTTCTTTGTCTTTTGAAAATTTCTATCCATCTTAATTTGTTGTCCAAAATTTTTTTTAAGCATTTAATCACGATAATCGTGCATTTAAATTTGAAGAAAAAAGTAGCCAAAGGGTTTTTTGTATTTGGTTCAAAAAAGCATGTATGGAAATTGTTACCACTGTTTATTTTTCAAAAACGGGTTTGTTTACTTGTCCAGGAAAAAATAATACTGAGGCAATAAATGAAATCATAATTTTCTCATCAGAAATACACAAAGTCAGCAGAGTTTTGTTGTTACGGAGTTTTTGAGGTCGTTGATCACAAGAGGGCTACCAATTCTCTAGTTTTAACCCGGAGACTCTAGAAAAGTTAATTTTTTTCTTGACTTCATTTTACAAAAACAATTCTCCATGTTTTTTAATTGCAACAAAAAGCAAAATTTTTCACTATCCTCTTGCGATAACAATTGACTTTATAGTCACAGAAATATATATTTATTATAATTTGCGTATAGAATGAACCAATAGAGCTTGCAAACATTGTTATTTAGAATACTTGCTTAGTTTTTAAGATTTTACTATTTTATTGAATGCAACTCTCTGGATTTTCGACAATTTGATATTGGTAACCCTAAGAATCAAGAACTACATATCCCGATTTCTTTTTCAAATCTTCAGGCCTTCAAGTTTATGAAGGAACTTAACGGATCTTATATTCGTAACCAGCGACCCCGGAAACTCTTAAATAATAAAATTTAGCACTTAAAACAATATTTCGCTGCACTAATGCAATAACCCGTTTGTATAAAATAAAAATTGATAATTATTTTTTATGAATACTTTTGAAAAACCCAATGCAAAAAAAAACATTTCAATCCAACTTGTAAAAGTTTTGACCTTTGCTTTGTTAGATTGACGCGACTATTACAAAAATGTAATGAAAATCCAACTTTCTTGTATTCTTCATTATTAACTTGCGTAGTTATCGTTTATTATCATCCACGGTCAAATTTCGGCGCCAAAAAAACATTATAATAACCATTATTGTAACGGAAATTTTCAAAGTTATCTGTTGATTTAATTGTCGACTTAATTTTTTAACATAAGTATTACTTTTCCAATTAAATTGATTTATATAAATCAGCAGAATCTACAATAAAACTAGTCTCATTAAAATATTAACCGTTAAAAAAAAATTATACCTTTTTCATTTATTCGATAAATTTTGCCGGTTGAACCATACAAATTAATGTTTTCGATTATCCAAATTTGATTTTTTAAAGTTTTTCAGCAATTTTTCTTTTTAAAACTATCTAAAAATATGATTTTTCGTGAAAAATTCTTCTTTACTATGAAAACGTGTTCATTATTGAAAAAACAAAATTTGTTTATTTGTATTGAGTTAAGTTCGATCTGGTTCGATTTTTTCCATACCTACTCTGCTTTTAGTAAAATCAAAATTTCCCTAATTTCAGCGACTTGTTGAATTAAAGCACTTTTATTACCACACCAAAAAAAAAATGCCGGAATAATTGCTTTATAGAGAGACATTTATGGTCTGTTGATTCCAAACAATTTTTTTTCCTCATCCTCCCGTCTCATTATATTGCAAGATTATGTACACAAATTGTTCCATTTACTTCCTGTCATCTGCTTTTATTGCGAAGGCGTGTCCCACTCGCACTCGTCATATCTCAATATCTTCTCAAAAGAAAATAAAATATAAGACTTTTATGAGACCAAAGAAAAGTCTATTCAAACCTAATTGAATCTTTAAACCTACTCAATATTTTTTCCGTTTTTTTTTTGTATAGACACAATGGTCAAGAGATGAAATGCCATTTGAATGTCGCGCTCAAATAATTATATTAATTTGGCGATGACCTTGTCGGAATTGGCCAATGTATTACGTGGAAATATGCGAAGAAAGAAAGAAAATTTTTTGTCGTTATTACTTTAGGATGATTGGTTTGACATAAAAGGAGTAAATCAATGTAAATTGGGATGATTAGTACCTATAATTATGGTGTTTTGATGAAGTGATAATTGGAAACTTTTACTTTGATCTTGTCTTCTTAACAATCGGAATAACAAAGAAAAAGTAACAAGTTCAAAGTTCTGATTAGAATTCAAGCAAAAAATATGAAATTTTTGAAGTTCTCTTGAACAATTTCTTTGCATATCGAAGACAAATAACTCCCGAAATCGGCATTTCGCCGATGCCATTCTCTTACTATTTATTCCCGCAACAATCCAAGTCAAAAACCGAGCCAGATGCGTTTGAAAAAAGCCGGCATTTCACCGACACCGCCAACAATGCACAGATGACATAATTTGGCGTTAATCCCTAAAAACTATTGGCACTGGGACTGGCCACCGATTTCTTGGGCTCATTGTCAAGATCACGTTGTTTCAATTAACAGATGCCATTCGTAAATAAATCAGTGAAGTCATAAGATATCTGCTCGATTAAACTAGTGACGTGTCAATGATGAAGTCACAATCGAAATTTAAAGGAAATGTATTTGATTGGAAACTGAAGAATCGTTTTTCCGTGAAGTGAGATTTAATATACAACATTATATTGTGACGCTTCAATAATGCATAATTGAATCGCTCATGAATATTTATCTGACGTAATAACTATAATTTCACGATAAGAAAGACAAATTATGGCGCTTGTGAATCATCGCCTTATAATTACACATAAGTATACATGCGATACCGAGGAACATTATTTTGTGTCAATAGCCCCGCTTTTTCTCTTTACCACTGGTAATATCCATACATTGCGATTATAGAGACCCGGATGCTGAATTTCAAATTGCAGGTGTGTAAATATAAGCGTTAGTTTGCCGGCCAATGTCCTTTGGTTTTGTCGAAAGAACTTCAAGAATTTTAGGGGATAAGTCAATTATTTATGATGAAAAGCTAGTTTTTAAGATTAAGAATTTGAGGGATTTAAGTATTGATGGACTTTTTTTAATTTTTTGTTGTAGAAACCTGAATTTCCGCCCGTTGATTCAATTCGGAACGGAACTTCTGATATGGCGTCTGTGATGGAAAATTTTCAATCAAAAGGACTCGCCACGAGGCCTTCGGCTCAAGTTACCACATCGTCACAGGTTTGTTTCAATTTTCAATCAATAACATATCGAAACATAAGAGCTGTTTTCCTATAAAGTTTTGGAATTAAACTGCAAATATTTTCACCGGCAAAATAATTTTGTTCTTTGGTGATTGAATTTTTTGAGAGTATTTCTTGGTGGAAACTTCTTCGATCGTGTCTAACTTAATACAGATCAAATAAGAAAAAATTGTAGAGTTAATTTTATTTTGGTTAAAACTTTTAATTTCAAGGATTGCATTATCTGTGAATCCATCAGGAGATGCTGCAGAAATGGGATGACTAAGTAGTAGATATATCCCTGAAAGAGTAACTTGTATTTCTAGTTTGTCTTTTGATACTTTGAAGAGATCTTTTCCTAATTCTTTCCCCCGTACCATAGCGTTTTTCTCAAGCACTGCTTATACCAATAACTTGTTGAATAAATGAACTATTGTTAATTTTACAATGAGCAACTTTATAAAGCTGTGATGCAATAATATGTCCATAACAAAGTTCATGCGATATTTCCACATATTTTAGTTTTCATTGTATCTTCAGCAAATTTCATAAATCTGTCAACTTGTGTTCCAGATTTTTTGTGAAGTTTACAAATAAGACGATGGAATAATAGTCCGGTCAATATAGACATAAAAATAGTGATCAAATAGTAACAATTCCCACAAAGCTGAATTTTCGTAGAGACCTTTAGTTTACCTTTACAAATGAAGTGCCGAAAGTCCCCATCGATCCCATGTGTGCTAAAAATTTATTCGGAGTCAAAGGTCAAAATTTTCGGTTTTTTGGATTTTTCTCAAAAACGGTCAGTTTTATCGAAAAACTACTTCAGACCAAAGTTGTAGATCTCAAAATTCTCTATAAAAATGGTTTTTATATTTTTTTCTCTAAGACCAACCATTTCCCAGATATTACGCTTGTAAGAATCATGTTCTACATAATATGTACACATTTCCACACCACCTGTGACAACCTGTGAGGTAGTGTACTCGGTGCTTTTTTTGTACGTGGTATCCCCATCACAACCAAAATCATATAATTTATTTAAAAATTGAGAAACAGTTAAACGATCTCCTAAAGTGTATTCTTTTTTAATTCTGGAATTGGTAGATTCAATCCCATTGTTTGTATTTAGATATCCTAATGCTGCACTTTCAAACTAATTTTGATACGATTTTAGCCACGTAATATTGAAATAATTAATAAATTCCGGAACTGTTTTTTTCCACTTTCCTACGAAAAGTACTGCTGCCTTTACAAGGGTTTGTTTATTATTGCATGTTTGTAAAATCAATTTGTTTGTTACTTATAAACTAATAAATTTGCTAGGTATATCAATTTCGATTTTAAGTAATAATCCAAAAAAAGCGGATAAATTGCAAAACTAAATATTTTTACCAACTTATTATAATACTTAGATGTTGTTGTTCTCATTTAAATTAATTTTACATTATTATAGCTGTAAATTAAGTTTTAATGCTGTTAATTAACCATTGTTGCATTTTTTTCATTCATATATGTCCAATATAATATTTTTTCTGTACATATTATAAAAGAACTGTTCCCTCTTATTATCTGGCGTTAGCACACTTTTTTTTAAATCACACCCTTAACTTTATAAGGTTTAATTTGAAATTTTCTTTCCAATTTTGACTTTTACAAAATCATTTCCGCATTTAATTTGCCTTTTAGTTTGAAAAATTTAAAAAGACGCGAAAATTTATTTTCTTGCCACCAATACAGTTTCCTGTACTGTCAATACATTTTTCAAATTTGACATTTCAAATGTCGACAATTTATTTTTGTAAGAAAATTCAAATAATATGGATCTTTCTTCGCAAATTTAACAAAAAAAAAAGCTACTTAAAATTGCGAAGAAGATTTATTTCTCAAAATAATTATTTTAAATGGTTTTTAAGTCAGAAAAACGAAAAGCCATGAAAATTATTTTCGTGTCGACAATACAGTTTTCTTCAATGTCAGTAATTTTGAAACTTTAATAGTACTATTTCCAGAAATTTAAAAAAAAATAATTAAAATAATAATATTTGACAGAATTTTCCGGCTAATAGTTTCCACTTTTGAAAAAATAAGGACTTAATATAAAAACTAAGAACCTGAACCAATGCATTTACTTTCAGCCAAGAGTTTTAAATTTAAAATTATATGGCAATATTGTCTATCAACAATGTTTCTATAAGAAAATAAGGGAAATTTCATATAAATGTAATTTTCTGCATACGATTTACAAAACATTAATATTGTTAATTGCTAAAGGCTATTATTCCCCTCGACAATATTGCAAAAAAAAAATGAAAACTTGAGTAAATAAACGAAATTTACGAGAAAATAGCCAAAGGTATTATTTTACTTTTAAAATTAAATCTGCTAGTTTTACGAAGTTATAAAATTTACTTTAGTAATAAATCATAAGTATTATACACTCAACAGCAGAAAAATTAACTCCGATACACTCCAATAGTTGTTATAGTGTCAGTACATCCTTATTAGGGTGATTTTTTTTTGACTTTTTTTTTTTTTGGTACCATCGTGAAATTTTGTTGGAAATACCAAAAAAAAAAATTCTCTGAAAGTTTGAGCCCTTAATATTAATTTTAAGTCCTCGACCAAGACGTGTAAAGATTTCCCATTGAAAATACACGGAAACTCTGATTTTTTATTTTTAAATTTCTATATCTCAGCGGCATTTCATGGGATCGCTTTTACCGAAGATGGTTTTTTCTCAGAATTAAACGCTCTACAAAAGTGCCCATTGCGACAAAGTCGTAACTCACATCGGTAAGGTAGTACGGGCCACTGAACCTGATTTTTCCATAAAATTCAAGGCCTAATATCTCGTTTAATATTGATCTTCGCGATTTGGTCTACAGGAACTTTTTTGTAGGAAATCAAATTTTCTACAAGTTTTTCTTTTATAATTTTTCCGTAGCTCTTGTTATTTACGAGATAAATGCAAAAAACGCGAATTTTATGGAAAAATCAGGTTCAGTGGCCCGTACTACCTCACCGGTGTGAGTTACGACTTTGTCGCAATGGGCACTTTTGTAGAGCGTTTAATTCTGAGAAAAAACCATATTCGGTAAAAGCGATCCCATGAAATGCCGCTGTGATATAGAAATTTAAAAATAAAAAATCAGAGTTTCCGTGTATTTTCAATGGGAAATCTTTACACGTTTTGATCGAGGACTTAAAATTAATATTAAGGGCTCAAACTTTCAGAGAATTTTTTTTATGGTATTTCCAACAAAATTTCACGATGGGAACAAAAAAAGTCAAACAAAGTTAAAAAAAAAATCACCCTAATCCTTATGTATGGAAAACCAACATTTGGTTCTATCTACTAAGACTGTAGAGATGAAATTTTTGTCAATTAATAGGCCTTAAAAATCCCATAAAATAGTTCGAGAAATAAACTATTCGATTCTATTTCAAAATGAATGTTTTCACGGCAATTATTTTCCAAATAGCTTTACAAACGTTGATAACATTTCTGCCGTTGCGTTATTACTTATTCTCCCCATAGTTTGCTAAATAGATAAGCGATGTCATTGGCAATTTACTCATTTCGTTAAAAACAATAAAAGCCGCTTGTGCTGATGTGTACAACGTCCTTCGAACCACACATACGTGACATGTTTACAAAGCGTGAAAAAAGGTCATACGCGTTAATTATCTCCTCGTGACTCCAACATTGATATCGCCATAAACACAAAGTTACAATTTTCCAAAAACAATCATTTGCCCCAACCAAATCAGTCGAAATTGATCCGCAAAATTGATTAATTAAACCCAATTAGTGCCGCACTATTCTACAATGATTTTCACGCTATTTCTCACGCTGGTCGCTATATTATGGTATGTCCTTGGAGTGCGGGTGTTTTTAAGAGATAATTAAAAAACCTTCAGACTTGGCATTTGGTTAATTAAAGAAACACGTGGCAGTCGATTTCCAATTGAAACGATCCACGAATTTGAACAAAGAAGATGCGAACGGACGATTTATGATGGAAAGTGTTAACAGAAGATTTACTGGCACACATAAACGTTGTGTGGTGATTACATTGGAGAGATAACAAACCTGACGTTGACCTTGTCATGATGATTAGAATTTAATGGCTATTCGGTAACAATGAGTTTTCAAATTGAAAATGTATTTAATTTAATATCACATCGAGGAAATAATCGAGTTGTTATTACGGTCGGCTATAATTTGTGGAGTCTGTAAATTTTTCTGTTGTGAGAAGGTCGGTGTTTATAAATACTTTAGTATGGCAATTGTAATGCGATGGAAATTGATGTGTTTGCATTAATGATCTTTGGTTTTGATAGCCGGAGCGGAAAAAACGCTTTGTTTTATCATTATATTGGATAATTATGCAATTTGAATTACCATCCGGAATTTTCTTTGTTTTCTTACACATTTGGTCTAATTTTGGATCTATAAGAGTAGTTTTGTACTTATTTTCAATGGCCAGGAAATTATTATCTTCTGGGATATCACCAATTGAAAAATCGGTTGTTTATATAGCCAGACCGATTTAGAAATAAAAGTTTTATCTTAAGATCCTCCAACTTTGACATTTTTCGTTGACAAGATAAAGCCAAAGCGAAAAGTTGTATAAGTTCTTCCACAATGATATCTAAAAAGTCAGATTATTAATCAAGAGGAAAGTTTGGTAAATAACTACTATTATGAAGAAAAAAATTGAATTAAAGA
This sequence comes from Sisyra terminalis, assembly GCA_958496175.1. Taxonomy (NCBI): domain Eukaryota; kingdom Metazoa; phylum Arthropoda; class Insecta; order Neuroptera; family Sisyridae; genus Sisyra; species Sisyra terminalis. Next base: position 3,670,282 of record OY292275.1, on the reverse strand, counting down.
TGTAGAAAATTACAAATTTCTTACAAAAAGTTATTTTCGTAAGTCCAATAGTTTTTGCACAAAACGATCCCAAAACGTGCAAATATTTAAAAAAACAAAGCTCGTTTGAATTTTCTTTTATTGCAATATTCTCTCAATCTATTTCCTTGAAGACTTTTCCGGGAAATACGAAGCAAATTTTCTTCAGTCCTACAAATAAAAAATAGATAGTTACAAGTTTATTAAGAATTGGTGATTTTCACCGAAAAAGTAACGAAAGAAAATTTAATGGTTTATATTTTAATTTTGGGATTTAAGTGTAAAAAACATTTCTTGTTAATTAATTCGTAAGAATGTGCAAATTTTACGTAATATATCGTTTCAGCAGCCAGTTTTACCGCATGCATCCTGTTTACCTATACTCAATAGTTTATATTAAACTTTTTTATGTAATTTTCTTTCCAATTTCTACTATTACAAAATAAAAATTTCATGGAAGAACCAATAATCTAAAACTATGATTTTAACTTTGAAAAACCGCAAAAAATTTGTTTTTTTACCACCAATACAGTTTTCTGTATTGTCATCAGATTTTAAATATTTTCTTTACTGTCAAAAATTTTACTTTAACAAATTTTTTGGTCTTTCAATTGTAAATTTTAATATTTAAAGGATTTTTGATTATTTATTACGAAAATTTTCTCAAAATATGTTACCAATCAATTTGAATTTAAAAATGAAATTTCGTGAAAATTATTTTTACCGATAATACAGTTTTCTTCACTTCAAAGTCAAATTTTTTGAAAAAATATTAAAAATTCACTGTTTTCATCTAATTTTTTTGACCCAAATAATCTAAACTGATAGTTTTAGGGTTTTGTAGCCAAATGGTTACACCTAAAACTGTTATATAATAAAAAAAACATTTCTTTTACAAAATTGATAAAGTACCTTCCCTGGCAATGTTTTTCCAAATATTCGATTTCATCATATTATTTAATTGGCAAATAATTACATGAATCACACCAAGAAAGTTCTGGAATTCTTACAAATGCATTACTATTCCAAAAAATAATCATTACAAGTATTGTTATCTAAAAATAATCACATAATTAACAAAAAAACTCTCCATAAATATTCAACATTTTATCTTTACACCTCCGGACAATAAATTTCATTGTGCTTCATCACAATTTATTTATCTTTTCAGCCAAAGCAAAATATTTTGAATGAAAATTTTTCGTCCAAATTTAAATAGATACATAAATATGTTCTTCGTAGATTCAGTTCTGGCGCTAATGAAAATATTAAGCCGTTTGAAAGTTTGTTTGTCGACTAATTTGTATTTTTCCGCGATGTTTAGTTATCACCTACGCAAACTAGAAGAATGTAATACGCAGTTCAAAATGTTTGTACACACCTGAAAAAGAAACCTCTTTTTTTTTTAGTTTTCAAGGGCAATTTGCAAAAAAAAATATTCCTGAAACTAAGTTTATCGTGGATAATCATTGGAGTGAATCTTTTCATTTCCTTAGTTTCAATTTTGCTTGGATTTCACTGTCACTGCGTTCGCAGTGTTTATCGTTTCGGTGAATCTTTTCGTGAATGGTTTTGGCACTAGATTGGCTCACAAATACTCGGAAAAATCGGTGTTAAAAGTAGCCAAGTCGAAGGTTAGCTTTCGTTAAAATAAACTTAATTTTTTGTTGTGCAATTGTACATAAAATGAAGAATGTATGATTGTTTTTGTTATCAGTAAAGTATACATTCACGTTAATGGAGTAATGATAAGCAGGATTGGTTTTAAGAGAGGCGAAGTGGGACCAGGGTACCGAAGTTTATAACACATTAGACTAATTCAAAAAAAAATATGATTTTTTTTCTTATTTATATCGAAAATATTGTTGGGAATGACAACAAAAAATCCTGTGAAAGTTTAAGCTCTTAATATTAATATTAAGAGGTGCCGCATCGCAAATTTCGATTTTCCATTTAAATAACATGGGAGCAATATTCTCTTGCACTTTGGAATTTTATAGTTCACGTTAGTGACAATATTTCGGAATGACCAAAGTATATTCTTGTAGAAAATTGAACGATCTACAAAAAAGGTTCAGTACAAGTTTTTGATATATTTATTCCTTCAAAAATTATTCGAGATTAAAGTTGAACTAAAAAGAAATTTTAATATTTTTTCAATTTTTTGACGTAACCATCAATTTTATGAGAAAATTTTATAGGACATTTTTTTTAGAGCACTTTTTTCCTATAACTTATCTCTATAAAAGTTTTTGATATTTTTGACAGGTCCTAAGTTATTTGCATTAAACTGAAAATTCCCTGAATTATTATATTTTTAACATAAAAATTATTTTTTTAATTTTAATTAAATAACTTAGGACCTCTGAAAAATATCAAAAACTTTTATAGAGATAAGTTATAGGAAAAAAGTGCTCTACAAAAATGTCCTATAAAATTTTCTCATAAAATTGATGGTTGCGTCAAAAAATTTAAAAAAATATTAAAATTTCTCTTTAGTTCAACTTTGACCTCGAATAACTTTTGAAGGAATAAATATATCAAAAACTTGGTTAGAGACCTTTTTTGTAGATCGTTCAATTTTCTACAAGAATGTACCTTGGTCATTCCGAAATATTGTCTTTGACGTGAGCTATAAAATTCCAAAGTGCAAGAGAATATTGTTCCCATGTTATTTAAATGGAAAATCGAAATTTGCGAGGCGGTGCCTTTTAATATTAATATTAAGAGCTTAAACTTTCACAGGATTTATTTTTTTTGTCATTCCCAACAATATTTTCGATATAATTAAGAAAAAAAAATCATCATTTTTTTTGAATCAGTCTATTGTTTATGTTATCAGTAAAGTATACATTCACGAGGCGGAGTGAGACCAGGGCACCGAAGTGTACAAAACGTGTTTGTATTTTCTATTAATTTAACATATAGTACACAATTTTAAAGTAGGAAGCCCGGCCGTGCTGATAAGCATCAACTTCTTAATCGTATCCAGTTGTACCTAAAATTCATAGTTTACTAAAAGTGGATATAAATTATAATATACCTGCAAATTAGAATTAATTTTTGTCGTGGACTTGAATCTTTTGTGTTGGCATTTCATCATATTATAATTGAGTAAAATTAATGTTCAATTAAGCAATAATTTATGCATCAATCTTCTCGTGACACCTCAATCAAACGCCTTCACTAATTAAATTTTAATAATCTGAAAACAAATTGCGTAACGTATAAGTTTTAGATTTAGAGTAAATTTACTATTAGTCATTGAATTGCACAAAAAAACCTGAGAGATTTTTTCCGTGGTTTACACACATTCAATGAAGTGGGTATCTTGAAAGCAAAACGTAGTAGCGGATTTGTAAAAAAAAATTCCGTGGACATTTGAAATTACGTTATGTACTAAACATAGACGATTTCTCATCGACTATCTAAATATAAATTTGTTTGGTGATTGTACCGACTGATTCGTTTCTATGTTGTTGTTCATTTCTAGATTCTCACAAACTCCTCGTCTAGTACATCGTCAAGTCGTGTCGCGAAGACATCGGTCTCAAGTTCGTCGCAGCGATTGCACCACGTTACATCCTCGTCCGAACTAAAAGCCTCATCAATGAAATCCGACATTGCCGAGCTGAAATCGAGCATTTCGGAAATGAAAAGTATCAGTGAAATGAAGAACTTGTCCAATTCGACAGCGATGCAAAACTTCAGTAATCGGCTGAGGAATTCAATGGAGAATTTGGTGGACGATGAAACGGATGTGCCGGAACCACTGATCACATTCCCTGACACGCCGGAATCGCCGACGACGAGCACCACTTCCGTGGGAAACTTGACCCCCAACGGGAGCGCCCGGACTCTGGTCGACACATTAAAGTTTGAACAAAAACGGATGCATACAGCCTCTAAAACAAAAGTAAGTACAAATTAGTAGTGCATTTTCTAGGAAATTGTGCAACCTTTAAACTTTTTTGTGCAATCCAAATCAATTGTACATATTTTTATCTCTCCGTAAAAAAATCACTAAAAAATAACAACAATTTCATAAAACATGACTTAAAAATGCACAAACAAGTTTAAAAATTGTATAATACCTACAAATTTAACAAATTTTTTCACCAACACTGACGTTTAAATTCTCTAACCTAAAAATTTATGGAACCAAAGTCACTAACGTGAAACTAAACACAAACATCGTATTTCCCAAGATGTTCCATCTCTTTTTAGTTCAATGTTAAGTTTTATTATTTAACTTTTAAAGTTTTTCAAGAAAAATTATAATACTAACATAATAACTTTTTTTTAAAAAAAGGCAGAATTTATAAACATCTTATTGTCGGAAATGTTTTTCCATTAAATCTTGCGGTTTTAATTTATTTTTAAGGTTATTATTGTATGAAGTTAGACGCATGTTGCACTTGCTTAGATATCCTTGAAAATGGCGGCCAACATTGAATCTCCTAATGTTTTACCACGTGCACGTGTCAAATGGCAATGGATTTTTTTTTTTGAAAAATTAAAAGAAAAAAACTAATTTTAGTGAAATTATGAAGAATGATTTTATTTGGTTTGTTTTGATTTTGATTTTAAACATAAAGTTTGCCAATTTTTGTAAAACATTAACTTTTTTAGGTTCTATTTGAGGTTATAAGAATTTTTTATCCGAAAAGGTTGAAATTTTTGGGCCCTTGGTTTAAATATATGAAGAAAATTAAAAGAAAAATGTACCAATGAAAGTATTATGTAGTAGAAGAACCACTGATAAATTTGTACCACCCCTCCCAGCCTTTTGCCATGGCTTATGGTCCTCATGGTTTTATGGTACATGCATCACTGTCCTTAGGGATAAAAATAGAAAAGCTCTAAGCTTACGCAAAAGTAATTACTTAAATTGAAAATTTTCCAAACAAATTTCTTAGAAATAACTCTTTAAGTAATTTAACCACAATTTTTTCAAGATATTTGTGAAGAAATCATCCCTCAAAAGATACAGGGGAAAATTGTAAAGAAATTTATAAGAACCTAAAAAAGCTTCAACTAAGACATAAATGCCAGCCAGCACATTGGTGGAAGAGAGGGAAATTCTAGAATCCTGGAAATTCGAAAATTCCGAAGAATATTGAAGAAAAATACCTTTTTCCTTAAGCAATTTGGTCTATTCACCCCAAACTTTTCGTTTTCATGAGCGTAGCGATATTTACCTTAAATCATACGATGCGGTTTAATACATACTACAGACTATACATTAAATTGGTATAGAAAAACATTGTTTTAAAGGCTTAAACGGCATGCCAACTTTTTTTAAGTTAGGGGGCCTCCATTAATTACGTGAGACAATTTTAACTATTTTTCAACACACCTATCTCCTTTGGTAAAATTTCGTGAGGTTTTTCTCGACCTCCTCCCCTAATATCACGTGAAATTTTTTAAAAGTTAATCTGTGCTTCGACTACGTTATATTTTCCGGGACCTTTCTCTCCCATACGTACACCCCTTCCCCCTAAACGCCTCACGTAATTAATGGATGTCCCCTTATACCAAGGTTTATAAAATACACAGGCTGCCCTATTAGAAAAAAAAATGACGTCATACGAAGAATTTTGAAATTTGAATTTATCTGAAGATATGTACGAATTTCTTCTGCATGTGTCACGTGGCGCATGAGGCCACCTGTGTATTTTATAAACCTTGCCCTAATACTTCTTTAGTGGCAAAGGCTTAAACGGTATGCCAATTTTTTTGAAGTTAGGGGGCTCCCATTAATTACGTGAGACAATTATAGCTTTTTTTTTGGATATACTCTTCCCTCTTGGTAAAATTTCGTGAGGTTTTTCTCGACCTCCTCCCCTAATATCACGTAAATTTTTTTATGAATTGATCTGTGCTTCAACTACATTAAATTTGTTAAAAAACATTTTTTTTAAAACTCTTTCCTCGCCCATACGTACACCCCTTTTCCCCTAAACGCCTCACGTAATTAATGGATGTCCTTTATACTTCTTTAGTGGCGTTATGAAAAAATAATCAGACTAAATTTTTAGTAAAATGTGATGCCATGACGCTACAGTACGAAGCTACTCGCAAATGCATAGTGAGAAACTTCAAGCGGATGAAAGCTGGCCCATTTTTGGGAACGTTTTGCATAGTACTAAAAAACGGAATCGAGTTGATCGCTAGCACAGATTTTTTTGTTATTTGGTAGGGAAAACCAATTGAAATGATCACCAACGAAGTTGAAAAGTGCCAGGAAGAAATAACAGTCCTAACATGCACCACCAATGGTTATTTTGCATTTAAAACATCGATATTGTGTATAGAATATATAAAATATATTGCAGTCCAATTTATTAACATAGATTTAAACAGAAGTTCAAACAAAAATATTCGTGACGTATTGCCCAGATACGTATTTCGATTGCCAAGCAAACTTCATCAGTGGTCATCAAGTATATTGGATCACTCCGTAACTGCTGCGTAACTGTGTGAATCATCACAAAGCAGTTACGGAGTGATCCAAACTACTTTATGACCACTGATGAAGATTGCTTGGCAATCGAAATACGTATCTGGGCAATACGTCACGAATATTTTTGTTTGAACTTCTGTTCAAATTTATGTTAATAAATTGGACTGCAATATATTTTATATATTCTATGCACAATATAACTGTTCAAAGTCAGCGAAAAAATCTTATTTTGACTTTACACTATGTATAAAAAGCCAATTTGGCTTATGTTCCTTTTAACGACATCAATATCTGGCAACTTAGTATTTTCGACTTTTTAAAAAATTTAATGAAAAAATATAGAGGCCAATTATACGATAAAAGAATTCTTAGAATTTAATTTCCAAAAAAAATCGTGAACTAAATTAAAAACAAATTAATCAAATTTAGTTTATTTAATCAAACTTTCTGGGAAATATTCACAGCCGAACACTGACCAATGGCAAAAATTGACAATTGAATAAAAACAAAATGACAATTGAAACTAACGACAATAAAGATATATAAATATAAGGGCGACGAAATTAAAAATGTATAGATTATTTTGACGAGTTCCTAGACTTTCAAGTCCTGATTTTCAAGATTTAACTGACCCCGCTGGTCACCATGTTAAATATTTGGATAACACTAAAATTAGTTACTGAAAATACGCAATGCAAACAATAATTGTATATTTCACAAACCAAAAGATTATTATTTTTTTTTGATAATTTTATCTATTTTTAGTTGAAGAATACACATAATTGGCTTGGAAATCATTGGCATTCATTACCGAAATTGAAATTTTTGAAGACTGAGACAAAAAATCCGAAAACATTGAAATTCCTGTCTGATCCAAAGTTCTCAAATCTCTCAAGTTCTTTGAACTTATTTTCGATCCACAAGGCTGTTTCTAATTCTAAACATACACATAAAAACCGCAATCAACCATTAAAATATTCATTAACGACACAAACGAAGTCAATTCAATTCGAGTGATTAACTTGATTTGTTGGCCACTGAGAAAAAAAAAGCAAACTTCAAACTAATTAAATTTCAATTTTGTATTAAAACCCTCGCGTTTTTGTCAAAATTTACCTGAAATTGTTGCATAAAAATAAAACAAGACGGCAAAGTTGTGCCAAACGATAAGTTCTAGAAATTTCATTCTTGAAAATCGCCCACTTGGAAGTTTTCTTTTACTTTTTTTTTTTTTTTTAAGTTATGAAATTCCAAGATTCTTGTCACATGTGCAGCATTTGATTCATTGTTTACATAATAAATGAAATTGTTAGGCGAATGTCATAGTCTGTGGGCCGAATAGCACGGCATTAGCTTCGGGACACAAATTATATTTTTGAATATTTATAATTGTCTCATGTGACTGAGCAATGAAAATGAGAGGCGGGCGGTAATTGAGGAGATAAAAAGCAAAACGCGCGCGGCTCATTGAAAACAAAGTGGACATTATTATTTATTAAGATGCAAATAAATGCATTTGATCATAAGAGCTAATTGGATTTGAGATTTATTTGTTTACGGCTCGATATTCCTATTGTAGGCTTACATATGAAATGTCAGATCTTTGATTAATTGAGGCGCGGCAATTCTCTCATTGATATCCCCTAGGATAGGTTACGTCAAATTGTGCAATATGCAATGACCTTTTACTATCCAAAAAAAAAAACTAAACTTATTTTTTTTTGTACTTCAGGTGGTCACCGATAGTTTTAGTGCGGAAAAAGCGACAGCCAACAGTGCGGAAATGTTGCGGTTACAAACCGGAGATGTAAGATATCAGGAAAATAGTTCCGCAGCGGCAATGAGAGCCAGGGTTGGAATGGACGGCGTAACCGCCGAAAAAAATGTCGCCAGATTACAGGTGAGATTTATAAAAAATTTCAAAAGGAATTAATTTTTTAAGGTACCCGTTTTATATAAACATCTATAATAGGGTGATTGTTTTTTTTGACTTTTTTTGGTCCCATCGTGAAATTTTGTAGGAAATACCAAAAAAAAAATTCTCTGAAAGTTTGAGCCCTCAATATTAATTTTAAGTCCTCGACCAAGACGTGTAAAGATTTCCCATTGAAAATACACGGAAACTCTGATTTTTTATATTTAAATTTCTATATCTCAGCGGCATTTCATGGGATCGCTTTTACCAAAGATGGTTTTTTCACAGAATTAAACGCTCTACAAAAGTGCCCATTGCGACAAAGTCGTAACTCACACCGGTGAGGTAGTACGGGCCACTGAACCTGATTTTTCCATAAAATTTGCGTTTTTTTGCATTTATCTCGTAAATAACAAGAGCTACGGAAAAATTATAAATGAAAAACTTGTAGAGATTTTGATTCCCTACAAAAAAGTTCCTGTAGACCAAATCGCTAAGATCAATATTAAACGACATATTAAGCCTTGAATTTTATGAAAAAATTAGATTCAGTGGCCCATACTACCTCACCGGTGTGAGTTACGATTTTATCGCAATGGGCGCTTTTGTAGAGCGTTTAATTCTGAGAAAAAACCATCTTCGGTAAAAGCGATCCCATGTAATGCCGCTGAGATCTAGAAATTTAAAAATAAAAAATCAGAGTTTCCGTGTATTTTCAATGGGAAATCTTTACACGTTTTGGTCGAGGACTTAAAATTAATATTAAGGGCTCAAACTTTCAGGGATTTTTTTTTTTGGTATTTCCAACAAAATTTCACGATGGGAACAAAAAAAAAAAGTAAAAAAATTAACCCTAATCTATATAGATTAGACTGATTCAAAAAAAAAATGAAGTTTTTTTTTTTCTTAATTATATCGAAAATATTATTGGGAATGACAAAAAAAAATCCTGTGAAAGTTTAAGCTCTTAATATTTATATTAAGAGGTGCCGCATCTCAAATTTCGATTTTCCATTTAAATATCATGGCAACAATATTCTCTTGCACTTTGGAATTTTATGGCTCACGTTGGTGACAATATTTCGGAATGGCCAAGGTATATTCTTGTAGAAAATTGAACGATCTACAAAAAAGATCTGTTAGAAGTTTTTGATTTTTTTATTCCTTCAAAAGTTATTCGATCTCAAAGTTGAACTAAAGAGATATTTTTATATTTTTTCAATTTTTTGACGTAACCATCAATTTTATGAGCAAATCTTATAGACCATTTTTTGTAAAGCACTTTTTTTCCATGATTTATCTTTATAAAAGTTTTTGATATTTTTCACAGATCATAAGTTATTTGCATTAAACTGAAAACTCCCTGAGTCATTATATTTTTAACACAAAAATTATTTTTTTTATTTTAATTACATAACTTAGGACCTGTGAAAAATTTCAAAAACTTTTATAGAGATAAGTTGCAGAAAAAAAAGTGCTCTACAAAAATGTCGTAAAAAGTTTTCTCATAAAATTGATGGTTGCGTCCAAAAATTGAAAACATATTAAATTTCTCTTTAGTTCAACTTTGACCTGGAATAACTTTTGAAGGAATAATAATATCAAAAATTTGTACGAGACCTTTTTTGTAGATCGTTCAATTTTCTATAAGAATATATCTTAGTTATTCCGAAATATTGTCACCAACGTGAGCTATAAAATTCCCAAGTGCAAAAGAATATTGTTACCATTGTATTTAAATGGAAAATCGAAATTTGGGATGCGGCACCTCTTAATATTTATATTAAGAGCTTAAAATTTCACAGGATTTTTTTGTTGACATTCCCAACAATATTTTCGATATAATTAAGAAAAAAAATTTTCAACATATTTTTTTTGAATCAAAAAAAAGAAACAGAAAAATCGCCTTAACTAACAAATTATTGCAATTAAACTATTATCATAGTAATTTACCTGCAATGAAATACGAAAATAGCCTTAAAATTCGGAACCAAGGTTTCAAATATACGCGAGCATTTCTATTGCAAATTTTGATTTATGGCCATGAATAGTAAAACTCTACCATTTATAAATCAAATATTCGAAAGAAAAAAATCGTTTTTTTTTTACTTCTTCTATACAGCAAAACAAAAAGACCTTAATCGTCAATCTCTGTAGCTACTTATTAAAATAAATATTTGCCTTCTTCAAAAATTTAATACCTATAGTCTATGTATATTTAGCCGGAAGGGAAAGAAAAAATCGTTTCAATTCAACCGAAAACCGTGACATTTAATTTCAATTAATTCTTCTAATGATTGGTTTCAACAAAATCAATTGTTGTTACTGAAACTTGGAAGTAAGTTTTATTATTTTTTTTTTAAAAAATTGTTAATTATCGATCGATAGATCAGTACTTGGGAGTTGTGGGCGTTTGACGTTGGGGATTTTGTTTTAGTTCCTGTACAGTAGATTGTACGATGAAACCGGTTTAGGTTTTTTTTTTATGTGCGAAAATTACTCTTATAGTAGAGGCGTACAAAGAGAATATTATTTGAGGTTGAAAATTTTTATTCTTGGAATAAGGATGGAAAGAAGTAGAATGAAGACGTGAATAGGTGGGTAAATTGATAGATGGAAGATTACAGAAGTCTGAATAATTAACCAATGTTTATAATAATTAATGAGTCAAATATTTTAATGTTTGAAGAGGAAAATTGATTTTTTTTCGTAGTTGAAGAAAAAATTGGGTTGAATTTGTGGCGATTTGTCTATAAATAGAACGTAATTAGGCTTGGAAATTGTTGGGAAAACGCCCATTGCGTGTACAATGTAATGTAAAGCAATTTGGGAGAAAATTTTTCGTTACAACCCTTAATTTAAATGCAATTGTATTTTTTTCAAGTTTTCATATTACATTATTTTTTTTCTCAATTTTAACTATAAACTTGATTTACTTGTGGTAAAAAGCTTTCAAAGATTGAAAATTAATTTTATTATTAGTGTATTTAATATTAATCGTAGGTTGTGTGAGAAAATCGATTATATCAGAATGAAGTTTTAATAAAAGAAGAATCTAAGAAAACAAGAAAAGAAGTTTCTGGAGAGCTTTGAAATTTACTAAAGTGGAAAAATTGAGATGAGTCAATGAAAAATGAGATATGGATGTGACAAGAAAAGCTCATTGGATTGGTCATGTTATGAGAGACAAAGGATTTATATTCGATCATATAGAAGAGAAAAAGGTTCTAAAAAAAGAAGATTGAAATTTTGGCCATATTCAAATATGAAGAGACTACCCTGATTTAAGCTCGTCAGGGATAGACTACACTGTGTTATCTTTGTTCTGGGCACCTCTTAGAGTTCTTGCGTCCTTAAAGAGCTATTGCATTCTAATTGTTTCTAATATGCATGGAAGATATAAGGAAAACAATCTTATATAAAAGACAAGTAGAAAAAGTGTTAAGCTATAAACAGCATATTATAGTACTACAACCCACCAAAACAGCGCTAGTGTAGGAAGAAGGAATGACATGAATGTAACCGTTGTAAACGGAATGAAGTGTGCTGATTTTTAACGTGTAGTTTTGTTTGAAATTGATTTATGACAAAAATACATATTTTTGTTAGGGTTGATTTCTTTTTAAAATTATCTTCTATTTACTATTTACGAATAATTAGGAAGATTCAGGAAATCGTCCACAAAATGAGGGTATAGTGTAGAGGACTCTAGTGTGATTAGTATACAAGTAGTTTCAATGGAAAATTGTTGACTAAACATAAATAGAATCAAATAATAATGAATTTATGTTATATTTAAGGTATTAATGTATAGAAGATCATGAAGTTATGTTTGGCAACTCTGGCTTCAGTATGAATAACAATATCAAAAAAGCATATAACCAATAACAATTTAATACGTCAAGTTGATGAGGTTTCTTAACTTAATATAAAATAATGTAATCAAATTCTACCATGGATGATGGGGAATGTGGCACCGCGATGGTCTTATTGTTGTAATATAAGTAATCCACAAAAGTAAAGTTAAAACATAAATTTGAATAAATGAGTTACTGACGTATTACCCAGATACGTATTTCGATTGCCAAACAATCTTCATTAGTGGTCATCAAGTAGTATTGGATCGCTCGGGAACTGTTTTGTAATGAACCACCAATATATTCATTATTAGTGTAAATTACTCAATTGGGACTCATCACATAGTAGTTACGGAGCGATCCAATGCTCCTTAATATCCACTGATGAAGCTTGCTTGACAATCGAAATACATATCTGGGTAATAAGTCAGTTATTCATTTGTTCAAAATTATGTTTATAGTTTACTATCTACAAGTGTGTCTAAAATACTAACTAACCGAAACTATGTACTATTATGTTATGTTAACTGTTAAAATTAGTATTCTAGACACACTAGTGGTGGCGCCACATTTCATCATATTTGCCATCATGCATTGCAGGGTTAGAATATCTTCTTGTATATTATCTTGAAAGTTTCTTATCGATAATGCGCTAGAAGTGGCCGAAAAAATAATTAAGTCATGTCTAAATTTTTGAGGATACGAGAACTGACAAATTGCCTATATAATTCGTTTTCTATTTATTCCACGTGGTTTAGTTATTTAAAAAAATGAGCCATAATAAAGCCGATTTCTTTCTTTTCTTAACAGTAGTATAGTGCGATGGGTGCGAGGAGGGGGTGATATTGCTTCGGGTTAATTCCCTAAATTTTTTTTTTTTTTTTTTTGAGAAAAGAGTTTATTTTTAAATATTTAAAGAAAGATACTTGACATTTTACCAATTTTCTTGACTTATAATGAACATAGGGGGCGGCGTTTCTTAATTGATTTGCCATCTTACTTTAATAACTTTTGACACTTTTCACGTTATCATGGGAATGTAGCGTTTTGATTAAATGGCGATATAAGGCACCGGGGTAATAAGTTTCGCCCCGCTACTCGGTGTTAACTAGGTGAAATAAGGACCCAGGAAACACAATAAGCCATGAGGCTACCATGTTCAGGTGTAAATAACTTTAAAAAGACTAGAACCCTTTATTTTAGTAAAAGGGTTAATAGGGATTTTTTTTTCACATGGACTAATACTTTTGTATTGGACCAGAGAATATTTGATTTGAAAGTTTGAAATTGTAAAGGATTAAGAAAGCTTTGGTGATTAGTGAAACTCATAGCATACTTGATCTATTTTGGAAGTGATAAGGTTCTTTGGTTAGCTTCTTTTGTTTTAGTTTTTGATTGCTTGACCACAAGATCAAGAACAATCAACAAATAAAAAATACAGAGGAATGAAGTTCGACTCCTCCAGCCATTTAAACGCCAAGATCAATTGCCTGTTATCACCACCATGATATTGCAGCAAATTGCTGAACTGGTGCAAATTACATAAAAGCCTACAAAAAAAAAAATCTAGATCATCGTTGGCTTTGTTTAGTAACTCTTGAGCGATGTTCATTTTGACCAAAACACATAAAACCTTAATTTTTTTTGAAAACAAAAACTTAAGCTTTTATAAGGGGGATAATATTAAAATCTGTTAAGGACATGTGTACCCATATAATAAGAAGAAAAAAAAAAGAAAATCGTAAGTCGAATATACGTAGCCTGGCCTATGAAAATTAAAGTCACCTTACTTTTTGAATAGATCTGGTATATGTATATTAGATTTGATTTTTTTTTCACAAAATCGAATAGATTTTAATCGAGAGGTTCTTTTACAAATAAGCTCAGAAAATGTGACTTCCTGGAGGAAAAAAAAAACGTTATTTTTTGAATCTCCTATAATTGTTTTTTTTTTCAAGAAACATTCAATTATTTTGTATAAATTTTTGTCGAGTTTTGTGTATTTAGATGGTCATGGAAGGCTGGGTATATAGAAATAATGGAGAGTGTTGACAATTGGAAAAAAAAACGAAGAACGTCGGGATAATCTAGTTTGGGGACAATTGTAAATTAATCTTTATGGAGAAAATCCTTCTAGCCTACATTTCCATCTAGACGAAGTCGCTGATGTAAATTTCAATATTTAAAGAATTTTTCAAGGTGAATTCTTTTGTTTTTGATTAATGTTTTTCAATCAAGAAAAGAAAAGTCCTAATCGTGCTGACCCCAAAATGTCGCGCTACTTTTATTGCAAACACTAAAGATTATAACTATATTGTTATGTTGTCTTTTTTTATCGGTCGACATTTATTGTTTTGTTGATGACTGCAAGTTTTCGTGATTTGATTCTTGGAAATTTTAAATTTTATCGAAGAAGGGACACTTTATAGCTTTGTGAGTGGAGCTTTGAAAGCTTCGATCAATATCTGGCTACGAGAAAGCGCCACCAGTAATTGGTCGATTCAAGGTCGGTTGGTGAGTTCCACGTTGTTCAGTTGTTCGTCTTGAACCGTTCGCATAGTGCAAGGGTAGTTTTTTTTATTTATTCTTTTTCTTCTCCGGTAAGCTGACAATGGTTTATTATTGTTGTAATTTTTTATTGTAACAAAAAAAAAAAAAATTTGTGTGAATTGCATAATACGAGTCGGTTGGATGTAAATAAAAGACGAACGGAGGTAATACGAATCGATATTGCGTATTTGAAATAATAAATAGATGATAAGTGGAATGAATGAAATTAATAATCGAATTTCATTGAATAAGCAATAAATGCATTCAATATATTGTGCACAGATAGTTGATTTAGTTGCATTTAGCACATAATTATATTGGTGTTTGGGAATAGTGTGTTAATAGACTGTTCGTATCGATGCATGCACTTGCAATTGAACTGTTAATTTCACGCGAAAATTATGACGAGTTTACTATTTCGATGTGCGAAAATTTCGATTAAATTTTCTTCCACCGCGACAAAGCAAATCGTATTCAAACCGACAGTGGTTGTGAGGCAAATCGGTCTTACCAAGTGGACAATGGAGGATAATGATGTAAGTTGAAAAAATATAAATTTTTTTTTGGGGAAAAAATGGTCTATTTTTTTCTGTGATATGTACAAAGAAAGATGATTCATTTTTTTTTTGCGTTGAAAATATAGATATTGTCACAGTGGAGGTCAAACATATAAAGGTTTTCTTTGCACAAGAAAAATAATATGTTTTTGGTTCATTTTTAAAATAGACCAATCAATATGTCAGTTAAAGTCAGACGTAGGTAATTTATTTTTTGATATTTTTCAGGAAAAAAAATATTTTTTTTCTTTTGAAACTTTTCAATTTTATATCATTTCTTTGTGACACCTAAATTTTTAAAAATATAAACACTCATTTTTTTTTGTTTTCTATTTAATATAACCCATTATTCTAAAGCCTAATGAATCTTTTTTCGAAAAGATTGCCTTGGAATTAACGCGTTAAATTTTGTTTTTTTGTTACTATTTTTAAAATTGGATTAAGTAGGCTTGTTGAATTAATAACGAAAAAAGCATTGTTATTAATTGATTTTTTTTTAAAATAAATCGTTTTAGACAAATAAACAAAGAGATCTACATTAAAGCGGCTAAATGTCAGCTAAAATCAGACGTAGGTAATTTATTTTTTGATATTTTTCAAAAAAAAAAAAATTTTTTTTTTCTTTTGAAACTTTTCAATTTTATATCATTTCTTTGTGACACTTAAATTTAAAAAAAAAAACATTCATTTTTTTGCTATTCTATTTAAAATAATCCAAAAGAGACTTGAAAATCAAGAAAATTTATTCTAAAACCTAATAAATCTTTTTTTGAAAAGATTGCCTTGGAATTAACGCGTTAAATTTTGTTTTTTTTTTGTTAATATTTTTAAAATTGGATTAAGTAGGCTTGTTGAATTAATAACGACAAAAAGCATTATGTTATTAATTGAATTTTTTTTTGAAAATAAAGCGTTTTAGACAAATAAACAAAAAGATCTACATTAAAGCGGGTAAATGGTCAATGTGGATGAGAGACGAGCCGTGATTGGCTGAAACCGGTGAGCTTTTGTTTGAAGCTGTGAATCGCGTCACGTGATTGGTTGAAACAGTGAAACGATCCTTTGTTGGAATGTTTATAAACAACGCTCGTATTGTTCGTGTATGTTGATGTAATCAAGTGGGCGATGAACTTGAAATTTCATAATTAAAACATTCCTTTGTTATGGTTTACTTTTACATATAAGGGACTTGCTGTTGTTTAATTTATTTTTCATGATAAGTCTATCAAAATTTTTTGCTTAGACAAAAAAAAATAATTTTAATCCTAAGCCTACTTGTGATCGAATGATCAAGTTGGCCGTTTTGAAACTATTAGGTATTAAACTACAATCTTGAAGCACTCAATATTTATCGATTTTCGGAATTTTATTAACCTTAAAGTGATTAAAGGCATTAGCAATTATAAAGTGTACAATAAATTCAAGTCAAATTGACTGTCATTTGTTTAATATTTGAATGTGTCAAAAATTAACGTATAAACTTAGATGTGACCAATTTAGAAGTAAATGGTTTTCCTGGATTGAAAAATTATCGCAGAAAAACTAGCCTACTTTGATGTCTTATTTTAAACAAAATTTGTTTATGGTGTAACACTTTCAATTGTTTAATCAAATTTTGTGTTTTCCGTTTCTTTTTTCCTTATTTCTATACCGAAATAGGTAAGAAATGATATCCGTAGATCAGAACCATTGTGGTTCAATTTATTCGCTAATTGTAGTAAAAAGTTATCAGTTACTGACGTCCCTAAAAGGGACGTGAACCGATTTTGTATTTTTTTCTGAAGATTTTGATTGAATTTTCGCGAATTAATTGAGCCAAAATGGTTCTAATCTATACTAACGTGCCTAATTTATGAAAAATTTTCTATTTCATAGTAAAGACTTTAAAAATAAAGCAAAAGGAAGTCTTGGTCTGTTACTGTGGTAATCAATAAATAGTTGTTTTAGGGTCTCAAATCATCATTTGTTTGGTTAAAAAGAAATTAAACTACAGTGGGCTATGGATTTTAGGGACAATGTTTTTCTTTTTTGAGGTAATCAAGTGGGCGATGATTATGGAAACTCAATTTCCTTTCATTGTTTGAGATATTTTTATTATGATCAATGTAATTCCTTTGATTTTGGAACACACAAAATTGGGCCGTTTATTTTGGAAGTGATGTAAGTCCATTTTTAGACTTATATAAACTTTCAAAGCAAAAGCAATTGAGTCGAACGCAACCTCAAACTATGATTGGTGGAAAATTGTAAGCATTTGTTCCAAGACCTGAATATCGCCACTTGATTGGTCGATAGTAAAACAATCTTCTGAAAGAAGTTTTAAAATACAAATATTACAACTACAAAGGAAAAAATTAATGCTGTTTTCATTGCCTGCTTGATTTTATTTTAAAAAAAATTAACTTTGAAACTTAAAAGACAATCGATTGTGTTTGGAGCTGTTTTAAACAAAAGCGATATTAATATTTAAGTGAAATAAGATATCTGTGAAAATGTAAATAAAATACAAAGCTTTTTTCATAATACTTTTTCATTGATATAAATTTAATTCATATAAATCATAATCCAGAGATATCTGGGATCCTATTACTAAGTTTTGAGCTCTGGTCAAGTAGGCATTGAATTTGAAACTCCAGAATAGATAGTGTTTTGTTTAATTTGACACTTACTTCAATTTTTACAAATTAGTCAATTACGACTAATGTAATTCCCCTGGATTTCTATTGAAATACAATATATTCAAAGCCTAAACTAATCATTGAGTTCTTGGAAGAAAGATACAAATTATTTGAGTAATGATTAAATGATTTGTGTGTGTTTTTTTTGAAATGGTTGAATTTGGGGAAAATTGAAAGATTTTTTTGAAAGTGGTATAAGTCAATTTTAATTTTTTCAAGTATTAGGTGAACCAAGCAAAACGTTGTTCTGCCAATTTATATACTTAAATGGCTGTGAATTTTAATAAAAATATGTTCACTTAGTAATCCGCGCCTTAGCAGCATCTCTTTCTGTAACAATTTATATTTAGAGTTTACATTTTTCAATAATTGTTTTAAGAAAAATCGCTTTATCTTTGTATATATCGTTTCTAGTGCAACAATAACGATTAAAAACCATCCTTGACAAATTGCAGCATCCTTCGCAGTACCTGTTGACATCTATTGCCTCTTTTGTTTTAATAAAAACATGCAAGTGTATGAACATAACGTTGTGTAAAAATTTCAAAACGATCCATTAAGAACTTTAGGAAATATAGGATTTAAAGTCCAGGGGAATGACATTTATATGGCATTGATTCCTTCA
Organism: Sisyra terminalis; assembly: GCA_958496175.1. Classification (NCBI taxonomy): domain Eukaryota; kingdom Metazoa; phylum Arthropoda; class Insecta; order Neuroptera; family Sisyridae; genus Sisyra; species Sisyra terminalis. The sequence continues at coordinate 3,651,616 of OY292275.1, read as the reverse complement.
TAAAGTTTAAAGTTAATCAAACATATCTATGGAGGCTATGAGAATTAAGCTACGAGTTTCCATGGAAAAGAAAAATCTCATATTGTCATTTTGTTATATTTCTTCGTTTTAACATTAATAAAATATAACAGGTGTTTATTTATTACTTTGTTGTCAGTTGATTACAAAACGAAGATCCAGGGGAATTACATTTATATTGCATTGATACCTTCATAAGATATAACATTATTCAATTATATCTATGGAAGCTATGAGTATTATGCCGAGAGTTACCATGGAAACACAAATCTAATATCATCGTCATTTTGTTATAGTTTTACAATAAATAGAACAAGCCCTTACAGTATATTGATTTAATCTAAAGAATATTTATTTCCAATCAATATCAATAAATATACATGGATTAAATAAATATTCTATAAAGGTTTGTTTTATTTGTTGTAAAACTATAACAATATGCAATAACTTTTCGTTTCCATGGAAACTCTTCGTTTAATACCCATAGCTTCCATGGATATAATTGATTAATTTTAAACCTTATGAAGGAATCAATGCCATATGAATGTAATTCCCCTGGTTTTGTAATCAACTGACAAAAACTATGCAATAATCACCATTTACATTTGACTATAGTTAAAACGAAGAAACATATTGATTTTTCAATGATACATAGGGCATTTTTTTCATAACACTTTTTTATTGTTATGTATTTTACTCATATACATCATAACCCAGAGATATATCTTGGATCCTATTACGAAGAAAAGTTTTGAGCTATGGTCAAAAAGGCATTGAATTTAAAACTTCAGAATAGATAGTATTTTGTTTAATTTGACATATACCTACTTCAATTTTTATTGAATGGTCAATTGCGACTAATGAAATTCCCCTGGATTTCTATTGAAATACAAATTATTCAAACTCATAACTAATCATTGAGTTTTTTGAAAATGGTTTAAGTCATTTTTAAGGTAAGTCTAGGTCTTTCTTTCGTTTTTTCGACTGTTAAATGTTTATAAATTTCTATGTAAACCAGGCTAAACGTTGTCCTGCTAATTTATATATTACAATGGCTATGAATTTGAATAAAATATGTTCACTTAACAATCCGCGACTTATCAGCATCTCTTTCTGTACCAATTTATATTTAGAATTTACATATATTAATATTTTTTTTAAGAAAAATCGCTATATCTTTGTAAATATCGATTTTAGCACGACAGTAACGATAAAAAAACTTTCCTTGACAATTGGCAGATCCTTCGCAGTACCTGTTGATATGAACCTCTATTGTCTCTTCTGTTTTAATAAAAACATGCATGTATGTGAATATAACGTTATGTAAAAATTTCAAAATGATCCATTTAGAACTTTAGGAGATATAGGACTTAAAATCCAGGGGAATTACATTTCTATGGCATTGATTCCTTTATAAGGTTTAAAATTAATTAAACATATCTATGGAAACTATGAGAATTAAGCCAAGAGTTTCCATGGAAATGAAAAATATCATATTGTCATTTTGTTTTTTCTTCGTTTTAACATTAATCAAATGTAACAGGTGTTTATTTATTACACTTTGTTGTCAGTTGATTACAAATCGAGGCGCCAGGGGAATTACATTTATATTGCATTGATTCCTTCATAAGGTTTAACATTAATCAATTATATCTATGGAAGCTATGTGTATTAAGCCAAGAGTTTCCATGGCAACGAAAAACCTCATATTTTAAATATATTATTTATTTTTACAACAAATAAAACAAGCCCCTAAACTATACTGATTTAATATATATAAAATCAATTAAAAATTAATATCAATAAATATATATACATGGATTAAATCAATATACTTTAGGGGCTTGTATTATTATTGTTAAAACTAAAACAAAATAACAATAATATGAGATTTTTCGTTTCCATGGAAACTCTTGGCGTAATACTCATAGCTTCCATAGATATACTTGATTAATGTTAAACCTTATGAAGAAATCAATGTATTATAAATGTAATTCCCCTGGATCTTCGATTTGTAATCAACTGCCAACAAAATGTAATAAATAAACACCTGAAAGTGATTTTATGTAAAAACGTTAAGATACCTTTTTTGTAGAGCATTAAATTCCCGTCAAGAATCTTTATTGTTAATTTCTATATTATTATTTGTTCGTTAGTTAAAAAATTCCAAAATAAAGAAGATAAATCTAAAAATTATATCTTTGTTTAAAGCTTGATTATTCGGAAACGGCGTGTCTGGCGAAAATTTTCAAAGAGACGTTTTTTGTAGGGAATTTAATTTTCTATAAATATATGTGCAGATGATTTTTTTTACCTTGATAGTTTGACAGCATTGACGCAAAAATGAAAGCACAAATAAAAAGTCGAAATTAAAGATGATAGACTTCTTAATAATAATATTAAGGGCTCAAACCTTCCCGATATTTTTTTTTGGCTCAGTCTAATATACATAATCCATGTATATTTATTGGTATTAATTTTAGATTGATTCTATGTATATTAAATCAATATACTGTAGGGGCTTGTTTTATTTGTTGTAAAACTATAACAATATGTCAATAATATGAGATTGTTCGTTTCCATGGAAACTACTGGTTTACTACTCATAGCTTTCATAGATATAATTGATTAATGTTAAACCTTATGAAAGAATCAATGCCATATAAATGTAATTCCCCTGGATCTTCGATTTGTAACCAACTGACAACAAAGTAATGCAATAAACACCTGTTACATTTGATTAAAGTTAAAACGAAGAAACATATTGATTTTTCAATGGTTTTAATTGGATTTTAAAGAAAAGTGGTTTCACTCTTTTATTCTTTTTTCATATAAATGTGCAAATTATGAAGGAATTTTAATTGTTTCAAGCTGCATGTGTCTACGTGCATAAATTCATTCCGTTTGAAGTGAGAATTTAAATATCATCAAGAGAGGTTCTCATATTTCGTTTTTTTTTTTTTTTTGTAAACAACAAACACAATTTATTTGTGTTTTATAACACTTGGAGGATATATATCGTTCTTTTTTTTTCGAACATAATTTATTGAGTCTTTGAAAAATAAGTGTGAGAAAACCACAGTGCGAAATTGAAAAAACCGAATTTAAATGTTAGAGCGAGAGAGAAGAAGGTGCGAATGACAAGATTTAATTACATAAGTTTGCAAAATTTTGCAAAAACTTGCAAAAAGCAAACGAACAGACGACCGATATAGACAGAGAGAAAAAGATAAACGATCGATGCCCACATAATATTATTAAAGTGTAAATGCGATATGAATATAATAAACAAAATTATGCGATCATAACAATTTTTTTTTCTTTCTCTATTTTATTATTTTCATTTGCATATTTAGTGCACCTTAATTCCCATTTATTGAGACCGCATTATAAAAAAAAAAAACCAATGTGTAATTCGAGCATTCAATAAGCATTTTTTTTCTTTTTTTTCTTTTTTGTAATTGTTTTTTCCTTTTAATTGTGCACGAATTATGCATTGCTAATTATTACCATTGAAAATGAAACTGGTCGGTTTTTCTATATATACAATACGTACGCGTACCAATTGTTTGGTATTGAATTACTGCATTCGATTATGCAACTAGAAGTGTTATTTATGTCATTAGTTTGGAATAATTTCCTCGTTTAATGTTTTTTTTTGAATTGTTTGCAAAAAAAAAATGTGTGCACGAGTGGTACATATATATAATAAGCGAAATATTTATTTGGCAAAATTTTAATTCATAAGATAAACGGTAATGGCGGTTGGAAAATTCGGTTCGAATCTTTGCTAGATGTGATGATGATTTTCGGTGGAATAAATGAGGAAAAAATGGATTTATTTTTTTTGGAAAAGGAAAATTATTTAATAAGGGTTTACAAGGGTTTTCCAGTGATTGCAATATTGTTTTATTCACCCTTCTTGTTGGCATTGCTTTCACGATTTGGGGAAATTTATTTTTGGGTGAAATAACTAAGCAATTAATTTTTGAAATGAAGGCAGCTACGTTTTTTTTTAAAGATCAAGAAGCATGGTTTTCAAGTATATGTCAATGACGATAATTAAATTTAATTTATTGATATTTTTCAGTATATTAAAAGGGAAAATCACAAAAAAATTACTACAATTATCTCATTTACGCCATTTATCCAAACAAAATTTAAATTTTTTGGGCTAATATCAAAGAAAAGGAAAATTAGGTTCGAGTCTCGACTGATTTAATTTTACAGGCATTACCGGCATTGCTTCTTATCGCATTTGTGTGAAAATGTTAATTTAAATAGAAGCATGAAAAGCTGACATTGTATTTTTAAGATAAAATTATCAAAATGACACGCAATTACTTACGTAGCCTTGAAGTTACAAAAATTTGTATTTAATTGTCGCGAAAGCGACATTTTTCATTTGGTTTCCAAGTGATAAGGAAGAAAAATAATTAGTTTGGTTAATTTGCAAAAGGATAATGGCGGTAAGGGAGTTATGGTTTGAATCTTTGATAGTTTAAGTAGGCTAGTTTCCTGGCAAAAAAATTAAAGTGGGAAATTTAAATTTATAAGTTTGTGTTATGAAATCTTGGTGATGATAGTAATAAATTTAAACGATTGAGGATGAAACCGAATGTTTATGTGTTTTACATGAATTATTTTTGAACAATTTTTATGTAATATGACGTGTAGTACGTAATTTTGATTGAATTTTTTTGCGAGGATCAATGGATGAGATTTGGGTGTGGGCGGTGGGATTCAGGTTGTGGAATTTTCTTTTTGTTGATCAAAATCCAATTGTATGTTCCGTTTTATGTGTATATTAAACATTATTTATACTTATATTATTTTTTTTGGCGATCGGCCAAACCATTTGGCTTGTGCATTGCACAAGCCGAAGCATCATCAGTTTTGCTTCTATCAGTGGTGCTGGTCGGTGCAGATGTGAATGTTGTCGTGAAAATTTCTCAGTAGGAAAAATTAGTTTTGGTGATTTCTTTTTTGTTTTTGGAAAATGGACGATCATGTCGGCGCCATGGCCGGTGCGACGTGGTGCATTTCGCAGTGTTGGACAATCGGATACTCCGATTCCAAGCGTAAATGAAACGCTAAACGAAAATGTTTCGACGTCACCGGTTTTTCGACGAACCATATCCGCAATCGAAACATCTTCGGTGTGTTTTACTTAACTCTTATTAAATCAAGGCATTAAATAGTTCCTAAATGTTTATAATTCCACCCAGCTCCGCTTTCCAAAAAACAAATTGAGAACTCTTGATAGAGTATCACAATGACAACATTTATCTCTAAAGTAGCAAAAAGGCATTTCAAAACATTTTATGGGCGATCTAAGGTTATATATTCAATATTAATTTAGTAATAAGCACCTGAAAAAGGCCAAATATTCACTAATTTTCAATCATTTCTAGTAAATACCAATTTTTTTAATGAATTTCAAATCAAATTTTCAACTAGAAGAATATTTTTATTTTCAAATATTGCGCTTTTCCTTGATTATCTGAAAATCAAAGCCTCCTTGTATTTACTCTATAATATACGTATTTTGTCTGTTTCTATCGTTATTATATGGAAATTATTTATCTTTGTCGTTTACAGAATTTGCTCCTACATTCATTAACTTTTAACCATATCCATGAAACATAATGGTAATAATTCTGCTGAAGTTAGCGCTTATTTTCATAATTGCTTTTCATTATTTGGGGTAGAAAAATGATAAAAATGAAGAATTGATTAAATGGATCAATTTATATAAGGCATATTGACATATATAAAAATTAATAAAGCTCAAGTTGATATAAATAATTAAGCGCTAACCTCATCAATTTTAGTTATATATTTCATGCATATGATTAAAAGTTAATAAATGTAGGAGCAGATTTGTATACAAGAAAGATGAAAAAATTTCTAACAGTAAGAATAGATAAAGATGAAAATACGCTTATTAAGTTATAAACAAATGGATTCTGAATCGAAGTTACTAACTAAAACAAGCGCGGAAAATTTGAAAAAAATTGAAATAATCTTCCACTGATATAATGCATGTATAATGCAATTCGTGTGCCGGATTTAATCTTGAGTTAAATAAATAATACAGTTTAGAAAATTTTTATATCAATCTATTCAATTTTAATAAGTAGCAAAAAGGTATTTAAAAGCATTTTAATGTTCAAAAAAAAATGGTTTAGAAACTGTAGGTAATGATTTCAAAATGCTTCTTTTAACAAAGGTAAAATGCATAAATTTCTATAAAAAGAGATCAAGAAGTGCAACTTCTTTGGTTTCTACATCATTTCTTACATAATGAGAAGTGAAACAACTAAAAACAAACGGTTTAAAAATAATTTTAGAGTTGGATGAAACTCATTGGAAAAGGAAGAGAATTTAGTAAAAATGAACGGAAAAATAATTTAAGGGCGATCTTAAGTTCTATATTCAAAATTAAAGTTATTTAGTCGTAAGCACCTGAAATAGGTCAAATCCTCACCAATTTTCAATCGTTTCTGGTAAAAGTCAAAAAAAAAATTTTTTTTTATCAGTTTTAAATTAATTTTTCAACCAGCAGAATACATTTTTATTTTCAAATTTTGCGCTTTTCCTTGATTATCTGAAAATCAAAGCCTCCTTGTATTTACTCTATAATAAACGTATTTTGTCTGTTTCTATCGTTATTGTTTGGAAATTATTTATCTTTGTCGTACACTGAATTTGCTCCTACATTCATTAACTTTTAACCATATCCATGAAACATAATGGTAATAATTCTGCTGAAGTTAGCGCTTATTTTCATTAGTGCTTTTCATTATTTGGGGTAGAGAGATGATAAAAATGGAGGTTTGATTTAATAGATTAAATCAAATAAGGGAGATTGACATATAAGCTTTATAAATATAAATAATTAAGCTTTAACCTCATCAATTTTTGTTATATATTTCATGCATATGATTAAAAGTTAATGAATGTAGGAGCAGATTTGTATACAAGAAAGATGAAAAATTTTCTAACAGTAAGAATAGATAAAGATGAAAATACGCTTATTAAGTTATAAACAAATGGATTCTGAATCGAAGTTACTAAAACAAGCGCGGAAAATTTGAAATAATCTTTCACTGATATAATGCATTTAATATTGCCGGATTTAATATTGGATTAAATAAATAATATAGTTTAGAAAATTTTTATGTTAATCTAATCATTTTTAATAAGTAGCAAAAAGGTATTTAAAAGCATTTTAATGTTCAAAAAAAAAAACTATTAGAAACCGTTTAAAGTTATTAGAGGATTTTTTAATGCAATGATTTCAAAATGCTTCTTTTATCAGAGATAAACTACATAAATTTCTATGAAAAGGAATCAAGAAGTACAACTTCTTTGGTTTCTACATCATTTCTTCAATAATGGGGAGTGAAACAACTAAAAAAAAACGGTTTATACATAATTTTATAGTTGGATGAAACCCATTGGAAAAGGAAGAGAATATAGCAAATATAAACGGAAAAATAATTTATGGGCGATCTAATGTTATATATTCAATAGTTATTTAGTAGTAAGCACCTGAAATAAGTCAAATCCTCATCAATTTTTAATAATTTGTAGTAATAGCCGAAAAAAAAATTTTTTAATGAATTTTAAAATTAATTTTTCAATTAGCAGAATATTTTTTTAGTTTCAAATTTTGCGCTTTTGCTTGATTACCTGAAAATCAAAGCCTCCTATTTACTTTATAATAAACATATTTTGTCTGTTTCTATCGTTATTATATGGAAATTATTTATCTTTATCGTATCCAGAATTTGTTCCTACATTCATTAACTTTTAACCATATCCATGAAACAGAATGGTAACAATTCTACTGAAGTTAGCGCTTATTTTCATTAGTGCTTTTCATTATTTGAAGTAGAAAAATGAAAAAACCGGAGGTTTGATTTAATAAATAAATTCATATAAAGGGAGATTGACATTTAAAAATTAATAAAGCTCAATTTGATACAAATAATTAAGTTAACCTCATGAATTTTCGTTATATATTTCATGTATATGATTTAAAGTTAATGAATGTAGGAACAGATTTGTATACAAGAAAGATGAAAAATTTTCTAACAGTAAGAATAGACAAAGACCGAAATACACTTATTTAGTTATAAACAAATGGATTTTGAATCGAAGTTAGTAAAACAAGCGCGGAAAATTTGAAAAAATCTTCCACTGATATAATGCATTTAATATAGCCGAATTTAATATTGGATTAAATAATTTTACAGTTTAGAAAATTTGTATGCATAGTACAAATTGCTAACAATTTGCTAAAGAAATTTCACTCCGAATATGTTTCATCTTTCCGAAAACAAGTTGAAACATGTTTTATCAAATCAAAAAAAGATAATTTTCTCTCTCCATCTCTGTCTCTTAAATTTTACCAATTGGAGAATCTCATTGATCATAATTTTTTCGTCCACCTCTTATTAAATTCTACAAACTATGATAAGAACTAGCATTATGCCACTTTCCCCACCCCCACGCACTGCCGCCGCCGCCGATTTTCATAAATACCAGATTCGCACTTTGCTATGAATCATTGCCTAGTGGGTAATTAATCGAAAAATGTGATAAGTTATTGTTTTGATAAATATATCTTAGACATTCGAATCATTTATAAATAATGATATCACTACATACCAATGTGTTCATTAGCAACAGTTATTCGTTGGAAAAGTCGGAAAAAATGTACTTTTCTGATTTGTTAAAGGAGCAACGATCGTTAAAGACCAGCGATATGACGCAACAGGATTCGCACAATCGTTCGGCGACCAGTTTACGACTGCAGGGAAATAATTTCAGCACGGAGAAGGAAATGTGTTCACAACAGCAAACGCTTATGTCGTCCAGCATCTTCAATCAGACCAAACATGTGGCATCGTCTTCGCAACGATCCAACTTCACGATATTGGCGAAAGAAGTTAGCACCAAATCGTCACATTCGGCCTCTGAGGTAAGACCTGGAAATTGTTGTGCAATATGAAGATAAATGAGCCATTGAGTTTGAAAATAGTCTAAGTCAGTGTCAAGGATTGATCCAAACAAATTTTTGATCTTTAAACTTGATTTATCAGTGAAGTTATTGGGGTTGCAGTGAAAAAATACAAGTCAATCTAAGATTTATTAAAAATAAACATTTCATATCGTTTTTGGCTTTTAATCTCCAATTTGTGCATCTTAGAGGGTGAAGAGTGCAGAAAAGCTTTTCCAAAGTTGCAAAATATGACATTTACTTAATGTGTAACAAGTGCTTTTTCCTAAGGATCCAAAGGAAAAGGATCCAAGTTTATTCTTCAAATAAACTTGAATCATTTTCAAAATAAATGGCTTAATTATCTTCTATTTAAGAAAAAAAAATTATAAGAAAAATCGAAAAGCTTATAGGGGAAAGCTCCTTGGAGTAAGTCCCCCAATTTTTGCTTTTTTTTAAAAAAAAATAAACAAATTTAAAGCAATAGAACCCCAAAGTTAGCTCGTCATTTTCAAATATGTTCTCTTTTTCTTTGGAGTCATGAATTGCATTTTTTAAGAAAAAGCCAACAATATAAAAAAACAACTTTCATGAAAATAAGCACACCATTATTAGGGTGATTTTTTTTGATTTTTTTTGGTCCCATCGTGAAATTTTGTTGGAAATACCAAAAAAAAAAATTCCCTGAAAGTTTGAGCCCTTAATATTAATTTTAAGTCCTCGACCAAGACGTGTAAAGATTTCCCATTGAAAATACATTGGAAACTATGATTTTTTATTTTTAAATTTCTATATCTCAGCGGCATTTCATGGGATCGCTTTTACCGAAGATGGTTTTTTCTCAGAATTAAACGCTCTACAAAAGTGCCCATTGCGACAAAGTCGTAACTCACACCGGTGAGGTAGTACGGGCCACTGAACCTGATTTTTTGCTAATAAAAATTTAATCTGTACCAAAACTCCATGTAAAATCATAGTATTATTAAATTGCAATAACTTTTAAACGATTTAGTGAATCACTTTAAAATTTTCACAGGTGGTTAAGCATTAAATAAGAAAAATTCTTCTAAATTTTTCGCTACCTGGTACCATTCTAACCGACATAAACCGTCATAACATTCTTAAGTATTTTTTTTAAAAAAAATCCCTAAAGCTCAAGGTTTGTAAATTACACACGTTGCTCCATTAGAAAAAAAAAATGACGTCATACGAAGAATTCTGAAATTGATCAGTCTGAAGATATGTACGAATTTCTTCTGGATACGTCACGTATCCATCACGTAGCCACCTGTGTATTTTATAAACCTTGCCTAAAGCTTACTTGGCTTTGGAATTCGTATAGGCAATCATAATTACATGATAGACATAGCAAAGGTTCAAACCTCAATGCAATCCAATATAGGTTCTTGTCTAAGATAAACTTTAAAACTTTGGATTTTCAAAGATTTTTTGAACTGTTGCTATCTCTTTCTCAGTAAATCAATGAATAAAAAGATATATTTTTTTCAAAAAAAAAAATTACCACTTTTTCTTTTGAAATTAAAAAGAAAAAACACGACAACAAATCATCATAAATATTCATATTTTGTTTGTATTTTTTTTTCGTTTTGCATTTCAAATCAATGCGCCATCAATGAATTGATTAACGCCTGAGTATTATTGAAAGGGAAACGTGTGTGGTTGTTATATGGCCGCCGTATGACCGTAAAATATGACTTCAATATGTATTTTGTGAAGAGAATTCAAAGTTTATCGCCGTTGCCCAATGTCGATGTTAATTTTCTCTATTTAACTGTTAATCAGGTTTAAGTGTATCTCTAAGAGATTTTTGGCTATTTGTAATTGATTTTTTTTTTTTGATTTTTTTAGATGAGAAGTCAATTGTACAATGGGAATATGAAGGAGGAGGATTTGGAGTTGGTGTTTGACGATTTGGAACAGTTGCAGACGAGTTCGAATTCGATGGACGTCGGTCGGATGATTGACAAGTATACGAAATGTTTGGATAATTTTGTCAAGGGGTTGTTGAAGGGGGAGACGACGTCGCGGGCGCCGGAAGTGTTGAATAAGATCAACGATATAATGCGGAAAGCCTGGGCCGTACCGACCCACGGCCACGAGTTGGGCTACGCCTTGTGCAACACTCTACGATCTAGCGAAGGTCTCGATCTATTGATCAGCCATTGTGTGGCCTCCGATCGAGAATTACAATTTTCCAGTGCACAACTTTTGGAACAGTGTTTGACGACGGAAAATCGGGCACATGTTGTGGAAAACGGATTGGATAAGGTGGTGAATGCCGCGTGTGCTTGCACGAAAATTCCCAACTCGGTGGACCATTCACGGGTCGGTACTGGTATTTTGGAGCATTTGTTCAAACATAGCGAGGGAACGTGTAGCGATGTGATTCGTCTAGGTGGTTTAGACGCCGTTTTGTTCGAATGTCGAAAAAATGATGTGGAAACATTGCGTCACTGTGCCGGAGCTTTGGCTAATTTATCCCTCTATGGCGGCGCCGAAAACCAGGAAGCCATGATTAAACGTAAGGTACCCATGTGGCTATTTCCGTTGGCCTTCCACAACGACGACAACATCAAATACTATGCCTGTCTCGCCATTGCCGTCCTCGTCGCCAACAAAGAAATCGAAGCTGCCGTTCTCAAATCCGGAACGTTAGATCTGGTCGAACCTTTTGTTACGTCACACAATCCATCGGATTTTGCCAAGTCGAATAAAGCGCACGCCCATGGTCAAAGCAAAAATTGGCTACAACGTCTTGTACCGGTTTTGAGTTCAAAACGTGAAGAGGCTCGAAATTTGGCCGCTTTTCATTTCTGCATGGAGGCCGGCATCAAAAAGCAGCAGGGAAATACGGAAATTTTCAAGGAAATCGGTGCCATCGAGCCGCTGAAGAAGGTGGCGAGTTGTCCGAATGCGGTCGCGTCCAAATATGCCGCGCAAGCTTTACGGCTTATGGGTGAAGAAGTCCCACATAAATTGAGTCAACAAGTTCCGCTTTGGTCCCACGAAGATGTCAATGAATGGGTTAAACAAATTGGATTCTACGAATATGCAGCAAAATTTGAAGAAATTCCTGTGGATGGAGATTTACTTTTGCGGCTTACGGAGGAGAATCTTCGCGATGATATCGGTCTACGAAATGGAATTCAACGACTTCGGTAAATACTCAAATTTCTCTATACCAATTTCCAGCAATTCTAAACTTTCTATTGCTTTTTTTTTTAGATTTACACGGGAACTTCATAATTTAAAGAAAATGGCAGACTATAGTTCATGTGATCCAGGAAATTTGAACGGATTTCTGCAGAGTATTGGAAGCCAGTACAGTATTTATACATATTCACTATTGAATGCTAATGTCGATAAAGATACACTTCGGTTATTGTCCGAGGATCAATTGATGAAGGAATGTGGAATCACTAATTCTATTCATCGACTTCGAATACTTGGTGCCATTGAAAGTATGAAGATTTATTTCCATTTTTGGAAATGATTCTAAATTAAAATTTGGTTTTAGGTCGAGAAAAGAATGCGGAAAGTTCGTATTTCAGTACAGATAATCGCGAAAAACCGCTGGATGTTTTCGTGAGTTATCGACGATCGAATGGTTCGCAATTGGCTAGTTTACTGAAAGTTCATTTACAATTGCGTGGCTTTAGTGTTTTCATTGACGTGGAACGGCTTGAAGCCGGAAAATTCGACAATAATCTCTTACAAAGTATTCAACAAGCAAAACATTTCCTTCTGGTGTTAACACCGGACGCTCTGGAGCGATGTATCGGCGATACCGATTGCAAAGATTGGGTCCATAAAGTACGCAAAAAATTCGATAAATCCCAAGAAATTTTATCATAATTCTTTTGGTTTTTTTGTAGGAAATTGTAGCAGCTCTCGATTCAAAGTGTAATATAATTCCGATAATTGACAATTTCCAATGGCCGGAACCGGAACGGTTACCGGAAGATATGCGAGCGGTTTGCCACTTTAACGGCGTACGATGGATCCACGACTATCAGGACGCCTGCGTCGAAAAGGTTGAACGGTACGTCCGAGCGCATCGCTTCAATATCTAATTTATTTTTTTTCACCTCTTTTTCTAAGCATTTCCTGATATGTACAAATCTAATAATTTTGTAAAGTTGTAATCGAATTTTTTGTATGAATAAAGCTTTATTTTATGTATGTCGCTAACCAAATTTGACAAGAATGGTTTTTTGGGGGTTTTCGGGTCACTAATTATTGCCATGTGCACTAACCCGCTTGTGTTCATCTCACCGTGGCTGCGTGTTTTACGTGAAAAGGTTCGTAATTTTGCTTATTTTTTTGTGTTGGTCGCTTTTTGGGAATTGTTAATTTTAAGGATGAACAATTTTTCAATTGTGTATACAATCTATAGAATATATTGCGGTCTAATTTATGTAGTATACTTCATAAATTGGACCTCAATATCTCAATATATATGTAGTATACTTCATAAATTGGATCTCAATATATTATATACAGAATATATTGCGGTCCAATTTATGAAGTATACTACATAAATTTATGTAGTAGACTACATAAATTGGACCTCAATATCTCAATATATATGTAGTTTACTTCATAAATTGGATCTCAATCTATTCTATACAGAATATATTGCGGTCCAATTTATGTAGTCTACTACATAAATTTATGTAGTTTACTTCATATATAAATTGGATCATTTATTGCGGTCTAATTTATGTAGAATACTTCATAAATTGGACCTCAATATCTCAATATATAAGTAGTATACTTCATAAATTGGACCTCAATATATTCTATACAGAATATATTGCGGTCCAATTTATGTAGTCTACTACATAAATATATGTAGTATACTTCATAAATTGGACCTCAATATCTCAATATATATGTAGTTTACTTCATATATAAATTGGATCATTTATTGCGGTTCAATTTATGGAGTATACTTCATAAATTGGAACTCAATATCTCAATATATATGTAGTACACTTCATAAATTGGACCTCAATATCTCAATATATATGTAGTTTACTTCATAAATTGGATCTCAATATATTCTATACAGAATATATTGCGGTCCAATTTATGTAGTCTACTACATAAATTTATGTAGTATACTTCATATATAAATTGGATCATTTATTGCGGTCCAATTTATGGAGTATACTTCATAAATTGGACCTCAATATATATGTAGTTTACTTCATAAATTGGACCTCAATATCTCAATATATATGTAGTTTACTTCATAAATTGGATCTCAATATATTCTATACAGAATATATTGCGGTCCAATTTATGTAGTCTACTACATAAATTTATGTAGTATACTTCATGGATCATTTATTACAGGTCCAATTTATGTAGTATACTTCATAAATTGGACCTCAATATCTCAATATATATGTAGTATACTTCATAAATTGGATCTCAATATATTCTATACAGAATATATTGCGGTCCGACTTATGTAGTCTACTACATAAATTTATGTAGTATACTTCATATATAAATTGGATCATTTATTGCGGTCCAATTTATGTAGTATACTTCATAAATTGGACCTCAATATCTCAATATATATGTAGTATACTTCATAAATTGGATCTCAATATATTCTATACAGAATATATTGCGGTCCGACTTATGTAGTCTACTACATAAATTTATGTAGTTTACTTCATATATAAATTGGATCATTTATTGCGGTCCAATTTATGTAGTATACTTCATAAATTGGATCTCAATATATTCTATACAGAATATATTGCGGTCCAATTTATGTAGTCTACTACATAAATTTATGTAGTATACTTCATATATAAATTGGATCATTTATTGCGGTCCAATTTATGTAGTATACTTCATAAATTGGACCTCAATATCTCAATATATATGTCGTATACTTCATAAATTGGACCTCAATATATTCTATACAGAATATATTGCGGAATAAATATATTGCGCAATAAATGGTCCAATTTATGTGGTATACTTCATCAATTGGACCTCAATATCTCAATATATATGTAGTATACTTCATAAATTGGACCTCAATATCTCAATATATATGTAGTTTACTTCATAAATTGGATCTCAATATATTCTATACAAAATATATTGCGGTCCAATTTATGTAGTCTACTACATAAATTTATGTAGCCTACTACATAAATTGGTCCGCAATAAATGGTCCAATTTATGTAGTATACTACATAAATTGGACCGCAATATATTCTATATATTGTATACACAGTACAACTGTTCAAAGTCGGCGAAAAAATCATATTTTAATCTTTCAATGTTAATGTAAATGGTTGATTTTAAACTGTCAAAAATTGGAGCTTTTTTTCGATGGTTTGTTTTCGTTTTAGATTTCTTAGAGGTGAAATGAACATGAAATCAGATAATTTACGGGGGACCCCATTGAGTGGGAAAGGAGACGGGACACCATCATCGGCAGGATTGCCAAGATCGCAACCTAGTTACCAAAGGATGCACAGTAATGATAGTGGTAGTGGGAAAAGTTCCGATAAAGATGTGAATGGGAATTCGGGTGGGAGGGACTGACTAGATGGACCCTACGCCTCGGCAACTAAACTTCCACGGTAAGTACCTGGTGAAACTATTTAAAAAAACGAAACTAATGGAAAATTTTTTTTTTTAGGTTGTGTAAAGGTCGCAGTCCATCCCGCACGTGGTTGATGGGTGGCGGTCGTCCACCGCGGCCTACCGCGCCCAGTTCACTGCGTCGCGGTTCGGCGGCGACGATGTCGCCACCGCCGCGACGCGGCCTTCCCAGCGTTCCAATTCCGCCCGGTCGTTCCCGTAGTTTGGACGACTTCCTGGACGAGCCAGTCGGAACCGCGCAGTCGGACCTCACCAACGACGAGTCCGCCGCCACCAAACGGCTATCGCGCAGCTACGACAGCAACCTGGACATAACCGAATCATTTCCAGACGCACAAACGCAGCTCGCCGCCGAAGAACCAGTGGCCACCGGTTCCGGATCCGGATCCACCGGCACGTCGGACGACGAAAAACCCACAGCAGAGACTGAACATGTTAACACGAAATCGCGAAGTTACGATCAAAACTTAGACAATTGTGATAGTAATTCAGTTAGTTTCGATAGTACCAAAAAAGGTTCGATTGTTTCGTTACCGCTGACAGACTCGATAAAGCACAAGCGCAGCTTTGTGAATAAGTATATAATGGGGAAAATCAAGTCCCTGATCAAAAAATAAGCTTTACGTTATCGTTAGTTGTAAGTTAATTTATTACAAGCAATTATTTAATAGAAATTTCCACGATCTTGAAATGAAAAACTATTTATAGTAAGTGCAAGTTTCATCGACAAAAAAAAATTACTATTTTAAGCTCATTCCGTCTCATTTTTCATTGAGTTTGACATCTTCTTTTTTTTTTTTTGTAATTTTATTGTTTTGTCGAAAATTTCGACCATATAGATTTCGTTGAATTTCGAATTTGAGAAGAAAAAAAAGATGATATTTTATTAAATTATATATAATAGTGGTTTATATTTGAATCTAATTTTTATATTATTAAAAATTATTCGTAAGATATTTCGATTTATTGTCTTAAGTTTTCCTATCCAATTCGATATTATCCTGTTGTATGTAAGGATAAAAAAATGGGGCAAATCTCTTTAGAATTGCATATACTTTAGGGAAGTCAACAGGTAAGTTTGAAAAACCGCGGTGGATAAAATTGGATGCCATTGGTAGAAAACAATAATAATAAAATAATTCCTTTCTTTGGTAAGTAATAAGATGAGGTAAGAAATTTAGAAGAAAAAATACAAAGAATTAACCATGGATACACCACAAAGAAAGTGAAGAAATAATGAATTGAAGATTAGAAAGAGGAGGACAGGTAAAGGTTTAAGTTTTATAATGAAGCAAAATCTAATTTGGCAAAGAAAATTAAGGGTGCGATTTAAATGTACGCCGAAAATCACGTCAAAAAAGTGGGTTTTAACGCCAAATAATAAGAGGGAACAGATCTTTTATAATATGTACAGAAAAAATATTATATTGGACATCTATGTATGAAAAAAATGCAACAATAGTTATTTAACAGCATTACAATTGAATTTATTGCTCTATAATGTAAAATTATTTTTAATATGAACAACATATAAATATTATAGGTATAGATTTAAAATTCATTCGCCAATTTAAAAAAAGATTTTTTGATTATAAATTGACATTAACATTGATATACCTAGCAAAATGAGTAGTTTATAAGTAACAAACAAAATGGTTTTACAAAGGTGGATTAATAAACAAACTTTTGTAAAGGCAGCAGCATTTTTCGTAGGAAAGTGAGAAAAAATAGTTCCGGAATTTATTAATTATTTCAATACACTACGAAGCTAAAATCATATCCAAATTGGTTCGATGGTGCAGCATCGTGTGTCCGTTATTTTCCAAATTGATATTTTTACAGCGATCGCCCCCTGAATTTTTAGTTTAAGATAAATAAAAATATCCAATACAATTAAGCTCTTAATTTCTGGATTAAATCGTTCCGGAATTATGTTACTTTTACCATTTAAATAACATGGGATTATTTGACTTTTTACTTTTAATTTTTTTCTCAGAAACAAATGAATGAAAAGATTTAACAATAAATTATTCTGACGTAAAATTTAACGCTCTACAAAAAAGGTCTCTTATGAATTTTCAATTAAATCACTCCATTAAAAGTTATTGAACATTTAACTTGTGCGTAATATAAATCTTACAATATTTTCAGCTTTTTGCTCATTGTTACTTTTTGTAACTATAAAATCATTGGAAGAGAAGATAAAAATTATTGTCATTAGAGCGCAAGTGATTATTTGTGTTAACTTTACGGCTTGAACAGAAAATTAAACAAACAAAAAATCATTTTTTGACAATTAAAACCGGTGACATAAGACATAAGATCCGAATTGGCTATAGTCGTGAAATTCAATTTATTCAGGATAAATTTTCGAACTTTAATCAATATTTTGTACCTACGAAGTGAATTTCATACTAATTAATGAGACTATCGACAAAAGTTCAATTAAAATTCGAATTTTTACCATTTCACCCGACGCCATCTATGAGAAATTTCTTAGAACTTGTAGGTAACATCATTTTTATTGAGCCTATAGTCGATTGATTTGTCGTTAAAAAGTTAAATGTTGAATAACTTTTAAAGAAGTGATTTTATCGAAAATTCATAAGAGACCTTTTTTGTAGAGCGTTAAATTTTACGTCAGAATAATTTAATCTTAAATCTTTTCATTCATTTGTTTCTGCGAAAAAAAATAAAAGTAAAAAGTTAAATAATCGCATGTTATTTAAATGATAAAAGTAACATGATTCCGGCACGGTTTAATCAAGAAATTAAGAACTGAATTGTATTGGATAATTTTTTTTGTATCTTAAACTAAAAATTCAGGGAGCGATCGCTGTAAGAAAATCAATTTGGGAAATAACGGACACCCTAATAGTACATATAGTATCATAAAGTACAAACAATGGAATTAAATCTACCAATTCCATAATTAGTAAAAAATACACTTTAGGAGATCGTTTATCTGTTTCTCAATTTTTAAATCTTTTAAATGATTTACTAATTAAATGATCTATGGACAAAAATCTAGAGCTGCAATGCTACAAAAATTGTTTTGTAAAACCAATAGTTACTTTAAAAGAATGGACCAAATCTTATCATTGGACATTGCAAAACAAGATAATAACAAAAATTGATAATTTATACTATGTATGTACTTCAAATTTAAGTTATAAAAGTATTACTTCAGAATTGATAACCAAATATATAATTGAAGACTGGGAAATTTTTGAAGATTTAAAACAGAGATTTTTTGGCACTTAGAGGTTTAATATAGGTGCTGATATTAGTAATTGTAATTGTACATATCCAATATTTTAAATTAAATATTAGTGCAATAGGTAGGGTGTTCTAATCCGCTTGGGAAAAATTAAAGTCCCTGAGGAAACTAAATGTATTTTTTTAGGATAAAAACGTAAATATGGGCGCCCATCAATAGTAAATAAAGCATTAATGATTCAATATATTTACTAATTTGACCACAAAATTTACGCTACTTGGCGTTTTTAATTGTATTTTGTACATGTTTATGTTGTTTTATACTTAAATAATTCATTTATTTGATCTATCATGGAGTTAAATGTTTAATTCTTGAGTGCAAATCACTTTATTAAAAAATTCAATATCTGGCGTTAATTACCATATTGTAATGTGAACTTATATATAACCCATAAATAAATATGAAAAAAAAATATTTTCTAAGGTCTAATATAAGGTGTGGGTGTTTGGGCTCACTTTAAAAGGGGAACAGGTATAATGACGAAATACATATATTAATTTTAACGAAATGTAATTTTAATACAAATAGTATAGGCAAACAATATAACTTTGAAATAAGTCAGGTTGCCTAAGCGTTAGTGTTATTTATGCTAGCTTAACCCAGCAAATGTTGTCCTGCCAGCCTACGGTTGCGAATGGTTGTAAATAAAAAATAATAGTGAAAAAGCTTGTGCATTATAAGAATCACCTCCCTTATCAACCCGCAGTTTCTCTCACTGTATCTTTAAGTTATACATATATCAATACCTTTTGAAAAACTTTACTCTAACTCTAAAAATCACTGCACGATTATAACAATGAAGTAATGACAGTTAGTGGCCATTGTATTGACCGTTGGAAAAATCCGTTTTCTTGAGGCTGCAAGTATGTTATTGTTGCAAGAAAAAGATAAAAACAATCTTTAATGTGGGTTGTATATCGTGACAAAATTTCAGTTAAATCGATGCAGAAATGTTTGAGTATTTGAAATCTACCCAAACTAATGTAACAATTATCTACGTAAATAAACGATAGATAATTAACAGTTTATTTAAATCAGAGGTTGTCAAAAGGCACACCTTAAGAATTTTTCGACCCGCGAGAAGCATAAGAGTTTTATAAAATGTACACATTTTATAATAGCCGAAGTGGTGAAAATCAATAAATGTAAAATGTTTACAGTGTATCTAAATTTAGTATGAAAACTTTGAGATATAACTTCAAAAGTAGCCCGCGGAGTAATGGTGCATTTCCGACGTGACCTGCAATATCACTTGGGTTGGCCATCCCTCATTTAAAATATACTGATTTTTCGATATCATAAAAAAGAAGATAGATATTTAATTAATGGATCTATTTTATATCCAACTAATGAATTCCCATTAATTTATTTTAATCGGCCTTCTTCTGAATGCTACTTTTATTATTAATAATTAAACGTAAATATATTTCTGTCAAATCAGTAAAGCTGTCTTCAGATTGGAACCATAAGTGAAATTTGATTATAAATATTGTTACAACTATTTAGATTAGACTTGTTTGTGACCTTCTTTTATACTTTTATTTTGGCGAAACACTAAGATGTACTTGAAAACAAAATATTATCGAAATCAATAAACCTGTTTTGAATCGTAACATAGAATGCAGGTAAACAAAAATTCAACGTTCATTTTGTTCACCTTTGGTCCATAATGATCAATATTATGACCAAAACCTGATAAATTCCAAACAGGTGTTAAAATTGCAAAGAATTTCCTACCTGCTCTCAACTGTTGATATGAAATAACATAATGAAAGCTTGAAGGCCAAAATGTGAGACAAACTAATGGATTAAGAAACAGGTGTTAATGCAATCATAATTAACAACAAATAATAAATACCACAAACTGGGTCCAAATTCCTGACCTTCATATTTATACCTGTCATATTCAAGCTTTTAATATTATGTATATTTCTACATATTATAATGGAACGTTAAAACCCTTTATTACCATAATATTAATGATAATTTTAAATAAACATAATTAAGTCCATAATGTTGTTTTGCATTTAACAGTCCTTTTAAATTTGATTTGTAAATATTTAGCCAAAAATTCAACAAACAAATGATATGCAAACTTAAAAGTTCAAATCTCGAAAGAATTGAGAGATAATCTTGACAAATTAATACAAAAAGCATCAATTTGCTGTTTATAATTGTAAAAAGGAATAAGGTATTAAATATTTCTTTAAGAGGGGGAGGAGTGCAATAACGAAAATAACTTTTTAATTGTGTTTATTTAGTGTTAAACTATAGAAGTAAAATCCTATTCGTAAAAATGCAAGTATATGCAACCAGCATAGCATTGAAGTAGGCATAGTTGCCTAAACGTCAAATGTCACTTGATTAAAATATATAATACCGAAATAGAGATGGATCTGTTGGAATTGAACAAGGTTTATAAAATACACAGGTGGCCTCATGGTGGCTACGTGACGTATCCAGAAGAAATTCGTACTTATCTTCAGACTGATTCAATTTCAAAATTCTTTGTATGACGTCATTTTTTTTTCTAATGGAGCAACCTGTGTAATTTACAAACCTTGGATATTGAAGACTTTAAATTAGATTTTTCCGAGTCATAACGGGGTTGGAAGTTGAAGCAAGGATTATATATTGCAAGAATTTATCAATTGGTCATAATTCGTCGCGTATTAAAAGCATTGAATGTAAAATATTCAAAAGATTAACTCATTGATTTTGGATGAATGTAATATATATTTGTGCTACGCCAATGTATATGTATTAAGTACTATCCAGTCTAAATATTGAAAAATTTATAAAAAGAAAAAGGCTAATAACCGTCAAGTAATATAAGATACTCAAAATGGGTTAGCTTCAGAGATTTCATAAGTCCTTACACACGTTATTGTCCATGAAAAAATTGGATTTAAAAAGATATACAATTGCAATTGAAAATAGTGCAATAAGACTATTTTTTCTCCAATATTTAAATATGGCTTTGATAATTTATATGATTTTAATTAAGTCCTCAATGTTGTTTTAATTTCAATGGTCCTTCTTTGTTTGATTTGTAAATATTTAGCCAAAAATTCAGCAAACAACTGATAGGCAAACTTAAAAGTTTAAATCTCGAAAGAATTGAGAAATAATCTTGACAAATTAATACAAAAAGTATTAGTTTATTATTATTTATTTTACAAAAGATAAGGGTATTAAACATTTCTTTAAGAGGGGGAGGAGTGTAATAATGAATTTGGCTAACTAATTGTATTTATTTGGCATTAAACTAGAAGTAAACTTCTTTCCATAAAAATAGTGGTGTATGCAACCAGCATAACATTGTAGTACGTAGGGTTGCCTAAACGTCAAATGTCACTTGATTCAAATATATAATACCGAAATAGGGATTGATTTATTGGAAATGAAGACTTTAAATTAGGTTTTTCCGAGTCAAAAATGGGGTTGGAAGTAGAAGCTGTGATTATATATTGCAAGGACTAATCAAAGGTCATAATTCAACGCGTATTAAATGCATAGAATGTAAAATATTCGAAAGATTAACTCATTGATTTTGGATGGATGAAATATATATTTGTGCTGCACCAATGTATATGTATTAAGTAATATCCAGTCGAAATATTGAAAAGTTTATGTTAAGAAAGAGGAAATGACAGCCAAGTAATATAAGATACTACGAATAGGTTAATTTCAAAAATTTCTTTAGTCCTTATAAACGTAATTGTCCTTTTAAATTGGATTTAAATAGATATCAAAATTGCAATTGAAAATAGTGCAATAAGACTATTTTTTCCCCAATATTTAAGTGTGGATATGATAAATTATATAATTTAATAAATTTTGCTGTCCCTTATTAACTTTATATTTACTAAGAGTTATATTTTTTTAAATTTTATACAACAAAGAAGTGCAAAACTCACATTACTTACAGGTGAAATATCCGTTGCATTTTAAGAATTTCCAAGTAGGAATTTGGTGGGAAAATTGAAAAAACAATGAGATGGAAAGCCCACATTTTTCCACAATTCTATCGGGAAGAATTTCAAAACCATTTAGTATAAGCTGCAAAGAAAATATTGAGAAGTTATTGAAGAAAACCAATCATTAAATAAGTGCAAACTTACTTAAAAGATGCAATTAATTTTTAATTTTTTTGCAATCGAACTTCTAGAAACTGAAATGAAATGATTGATTCTTAAAACAATTATAGTAATATAAGTAATTTCACAAATTAGATTAACATAACAATGAATTATAACAACTAAAAGTTTCATTTAACTTTTACTTTAGTATTTGAGTTTAACATTTAAAGGATTTATTCAAAACTTGTTTATTGTTTTATAAAAGAAATGTAAGAATCAATATTAAAATTTAAAGTTTAAAGATTAAATTTAACTTTTCAACAATGAAATTTGAAGTAAATGTACAAAGCAACAAGTAAGAACTGTTGCTGCGGGCTTTAAAGCCCTAAATGATCCACCCAACCACCTCACCGAGCTTTAAGATTATAATTTTATTTTTTCTACAATTTAATATAAAAAAAATTAACACAAAATTGGACAAGCTATTAAAGTAAATTTCAATCAAACTTTTCAAAAGAATTAATACAAAAATAAAAATATTTTTCTATAGTTAATAAGTTAAATTGGATTAGAAGTACAAATAAGTTTCCACTGGATTGTATCAAAATTAAGGAGTTTGTTGTTAATCAATGGTATATAATATTTTAATGAAAGTATGGTCCATCAATAGCCAATACTTTTCCTCATCTTAATAATAACATTCGGATACCACATCGGAAGAAATCTTCATCTTTGGAGATTATCCTCAAATACATCAAATTCTTTGTCTTTTCATATGATGTAAAGCATTGTTTAAATAGCTCATGTGCTAACGACCGGATTAAGTGGTAATCTTAAAGGGATATCTGAGAAATTTGGTGGAAAAAGGACAATTTCCTAATGAAAAGTTTCCATAAAAGTTTTGATCGGAGTTGCAAAATGCGGACGAGTAATATCCTGTAGGACAATAACTGTCGTTTCTGGAATAATAATGGAAAAGTTTTTCCTCGAATTTTCGGCTCAATCTCATTAACTATATTCGGTAGAAAGCTTGAGCAATAGGTTTTGCTTCGTTTAACCACATCATCGTTAATTATTGCAAGCTTATCCCATTAAAAACTTAGCATGAGCTTTTCTATGAACATAAGGTAATGTTATCGATGCTGAAGCATAGTCAGGTAATTCCCAAGATTTCCTTCTCTTTAGATTATCGTAGTGGACCCATTTTTCATCCATAGTTACTTCACAATACAAAGTACCTTTTTCTATGCTTGGCAAGCACAATTTCACTCAAGCATATAACCATTCAACGACTTTTGGCTTCAATTCATATGGAAGGCAATTTCCTGGTTTCGAAATCATATCCAACAATTTTAAACGATGTAAAATTGTATGTTAAGTCCCTTGTAATGTAACTCCAAGTTCTTTTTACCATTTAGACAAATCTTTCTTTTTTAAGTCCTTCCAATTCCGACTATTCTTTAATTATTAACCTTCCACTGCGTTTTTCGTAGGCCACATTAAATTTAAAGCTTTTAAACTTTGAATACCTCTCATTAAAACTTCCCTCACTAAAAGTAGCTTCTTCATATGTACTTTCACAAATTGATTTGCCATAACTGCAGAATTCTTCAGGGAAAATAAATAAATCAAAAGTTCCAACAAATAATGCTCTGTTGGCAAAAGTTGGGATATTTTCGGAAGAAAATAAATATAAAATGATGCCAGATCAAAGGTCTATGTTCTTTTCAAATGATCAAATCCAGTATGCTATGATTTACATGTGGCAATATCAACCTAATACTTAAGTAGAGCCATCTTTCATCAAAAGGCAGAAACTTTTTTGTACAACTAACAATATAAGGCAATGATAAACTTGGTCTATAATTTATGCAATTTTCAAAGTTGAAACTACAGAAAATAAGAAAAATAAAATTAAAATTATTAAATGAAGCTTTAAGTAGATAATTAAATATATTATAAAAGGAAAAGGACTAGTTTTAAAGTTTCAATTTGTAAGTTAAACATTGAGAATTTCTCTGAAGACAATCCGAGCTTTAAGCTCGGAATTTAACCTCCCAACCACCCACCGAGCTTTTCTTTTCAAAATTAAAACATTTATTGAAACAATCAGAATAATTTACATTTGAGAAAAATTTAAAATTATAACAAATTTTAAAAAAAAAAATCAAAGTAAAAAATAAGATTTTCTAAGGCAAATCTTCTAATTCCAAACTCAAGAATGGCAAATTTCTTAAAAAGTTATTGTTTAAAAATGTACTAAGTACCGATAATTAAAAAGACAAACCGAAGGAATTTTTTAATAACATAAGGGTTTCGAAGATTAAAGAAAACACATTAAGAAATATCAGTAAAACCAAAAATTAATTACTAACTTTAATAAGAGTACAGTTGACAAATTCCTAGTCGATAAAATATAAAAAAATTAGCAACAAAATTTCCAAATTTAAAATATAAAAGACACAAAGTTAAAAGTCATTGGTAAACTGAAGCTTTATAAAATAGTTTTGAATATATTTTCAAAGAAAATCAAATAAAATTCAAGGAAATCTTCAACCACACTTTCCATTATTATTTGTTGTTTATAGGAAAAACATTTTACAAGTATTGGGTCCGTTTTCAATACCATTTTAATTCGCCAGATATTCAATTTAAGCCATAAGAATAATTGCAAGTCATCAACCACTTTAGCCAACAAGTATTGCATTCCCTTTTGGTTCACAACAATGCAAATTTGGACCGAAAGAAACATAGGAAATATTGAGTGCAGTTTGACCAATTTTTGTTTAAGTTTGCGGATTTTTATTGCAGTTATGGTCAAATTGATTTAATTGTTGCTTAATCTTTACAAAGTTCAATAGGAAGACATAAAGTTTCGCTCCTTTTTGTATATGCACCAAGTGCATGAATTAACTGCAATTTTCTTTGCCATTGAAATATAGTCAAACTTTCCAGCCAAGTTTTATGCACTCTACAATAAAATAATTTGTTTCTTTTCGATAAATTTTCAACCTTTTGACTATTTAAACTCTGAAATCTCTTTTATTTCTTATAAACTGTCAAATCCATTGACTTTATGGTACGAAAGCTTGTTTTATTGTGCAAAGTAAATCAGGAAAGCCAAAACAATTTTTCTCATTTCTCATATGAGTTATTATTGCAAAAAATATTTGCAATATTTCTTGCATTCTGCCACCCTTCAGAATGCATAACTTATAGTCAATTGCAACAATAAACAAGTGAAATTCGTTTGTCAGTTATTGTCAGTTCTGCTTTTGAGATTTTCAAAGAATAAAAATTTTAGTGATCAAAGCAAAAGACTTTAATTTAGATCATAAAAAACTTGCAATTGACAAAAGACCCAAATTTTCAAAGATCTATAGAGATTGCACTGGAAACCTCTTTTACATAAAGCTTTCACACATTTCTATTCTACCAGCTTAAGTTTTAAAACCCAAAAAGCTCTCCAATTCTAAATCCAAACTTCCATCTTTCAATCGACCACCAAATCAATGCAAACAACTCAAAACTTTCCTACATTGGCCGTAGTGCTATTCGAATTTGCCAGTCATTTTATATAAGCTTTAAAGTCTCAATCATGATGATTTAAAAGCTCAAATCATAGAGCTTTTATTTGAAACATCAAATAAGATCATGCGACTTTAAGGGATTTTATATTTGCCAGATTTATGTATCAAAAGTCTTCCCAAACAACCACTTGTATAGAATAGTGATGACCCAAAAAAACCCAGCAAGTTCAGTCATATCAAGTTTAGTGCAAGACCAATGCTCTTATGCATATTCCTGCATTGCGTTCGATGCACTTTGATGACTGCAAGAACTTTTATGAGGTTTTGTCATTTGTCAATCACTAAATAAGCGGAAAAGGATGGAAAACTATTTTCATATTGTCAGTTCTGCTTTAATCCCTTTGCAGGCCAAAAGAAATGCAAGTTGAGAAGAGTTGATATTGACAGGTCGATTATAAAGTTATTAATCGTTCAAGTGACATAATTAAAATGATTTTTTTAAAAAATTTCGAAGTCAATTTTGCAAGATTTAGATCTATTTTTCGACTTTTGACTTTTGATCACTTTGACGCACATTTCTTTGATTGGAAAAATTTGGATGAAATTTTCTTTGAGAAATATAAAGTTTAAGATCCAATTTACTGATGAGAACTGGGAAATATCAATACATAGCTTTATATTTGGGTTGATTATGCTTCAGTAGATAAAATTCATTTATTTGTATTTAATATATTTGCAAACGTTTTCCTTTTCTATCGCATGTATTCATCTAAATGTAAAGGAAGAGCCAAACATCCTTTGTCAGTAAAGGTTGAACATTTTCCTAGTTTTATAAAGAATTTTCCCCAAAATATATTCAAAAGAAAAATGTGAACTAGTTTTAAGTTAATCCTTTTAAATTTTAACATTTGAATTTCGTTGAATTCACTAAAAGTTAATGGGTAAAAAATAAATTATTTCTTTAACTAAATAATCCATTATTATAAAGGATGAAAGTTACTTTTCTTGAATTTAGATTAAAGTTAAAAGTTAATAATAAATATTAAATACAATGAAATTTAGAAAAAACGAATTATTGTCTTCAAAGAATATCCTCAAGTTTAAAAATTTTAAGTTACAAAGATCTAAAGCTAAAGTGAATAAAAAGATAGGCAAAAGAAGTTATAAGAATTATTTTTAAAGGATAAAACTATTATTCTTTTAAGTATTGTTTGATTGAAATTTACTTTTTAAAACTAAAGTTTAAACTTAAAGTTTCTTTTCCATAAGAACTATGAATTTTTATATTGCTTGACAAAATCATTAAAAAGTTAAACTCAAATACTTTTACAATATTTTTTTACAGAAAATAAAAATAAGAATATTTCAAATTAATTGTAAATTGATGTCCAAAGTTGAGGTTCCAAATTGTGTCCATATTGAATCCTTTTTTCGAATAAAACTATATAAACATAGATGTTGAAGGTTTCTTGATGGATTATCTAAAATAAAACTGATATTCTTAAGTAATGTATTTCAGAAAAAATATCAATTTGTATAATTTTATTTGTTAAAGTTCCTTACAAATTAAACCATAAGTTTCTGAACTATTTGCCTTTAAAATAATCCTTCAAATTTCCTATTAAAGGATATTTCGTGAGTCCTTAAATTCATCTACAAAGTATTAAATTATATCAATCTATTCCACTAAGATATTTCAAATCAAATACTTGCAACAATCAAACATTGAAAGCATATTATTACACTTAACTTAAGGTTTGTGTAAACAATGGTTGCATTAAAATTTCTTTAAGGGAATTCATCTAAATAATGAAAATTGTAACATTGATTTCTATAAAGTAAATAAAGTGTTAAGCAAACCCTTAGAAAACCTACAAAAAAAACTTATTAGTAAGATTCATTGTTTCAAATTCATTGTTGTTTTCAGCGCATCTTTTGATTGTTAAGACTTAAGGAAATTTGGAGAAGTATTCTACAAGAAATACAAATACTTAATGAATTGGTATAAATGCAATACAAAGTTGAAATATTCAATAATTTACCTTAATATTATTAAATTTAAATTAATTTATTTTGGAAACAATTCATTCTTGATAAAGCATCTAATTAACTGGTGGAAACCTAAATGTTAGTTACAATTACATTAAGATTTTAATTTTATTTTGAATTATATAAATTTTTTCTCAAATAAACATTTGGTACATTTCCTTCTTCGCATTTTGCTTTAAATGCAAATTGGAAACCAATAGGACAAGTTTTGATTGAAGTTTTTTCCTGGATCAAAAGGAATCTAGTTTGGACTGCAATTGCATAATTGGTCCACGTTTCCTATCCTTTTTCAACATCGAATCATTTCATCTTCCGTCCTTATTTGGATCAAATGCTGTAACAACTAATAAGTGTGCATTTTACATAATATATTTAATACAAAGAGATGTTTTTGTTCTAATAAGTTGGAGAATTCGATATAGATTACTTCTTCATTGATAATTTAAATTCCAGTTAAAATTTCCTGAACATTTCCTTCTCCAATACTTCAAACTTGTGTTTTGGTACTTTCTTTTAAGTCAGATTTCAATGGATTACCTAAAACATTTCAGCAGTTTCTGCATAAATCCAAGTTGCAATTTCATTACCACAATACTTTGTTTACCTAAGTAAAAACTTTTATGCTCCAAATGTCTCCCATTTTCCTTGAACTCCAATGCAATACCTACAAATATCATTCAAGTTATATAAGTAGACCAACTTCTTTTAAAAAACATTAATACCTTGTAAAAAAGGTCTTTAAGTTTACACAAAAAAGAAGCAGAAGTTTCGTGGAAATTGAAATCTCTTCTTCTAGAAAAATCTATGAAATTATCCTTCTACAAAAGTAAATTAAAAATTATTTATTTACAATAATAAATAAGATATCTTTTTCTATGCTTATGTACCTACCGGATCATCTTCCAGGCTTCATTCGGCCGGCAAAAGCTGCACTCTTCGTGGTCTCAGAAGACCACAACACTCGCGAACCGACCGTGAATTTAAAGATGCCAAAAGGGCATCCACCAAAAAAAAAAACGCAAGGAAAAAAAATAAAAATTAGTCCTACCTAACAACCTAACCAGAGACTTAGAGCCCTTACCAGCCTACCTACCCCCTTCATGGAAAAAACCCGACAATTGCCCTGAGCCACCAACCACAGTAAAAACCAAAATTTTACACACCTTTCGTTGCGATCAGGATTCGAACAGCTTCCTAGTATCAATTAATACCCTGATCTCCACAATGGACCTACATAAAATGCGGGGGTGCATCTCGTGACCCCAAAAACGAACGGATTTGGAGCCCCGAAGACGCCGCGAGAACCGCGCGCGTGTACGGAAAATACATAGAAATCAATACATTTTTGTGGCTCAAAACAATTGCCCCCCAAAAAAAACACCCACCCCCTAGCTGAAACTCACAAAAAAAGGATTAGTTTACAAAAGCGTGCATCTTAGCTTGACTGATGTTTTCATCAGCTACTCAGCATCTCAGCTCCAAATCACCATCTCAGCAACAGGTGGTCCAGTAATCCCGATTATCCAGGGGCTCCAAACACACAAATTTTGTCATCTAGAAACAAAAATTTTGGTCTCAACAAAAATATCACTTTAAAACTTAAGTGCAAAATATTTCAATCATAATGCATATCAGTATCGAGACGCCATTATGGCTTCTATCAAGTGAGCGAAGCTCAACTTTTCTAGATTGTTATTTGTTTTTTGTCAACAAGCGTCTTTCGAAAATTATGAAATTTTAAAAGTTTAGATTTAGCAAAAATTTGATCGATTGATCAATAAAATTTGGCTTGATTTGTTCAGAAAGGTCTCAACTAAATTGTAATATACTTTTTTTGAGCTAATTTACTATTTAAATCGGTGAAAATTGGTCTTAAAGTTCACCCACGCCATTGGTTATTTTCCAAGTTTTCATTCGTATAAACCCAGAAAATTGTATAAAAAATCAAATAAAACATAGTCACAATGGATTTAAAGTATTATTACAGCAATTTTCAACGCAAAAAATGAAGGAAAACAGATTTTCTTTTAATCGCTATATGACGCCATAATGAGTTGAAATAGGCCGACATTTGATTGAAAAATTAACCAAGATTTTCACTTACTTGACAAAAAATTATTTGTTCCAAATATAAATTAAGGTTTGCCTTTTAACTTTAAACACTTTTCAGATCAATTTCATTTAAAAAAACTTAATTAAATAAACAAATTCCAAGAGCATTGACCAAACTTTAAGTTAAGCATTTCCACAATCAACAAAATAACAAATGAATTTTGTTATAAACAACCTAAACAACCAATGAGCCAAATAGAATTTCAATTGCAAAACTTTCATTTCTCTCATTCATTTACCAAGTAGCTATGGTTATTTCTCTCAACTTAAAATTTTCTAAGGACTTGTATGCATTGATAATATATGCGGATTGCATTGACCAAAGCCATAATTTTATTTTTCAAATAGATCATTTAATTAATCAGACCATAGGTTTTAATTTACCAAAATCCATTGATTATACAATGAAATTTGATGAAACCATAATCCTTTTGCCTAATTTAAACTAAAAGCTTCGTATTATCTTTGGAAAATTATTGGTACTCAAAACCCAAACCATCATATAATGTCAATTCTTTAACATCAAATTGTTAATCTCCCCACTTACCAATTCTTAAGAATAGTAGGGCACCAGAAAGCTCACATTTTTCACTGTATTTTTCAAAAATTTCCTTGGAATTCATCGATTAATACATATTGATTTTGATCAATCAATCAAACGTTCATTTTCGTTTTTCACCAGATGAATTACCATAATGGTGTAATGAAGGTCACGAGGTATCATTTCAGCCAATCCGAATGCGAGAATTCAAACAAACTGCTGTTGAATTATTGAAATTAAAATCAAATTCCATCTAAAAATTTGAAAATTTGCAGTCGATTTGAAGTACAAAAAATTGATATTCTTTTACGTTTTTTTTTTCTAATAAATTACTTATATTTAAGGTTTGGGGATCAAAAATGTTTACCTGGATACTCTCCATGCTTAAACTTATAAGTCAAATGAACACTCTTTTTCTTTGCAGCCCATACTTTAATTAAGAAGTAATCAAGCTCAATTATTTTTGAAGGTATTTAGTTTTAACTGTAAAATAGTTTTTAGAACAAATCACCTTTTGGTACATGGTTTATCCCCTGGGTTTTAATGTAAACAACAAGTGGCAGTGTGGGAAAAAAACCAGGTACTTGTAGTGGTGCCAGCAGCTGGCACCAAAAGGAACAAGGAGTGGTAAAACTTGTGAAAAAATTCCGTTTGTAATTTTATTTTTTATGGACATTAATCAAAGATTGGAATACTTACTATCCTTGCAATACAATTAGTTTTTAAAACAAATACTGTTCTATAAGATTATTTCTGGTTTTCCAAGTTTAATTACTTTTTCTTTCCGTAAACTTGTGATTCCAAATGATCCAAAAACCCCTTCTTAACTCCTCGTTTTTCTTGACTGTTTGTTTGATAGAAAGTAAAGCTTGTGATTTTAGAAAGAAAAAATTATATTTATTGTTTTAAATCGATGAAAAGTGTGCGTCATACAAGAAAAAAGTAAAAATTTTCTCTAAAAATCTTTATTTTTTTAAATTGCATCTATTTGGCTGTATAGGCAACCATTCATACGCCGAAGTCCATAAGTCACATTGCCTGCTTATCGAATCGTATACGTTTGAAAAATTCCCACCAGATGGCGCATTAATCAGCTGTCATTTTTTGAAACTTTATAGACTTCAAAATATTTACTTTATTTCATCAAACAAATTAAATTTAATGACAATCGTCTGGATAATTTAATTAATGACCGCAGATCGTCCCAGTTTTCTGGTCGACATGAAACAACCATTTTTTTGCTTCAATTCATTTAGGTAATCATGTGACCACCTGTCTGTCATTCCTTAATCAACAGGTAAACAAATATTGCTCGTTACGCAAAGGTTAGCGTACTTAAAAATGAAGTATCGAACAAAAATTTGGCCCAAATCTCTGCGAGATTTGATTGGCACGGCGTTTTTCTTCCTCGTGCTGCCGGTGGTGTATTTCTTTGAGTTGTTCTTTGTCCTGCCGCGCATCTATCCGGCCTGGACTTTTTGGTACAATGTACACTTGAGTTGTGGCACATTTTTACTGTTCAATGTGCTGTCCTGTTTTTGGAACGTTATTTTAATCGACACATCAATTTTCAATGAGACTGACATGGATTTGGATAATGTACCAATGTGTGATGTTTGTAAGAGGGCGGCTCCACCACGATCTTTTCACTGTCAGCATTGCGACGTGTGCATTTTGAAACGAGACCATCATTGCACTTTCACCAGCTGTTGTATTGGACATAGGAATATGCGGTTCTTTATGATGATGCTGCTGTATATTGCAATTGGTGCCACCTATGGCATTTACATGAATGCGTTTCATTTCTACACGGTTTTCCATAAAGGAATCACATCAGATGTTTTCATTTTGTTGGGCTTATACTTGGAAGGCACCAGCTTACTTTTTGGCGGTTTATTGTTTACTTTAGCCCTACTGTACCACTATTATTCCGTAATGGTAAATGGAAGCACTACGTACGAATATGCACAAAACATTACGACGTACAACGTAAATCCGACCAGAAATATTGAGAATGTCTTTGGAGATCGCTGGAAAATCGCTTGGCTTTATCCTTTCATACAATCAAAACTACCTACCGATGGATTCAGTTTTGAAACGACAAAGAAAACTTAATTAATAAAAAAGTTAATTTATTGTATAAAATCATGTACATTGTATTCATATCTTTATATATCTATTAAAACGATTATAAGAAGTTAATCTATTAGTTTTCATTCTGCTAAGACTCTGAATTATTGTTGAAACATTGCTTGAACGATTGAGAAATTAACACTAGGTTTATCACCAAAAATTGATTACAAAAAAGCTTTATTTTGAAAAAATAGCTAAGCAGAGATCTGGAGCAAGTTCTTAAGAATACACTTTGAAAATTTCAGCCGAATCCGTCCACAAATGCGTTCATATTTTCATTTGACAATCCTCAGGTTTTAATTATTATATTGAATCCCCAAACGAAGATATAAGCACATCTTTCGACAGATTAAGCAAAAAATTTTATACTCCAACTTCCTCAGACCTTAATCCAAGCTATGGCTTCATTACTTTTTCAAAAATAAAGCACTTTTCGTGAGCATTTGTGTCGAGTTTTATCTTGGAACCGCGTTAGAATGTAAACGTAAATAATAAATAAAAATCAAGGCTTTAGATTTTTGTGTAGCGCCAAATTGACCTTGGATTGTGATGGTTTATTTAGCACTTGGCAAATGTATTGGCCTGCCGATATTAAACTGGAAAGATTCACACCGGTTTCGAAGCCCATTCCGTGGAGCATGTACACCAAATCTTCGGTGGCCACGTTTCCGGAGGCTCCCTTGGCGTAGGGACATCCTCCGAGACCAGAAACGGACGAATCAATCACTCGAATTCCCATCTAAAAATTGGCGGTTTAAGTTTTTAATTATATCAAATTTTTAATGCTTATAAATAGTTTAATTACATCTAAAGCTGTTCGTATGTTAACCAAGGCTTGGCCGTACGTGTCATGGCAGTGAATCGCTAATTTATCCGGAGACACAACTTTGAGAACTTCATCCAACATTAGTTGGGTCGTTCGGGGTGTTCCCACCCCGATTGTGTCTCCCAAAGACACTTCGTAGCACCCCAATTGTAACAAAGCTTCGGTGGCCTTGGCCACCGCCAAAGGCTTTATGTATCCTTCATAGGGACACCCAACTATACAAGAAACATATCCCCGAATTTTCAAGTCGGCTTCCTTGCATCTATCGGTCAATGCTCGAATTCGATTCAACGCCTCGTCAGCCGAACAATTCAGATTCTTTTGCGCAAAAGACTCCGACGCTGAAGCCATCACGGCAATCTCCTTAACACCAACTCCAATCTAAAAAAAACACACAAACTAATTTTCTTCCGGAAAAGATCTCCAATAAATACAAACCGCAGCTTCTAATCCTTTTAAATTTGGGATTAAAACAGGATATGACACGTTGGGATGTTTGTCGATTGCCGCAAATACTTTTGCATTGTCGGCCATTTGTGGAATCCATTTTGGACTGACAAAACTAAAACGAGGAGAATTTAAAGTGTTTTTGCTGAGGGATTTTTGAATGTTTTGGATTAAATACCTGGTTACTTCGATGGCTTGGAGGCCCGTGGCCGATAGACGATTGATGAAATCGATTTTGGCCTCGGTGGGGACGAGGGTTTTTTCATTCTGAAGACCATCTCGCGGACCAACTTCAACGATTCGTACTGGATAAGTCGAGGACGACTGAAACATGCAACTGTCATGAGTGATTGCATCAGCGATAATGTTTGCAGAAAATTTACAATCGGCATTTACAAGTCACCAACCAAATGCACAATTTATATGGAAAAAAATGTGAGAGACTTATCCGATACGGCCGATACTTGATATTGTAATGGCTTTGTTTATTTACATTCTTATATAAATACTATAAAATTACTGATTAACTTGGACTGTTTTAATGCGTAAATAATTAACATTTTTTCTTGGTAAATAACTTACAAATGTTCGCCTTGAATATTTGCATGATACACGGAGCCAGCCAAGTCCACTTGGAAGCAACAGGCGAACAGCTGTTAATGACATTTCTTCCGCGTTAATCGATGTCCACCGATGACCTCCACAATGGTTTTTCCAATTTTATTTCGTTATTTTTGTACAGAGTTTCCACAGAGCACATTTGCCCTCAAAGGCCAAGAGAATTTGAATTATTTAAACGCTGACGTCATATCGGCTGGGTCTTATGTGAATAACAAACTCATTCATGATATGATATAAAAATAAATATACAGTTTGGTCTGAAAATAGAAGAAATTCCTTATCAGTGTTTTGAGTTTTTGATAAGCAGCATATGGCAACAGAAAATGTATGCAAAAGTAACAGTTCAAAAAGAAATATGAGGTCTTAGCGGCACATAAATCACCTTTAAGTTTATTAGTCCTAAAGGTCTTAAATATTTAATAATCTGATCAAAATATTTACTTGATTTTACATTTTATACAATGGTAATTGAATAAATGGAAATTTCATAATAGTTCAATAGAGTAACATTAATTCCCATTTGTATTATAGCTTTGAATCAATTAATTAGAGGGGCAAAGGGGGGAAACTCGTTTATATACAAGTTAACGTCGGTGGACAAAATATTCGCGACAAAATAGTCACTTAGAATTCAAATAAATAGATTTGTTTATATGTTTTCAAAGATATTACATAAACGGAGTTATCCTGGGTTTATTGACCCCCAGCGAATTAAAAATGCTTGAAAGAAGAGAAAAATTTGTCAAGAGGAGACTCTGGAATTATTTTTTTAATCTTTTAGTGAGAATTTTACACTATTTTCCTCAGACATTACATAAAATTCGAAAATATTTTGATGGCAAATATTAATCCTTGTTGTCATACAAAAGATTGTAATGGTAAATATATGGAAGGTGTAAAACGGTAAATAAGATTCCAAATTCAAACAAATTCGATATTTGGGTAGGGATATGTTACGAAGTCGTTTTGCAACAAGTCTGGGGGGAAAGGGAATAAACAAATATGTTTTTACAGGTTTTTGATCTAAAATGATAATTATTTCAGTAAATATTGATTTTATGAAAAAATGTTTCAAATAAAAGTTATTGGAAACTGAATTTTCTATAAAAGACTTTCAGAAGAAAAATTTGATTTTTTCAGCCATTTTCCTGTAATTACGGAAAAACAAATCGAAAAATATTATCATCAGTATATATCATGTTCAGTTGACAGAAACGTTCAAATGTACTCAAATCTTCGGAGTTAACTCTTGGGGTTGTTTTAAATAACTTTCTCGATAAAAATTATTAATATTTCAATGCCAAATTGCATAAAAATTGCCATTTTGATGTAAACGTCAAAAATCTTCAGCTTACAAATAAATCATTTTAAAATATTTCTATTAAAAATAAGAGGCCAATTATATGTTCTAATTCATGTTTTAATCATTGAAAATACAAAAACCTTAATCTAGCACTGTTTGATCTTACAATAACAATAAAATTAGCAAAAATAAGCAATAATTTATTATTTTGAATTTTCCGTTGAAGAAAAATTTCTTGGATAGAAATCAAATAATTTGGCCGGTTTGGCTATATATTGTTGTTGGTGCTTCAATTTATCGTACAATTGATCGAAAACATTGAATAATATGAACTTGATTCACTAGATGCATTAATTGTTTATCTATTGATGCAAATTTATGCAAGTTCCACAAGTAATAAGATTTCGTACTTAACACCTACGTTGAAGAAGTGTTATTTCCCAAAAAAAGAGGGGATGTTTTTTTCTTTGGTCATTTCTGAAATTTTTTATTAGGTTTTCCCTATTTTTTTTAATTAAATAAAAGTAAATATTTTGAAATTTCAAAAATGAAAGTTAATCAATGTGCTATCTGGTGAGAGATTTTCAAATGTACGCGGATAGTTTAGATAAGTAGGCAAATTGGTAAACATATATGTACAGCGGGTTGCATATGTAAAATGAGGGGCAAATTTGAAAATAAATATTTTCTTCTGTAAAAACTCACAATTTTCTTTCATGACCCTCCAATTTCATTGATTTTACAGAATAAAAAGCATTCTTTCTTTCTAAAATAAAAAGATTAACGCCATACCTAGTAAACAAACTGGAAAAAAAAGTTAATTGAAAAGTGACATTTGGATCATTTGGAGTACAAATTTTTTAGAACAGTTTATCAAAGAAAAACGGAAATTAACTTGGAAACTAAGAATTAATTTTACCAAAGAGTTCTGTTTTTCTAAGCTAATTGTCTTATAAAATTTCCATCCCTAGATTAAGTCCAGAAAAGAAAAAAATAATGAGGGGTATTTTTTTGCAAGTTTTACCACTCCTTGATTCCTGTGGTGCCAGCTGGCACCACTACAAATACATAGATCTTTTCTTACATTGCCTCTTGTTATTTTTCTAACGATAGAAGGGAATAAACTACGTAGCAAAAGAGGATTTCTTCTAAAAACTATTTTACTGTTGAAAATAAAACTTTACAAGAAAAATTTATCAATGCAATAAAACTCTACTTCTGAATTAAATTATTGGTTTTAAAGGAACATTGTGATCACTAAGTTTATCAGTTTAAGCATGGACAGGATGGAGAGTATCCAGGTAAATAGTTTTGGTCCTCAAACTTTATATAAAAGTAATTTTATTAGTTTAAAACATTAAAGTTTATCCTAAACTTAATAGATCAATCTTTTGTACTTCTAACCCAGTACAAATGTCACAAAACTAAGATTATATTATTTTCAGATGGAACTTCATTTTTAATTTTACTTCCTCAACTGCAATTTGTTTTAATTCACGCATTCGGATTGGCTGAAATGATACCTCGTGACCTTCATTACGCCATTATGGTAATTCATCTCGTGGAAAACGTAAATGAACGTTTGATTGATTGATCAAAATCAATATATATTAATCGATGAATTCCGAGAAAATTTTCGAAAAATTACAGTGAAAAATGTGAGCTTTCTGGTCGTCAACTATTCTTAAGAATTGGTAAGTGGATAGATTAACAATTTGATGTTAAAGAATTGACATTATATGTTGGTGTGGGTTTGGAATACCAATAATTTTCCAAAGAAAATACGAAGTTTTCAGTTGAAATTAGGCAAAAGGATTATGGTTTCATCAAATTTCATTGTATAATCAATGGATTTTGGTAAATTAAAACCTATGGTCTGATTAATTAAATGATCTATTTGAAAAATAAAATTATGGCTTTGGTCAATGCAATCCGCATATATTATCAATGCATACAAGTCCTTAGAAAATTTTAAGTTGAGAGAAATAACCATAGCTACTTGGTAAATGAATGAGAGAAATGAAAGTTTTGCAGTTGAAATTCTATTGGGCTCATTGGTTGTTTCGGTTGTTTATAACAAAAGTCATTTGTTATTTTGTTGATTGTGGAAATGCTTAACTTAAAGTTTGGTCAATGCTCTTGTAATTTGTTCATTTAATTAAGTTTTTTTCAATGAAATTGATCTGAAAAGTGTTTAAAATTAAAGTGCAATCCTTAATTTATATTTGGAACATAACATTTTTTGTCAAGTAAGTGAAAATCTTGGTTAATTATTCAATCAAATGTGGGCCTATTTCAACTCATTATGGCGTCATATAGCAATTAACAGAAAATCTGTTTTTCTTCATTGTTTGCGTTGAAAATTGCTGTAATAATACTTTAAATTCATTGTGACTATGTTTGAATTGATTTTTAATACAATTTTCTGGGGTTTTACGAATGAAAACTTGGAAAATAACCAATGGCGTGGGTGAACTTTAAGGCTCATTTTCACCGATTTAAATAGTAAATTAGCTCAAATAAAGTATATTATGATTTAGAATAGACCTTTCTGAACAAATCAAGCCAAATTTTATTGATCAATCGATCATATTTTTGCTAAATATAAACTTTTAAAATTTCATAATTATCGAAAGACGCTTGTTGACAAAAAACAAATAACAATCTAGCAAAGGTGAGCTTCGCTCACTTGATAGAAGCCATAATGGCGTCTCGATATTGATAAGCATTATGATTGAAATATTTTGCACTTAAGTTTTAAAGTGATATTTTTGTTGAGACCAAAATTTTTTTTTCTAGGTGACAAAATTTGTGTGTGTTTGTGTGTTTGGAGCCGCTGGATAATCGGGATTACTGGACCACCTGTTGCTGAGATGGTGATTTGGAGCTGAGATGCTGAGTAGCTGATGAAAACATCAGTCAAGCTAAGATGCACGCTTTTGTAAACTAATCCTTTTTTTGAGAGTTTCAGCTAGGGGGTGGGTGTTTTTTTTTTTGGGGCAATTGTTTTGAGCCACAAAAATGTATTGATTTCTATGTATTTTCGGTACACGCGCGCGGTTCTCGCGGCGTCTTCGGGGCTCCAAATCCGTTCGTTTTTGGGGTCACGAGATGCACCCCCGCATTTTATGTAGGTCCATTGTGGAGATCAGGGTATCAATTGATACTAGGAAGCTGTTCGAATCCTGATCGCAACGAAAGGTGTGTAATATTTTGGTTTTTACTGTGGTTGGTGGCTCAGGGCAATTGTCGGGTTTTTTCCATGAAGGGGGTAGGTAGGCTGGTAAGGGCGCTAAGTCTCTGGTTAGGTTGTTAGGTAGGACTAATATTTTTTTTTTTCCTTGCGTTTTTTTTGGTGGATGCCCTTTTGGCATCTTTAAATTCACGGTCGGTTCGCGAGTGTTGTGATCTTCTGAGATCACGAAGAGTGCAGCTTTTGCCGGCCGAATGAAGCCTTGAAGATGATCCGGTAGGTACATAAGCATAGAAAAAGATATCTTATTTATTGTTGTAAATAAATAATTTTTAATTTACTTTTGTAGAAGAATATTTTCGTGGATTTTTCTAGAAGAAGAGATGTCAATTTCCACGAAACTTCTGCTTCTTTTTTGTGGAAACTTAAAGACCTTTTTTACAAGGTATTAATGTTTTTTGAAAGAAGTGGTCTACTTATATAACTTGAATGATATTTGTAGGTATTGCATTGGAGTTCAAGGAAAATGGGAGACATTTGGAGCATAAAAGTCTTTACTTAGGTAAACAGAGTATTGTAATGAAATTACAACTTGAATTTATGCAGAAATTGCTGAAATGTTTTAGGTAATCCATTGAAAGCTGACTTAAAAGAAAGTACCAAAACATAAGTTTGAAGTATTTGAAAAGGAAATGTTAAGGAAATCTTAACTGGAGATTAAATTATCAATGAAGAAGTAATCAATATGGAATTCTCCAATTTATAAGAACAAAAACTTCTCTTTGTATTAAATATATTATGAAAAATACACATTTATTAGTTGTTACAGAATTTGATCCAAATAAGGATGGAAGATGAAATGATTCGATGACGAAAAAGGATAGGAAACGTGGACCAATGATGCAATTGCAGTCCAAACTAGATTCCTTTTGATCCAGGAAAAAACTTCAATCAAAACTTGTCCTATTGGTTTCCGATTTAAAATTTAAAATAAAATACGAAAAAGTAAATGTACCAAACGTTTATTTGAGAAAAAATTTATATAATTCAAAATAAAATTAAAATCTTAATGTAATTGTAACTAACATTTAGGTTTCCACCAGTTAATTAGATGCTTTATCAAGAATGAATTGTTTCCAAAATAAATTAATTTTAACTTAATAATATTTAGGTAAATTATTGAATATTCCAACTTTGTATTACATTTATACCAATTCATTAAGTATTTGTATTTCTTGTAGAATTCTTCTCCAAATTTCCTAAGTCTTAACAATCAAAAGATGCACTGAAAACAACAATGAATTTGAAGCAATGAATCTTACGAATAAGTTTTTTTTTGTAGTTTTTTTAAGGGTTT
Organism: Sisyra terminalis; assembly: GCA_958496175.1. Lineage (NCBI taxonomy): Eukaryota > Metazoa > Arthropoda > Insecta > Neuroptera > Sisyridae > Sisyra > Sisyra terminalis. Next base: position 3,610,454 of record OY292275.1, on the reverse strand, counting down.
GCTTTACATTTTCTTTACTTTGTAGAAATCAATGTTACAATTTTCATTATTTATATGAATTCCCTTAAAGAAATTTTAATGCAACCATTGTTGACACAAATTTTAAGTTAAGTGTAATAATATGCTTTCAATGTTTGATTGTTGCAAGTATTTGATTTGAAATAACTTGGTGGAAAAAATTGATATCATTTAATACTTTGTAGATGAATTTAAGGACTCAATAAATATCCTTTAATAGGAAATTTGAAGGATTATTTTAAAGGCAAATAGTTCGGAAACTTATGGTTTAATTTGTAAGGAACTTTAACAAATATAATTATAACAAATTGATATTTTTTCTGAAATACATTACTTAAGAATATCAGTTTTATTTTAGATCATCCATCAACCTTCAACAATTATGTTTATATAGTTTTATTCGATAAAAGGATTCAATAGGAACACAATTTGGGACTTCAACTTTGGACATCAATTTACAATTAATTTTAAATATTCTTATTTTTTTTTTCTGTAAAAAATTATTGTTAAAGTATTTGAGTTTAACTTTTTAATGGTTTTGTTAAGCAATTTAAATATTCATAGTTTTATGGAAAAGAAACATTAAGTTTAAACTTTAGTGTTAAAAAGTAAATTTCAATCAAATAATACTTAAAAGAATAATAGTTTTATCCTTTAAAAAGAATTCTTATAACTTCTTTTACCTATCTTTTTATTCACTTTAGCTTTAGATCTTTGTAACTTAAAATTTTTAAACTTGAGGATATTCTTTGAAGACAATAATTCGTTTTTTCTAAATTTCATTGTATTTAATATTTATTATTAACTTTTAACTTTAATCTAAATTCAAGAAAAGTAACTTTCATCCTTTATAACATTGGAAAATTTACTTAAAGAAATAAATTATTTTTTACGCAATAACTTTTAGTGAATTCAACGAAATTCAAGGGTTAAAATATAAAAGGATTAACTTAAAATTAGTTCACATTTATATTTTGAATATATTTTGGGGAAAATTCTTTATAAAACTAGGAAAATGTTCAACCCTTACTAACAAAGGATGTTTGGCTCTTCCTTTACATTTAGGTGAATACATGCGATAGAAAAGGAAAACGTTTGCAAATATATTAAATACAAATAAATGAATTTTATCTACTGAAGCATAATCATCCCAAATATAAAGCTATGTATTGATATTTCCCAGTTCTCATCAGTAAATTGGACCTTAAACTTTATATTTCTCACAGAAAATTTCATCCAAATTTTTCCAATCAAAGAAATGTGCGTCAAAGTGATCAATAGTAAAAGTCGAAAAGTAGATCTAAATCTTGTATAATTATCTTCGAAACTTATTCAAAAAATCATTTTAATTATGTCACTTGAGCGATTAATAACTTTATAATCGACCTGTCAATATCAACACTTCTCAACTTGCATTTCTTTTGGCCTCCAAAGGGATTAAAGCAGAACTGACAATATAAAAATAGTTTTCCATTCTTTTCCGCTTATTTAGTGATTGACAAATGATAAAACCTCATAAGAGTTCTTGCAGTCATCAAAGTGCATCGAACGCAATGCAGGAATATGCATAAGAGCATTGGTCTTGCACAAAATATGATATGACTGAACTTGCTGGGTTTTTTTGGGTCATCACTATTCTATACAAGTGGTTGTTTGGGAAGACTTTTGATACATAAATCTGGCAAATATAAAATCCCTTAAAGTCTCAAGATCTTATTTGATGTTTCAAATAAAAGCTCTATGATTTGAGCTTTTTAATCATCATGATCAAGACTTTAAAGCTTATATAAAATGACTGGCAAATTCGAATAGCACTACGGCCAATGTAAGAAAGTTTTGAGTTGTTTGCATTGATTTGGCGGTCGATTGAAAGATGGAAGTTTGGATTTAGAATTGAAGAACTTTTTGGGTTTTCAAACTTAAGCTGGTAGAATAGAAATATGTGAAAGCTTTATGTAAAAGAGGTTTCCAGTGCAATCTCTATAGATCTTTGAAAATTTGGGTCTTTTGTCAATTGCAAGGTTTTTATGATCGAAATTAAAGTCTTTTGCTTTGATCACTTATTTGTTTATTCTTTGGAAATCTCAAAAGCAGAACTGGCACTAACTGACATACGAATTTCGCTTGTTTATTGTTGCAATTGGCTATAAGTTATGCATTCTGAAGGGTGGCAGAATGCAAGAAATATTGCAAATATTTATTGCAATAATAACTCATATGAGAAATGAGAAAAATTGTTTTGGCTTTCCTGATTTACTTTGCACAATAAAACAAGCTTTCGTACTATAAAGTCAATGGATTTAACACTTTGTAAGAAATAAAAGAGATTTCAGAGTTTAAATAGTCAAAAGGTTGAAAATTTATCGAAAAGAAACAAATTATTTTATTGTAGAGTGCATAAAACTTGGCTGGAAAGTTTGACTATATTTCAATGGCAAAGAAAATTGCAGTTAATTCATGCACTTGGTGCATATACAAAAAAAGACCGAAACTTTAAGTCTTCCTATTGAACTTTGTAAAGATTAAGCAACAATTAAAACAATTTGACAAAAAATGCATTAAAAATCCGCAAACTTAAACAAAAATTAGTCAAACTGCACTCAATATTTCCTATGTTTCTTTCGGTCCAAATTTGCATTGTTGTGAACCAAAAGGGAATGCAATACTTGTTGGCTAAAGTGGTTGATGACTTGCAATTATTCTTATGGCATAAATTGAATATCTGGCGAATTGAAATGGTATTGAAAACGGACCCAATACTTGTAAAACGTTTTTCCTATAATCAACGATAATAATGGAAAGTGTGGTTGAAGATTTCCTTGAATTATAATTTATTTTCTTAAAAATATATTCAAAATTATTCTATAAAGCTTTAGGTTACCAATGACTTTTAACATTATGTCTTTTATATTTTAAATTCTGAAATTTCGTTGCTAATATTTTTTAATTTTATCGATTAGGAATTTGTCAACTGTACTCTTATTAAAGTTAGTAATTAATTTTTAGTTTCACTGAGATTTCTTAATGTTTTTACCTTAATTTTCAAAATCTTTATTTTATTATAAATTCCTTCGATTTGTCTTTTTAATTTTCGTTACTTAGTACTTTGTTAAACAATAAAAATTACTTTAAAGAAATTTGCCATTCTTGAGTTTGGAATTAGATTTGCTTAAGAAAATTTTATTTTTTACTTTGGTTTTCTTTTTTTTAATTTTGTTATAATTTTAAATTTTTCTCAAATGTAAATTATTCTAATTGTTTCAATAAATGTTTTAATTTTGAAAACAAAAGCTCGGTGGGTGGTTGGGTGGTAAAATTCCGAGCTTAAAGCTCGGATTGTCTTCAGAGAAATTCTCAATGTTTAACTTACAAATTGAAATATCAAAATTTGTCCTTTTTCTTTTATAATATATTTAATTATCTACTTAAAGTATCATTTAATAATTTTATTTTTATTTTCCTTATTTTCTGTAGTTTTAACTTTGAAAATTGCATAAATTATAGACCAAGTTTTTCATTGCCTTATATTGTTAGTTGTACAAATAAGTTTCTGTCGTTTGATGAAAGATGGCTCTACTTAAGTATTATGTTGATATTGCCAAATGTAAGTCATAGCATACTGGATTTAGTCATTTGAAAAGAACATAGACATTTGATCTGGCATCATTTTATAATTATTTTCTTCCGAAAATATCCCAACTTTTGCCTACAGAGCATTATTTGTTGGAACTTTTGATTTATTTCTTTTACCTGAAGAATTTTGCACTTATGGCAAATCAGTTGTTTGAAATTACATATGAAGAAGCTACTTTTAGTGAGGGAAGTTGTAATGAGGAGTATTCAAAGTTTAAAAGCTTTAAATTTAATGTGGCCTACGAAAAACGCAGTGGAAGGTTAATAATTGAAGAATAGTCGGAATTGGAAGGACTTAAGAAAGAAAGATTTGTCTAAATGGTAAAAAGAACTTGGAGTTATATTACAAAGGACTTAATATGCAATTTTACATCGCTTAAAATCGTTGGAAATGATTTCGAAACCAGGAAATTGCCTTCCATATGAATTGAAGCCAAAAGTCGTTGAATGGTTATATGCTTGAGTGAAATTGTGCTTGCCAAGCATAGAAAAAGATACTTTGTATTGTGAAGTAACTATGAATGAAAAATGGGTCCACTACGATAATCTAAAGATAAGGAAATCTTGGGAATTACCTGACTATGCTTCAGCATCGATAACATTACCTTATGTTCATAGAAAAGCTCATGCTAAGTTTTTAATGGGATAAGCTTGCAATAATTAACGATGATGTGGTTAAACGAAGCAAAACCTATTGCTAAAGCTTTCTACCGAATATAGTTATTGAGATTTAACCGAAAATTCGAGGAAAAACTTTCCCATGATTATTCCAGAAACGACAGCAATTTTCCTACATGATATTACTCGTCCACATTTAGCAACTCCGATCAAAATCTATTGGAAACTTTACATTAGGAAATCCTTCTTCATCCACCAAATTTCCTTGATATCCTTTAAGATTACCACTTGATCGAGTTATTGGCACATGAGCTATCTAAGCAGTGCTTTACATCATATAAAAAGAAGAAGAATTTGATGTATTTGAGGATAATCTCCAAAGATGAAGATTTCTTCCGATGTGGTATCCGAATGTTATTATTAAGATGAGGAAAAGTATTGGCTATTGATGGACCATACTTTCATTAAAATATTATATACCATTGATTAACAACAAACTCCTTAATTTTGATACAATCCAGCGGAAACTTATTTGTACTTCTAATCCAATTTAACTTATTAACTTTTGAAAAATATTTTTATTTTTGTATTAATTCTTTTGAAAAGTTTGATTGAAATTAACTTTAAAAGTTTTTCCAATTTTGTGTTAATTTTTTTTAATATTAAATTTTTGAAAAAATAAAATTATAATCTTAAAGCTCGGTGAGGTGGTTGGGTGGATCATTTAGGGCTTTAAAGCCCGCAGCAACAGTTCCTACCTGTTGCTTTGTACATTTACTACAAATTTCATTGTTGAAAAGTTAAATTTAATCTTTAAACTTTAAATTTTAATATTGATTCTTACATTTCTTTTATAAAACATTAAACAAGTTTTGGAAAAAATCGTTTAAATGTTAAACCCAAATACTAAAGTAACAGTTAAATGAAACTTTTATTTGTTTTAATTCAATGTTACATTAATCTAATATGTGAATTTACTTATATAACTATGGCTGTTTTAGGAATCAATTTTTTTATTTCAGTTTCTAGAATTTTGAGTACAAAAAAAAACAGAAATTTATTGAATCTTTTAAGTAAGTTTGCTCTTATTTAATGATTGGTTTTCTTCAATAACTTCTCAATATTTTCTTTGCAGCTTATACAAAATGATTTTGAAATTCTTCCCGATAGAATTGTGGAACAATGTGCGCTTTCCATCTCATTTTTTTTTTGAATTTTCCCACCAAATTTTCCACTTGGAGATTCCTAAAATACAACGGAAATTTCACCAGTAAATAATGTGAGGTTTGTACTTCTTTGTTGTATAAAATTTAAAAAAAAATACCTTTTAATAAATCTAAAGTCAATAAGGGACAGCAAAATTTATTAAATTGTATAATTTATCATATCCACACTTAAATATTGGGGAAAAAATAGTCTTATTACATAATTGTCAATTGCAATTTTTTATCTTTTTAAATCCAATTTAAATGGACATTTACGTTTATAAGGACTAAAGAAATTTCTGAAATTAACCCATTTGTAGTTTCTTATATAACTTGGCCGTCATTTGCCTCTTCTTTTACATAAATCATTCAGTATTTCTACTGGATATTACTTAATACATGTACATTGGTGCAGCACAAATATATATTTCATTCATCCAAAATCAATGAGTTAATCTTTCGAATATTTTACATTCTATGCTCTTAATACGCGACAAATTATGACCTATGATTAGTTTTTGCATTATATAATCATAGCTTCTACTTCCAACCCCGTTATAACTCGGAAAAATCTAATTTAAAGTCTTCATTTCCAATAAATCAATCCCTATTTCGGTATTATATATTTGAATCAAGTGACATTTGACGTCTAGGCAACCATACTTACTTAAATGATATGCTGGTTGCATACATCACTATTTTTATAGAAAGGATTTTACTTCTAGATTAATGCCAAATAAATACAATTAATTAGCCAATTTCATTATTACATTCCTCCCCCTCTTAAAGAAATGTTTATTACCCTTATCTTTTGTTAAATTAAAAACAATAAATTGATACTTTTTGTATTAATTTGTCAAGATTATCTCTCAATTCTTTCGAGATTTAAACTTTTAAGTTTGCCTATCAGTTGTTTGTTGAATTTTTGGCTAAATATTTACAAATCAAACAAAGAAGGACCATTGAAATTAAAACAACATTGAGGACTTAATTAAAATTATATAATTTATCAAAGCCATTTGTAAATATTGGAGAAAAAATAGTCTTATTGCACTATTTTCAATTGCAATTGTATATCTGTTTAAATGCAATTTTTTCATGGACAGTAACGTGTGTAAGGACTTATGAAATCTTTGAAGTTAACCCATTTTGAGTATCTTATATTACTCGACTGTTATTTGCCTTTTCCTTTTTATAAATTTTTCAATATTTAGACTGGATAGTACTTAATACATATACATTGGCGTAGCACAAATATATATTACATTCATCCAAAATCAATGAGTTAATCTTTTGAATATTTTACATTCAATGCTTTTAATACGCGACGAATTATGACCAATTGATAAATTCTTGCAATATATAATCACAGCTTCTACTTCCAACCCCGTTATAACTCGGAAAAATCTAATTTAAAGTCTTCAATTCCCAAGGTTTGTAATTTACACAGGTTGCTCCATTAAAAAAAAAAATGACGTCATACGAAGAATTTTGAAATTGAATCAGTCTGAAGATAAGTACGAATTTCTTCTGGATACGTCACGTAGCCACCATGAGGCCACCTGTGTATTTTATAAACCTTGTTCAATTCCAACAGATCCATCTCTATTTCGGTATTATATATTTGAATCAAGTGGCATTTGTCGTTTAGGCAACCATGCTTACTTCAATGTTATACCGATTGCATATATCAGCATTTTACGGATAGGATTTTACTTCTATAGTTTAACACTAAATAAACACAATTAATATGTTAATTTCGTTATTACACCCCTCCCCCTCTTAATGAAATGTTCTATACCTTATTCATTTTGAAAATTAAAAACAGTAAATTGTTGAGATTTGAAATTTTAAGTTTGCATATCACTTGTTTGTTGAATTTTTGGCTAAATATTTACAAATCAAACAGAAAAGGACAATTAAAATTAAAACAACATTAAGGGCTTAATTATGTTTATTTATAATTATCAAAAACATTATGGCAATTAAGGGTTGTTGTACGTACAAATATATTAAGTAGAAATATAAAAAAATATATAATATATGAAATTTAAAACAAACTTACTCTTGCTAATCATAAAGTTATACTAATAAAGAATATATATAATCACAGAAGAATCTTATACAATAAAATGCTAAGTAGTTGTTTCAAGAACAAAAATATAATGACCTCGATAAATATTCGATTTTCTATAATAAACTATCTGATATATCCAATCTATTTTTAATCCCTCCACTTGAAAAATATTAATTTTTTCTTGCGTACACCACCAAGAGATTATATTCAAAGAAAATCCGCTGCCCATTGTTGTTTTCCTCGAACAAATTCAACTTCTTTATTTGATTGATATATTCGTCGATGTATTCATTTCTCATGGGAACCGGAATTCGATCAATGAACGGATTTACCGAGAGAATTGTTTCTGAAAATTACACAAAAATTAATTGAATTTTTCTCCAATGAAAACAACAATTAGAAATTTACTTCTCCAAACATTCATATCGTCGAAACAATAGGACCGGGACTGCACTTCGCACATTATGTCCACATAGTGGATTTCTTCGAGTAGATGTCGAAGTTCTTCCTCAGGGTGTTGGCTGTGTTGGTATGGGGAAATATATTTGGCCACATCTTTCATGTAGGATTTCCATTTGGGCATTCGAGCAATTATTTCGTAGATCTCAAAAATCGGATTGTTGGCCAGGAAGACCATGAAAATGTCGCCATTTGGTTGTAGTAAATCGTAGACATTTTGAAATGCAAGTCTGTAAAAAATAGTAAAATAATTCCAAAAAAAATTTAAGGTTTTTGTTGTTACTTTTGATTTTGGATCCAATGGAAGCAATAAAACGATAGTATGTGGTCGAATTGTTCAAGCAAATCATTGCGAAGCGGTTCAACAATGTTCAATTGTTGGAACTGCAACTTGGGATGGGTGTGATTGTCGCAGGCAAATTGAACCATTTTTTCGGACACATCCACCCCCAATAACCATTTGGCACTTGGCGGAACTTTATTGCTGGCCAAATATGCGGTAAAATCCCCCGAACCGCAACCAATATCCATAATACAATCGCCGCCGTCATTACGCCACTTAATCAAATGAAAATAGTGTTTGAGCACAAAAAAAGCGTCGCGCTTTTGCAACCCGTTGGATTCCGCGTACAATCGAGCTTTATCCATTGAAATTTACCAAAAAGAAAATTCAATTTTATCCCAAAAAAAAAATAAAAAAAATAGTCAAAGTTTTACGGCTTTACGGTTTTAATGTGGCGAGTGAAGGAAATGGGAATTTGGTGACAAGACTCGGACCAAAACATAACTTTTTCGTAGTGGAAGAGTGTTTATATATAGTCGAAATAATCTTAAACAACATATTTGTACAGACCAGCATCATCATTGGTCCATCAAAAAACCATGGCGGATCTGTTTGGGGTTAGCGATCGTTACAGTGGTGTGGCGTCGAACCGAAATTATTCTTGGGGTATGATTACGAAAAAAAATAAATAAATTTAACGATTTTGGGTGCTTAATTTTTCGTTGCTCTAGAACTGATTTTTACTATTAAAACAGGTGGTTGTTTAAACCAAATTTTTATAGACATTTGCTATAAATCCAGCATGCTTTGGTCATATTTGAAGCTCTTAAAAATCGTTTTTTTATGATTTTAATCCTATTTAAATAATTAAGCATTTAATTGACAGATCAACTGTCAAATTTGACAATTTTTGACGCTTAGTTTTTTCGTTACCATGGAAATGATTTTATAATGAAAACAGGTGGTTATTTGAATCAAGCCTACCTATTGGTAGGCTTGGACTTGCATTTGGTTGTTCATATCTAAAGCTCCATTAAATTCTTGATTTCCGTAAATAAAATTAATGATTAATCGTAAAAAAAAAATAAAAAATAAATTAAAATCTCTTTAGTTATTTTCTCTTTTATATTTCATAAAAAATTTGACGATTTTTATGGTTTAATTTTCCGTTTCCATGGAAATAATTTCATAAAAATCGGTTTTTATCCTTTTAATCCTATTTAAATAATTAAGCATGTAATTGACAGATCAACTGTCAAATTTGACAATTTTTGACGCTTAGTTTTTCCGTTACCATGGAAATGATTTTATAATGAAAACAAGAGGTTGTTTGAATCAAGTATTGAAGTAGGCTTGGACTTTGCATTTAGTAGGTCGTACCTAAAGCTCCATTAAATTTTTGATTTCCGTTAATAAAATTTAAGATTAATCGTGAAATAAATAAAAATCTCTTTAGATATTTTAATTTTTATAGTTCTTAAGAAATTTGATGTTTTCTAGTGCTAGATTTCCCGTTTCCATGGAAATTATTTTACAATGAAAACAGGTGGCTGTTTAAATCTAGTATTAGAGTCGGCTTTGACTTTGCATTTAGTTGGTCGTATCTAAAGCTCCATTAAATTGTTGGTTTCATTAAATAAAATCAAAAATTAATCGTAAAAAAAAAAAATAAAAAATAAATAAAAATCTCTTTTTATATTTTCTCTTTTACATTTCTTAAGAAATTAGACGGTTTAAATTTTCTAATGTTAAATTTTCCGTTTCCATGGAAATGATATCATATAACTTAAACAAGTGGCTGTTTTAGGCCAACTGTTCGGAAGCATTGACCACTGCAATCCAGTGTGCTTTGCCCAAAACGAAGCTCCATTTTTGACACTTAGTTTTCCCGTTTCCATGGAAATTATTTTATAATAGATGATAAAAATCAGATCTCAGCATTAAATTTTATTTATTTATTGAATTAAATTAAAAATATTAAGTTTTGTAAATCAAGAAGCCTGAGGAAGTTACGATTACGTAATTACCTGAATTTTTCTCTTATTTAAATTATTTTATAATGAAAACAGGTGGTTGTTTGATTCAAGTATTGGAGTAGGCTTGGACTTTGCATTTAGTATGTCGTATCTAAAGCTCCATTAAAATTTTGGTTTCATTAAATAAAATTAAAAAACAAATAAAAATATTTTTTGATATTTTCTCTTTTATATTTCTTCAAAGTTTGGCGGTTTCTAATGTTAAATTTTCCGTTTCTATGGAAATGATTTCATATAACTAAAACAGGTGGCTGCTGATTAGCAATGATGTATATGATAGCCAATTGACCAATGAAATCCAGAGTGCTTTGCCCATAACGAAACTCCATTAAAAAAAAATTCCAAGAGATAAAATCTAAATTAGTTTTTTTCTTAAGAAAATCATTGATTTAATGCATTTTTTTAATTAAATAGGAAATTTGAGATTATTTTCTGTAAATAATCAATAAATTTACAGTTCTATCCAAACTCTTAAATTTCTTACTGTATGTAATTTCAAAATTAACATTTTTTCCTGATTTTTCCCTTATTTTGAAGAAAAATAAGGGTAACTGTATTAGCTCTTTAGCCCTTATTAGCCAAAAGGGAACATAATCTTTATAATCTTAAACTATCTTTTTCCAAAATTATGGTAATATTACGAAAAGTAGTTGGTCATTGTTATATGCGAAATAGTAGTATGAGTGTCTACCGAAAGGTTTAGTTTTCCGGGTGATTGCATTTTTCTTTGCATCTTATTTCTGGTAAAGTTTATTAAATCGAAATAGTCCACTGTAGTTTTTTAAGGGGTTATTAGGGTTAAATCGAGGAAAAAATGGTCTATTTTCAACAATTGTTTTCCCCTTATAAAAAATAATTTTTTTTTTTCAAACTTTTTACTGTCTTAAATATACACATTTGGCAAAGAATTTCTGAAATTTTCACATAAAAATATTTAAAACTCCGCCATTGTGACGTCATTTTCGGTAGCTCTTCAGAAAAAAATACGTGTTTTAGTTAAGACTTTATATTAGAATTGGACAAAAGAAAAAAAAGCAATTTTTGGTAAACATTTTTACAAAAAAAATGCAAAATTCGGTGAATTTGATCTTTTTCCAAAATAGTTGCGATTGAATCGACTTGAAAATTTAGGCCAATATTCTAGAAATGTAGAAATAATAAGACAATTTAAAAAAATCGATTTTTTGAAGCCGTGAAACTCATATAACCCCTTAATAAACCAAAAATTTCAATCCATTTTCTTTATTTTTTGCTGGGGTTTTCCTGTTTTCTTTCTGCAGTATAAAGTATAAATTTACTTTTTGTAAGAATGTATCCCATTTCGTTAACTTCTTTTAAATTTTAATGCATTTTGTATTCCTTGTCCTCTCTTATTTATTCTGATATCGATTGGGGTCTACTTATAATTATTTTCGGTCAAAATTTTTATTTGCATTTGAAAAGTAATCATATTATAACTATTTAACCAATTAAGTGACAAATCAATTGTCAAATTTGACAGAACTTAGCGTAGTTTTCCGTTTCCATAGAAACATTGTTAGTTGTTACAATACATATTTTTAAATTGTGAATAGAGGTAGCTGTGTCCAGCATCAATTTTGACTCAACAATAATTTACTAATTGGTAGAGTTTAGTTATAAATTAAATAAACTTTAATTTTATATAAATTTCTATCAAACATTACATTAATTTGGGTCACCAATTTCTTTTAGGAAGGATATGGTGGTGTTATTTTTCGTTTCTATGGAAACACGTATCCAAGTAGCTTATTTTATTGATAGTAGGCAGCTATGATTTTTATGCCTACTAAAATAATGCTTTCTCAAATTGGAATCCATTAATAACTGACAATTACTACGCCTGTATGTATATTTCAAATATAGTTTTTCTAAGTTTAAAGTATAGAATCATATGTTGGGGAAAAGCTAACCAGGTGGTAAAATTTCATTAATTTCGATAAAACTGTACAGTACAATTGCAATAGTATCTTCATCAGGCCTACAGGTATATCTGAAATAGAGATACTCATACACTAAATGAAAGATAAAGCGAGTGGGATAAACCGTATCCATAGCAACGTTCTTAAATATACTGTTAATGATATTAGTTTGCCATTAGAGTATATTCTTAGTAAGTAAATATATTAGCAAAGCCATTTGGTCTGCTTTTTTGAAAAAAGCGAACAAACCTATGGATCACGGACTATAGATCTATTTCTTTAATATCCAACTTTGCTAAGATTTTTGAAAAAATTATATATATCAAATTATATGATTTCTGTGCTAGTAATAACCTAATCTCAAATATACAATTTGGTTTCATAAAGAATAGGAGTGTTGATGATAGGATCGCTTTTACATCTAACTTTATTTTTTAATAATACCGATAAAAATTTATCAACGGTATTGGTTTTCCTGGATCTCGCCAAAGCTTTTTACACTGTAAACCATAAAATTCTTTTAGATAAACTATGGCCACGTGGAATTAGAGGTCTTTCTTATCAATTAATTAAAAATTATTTATCTGATAAGAGTACAATGTGTTAAGGTCAATAATTGTACAAGTAATTATAGAACTTTGAAAATAGGGGTTCCCCAATGGACCATATTAGGACCTCTGTTGTTTATATTGTTTATTTATGATATTTTTACTATTATACCTGAGAATGCACGAGTCTTGTATACTGATGACATAGCGGTGCTGTGTTGTGGTAAAAATTGGCATGCAATTAAGGAACATTTGACTAATTGGTTAAATAAGCTAAATTATTGGTTAAAAGATAATCAACTCACTTTAAATATTGTTAAGTCTACTTATACTACTTTTGGAAGTTCCACTGATAGTATTTTTACTGATTGTCCCCAATTTATAATGAATAAAGAATTAAATAGGGTAGACAGTTGTGAATATTTGGGTATAGTTTTTGACTGTCATATGAAATAGAAAAAACTTGCAATAAAACTTGTAAAAAAGGTTTAATACTTCATTTTTAAGTTACATAAATTAAGCAATTGGCTATATCTTTATATCATAAAAACATTAAATCATGATCTGTTGGAACATATAGTAAATTATGGAATTGTTACCAAGGGTGGAGCTGATGATAATGCCTTGAATCCTTTGGTAATTCTACAAAATAAATTAATAAGGAAATTAAAAATAGGGTATTGAATTGTTGGTACCATTAAAAATTAAGCAATCTTTTATTGTTAGAACTCTAATTTACTATTGAATTGAAAGTGAATTACTCCACTGCTTAAGGCAAATGAAAAATTGAACAATGCAAATCATTTTACCAAAAATTAGTTAAACTATAAGTAATAAGAATGCATATTGCGTTGCAATAAAATATATCAATTTTTTCCCAAATAATTTGAAATCTCTTAATTGTGTTACGAAGATGATAAGAAAAAAACATTAGAAAGTGGATTAGAACTATTGATTGAGTAGTACCTTTATAGTTTATATATAGTATATAGTAGTAATAATTAATTTAATTTTATTAAAACGATTTGTAATTGTATTTTTCTGGTGTCCAAGTACAGGTGCTATACACCTCTTTAGATTATTACCAGAAGTAAAAAAAATTAATATATATTATAAAAATATTTAATTATTTTAAAATTTAATTTATATTTATAATTTTTATTAAAAGTTCAATTTATCTTCTATAATAGATAATAAAATATAATTAACTATGAAACTCTTTCACCAACATGGAGCTTCCCATTTTCACAATAGGAATAAATGCATATGCATAGGAATAAAGAAATGCATTCTTATTTTCAACTCAAAACCGCTTACTTGATCAATCTACTTCAATAGTTTAGCCAGATTAATTAGGTTACCTCCTCTCAATAAAAAAATATCATATTATCTAAACACTGCATTTCCATGGAAACGGAAAATTTAAACTTCAAAAATGTCAAATTGAATTGTAATTCTTGCAGGTTTTTTCCATTTCCATGGAAACATTTTTAAGTAGTCATTACTTGGACTTATGTACCTACTTGGATCAAATTACAATAATAGGGCCACGTGAAGTTATTAACGGTATTATTTATGCGAAAGGAGTGAGACAAAACGATTGACGGTACTGTTTTGTGAAGCGAGTTAACGCTAAAATATTATAGTATACGTCCTTTATATTAAAGCTCAATGAATATTGGCAGACGTAAATAACAATCAATTACTTCTTTTTTTTTAACTTAAATTTCAAATTTATTGCTTTAAAATCAATGAAAAATTTAACCGAAATTTTATTTTCTTTAGAAAATGAATTTTTTAATTATTTATTTACTGTCAAAATTTTCATGTTTCCATGGAAACTACGTAAATATATTTTGCTAAGAGCCAAGTGGTTTAGATGGCCGCTTCTAAACTGTTAGGTGTTGGGTTCGAATCTTATATCAAACAATTTTTTTTTTTTATATTTCTCGATTTACGGTTTTTTATTAACTCTAGAGTCGCTAAAGACGTTAACTATTGTAAATCGAAGGTAAATAACAATTAAAAATTATATATTTTTTTTTTCTTTGACTTTTATACCTTTGTTTAGGGTAGGCCAAAGGTTCTTGGGGATCTACTTGGGGATATGCCCCCCCCTCCCGTTTCATATGCGCATCTTCGAACCCTTATTAATTGAAAAAACAAAAAAAAATCCTAGTAATTAACTTATTAAAATCATTACCTACAAACCCAGATTAAGAACCACTAGTATATGACTCGTTTATTTTGAAAGTGACGTAAGTCCATTTTTCTTGTAACTAAAACAAAGTATGTTAATTATTTAACTGTTAAGTTTTCAGAAATTACTGATTTCATTTTAGTTGTTAACAAAAACGCCAATTATTCCCAAGACTTATAAAATACACAGGTTGCCCCATTAGAAAAAAAATTACGTCATACGAAGAGTTTTGAAATTTGAATCAATCTGAAGATATATACGAATTTCTTCTGGAAACGTCACGTAGCGCATGAGGCCACCTGTGTATTTTATAAACCTTGAATTATTCCCTCCTCTTTAGTATCTTATGTTCCTATGGTTAAAAATGATAATACTATAGGGATTGTTCTTGAAATGGGCTTAATTCACTTTCAAAATAAACGGCGCATATGTACATAACACATTTAAGTCATAGCCTACGTGTACTTTTACTTTATCATGACTTTCATGGCAATTTTTCCATGAAAAATGTATTTTTTTTTCGAATATATTACAATATTGGGAATTGACCACTTTAAGGGGGTATTCTAGTCGAGAGGCCCGAATTTCGAGCGTTTTTTGATGGTTTTTGAAAAAAAAAGCATTTGATATTTTTACGATCCATTTTTTTATCATTTATTTATTGATGTTTGAAGAATAAACAAAATAAATTTCAAAAAAAAAAAAAAATTCGTGGAGTTATGCATCCTAAAAGTAGAGGGGGAAAAAAAGGCCGTGTCCTGGTTGTCATAATTTCAACCTCTGTTAGTCACCTCAAAAATAAAATAAGGATAAATTATTAATCTGCATGAATGTAGCTATTTTCCGAACTAGCGATCCAAAAACAAAAACAAAATTTTTTTTCCATAAAATGGCGGCTACTCAAAAACTAGGTCGATTTTTTCACTGATTTTTTGACTTTATCAAATTTTTTTAAAAAAATATTAGGAATTAGAAATTTTTATTTTTTGCTAGTTCCAAAGATAAACAGATATTTAAGGAATATTCATGCCAAATTTCAAGTGAATCGGCTGGTTAGAACTAGAGATATCTTGACAACCCTGTCGTACTTTCAACCGGTCTGCTTGCCGCGTCACTAAAACGGCTATAACTACGAAAATAATTCGAATTTGAAAAAATCCTTTTCGGGAGACATTTTTGAATATCTAAACTATCGAATAATGAAAAAAAATTTTTTTCGATTTTTTCGAATTTTTCGAATTTTTAGACTAGAATACCTCCTTAAACTCCGATTACTGGTCAGTTCTCAATTGATTGGAGTAGATTTTCCACAAGGCATATTTGTCAAAAAAGGAAATTTGTAGTCATTACATTTAAAATGTCTTTAGTAGCTTTAAACGACTTCTAAATGGTTTTTTAATCATCAAAATACCTGCAAATGTTGTTCCTCTACTACTTTTATGGTTTGATAGTAATATTTCCTTAATATAAGTAGTACTTTTTCCAATATCTAATGTAAAAAATGTTAAATTTGCTGACATTTTCGAAAGTGTTTTGAAAATCCTAAGGACCTGTTGAAGTATGAACTTAGAAGAGTGTAGTATGGATACTTTGGCATTAACTAGTGCATACAATTTTTGTAATTATATGTAGTGCAATCATAAAATGCATCTTGAAAGCTTTGTTAATCTTAGTCCAATTAGATGCAGGATTTCAACTAAAACTTGTCGATTTTTAGCCGAAAAATTACTAAATATTTCTTTATCAAAGCCAAATATTCCATTTGTTTCTCTACTACTTTCATGGTTTGATAGTAATATCTCCTTAATATAACTTGTACTTTTTTCAAATATCTAATGTAAAAATCCAAAGACCTGTTGAAATATCAATTGACATTTTTTTTGATATTTTTGATTGATATTTCTTGGTTAACCAAGAAGAGTGTAGTATTGTTACTTTGGCATTAACTAGTGCATAAAATTACTGTATTTATATGTAGTGCAATCATAAAATGCATCGTATATAATAGTCCAACTAGTTGCTGGTTAAACTGTAGTTTTTAAGTGAAAACTTATCGATTTTTAGCCGAAAAATTAATAAATATTTCTTTATTAAAATCAAATATTGCATTTATATTAGTTATCGACAAAAAATAATTTTTTTTCGATTTTTTAGAATTTTTAGACTACGTTACCTCCTTAAACTCTGGTTACTGGTCAGTTCTCAATTGATTGGAGTAGATTTTCCACAAGGCATATTTGTCAAAAAAGGAAATTTGTAGTCATTACATTTAAAATGTCTTTAGTAGCTTTAAACGACTTCTAAATGGTTTTTTAATCATCAAAATACCTGCAAATGTTGTTCCTCTACTACTTTTATGGTTTGATAGTAATATTTCCTTAATATAAGTAGTACTTTTTCCAATATCTAATGTAAAAAATGTTAAATTTGCTGACATTTTCGAAAGTGTTTTGAAAATCCTAAGGACCTGTTGAAGTATGAACTTAGAAGAGTGTAGTATGGATACTTTGGCATTAACTAGTGCATACAATTTTTGTAATTATATGTAGTGCAATCATAAAATGCATCTTGAAAGCTTTGTTAATCTTAGTCCAATTAGATGCAGGATTTCAACTAAAACTTGTCGATTTTTAGCCGAAAAATTACTAAATATTTCTTTATCAAAGCCAAATATTCCATTTGTTTCTCTACTACTTTCATGGTTTGATAGTAATATCTCCTTAATATAACTTGTACTTTTTTCAAATATCTAATGTAAAAATCCAAAGACCTGTTGAAATATCAATTGATATTTTTTTTGATATTTTTGATTGATATTTCTTGGTTAACCAAGAAGAGTGTAGTATTGTTACTTTGGCATTAACTAGTGCATAAAATTACTGTATTTATATGTAGTGCAATCATAAAATGCATCGTATATAATAGTCCAACTAGATGCTGGTTAAACTGTAGTTTTTAAGTGAAAACTTATCGATTTTTAGCCGAAAAATTAATAAATATTTCTTTATTAAAATCAAATATTGCATTTGTATTAGTTATCGACAAAAAATTATACTTATCGGCGCCAATGTTTCCCATTCATGTGCGTTCATCACACATGAAAAGCTCGGATGCTTCAAAGATGTAATTGAACCTCGGAAACAAAGCCGAAAAAATTTGTACATGAAAAGACAAAAATTACCATATTCCAATGACGCCAATGCAAATTTCCAGGTCAGGCTCAACTAATCCTTGCTTTTCCTAATACCGGTATCTAACTCGGAAATCAATTCCTCCAATCCATATTAGCGCCATTGTCCACACTTTTACCTATTCACTCGTGCATTTACTTAATATCCATTTTTATCTACGAAAAAAAAAATGTTTTCTCATAATGATTTTCTGAGCGATTCGGGTCAAAAGTCAATGCGATATCGGGCACCGATCTCGAGAAAAACACATTTCGATGAATGGAATCTTCGATCGATAAAAGTAAATCTGATAAACGGTGTTTTTTTTTTTCTCTTCTAAAAATACGCACGTTCTTGAAAAAAAAACATTGCGAGTAATTACAATAAATTGATTTGGGCTGATTTGCATAATAAAAGTACGTTAAACTTCGATGATTGAATGAGGGAAATTTACATAAATGTACCTATACCATCGCCTCATCGGTACACCCATAACAATGTTGGATATATGTTGGATACCAGGGGGCATACTAATAAGATACAGTGGGGACGCAAAACGTCTAATTTCGGAGGCATCTGTTGTGGGGCTACTCGAAGTGGTCCTGTTTGAAGGTTATCCAACCAAATTGCAAATTCTTCGCCAGGTCATTCGCGCCACTGCCCAATTTATTTTATATAAATATATATATAGGTATGTTGTATATTTATCAACTCAACGGTAAATATCTACAACCAAAATGGATCAATGAAAATCACATTTTGAGATCCACGCCAGAAATATAAATTGGATTGATTGCTCTAAAAAAAACCAAGGCGTATTTCAAAGGTTTAGACATTTCTTACTACTACTATACCAAATAAATCGCCGCCACAAGAAATTGTGTTAAAGAATAAATATAACTTTACCCAAAAAGATCTTTTTTCATGAGGGAAACTCTTGTTTCGGATTCGGTTCCATTTTAAATTGGTCATAACTTGTAAGTCATTTCTTTGACCTAAAATTCAAAGGTATTAGGAAATATCCTTTAAAACTTCAAATTGTTCAGCATTCTGTATAAATTTGTCGTATAGAAATGCCATCAAACTTCGGCTTACAATAGGTGAAATAGGGACCCAGCAAACACAAGCAATATTGAAGCTTTTTAAAATTCGTCCTGGAAAACCATATAGTCCAAAAAATCCTTTCAAATTAAGCGGGTTTACAATCTAAGCTTATTTCCATGGAAACACAAACTTTAATGACACATAATCTGTCAAATTTGACACTTTGTTGGTCGATTTGTCAAAATTTATAAAATTAATATCAAATTATTGAGAAATATCGAAAGGAAAACGTTTTTTGCAAAAAATTAAATGAATTTTTTATAAGTAAACATTAATTTTCTTCCTTTTTTAAAGCTAATATTAGTATGATTTCCATAGAAACGCAAATAACAAAGTTCAAAACTGTCAAGTTTGACAGTTTAGCGATTTGATTGTCAAAATTGCCAGAAATTGATTAAAAAAATGTACTTAATTGAATATATAATGAAAGTTTTAGAAAATATTAAAAGTATATAACGGAAATTTACAGTAAGCACAAGCATTATTAAGCTCAACTTCGTCCTGGAGAACCATGTAGTCCAAAAAAACCGTTCAAATTAAGCGGGTTTACAATCTAAGCTTATTTCCATGGAAACACAAACTTCAATGTTACATAATCTGTCAAATTTGACACTTTGTTTTCGATTTGTCAAAATTTATAAAATTAATATCAAATTATTGAGAAATATCAAAAGGAAAACGTTCTTTGCAAAAAATTAAATGATTTTTTTATAAATAAACATTAATTGTGTTCTATTTTCAAAACTAATGTCAATATGATTTTCATAGAAATGTAACTAATAAAGTTCATAACTGTCAAGTTTGACAGTTTAGCGATTTGATTGTCAACATTTTTTAGAAATTGAAGAAAAAATGTACATAATTGAAAATATAATGAAAGTTTTAGAAAATATTAAAAGTATATAACGGAAATTTCCAATAAGCCCAAGCATTATTAATGCTTTCTCAACTTCGTTCTGGAGAACCATATGGACCAAAAAAAGCCATTCCAAAAAATTAAGTGGGTTTACAATTTAAGCTTATTTCCATGGAAACACATACTTTAATGACACATAATCTGTCAAATTTGACACTTTCGTGGTCCGATTTGTCGAAATTCGACTAAAAAAAAGCAAAATTTGTAAAATTAATATCAAATTATTGAGAAATATCAATAAGGAAACCTTTATAGCAAAAAATAGAATGTATTTTTCATAAGTAAACATTAATTTTGTTCCATTTACAAAACTAATTAGTATAATTAGAAACATAACTATCAAATTTAAATAAGAAGAAAATTCAGGTTTTTTAAGATCTTTTTTTTTTTATTTTTTTTTTTAATATTTTATTATTTCAAAAAGCAACGTTTCGTTACGTAATCGTAACTTCCTCAGGCTTCTATAACAAATTAAAATAATTACAAAATATGTCAATCATACATAAATTTCAAAATTATAATAATATACATATAATATAGATCATATAAAATATTTGTAATTAAATAATAATAACTAACTCAAAATTTCAAAATATGACAAATATTTTAAGAGATATTGTTATAAAAATTAAATATATAATAATAAAATTAATTAATAAATACATTGATTTACAAATACCTGAATTTTCTTCTTATTTAAAAAAATATAAAAGCTGAGATCTGATTTTTACCATCTATAATTATCAAAGTTCAAAACTGTCAAATTTGACTTAGTTTAGTGCAGTTTAGTGATTTGATTGTCAAAATTGCCAAAAATTGAAGAAAAGATGTACTAAATTGAATATATAATGAAAGCTTTAGAAAATATCAAAAGTATATAACGAAAATTCCGGAAAAAGTTGCCCAAAAAAGTACAGAATTAGGTATATTTGCCCCATTTCCTAGCTTTTAATAGGTGAAATAGGGACCCAGAAAACACAAACCATATTGAAGCTTTTTTAATTTCGACCTGGAGAACTATATAAGCCAATACAGGCCAAAAAAACCATTCAAATCAAGCCGGCTTACAATATAAGGTTATTTCCATGGAAACACAAACTTTAATGACACATAATTTGTCAAATTTGTCAAATTTGACATTTTGTATTCCAAGTTGTCAAAATTCAATTAAAATGCAAAATTTGTAAAATTAATATCAAATTATTGAGAAATATCAAACAGAAAACCTTCTTTACAAAAAATAGAATAGATTTTTTGAAAATAAACATTGATTTTGGTCCTTTTTCAAAACTAATGTCAATATGATTTTTATAGAAACGTAACTAACAAAGTTCAAAACTGTCAAGTTTGGACAGTTTAATGATTTGATGGATTTGATTGTCAAAATGGTCAAAAATTTAAAAAAAAATGTACATGGTCGAATCTAATACTACTATCTACCTAGTAAACATTGATGACTGTATTTGGGGGGAGAGTCTAGTTTATACGGCCCCAAAATCTGACGACGGATTCTTATAAAATCGGCCAAAAGAAATCGAAAATTAAGAATACTAAAAGTCTCGTTTTCGCTTCGTTTTCGTGAAAAATAGGGTTTTCGTTCCAAAAATACCAATGTTATTTCTTATGGGACTAAAATTTCAATTAATATGTAAACAAAATAAACCATAGTTTCAATGTCAAAAACGATTATCATTTGAGCAAAAAATATACTTAGTACAATCAGTTACATCTGTGCGTATAAAAGCCAAATTTATTGATTTAATTAAGAGAAATTACCCCCTCCACTAAATATACTTATATTCCTATTGGTCGGTTCTTAAAAAAATTATGGAACCATCTCACCATAATCTTATCCAATTCTGAATGAAACACAATGTCAATCTATACTTAACTCAAAACCGTCTTTTTCCATTGAACTAAGCGAAAAAGAGAATTTTTGTACTCTTTATTTTCGATTTATTTTGGTCCATTTTATAAGAATCCGTCTTCAAAATTTGGAGCCGTATAAACTAGACTCCATGATAAGTTTATTATATAGGAAATAGTATTAAATTTTTGAATCAAAAATCGTCTTTTTTCACTGAACAAAGGGAAAAAGAGAATTTTTGTACTCTTTATTTTCGATTTATTTTGGTCCATTTTATAAGAATCCGTCTTCAAAATTTGGAGCCGTATAAACTAGACTCCATGATAAGTTTATTATATAGGAAATAGTATTGAATTTTTGAATCAAAAATCGTCTTTTTTCACTGAACTAAGGGAAAAAGAGAATTTATGTACTCTTTATTTTCGTTTTATTTTGGTCCATTTTATAAGAATCCGTCGTCAAAAGTTGGAGCCGTATAAACTAGACTCCATGATAAGTTTATTATATAGGAAATAGTATTGGATTTTTGAATCAAAAATCATCTTTTTTCACTGAACTAACCGAAAAAGAGAATTTTTGTACTCTTTATTTTCGATTTATTTTGGTTCATTTTATAAGAATCCGTCGTCAAAATTTGGGGCCGTATAAACTAGACTCCATGATAAGTTCATTATATAGGAAATAGTATTGGATTTTTGAATCAAAAATCATCTTTTTTCACTGAACTAAGCGAAAAAGAGAATTTTTGTACTCTTTATTTTCGATTTATTTTGGTCCATTTTATAAGAATCCGTCGTCAAAATTTGGAGCCGTATAAACTAGACTCCATGATAAGTTTATTATATAGGAAATAGTATTGGATTTTTGAATCAAAAATCATCTTTTTTCACTGAACTAAGCGAAAAAGAGAATTTTTGTACTCTTTATTTTCGATTTATTTTGGTCCATTTTATGAGAATCCGTCGTCAAAATTTGGAGCCGTATAAACTAGACTCCATGATAAGTTTATTATATAGGAAATAGTATTGGATTTTTGAATCAAAAATCATCTTTTTTCACTGAACTAAGCGAAAAAGAGAATTTTTGTACTCTTTATTTTCGATTTATTTTGGTCCATTTTATAAGAATCCGTCTTCAAAATTTGGAGCCGTATAAACTAGACTCCATGATAAGTTCTATATATAAGAAATAGCATTGGATTTTTTTATCAAAGATCGTTTATGTTCATTAAAATCGAAACGCAAAACGAGATTTTTCTTTAATCTTCATTAATTTCAGCCGAAATTATGAAAATTCGTCATTAGGTTCTGTTTCACTTTCAATATCCACTTTTTGATAATAATCGCATTTGAAAGTTCATTATTGTGTTATTAAGAAAAAAAATTGGTTAGTAATAATCAAACAATTTAAATTTTAATTATTACAAATTAAATTTGAACGGCGTTTGTAAAACTGATACTTTTCAACTACCTAGCTCAGTTTGATTGTTTGATTCATGAAATACACAATTAGGTCGCAGTGAAATGTTTTGTAATAGGAACTATTTGTGCTCTAACATTTTAGCGTGAAAAATTATATCCTGTTCATGCAGGTAAAATATAATAACAAATTGGGATATATTATATTTTTTAATGAACTAAAAGCAATGGAGCTAAAGTGATATGTGATAGCAGTGATAAATAAGAAATTTAAATACTAGTCAAAATTTAACGTGCAAGCCTAAATAGAAAATTTGGAATTAGCAAAATAGGAATTTATAATTCTGCAATCTCTGCGAATGTATAATTATTTATTTTCAATCACGTAGATATCTTAATATCCGTAATACTAGACAAAATACTGGAATTCTCGGGAATTATAAATCATTTAATCCAATACACATGTATATCTTAACATTCGTATTTCTAGATACGTACATTTCTAGGATTTTTGCGAATTTTAAATGAATAGTTTGTGTTTATTCAATTTATACGATTCTGAGTAAATAAAATATGTAAAATCTCGCGAATTTAAAATCATACAATCCAATGTTCGTAAACATATTAACTTTCGTACTTTTAGAAATCCTGATTCTCGAATTTCCACGAATTGGAAAAAAAATATTTTCCATCACGTAGAGATCTTAATATTCGTAGTACTAGATATTTATAATACTGGAACTCCCGCGAATTTAAAATCATATATTTCATACGTTACCATTCCTACCTTAAGATAAATATATTTCTCTAATTTTCGCGAATTTAAATCAACAAAATACCTCTTGGAAGCATAAGAAACTAAGTAAAAATTATGAGGCAAATCTCGCGAATTTATAATTAATAAAATAAATTAAAATAATATTTGCAGCTCTAAGTAAAAATGAAGCGTAAAATCTAGCGAATTTTAAATCGTACAATCCAAATCTTGTAAGCAATTTAACTTTCGTATTTAGAAAAACTTATAATTTTGGAATCACCGCGAATTTATAATAATTTATCTTCAATCACATAGACATCTTAACATTCGTAATACTAGACACATAATATTGGATTTTTCGTGAATTATAAATCATTCAATGCAAATCTTGTAAACACTCCAACTTTCGTCCTTCTAGAAATTATTATTTTGAAATTTCCGCGAATTGGAAAGAATTTGTTTTCAATCACATTGGGATCTAACTATTCATAGTACTAGAC
Source organism: Sisyra terminalis (assembly GCA_958496175.1). Taxonomy (NCBI): domain Eukaryota; kingdom Metazoa; phylum Arthropoda; class Insecta; order Neuroptera; family Sisyridae; genus Sisyra; species Sisyra terminalis. Next base: position 3,585,705 of record OY292275.1, on the reverse strand, counting down.
ACATAATACTGGAACTCTTGCGAAGTATAAATCATTTCATCCTAACCACGTGTATACCTTAACATTCGTACTTCTAGATACGTACATTTCTAGAATTTTTGCGAATTTTAAATGAATAATATATGTTTATTCAATTTATGCTACTCAGAGTAAAAATGATGATTAAAACCTCGCGAATTTAAAATAAATAAAATACTTTTAGACAATACATGCAACTCCAAGTAACAATCATCCATAAGCTGCCACGAATATAAAATTATATATTCCTAATAACTTAAACACGTAACATTCATTGTTTTAGATAAGTACCTAGAATTCTCATAATATCGCAATTTAAACATTAATAAAATGTGTTTTGGAAACTTCTATTGGTGACTCAAAGAAAAAATGATTCATATTATCTTCCGAATTCAAAATTGTTCAATCCAACTAATAAAGACACCATAACATCCGTATTTCAAGATATTTCCATATCCGAAACTCTCACAAATTTAAAATCATATATTCCAAATCACATAATTACCCTATCATTGCACTCCTAGAATTATAAAAATTTATAATGCTGGCATTCTCGCGAATTTAAAATCATACAATCCAAATAATGTTACTACCATATCATCAGTACTTCTAGATATTTACATATCAAACTTTCTCGCGAAATTAAAATGAATATAATCGAATGCTGCAGTTTTATTTATGATTCAATATTATTTAGATTATTTGTTCAAGATTTTTAATCAGAATTGTTTATAGGAACGCACGCTAACATATATTTAATGAATATTCAAATATTAACAATTGATAAAAAGTAAAATCAGAAAAATTCCGGCTATTAACAGACTTGTAAAAAATCGAAAAAGAAAATGGTATTATTTCTTTGATTTGTTTTCTTCATTTTATATTTTCTAATTATAATTACAACTTTTTAAAGTGTAGTAATTAAATGATAAAAGGTTGGTTCCAAACGTAATTATTAAAGCTACTTTTATTTTATTTACGAATTCCTCTATAAATAATACGGAATAAATAAATTGTTCTTTAGTAACATTCAAGTTTTCTTATATTTTAAATTTCCCAGTTCTTGTTTAAAAAAAATAATGTTACACTTTGATCAAAGTATGTATTTGTGTCTAAATAAAACGTATTTTTGTTTTGTAAATATTACTCAATTATATTTTATTTATGGCATTTGTGAGGTGTGCTGTTGGGGTGTTTTTCGTATTTAAATCGCAAAGAAATTTGTGTAGTTAATTTAATAAGTGTAAAAAGCAATTAATAAGTGTATTGTTTGTGTATTTTCGAAAGATTTATTTAAAATACTGTTTAATATTGAATAATTGTGATTGATACACCATGATGAATTAAATTTTTAATGGAAAGCAATATTTAAATATTTTGTGTTAGTGAAATTTAAAACTGGATTAAATTCAAACTGAAAATGTGAAGTTTTTGGAATTTTAATTTATAATATTTCAATAAAATATTATCGTGAATAATTTGAAGAAAATGGCGCTTGGAAAAAGAAAAATCAATAAATTTTATGGTAACGTTGACAACTTGAGTTACATATTTAAAAATACTATTTTCAAATTCGTTAACTTGTAAATGAGGTCGTTGTAATTTGATAGTTTCTCAATGCTATCGTTTAAATTTTCGATGGTCGAATTTTGGGTTTTTTACTCAAAATTTCCATTCCTGAGCGGTTACTTTATGCTTAATAATAAGCATAAAGTAACAAAAATTTCTAATATAGCCTCTACCGTACTAACTAGACTCTTGCCGTATTTGGTATTATTACATGTGTAGTAAAGATTATATTATAGACATTATTATTTTTACACTTAATATAAGGTACAGAGGTCAATTTTTTTTCAAGCACTTTTGTCGCCCCCCTTTGTAACTTTGTACCTAGTTTAACATACGGATAATCCACCTCTGCCATTTTATCCTTAATTTAAAGAATGCTCTAGTTCTTGAAGCCAAAATTTGATTCATTCATCTTTGAACTTGCCGAAAAAAGGTCAGATTTAGGTATATTTGCCCCATTTCCTAGCTTTTAATAGGTGAAATAGGGACCCGAAAAACACAAATCATATTGAAGCTTTTTTAACTTCGTCCTGGAGAACCACATAGGCCAATACAGGCCAAAAAAACCATTCAAATCAAGCCGGCTTACAATATAAGCTTATTTCCATGGAAACACAAACTTTAATGACAGAATCTGTCAAATTTGACACCTTGTCGTCCGATTTGTCAAAATATAACTAAAAAAATCAAAATTTGTAAAATCAATATCAAATTTTTGAGAAATATCAAAAAGAAATCCTTCTTTACAAAAAATAGAATAGATTTTTTATAAATACACATGAATTTCGTTCAATTTTCAAATCTAAATAGTATAATTTACATAGAAACGCAACTAACAAAGTTCAAAACTGTCAAATTTGATTTGTAATTGATCGAATTTAGTATTATTACCTACCTAATAAACATTGACGACTAGTTGGCATTATTACCTGTGTAGTAAAGATTGCTCCAAATTGGAGACATTATTATTTTTACGGATAATATAAGGTACAGAGGTAAATTTTTTTTTCAAGCACTTGCCTCGCCCCCCTTTGGAACCTCGTGCCTAGTTTAAATTACGGATAATCTATCTCTGCGATTTTATCCTTTATTTAAAGAATGCTATAGTGTTTAAATCCAAAATTTGATTTATTTAACTTAACTCGGCTTACAATGGGTAAAATAGGGACCCAGAAAACACAAGTAGTATTGAAGGCTTTTGAATTTCGTCCTAGAGAACCATATAGGCCAAAAAAACCCATTCAAATTAAGCGGGTTTTACAATCTAAGCTCATTTCCATGGAAACACAAACTTTAATGACACATAATCTGTCAAATTTGACACTTTGTAATCCGATTTGTCAAAATTTATAAAATTAATATCAAATTATTGAGAAATATTAAAAAGAAAAAGTTTTTGGCAAAAAATATAATGAATTTTTCGTAAATAAACAGTAATTTTGTATAATCAAAATAAGATTTTTTCGCTGACTTTGAACAATTATACTGTGTATACAATATATAAGATATATTGCAGTCCAATTTATGTAGTATAGTTTAATATAATAATATATAAAAATCATACCACTAGTGATCCAAACTACTTGATAATCACTGATGAAGATTGCTTGGCAATCGAAATACGTATCTGGGCAATACGTCACGAATATTTTTGTTTGAACTTCTGTTCAAATTTATGTTTGTGGTATGATTTTTATATATTATTATATTAAATTATACTACATAAATTGGACTGCAATATATCTTATATATTGTATACACAGTAATTTTGTCCTATTTTCAAAACTAATATTAGTATGACTTTCATAAAAACGCAACTAACAAAGTTCAAAAAAATGTCAAACTTGACAGTTTAGTGAATTCATTGTTAAAATTTGAAGAAAAAATGTTCTAAATTGAATATCTAATGAAAGATTTTGAAAATATCAAAAGTATATAACGGAAATTTCGGGAGAAGTTGGCAAAAAAAGGACAGAATTAGGTATATTTGCTCGGCTTTCAATAGGGGAAATAGGGACCCAGAAAACACAAGCAATATTAAAGCTTTCTCAACTTCGTCCTGGAAAACCATATAGGCTAAAAAATCCATTCAAATTAGGCGGGATTACAATTTAAGCTTATTTCCATGGAAACACAAACTTTAATGACACATAATCTGTCAAAGTTGACACTTTGTAGTCCGATTCAATTGGTTCGATTTGCCAAAATTCAACTAAAAAAAAGCAAAATTTTAAAGTTAATAGCAAATTATTGAGAAATATCAAAAAGATAACGTTCTTTACATAAAATTAAATGATTTTTTACTTCAATAAACATTAATTTTGTTTCATTTTCAAAACTAATATTAGTATGTTGACTTCCATAGAAACGCAACTAACAAAGTTCAAAAAACTGTCAAAATTGACAGTTTGATTGTCAAAATTGTCAAAAGTTGAATAAAAAATATTCTAAATTGAATATATAATGAAAGTTTTAGAAAATATCAAAAGTATATAACGGAAATTTCGGGATTGTGACTCATTTTTCCAAAGAATTCCAACCAACTTGGCGAATCCGTTACTTTTTGCTTGAAGTAATTATTGCAAATGAGAAAAAAAATCAAAAACCGTTTATTGTCTCAATAAAAATATAGATGATTTAAAACTCATTATTTCAGACGAAAGAATGATTTTTTTTAAATCTACTTCCTAAATCGTATCGCCTACAAAGACTTCGAAGAAATTGAATTCCTTCAACGATTTTATCTATCAGAGATAGATAGTATAGAGATTTTTTTTCGGGAAAAGACGTAAAATACAAAAACTACCCTTTTCCGGATATAACAGTTATTACTTTGTCATAAACTTAAGTAAATTTTCTTATTTCTTCTATAAAAAATTATTTTTTTCCTTCAAATTCCGAAACTCGGCTCTTTTCTGGGTATTTTTTCTGCATCATTTCTTTGAGAGAGCAAAAAATTTTTAAGTTATCAATCAAAAAAATCATAATTTCATCGGATGATATACCTAAGTTTTGAATCATTCTGTACACTCTTCAAATAATTTCAATCGCTGGAAAAAACAAGACATTTAATCAAATAAGAAACTGATTGAATTTTTTTCTAAGCCTCAGACCGTTCAATGGTTTAGAGGCTCACCTGAAAAAAAACCGGAGCAAAAAATCCTTTTACAATTACATTCCTCGATTATTCCAACCGAGATAAAAAAAAACTACTTTAAATATTAGTCAAATGAGCTTGAAATGTTGACTTCTCCCCAGACCTGCTCAATGTCTTTGTCTTGTGCTGGATATTTTTTTGTATAAGAAGAGGCATTAAACTTTTGGTGGTAAGAAAAAAGTCAAATTACTCCACATTGAAATATTCGAATATAAACCGGCTTTGGAACCGGCCGGGCCGCGATGGCGCGAGACGCTGAAGAGGCAAGGATGCACTAACCTACCCTACACATAAAATCACTGGCCCGGTCCACCGCCTCCAACAAAAAACACAGTGATGTAGGCACGAAAAAATATTTTTTTCAATATTACTTTATGTATTTTATCTTCGATACAACACAGCATCCACTACTAGGTACTGGCCATCGAACTAAGATTTTTTTTTTATCATCTCTCCAACATTCATTTTGGTGTGTTTGGTCTGGAAGAATTTAAAGTTATCACAATTTTAAATCTTTTCTAATATTATTAATAACAGTCGTACGGATTAGGAATACAATATTAATTCAATAAGTAAATAGATTTTCTATAAATTTAAATTGCAGTCAAAGTTTCCTGTTCAAAAAAAATTTCGTGTTCCAAATCCACAAAGATAATTATCAATTTATCAAAAAGATTTCAAACAGCAAAATATTTCAATAACTTTCATAATTCAAATAATTACAGAAATCTGTAATTTATTTTCAACGACCATAGCCTATTTATTTTATTAATTATTCCCATGGTTTCTATGGAAACCACAATTTTGGCTACTTAATGTCAATTTTGGCATTTGAGCTGTCAAACTAAATTAATATTTGATAATTACATGAAATACATTAAATCAATGTTTCCAATTGAATATTTCCGATTTATTTTCTTTCAACTAAAAAAAAAATAATGGATAAAAAAGCTTTAAAAATGATTTACTATGCATTATTTGACAATATTGTGAACCATGGTATTATTGCTTTGGGGGGTGGCTAGAAGAATGTTTCAAAGGTACTGGCCAAATACAATGCAAATTAATTCGATTTTTGAGTGATAAAGATGATAATACACATAAACTGGGTAATGAGAAAGAATTCATTGCAGAGTCATTATGTTTTCTCTATTGTTATCGTAAGGATGAATATAACAAATACAAGGGCAAAACTATGGCCAAATCCTTGCAATTACCAAAGATAAATAAAATCATATCTCAAAAAAACTTTAAATATATAACAACCAAATATTATAGTCATTAAAAACCTTAAATTTAAAAGGTACATTCAACAAAAAGAAAATAGTTAAATAGATCCAACGATTGATATTTGATTCTCGGCTATTTTTACCTTTATACTATAAATTTATACTGAAAATACCTGAAACTATGTTCAGGTTCGGAAGTATTTGTTGCATATATATTAGACTGATTCAAAAAAAAATGATGATTTTTTTTCTTAATTATATCGAAAATATTGTTGGGAATGACAAAAAAAAATCCTGTGAAAGTTTAAGCTCTTACAATTAATATTCAGAGGTGCCGCATCGCAAATTTCGATTTTCCATTTAAATAACATGGGAACAATATTCTCTTGCACTTTGGAATTTTATAGCTCACGTTGGTGACAATATTTCGGAATGACCAAGGTATATTCTTGTAGAAAATTGAACGATATACAAAAAAGGTCTCGAACAAGTTTTTGATATATTTATTCCTTCAAAAGTTATTTGAGCTCAAAGTTGAACTAAAGATAAATTTTAATATTTTTTTAATTTTTTGACGCAACCATCAATTTTATGAGAAAATTTTATAGGACATTTTTCGTAGAACACTTTTTTTCCTATAACTTATTTCTTTAAAAGTTTTTGATATTTTTCACAGGTCCTAAGTTAGTTAATTAAAATAAAAAAAATAATTTTTATGTTAAAAATATAATAATTCAGGAAATTTTCAGTTCAATGCAAATAACTGTGTATCTTTTGTTCATTTACCTTTTACAAAACCCAAATTGTTTTTCTGAAACGAAAATATTTTTACTTATTTTTGAAAACTCAGTTATGTTCGAAATTAACGATATTGGGGCGGTAATTTGTTGGATTACACCTATCACCACCTATGTAAACGATAGGAACTATTTGTGCTAATTGTAATTCATCTGGTTATGCCAATCGAAAGTATAAGTCCATCTGTACATGCTATGCAAATTTTTCCGAAAACAAACCACGTTTAAGGGATGAAATCGACCATCAAAGTGGCAGAAGAAATCATAGAAAACCATCCAAACTTCAATCGCATGTAACATTATTAAATAAGGGATGATTTTCGAACCAAAGGCAGTTTTGGGTTCGTAACAATGTATTAAACGATAATATCACAAGCTTTTTCGAATTCGGAACAAAAGCATTTTTCGTCAAAAAGAAACCGAGGGTTAACTATTGTTGATTTTTCACGAAAATCGTCAAATTTCAAAAAAAAAATTTAAGGATGCCGATTGAAAGTTTACGTCCATCTGTACATTCTGTAAAAAATTTTCCGAAAACAAACCAAGTTTAAGGGGTGAAATCGATCATCAAAGTGGCAGAAGAAATCAAAGAAAATCGATGTTAACCCACGGTTTTTTTTGACGAAAAGTGCATATGTTCCGAAATCGAATAAGATTAGAATATTTTCATTTAATACATTGTTACGAACCCGAAACTGTGCTTTGACCGAAAATCACCCTTATTTAACAATGTTACATGCGATTGAAGTTTGGATGGTTTTCTATGATTTCATCTACCACTTTGATGGTCGATTCCACCCCTTAAAAGTGGTTTGTTTTGGGAAAAATTTACACAGAATGTACAGATGGACGTATACTTTCGTTTGGCATCGTTAAATTTTTTTTTGAAATCTGATATTTTCGTGAAAATTCAACGATGGTTAACCCACGGTTTTTTTTTGACGAAAAACGTTTTGTTCTCGAATTCGAACTAGTTATATTATAATATACTATACTTATATTATATTATAATATACTAGTTATATTATCGTTTCGTACATTGTTACGAACCCGAAACTATGCTTTATCCGAAAATCACCCCTTATATAACGACATTATATGCGATTGTTGAAATTGCAATGATTTCTCCCACTAAGAGGGACGTGTTCATCCCTTAAACAAGGTTTGTTTTCAAAAAAATTTGCACAGAATGCCCTGATGGACACATACTCGATTGGCATCCTTTATTTTTTTTTTTTTTTTAATTTGACGATCTTTGGAAAAAATCAACGATGGTTATCCCATGGTTTTTTTGACGAATTTTTTTTTATTTCGTATTCGAAGTAGATTGTTATATTATCGTTTGATACATTGTTACGAACCCGAAACTGCCTTTGTGTCGAAAATCATCCCTTATTTAACGATGTTACATGCGATTGAAGTTTGGATGGTTTTCTATGATTTCTTCTGGCACTTTAATGGTCGATTTCATCCCTTAAAAGTGGTTTGTTTTCGGAAAAATTTGTACAGCATGTACAGATAGACATATACTTTCGATTGGCATCTTAAAACCAAATCGATTTTTTTTTTGTATTTACATAGATTAAAAATATGTGTCATAGGAGTAACTATATAGTCTGCCAAAGCTTTTATCGTTTTTGCTTATAGAAGGACTACTAATGATTTATATTTCAACCAATATTCTGAAGTTTTGCCTTCAATATAATATTTTGATTTTTGTTTTATTGATTTCCCAATCAATAGTGATGACAAAATTAAGTAAAATCCAAAGATTTACGACAGTAAATCTCGAGAGAAAAGCCATTAAAATTGTTTTTTTTTTTATTATATCAAAAGAAAACTTGAGTAAAGTTCTTGGAGAAATCTAAAGTAATCAACAAAGTTTACTTACATAAAATGAAGGGCATATTCAAGTTCTACCTATAAAAAAACCATTAAAGGTACTTACAATGATCTACTTAAGAAATTTTGGTGAAAGCATTAGACTAGTATTCGAAAATGTATGTATCTAGGACAAACGTAGGGCTATTTTGAAATAAATTTGGTTTTGTAGACCTGGAATTTTGTAAAACTTTAATTTCTTAGTATTAAATCGATTTGTATATTTTGATTTGGATAAAGAATGATGCCAAAATTATTATTGTTCCCCAAAAGTTGCAATAATTTCCATTTGATTGCTTAAATCTGGGTTTTTCGGTGTAGGACTTAAAAAAGGAAATTTGGACATTCGTTTTCCTTGAAGTCTGGAATATTCTAAGGAAATCCATGTTGTTTAAGTCCTTGTCTTTTTAAATATAATAATTAAATTGTGGGCAATAAGGACGAAGTATTTTTTCAATAATTTTTTATTTATCAATACCAAATTGTATTCTTGGTTTGCCGTTCTACTAGTTGGGTCATTTTACAGCTTAATTTTTTGACATTTGTGGAGTAATTTTTAATTTTGAGCCCTGAAGAAGTCAGGAATGACTGACGAAACGTTGGGGATAAAATAAATAATATTCCACAAGAAACTTCGTCCTTATTGCCTCCAATTTAATTATTATATTCTAAGAAAATTTTCGAACTAAATTCTTAGATATTAGACTGTATTGAATGCTTTTTTTGGGTCAGTTAAGATTTGACGATAAAAGATTTAATCCTGCACAATAAAATGCCAAAATTAAAGGAAAGTTTTTAAAGATTCCTACGAAAAACATTGCATGTATAACACATTTTTTTTCGTATGCAAATCATTGAAAAATTAGGCCACATTTTCGAGAAGAAAACATTTTAATGACTTCCGCAGAAATGACTCATCACCACACGACCGATCAGGTAAACATTGCGAAAACCGTTAAATTATTCTGGGAATCGATTTAAATCTTTCAATCGATCAAAACATCACAAAACAAAAAATAAGACCCAAATATAAAATTCAAGAGGAATTTCTGAAATGCACTTAGTATGCCTACACGTTTTAAAATTGTTTACCAAATCGAGTTTTATGTACCCAGCATCCAAATATCTCTAATCGAATGATTAGAAAGTTTGGATATGGAGGAAGATGAAAACTTTCTAAAAATTTTTTTTTGGGAGATATGTTATGGTCATTGAGTGTGGTCAGTTGATATATATGATGCGTACAAGGTCGACGGGATTTCAAATTCTTCTTGAAAAAAATTTTCTTCTTCAACCTCTCCAATTCCCCCGAAAAAAAAACACAGAAATTGGTTTATATTTTATTAACACAATTCTCACATTTATACATTTATTAATATATATATATTATGTAGTGTACAATTAAGAAAATTTCATTTTCCTATCATACTTTGTTCAATAAAAGAAGACACTGTAAATGCAATATTAAATATTAAAATTAAAATTGTATACTCTATCAGTTCTTAGTTAATGTACATTGACTAGAAAAACTATCATATTTTGTGTTCGATATGATTAAATTCGAAATCGACATTTACAAATCAATTAAATAAAAAGCTCATTTTTATTTTAACAAATATTGTAAAGATTATTAAAATACATTGCAAACATTTATTATTTTTTTCTTTTCAATAAATTTCATCAATAACCAACAGCCAACACGACTAATCCACATTAAAATTACGTCGGTCCTTTAAACACCAAACTTTTGCTGCATCCCTAAAAAAATACGATAAAATTAGGACTTATACAGAGATAATTCAAAAGCACCCAAACCGGCTAGTAAATTCAGTAATTTAAATTTTACTAGCCGATGATAAACATAAATATTATAAATTTCCCAAATCTCAATACCTTGTACACTTTTCAGGCAACCGAAATGCCTGATACCACATCCAAATGGCCAAAAAAATGGACCAAGTCTTCAGGGGACCAAGGAAAAATGCCAAATTTCCATAGGACAACCAAAACGAATATGCAAATAGGACTTGGAGCAATAAAATTCCCACAAACGGAGTTTGACTGCAAATTGTGCGTAGTTTCGATCCAGAAGAACGAAGTTTTCCCATATGAATATGAAGCCTTCAAAAAAAAAAAAAAATAGGTAAATAAAAACATTGAAAAAAAATTGCAATATTAAAAAAAATTACCTGGATTCGCATAAACTTGCCAAAATTAATGTCAGCGGAAATTGCAACGAAAACAGCTGAAACAAACGGGATAATTTAGGGCAATAAATATTAATTAATTGAATAGTTAATTATATTAATCTAAATTTGGATTGGAACAAATATTCAAGATGACCTCTATCGAAAAAACGTTTGAACCTGATAAGGTAAATACAGATTTCTATATTATCAGATCAAGCTTTCCATTTAAATTGGGTTATGAAAATTAAAATCCAGAATGCTAATTTTATAATTTTTCCACTTAAAAAATAGATAAAATCGTTTAAATTTGGTATCTACGAAATATTATGAATATTTTTTATAGTTTTCAGAAATGTTTAACTCCCTATCCCTTATTAAAAACCCACATTTCCCTTCCGATTTATTCCACCAAATTGTTTACCTGCAAAAATCCGTAGGCATATGTAAATGATCCGGGCAAAAACGAACCATTTACAAAAATACCCCACGCAAAAACAACCCCAATATGATCCTCAACCAAATGTCCAATCGACCATGGTCCCACACTTATGTATAAAGCGTAAAAAATCAATGGATAAAATAATCGATTTATCGTCGCCAATATCCATAACTTTCTGATCCACGTCGATCCAAATCCAAAGTTTGGACATGCTAACTTTCCCGCTAGAAAATACAAAGGGGTTAAATAGCCAATATACATTTCATAGGAAAAAAAATACCTTGAACTTTATAGTGTAGAAACTTCAGAATTGATAGTGGTACCACACAAATTATTAACATTACGCCGAACATACACTGAAACTTTTGAAGAAAATATTTATAATTTGGAGATTAAGTCAAGCCCGAATTTGGATTCGTAAATTAGTTACAATGCCTAAACCCGGACCTGATTTTGGTATAATCTGGAACTTACTATTCGACTAACGTTGGTCATTAAAGCTATTCTTGGTAGGATTCCAAAGCTCATTCTGGATCCATCCAGAGCGAATGGTTGTTGGATTATATTAACACGTCCATATTCATCCTTAATGTGAACCTTAAAGCAGAAAAATCAAATATAAATAAATCCCAATTTATTCCTAGAATAATCATTTAATTGGTACACAATTGTATGGTGACAAATCTAGACCAGTGTTTCCCAATCTGGGTTTTTACTTAAAAAAACTTACGGTTCAATTAAAAGCAGAAGTCCTCAACTGCAACGGGCTTATATTTCATATTCCACAACAATAGTTTCATTGAACTAGAGAATCCCTTAAAGTTATTTATCAGACAAAAGCTTAAATTTGGGAACTTCAGGTCTAGATAGATAGCTTATAAAAGTGCCCCTCAAATTTTTTTTGATCCAAATCTAATTTTTCGATATCTATTTTCGAATAGTAGTTAGAAAATTAGTTCAATTGAATATTTCGTGCACTAAATAATTTTTTAAATCATTACGACGTGAGTTTGGCTACAAAACTGAAGCCTACTACAATCCTTTTTGGAAAGAGTTACAAGGAGTTATACAAATATAAATGCTTAAATAAGAGATAGCCAATTTTCAACAGTGACTTATTATTTCCCTATATTCAATTGGATAATCTACCAACCTGAACATAACTTCATGCTTGTTCCCTAAAAATTTTAGTTTTTTAAGTACCACAAAAACCCTAAACTTATACTGACTTATACACTACCGTTTATAGCGAAACTACTTTAGTTTATGAAATATAAATACTTATGAGTTAAAGATTTTCATGGAAAAAAAGGGTAAAAGGTCCCAGGGGCGAAACCAACAGTGGGAAGATGGGGAAGCTTCCCCAATCATAAATTAAGATGCTAATTTAATAATATTGCATTTATTTAATAAAATGCTTCGCTCCTGGATCCCTTGTTTATAATATATTAAATATTATATTTAGAACATTATAAAGCTTATATTCTCCAAATGTCATGTTGACAGTTGGGACTAAATAGTATTTTCTGCCTAAAGCGTTGCGTTTTTCACGAATTAATTGAAAAAAAAAATATGAATTTTTTTTCTTAATTATATCGAAAATATTGTTGGAAATGACAATAAAAAATCCTGTGAAAGTTTAAGCTCTTAATATGAATATTAAGACGTGCCGCATTGCAAATTTCGATTTTCCATTTAAATAACATGGGAACAATATTCTTTTGCACTTTGGAATTTTAAAGCTCACGTTGGTGACAATATTTCGGAATGACCAAGGTATATTCTTGTAGAAAATTGAACGATCTACAAAAAAGGTCTCTTACGAGTTTTTGATATATTTATTCCTTCAAAAGTTATTCGACGTCAAAGTTGAACTAAAGAGAAATTTTAATATTTTTTCAATTTTTTGACACAACCATCAATTTTATGAGAAAATTTTATGGGAAATTTTTTGTAGAGCACTTTTTTTCTATAACTTATCTCTTTGAATGTTTTTGATATTTTTCACAGGTCCTAAGTTATTTAATTAAAATTCAAAAAATAATTTTTTTGTTAAAAATATAATAATTCAGGGAATTTGCAGTTTAATGCAAATAACTTAGGACTTGTGAAAAATATCAAAAACTTTTATAGATATAAGTTATAGGAAAAAAAGTGCTCTACAAAAAATGTCCCACAAAATTTTCTCATAAAATTGATAGTTGAGTCAAAAAATTGAAAAAATATTAAAATTTCTCTTTAGTTCAACTTTAACCTTGAGTAACTTTTGAAGGAATAAATATATTAAAAACTTGTAAGAGACCTTTTTTGTAGATCGTTCAATTTTTTAAAAGAGTAAACCTTGGTCTTTCCGAAATATTGTCACCAACGTGAGCTATAAAATTCCAAAGTGCAAGAGAATATTGTTCCCATGTTATTTAAATGGAAAATCGAAATTTGCGATGCCGCACCTCTTAATATTAAGAGCTTAAACTTTCACAGGATTTTTTTTTGTCATTCCCAACAATATTTTCGATATAATTAAGAAAAAAAAATTCACAATTTTTTTTTGAATCAGTCTAATATACACATTTGGGTACTTATACAAAATCTATATCTATCTATTATTATAAAGAGAAAAGATTTGATTGTTTGTTTGCTTTAAATAGGCTCCGAAACTACTTGACCGATTTGAAAAATTCTTTCACTGTTGGGAAGCTACACTATTTTCGGTGAACATAGGCTATATTAAATTTTCAAAAAAATTAGGGATCCATACTAAAACTCCAATAATGTAACCCAAGGTCTGAAAAAATTACCAAAAAACATTCTTTTATCGCGTGCATTGCGAAAACCATTGGTTATAGAACAAAATAGTGTAGTACGATTTTGCAGAACATATCATTATCTACAAAAAAATAAAGCGACAGCATATGTCTAACTATTATAGTTATGCCACAAAAGTGTTTTTTCATGTTAAAAAATGTATATAAATGCCACCGTTACAAAAGGTATTTTATTTATACTTTGGGATTGATCCTTATCAAAATAAATGACTTCATATTTAAGTTTGCTTCAATGCCATTATATAACTTTTTGAGTTATTCAATTTGAACATTCCATTCGAAAGATATCGCCAGTTTAAAAATGTAAGTTATTTGAAAAATATCGCATGGTCATCGCTCTTTACTTATAATTAAGACCAACTTTTTTGAACTTGGTGATATTTTTTATTTATGTATAGATGCTGATTGATTTACAGATTATTTGGGCTACGGTAGGTATACCTACCGTAGCTATACGCAATAGACCATACTCTTTTTAGATATTTATAAATATTTTTAGAAAATTAATTGATTATTACATAGAACAATTTTATTCTTTGCAACAGTTTATTAAATGTATGTTTTTAAAGTTGACGAATTTTTGGCGATTTTTTCATAAAAGAAATACGAACCATTATACCACTTCAAATGGCAAATTTGAAAAGAAAACATAATCTACACCTACGTTACGCAGAGGAAGTTGCGGGAATCAGCTAGTTACATATATGAATAAACCGTTTAATTCATTTAACATGGGTCACATGTTAGCAACGGCGTTACTCTGGTTAATTTTTCATAACTCTACTAAAGAAGTATAACATCAATAAAGCCAAATAGTTTACATACTACTAGTAATTTAATTATCGCATAAACTACTGCACTAATTTCCAATTAGTAAAAAAAACGATTTCTTACATAAACATAATGCATCCCATGTAAATATTTTTTTGGGTCCCATTCGGCCACATATAATGGACCCTCCACATTTCTGCAGTCTTTCCACTCTTCTTTATTAACACGAACTTTCAGTTCAATAATTTTAGCGGTAGAAAACGCTAAAAGTCTAGAAACCGAACGGGTCAACAAATATTCCCTTATTTGCCCTTCATTTATACCTTATATGAGTTGATTGCTTAATATTTTCAATATTTTCCCGTTTCGGGATCATGTATAACGCGTGTTTTGGATTTGTGATTAATACGACCGGCCAACTCTTGTATTCCACATCGGCAAACGATAAAATCCCGTGATCTATTGCGACAATGCGATACCTAAAATATTCATAACATTGTATATTGAAATTTTTTCTAATACTTTCGGGATTACATTCGATTGTCTTTCCAATCGCCCAATTCCAACTCTAGGAAGCCGGCTTGTTGTAGGGTGTACATGTTGGGCACGAGGCCTCCAAGTTGGTGAAAATGGCCACATAAATATGTATATGCATTGGTGTCCTTTCCAATGATGTATCGTAAATCGTGTTGATTTTGAGCCAATATACATGACGTTGGATAATGACCAAACCTAGAACGCAAAGAGTTATAGATAGGCAACCATTGTTACTGATATGTAGTGCTAAATGCTTCAATTACCAAATCGTATAATTGCTACCGTTTTGTTGGGCCTCCTCTGAAAATTTAACGATATTGTCAATCTCTTCTTTACGTAAAAGTCCTACGAAATTAAACGGGCGTCGTGGGCCTGGGTCGACGCAAGCGTCGATCGCAATAAACGTGTACAAATCGCCGCCGATTCGCACCTCATACTTGTATGATTTTGCATGTGTTTTACCCTGTTCCGAATAGTTGCGATAATAATTGAATTTTGATTCCACTCCACCGACATTAAAGTTATCTGAAATGTCATAAAATTCAAAACTGATAACCAAGTTGTACTAACGTAAGCGTTGACGTTTACCATGATTTCCGCGGATATCAAGCCACGGAATTTTATTGTGGGCCTTGCATTCGTCAAGGACATTGCGATAAGATAGCCACTCGCCCTCGAATTGTTGGGAGCCAATATTATTACGTTCCTTGGAGTCGGTAAGGTCGCCGGAGGCGATTAGAAGTGAAGGATTTATCACGGGCAAGGTTTTCTCGCAGAAGGTCTTCAGGTCGGAGATGCGACCCAGGTCGTGAAACACACTGATATGCAAGTCGGAAAGCTAAAAAAAAAACCAGGAAATTTCAGATCAATTATTTCCATTTTCTAGACTTCCAAATACTAACCTGGACAAACCACATCAAATGCTTACTAGAATCGCCCAGTGGCATCACAGGTCGCACCATCGCCTTGGCCTCGGCCACCTCGTCCTCGTCCGCGTAATTCACATCCACGCTAATCAAATTCGCCAAATTTGCCACGAAAATCGAAAACATCAAACCAAAAATAATCAGACATATCGTAATTTTAGACAACTGCATACTTTGAATTTAAATGACCCGAAACTAAATTGTAAACTATCAGAGAAGTGGAGCGTGGATTAACGTTTCAAATTTTAACTTTTTCTTGGTCCTAAATAATTGTTTGCCTTAAAAATTTTGTCATTCTATTTGAAAAATGACAAATCCTGGTCTAAAACATGACTGCAAATCTGACAGACTTGCCCGATTTGCTAGAACACTACTTTACCGATGACGTCACTGTTGCGATGATAATTCAGAGATATCGCTGTCGTATCCATTCACGTTTTAAAGTGATTTTCTGTTGGATTTCCACGATTTTAATCTAATTTTCACTTACGTGACTTACGATAAGCCCGGAATTCATTATCAACTAGTTGAAATCCCAAAAAAATGACCCAAAAAAAATTTTCAAGTTGGTAAATTTTAAGTAGGCATTGGTTTAAATATATGAATCAATTTGTCAATCAATAATTTGAATCTGAAGACTTGGAAGACAACATGTGGTACGAAATAATTCCCACTTATGTAATTATTATGACCGTTTTGTACATCCCGGGCAATTTTTCTTGCCTTCTGAATCGATTGTTTCTGGGAGTGGACTTTCGGCGTTCCCTTTTAACACGCTATGACCGTATGATGTACCAACGGGATTGGCGCCTAACCGGGTGCCCATATATGTCAAATGGGCTGGAATCAATCCCGGATGAACCCGACAAGGGACCGAAGAAGGGAAAGTAAATTTACAACCCTAACATTTGTATTAATTTTTGGCCAATAAAAATATTTTGATCGAAGAGATATATATATTTATTATAATTGTGACGCCAAATGCTACAGTATGAAGTTGCTCGCAAACGTCTAGCGAGAAACTTCAAACGAGTGAAAGCTGCCCAATTTTTGGAAGCGATTTGCATAATAGGTACTAAAACCGCTAAACTTATACAAAATTAGTACCCGAAAGATTAAAACTACATATTTTGAAAGTTTGGGATGCCTGGTAGCATTTTTCTTACCGAATCTCCATAAGATCATGTGTAAAATTATAATATTTTTTAAATTGTAATAACTTTTTATCGACTTAGTAAATCGATTTAAAATTTTAACAGGTGCTTAAGCACTGAATAAGGAAAATTCTATTAATTTTTTATTCGTCTCGTAGCATTTGATCCATACCTCCATAACATCTTTAATTAGCTGTACTGAAATTAAAAATAAACCGCCTAATTACACTTAATAAGACTGGCATGGAAAGATTGCCTTGGACAGCCTTGGAAATCAATGGGTGCGTTTATATAACCATTGCCAAATGTGATAATTGTTGATATTTTCAAAAATTTTGCACTCAGCGATTTTGGGTTTGTAAATTATGCTTTTCTTTGACAACAAAGACATATTAATTGTTAATTAAAAGGAATGCTTTTACATTTTCTCTGATCTTTAAACTTTTATTGTGAATTAGTTATTTGCTTTCCACAGCAATCTAATCAATTTCTACATTTGAAATTTTAAGGCGGCCCATTTGAATTTGGAATGTTTCATGCAAGGATTCTCTGATTTAAACAGTGAAAACTTAATTTTCCTTAAACTACCAGTAATTTACTCAATACTAAAGATTATATTTGGCAAACATTGTTTTAAAAACAATTTAATAAGTGAAATGGAAAATTTAAAAAATATGCCAAATTGCTGGGAATTATTGAAAAACAGTATGCTATGGAGAAATAAATGGAGGCGTTCATAGTAAGTAACCTATCGAATGAAAAAACCGTTTTTTTTACCTAACAATGTTTAGTTTTTAAAGCAATTTTTGTCAGTTATAAGCGTTATAAGCTTAACATCAGAAAACAATTACTTTCTTCGAAATATGTAGTTTTGTTTTGTTAGCAAAAGGAAAATATGTATCTTTGATTCCACTGATCTCTAAATTTGTGTTTCAATAATGTAGAGGTCAGTGAATTTTTCATTTAACTCAACGCATTCATTGATTTACAAAGCAATCTTTAACAATTTTCAAAGGCGGTTTATTTAAATTTTTAAAGTTTTTGGAACTAAAAATTACATTTTTAAGTGGTAGATGCCTGATATAAGTTAATTAATTATTTTATTAAGTTAATTTAATTAATTTAATTGTACTTACAAAACAAATAAGCCACAAAAGCCCACAATTCGAAAGCTCCCGTAGGCCTTTGCATATAAGTATTGGCATATTTCGATGCAAATCGGCACGGATTGCAGTGGCTTTAGGTGCATACAAATTTATTTTCAATCGTTTTAACAACATTCAAATGAAATTAGCGGGTATGCATAACAGAAATTTGAAAAAAAGAAGTTTGGTTTTTTTGGGACACCCTAATCACTCCAATGTACATATTTTACTTAATATTTATTGTAATCTGTTAATTGCACGAGCACACAAAAAAAAGTGCTCTGTACTTTTGACCGGACCTACATAAATCTACGTATTTTGACCCCCTGAACACGAATCCGGGGTCGGTTTGACCCGTACACCCTCAAAAATTCGAGAAAACTTTAAGAAACCGAAAAAAATGGTTAAAATCGGCAGTTTTGGTGACAGAAATTTTTTGAACTAAACCGAGCATGATTTTCATGTTTTTTGACCCGCTGAATACAAATTCGAAGTTCATTTAGATCATAAGCTGTTTTAGTTGTAAGAAAATTGCAAAAAATCTTTGAAAATTGCGAGAAATTGCAGTAATTGTGTACAAAAACTCTAAGGAGCTAGATTAATCGTGATTTTTATGTTTTCTAATCCGCATAACATAAATCTTGAAAGTATTCGATCCAGCCATTCTTAGAAATCCATGTAAATAGCAAAAAACCCTGAAAATTTCAGAAAAATCAAAGTTCTTGTGATAAATATCAAATTTTTAATGAAATCATTATAAATTTTACATGTTGGCAAATCTGTTGAGTATAAATTTGAAGTTCATTGATGCGGAATTAAAAAAAAATTTTGTTAATCGTAAAAAATTTATAGAAATAACAAAATCGCGGTTAGCCAAATAATCTTCAAAAATCATATTCCAGAAATAGAATAATATGCAAAATATCCTTTGTAGAGATTTAAAAGTTTATTTTCATCAAATAATCTCGAATTTTAGAACAATAGCCGCAATTTTTTACAATAAAAACGGCTTATGGTCTACATAAACTTCGAATTTGTATTCAGCGGATCGAAAAACATGAAAATCATGCTCGGTTTAGTTCAAAAAAATTTTTATGTCACCAAAACTGCCGGTTTTAACCATTTTTTTTCGGTTTTTTAAAGTTTTCTCGAATTTTTGAGGGTGTACGGGGTCAAACCGACCCCGGATTCGTGTTCAGGGGGTCAAAATACGTTGATTTATGTAGGTCCGGTCAAAAGTACAGAGCACTTTTTTTTTGTGTGCTGGTAAGGTGTATGGTAAGGTGTTAAATTACAGCAGTGAATCTATTTGAATTTGTAGTTCTGGTGGAAAAATAAAATTACCACAATTGGTCCTACCAACAAATCCATTACGCTCATTAGTTTATGGGATAGGAATGATTCTAAAAGCTCCTTAGCCAATATTCAAAACTTCAACAATTGTTTTCAAATGACGTCGTTTGGCATTTTATTTTATTGGAAATAATATTGGGCAGATCTGCCGTATAAATTAGGTACAGTATGGGTTCCAATATGTTACCTTGTGGCAAGGTTTATAAAATACACAGGTGGCCTCATGCGCTACATGACGTGTCCAGAAGAAATTCGTACATATCTTCAGACTGATTCAAATTTCAAAATTCTTCGTGTGACGTCATATTTTTTTTCTAATGGTGCAACCTGTGTAATTTATAAACCTTGACCTTTTGGCACCCCAGCACCGATCGGGTGGAGTCCCGATTGATTTTCGTTGTAGCTGACAAAGAATTTTCTATCCTCCAAGTAGGACTGGAGGACGCGGTAGAGCGGACGTATTTAACTAAAACCATCTTCTTTGTTTCTTATAATATATGTTTTTTTAAATTCACTGGCCTCTCCCTCTACTACCGCATCTTTGGGACAATTCTTCAGTTGAATATATTACTTTGTACATGGACGGGAAATATGTTTTATCTTCAGAGAATTGCTTTGAAAATTTCTGGAAAAATGATAAAATTATTAGCAATAATAAGAAAAACACGAAGTAATTATTTCAGTATTCCGATTACCAGTATTGTTTAATAGTTTATTTTGGTATTTTATTTTATTTTTTGGTATAAAATCATGAATTATATCCATTTAAAATGTCAAAACGTGGTGAAAATAACCTTATTTTGTAAAGGAGTAAATAAGACGTAAAAAGATACCAACTTGAAAAAATTTCCCCCATGCATTCCTGCCAAACCATTTCTAGTACTTGTCTATTTTATTCTTTGACCAAATTTTGATCCTGGCTTCGATCTTCGGTGTTTAATCCCCTGCCTCCTGGTCAGGTGTAGATCTCGTGGTTTTGTTTCCGAAGACAAGATGGATGGTATATTGGTATGCATGGTTTCGATTGTAAAACGTTAGTCGGCCATGATTGTTTGACATCGTTTTATTTATTTTAATATATTTTTACAAATTGACCCCTTTTGTTGTTCGAAATTTAATTTTACTGAAAAAATGTATCCAAGATTCTCGTAAAAATTTTAATCCAATAAAAAAAACCGATGAAAAGATGTCTAAACATACATTCATGACTGCTTTCTGCTTGTTACGGGGGGTCTTTAGGGGAATCAAAGAAGAATTCGGTCACAGAGACCTCTATCGGTTTACATCGTGCACCTGGTGGTTCAGCAATGCGTGTCCGGCACCACAACGCCCACGTGTCCACCAAGTGAATTTTTCGCCCAAATTTCTCAGTAGTGCCAAAAGAATTAATGATTTCCCAACGATTTCCTGTGTGCGTGATAGTATTAGTAAAACAAACATTGGTTGGACCGGAAGTGTGGGTCGTATGCACGATAGTGCGCAAGTCCGGGAAAGTATTGACGACGGTGATTTGGATTTTTCCAGTTGCGATCCAAAATCGGCGGCAAATGAGTCTTCTGCTGCTCACGGTGGCGATGCTGGTAACGCATCTGGTGATTTATTGGCTCAATCGAACGTTAAGGCAGATTCACGTGAATTATCTTTGGCGGACATAATTGACGAATCGAAACGGGACACGGAAATGTTGGCTACGTCCGTGGCGCATGCGCCTCAAACGAGCATTACGTCCGTGCTACAGAAGATCGAAAATCAATCGAAAGAAAACGGGGTTGCCAACTCAAAAGAAACGAGACTTGCGAAAGATGTCAAAGTCGTGTTACCGTCGCTGTTGGAACACCCAAAAGCCCACAAATCCGAACCAACAAAACCTGCCGAAGAAACCACAGAAGTAGTCGATGATGTTCCTCCAAAACCATCACCGCAACCAAAGGTCTATTCCCAACCTAACTTTTGTTCTACTTCCAATAAAATTCTTCCGTTGAAAAAGATCCAGGAATTGGCCAATGATCTCAACAACAAAACCGCGATGAATTTCAAACGTCCATCGCTAAAATCAAACGGGCCAACCCCTTCACTGGCAGTTCCGGAAAATAAAACGAATGTAGTGGTGAAAAAACCATTTATCTATTCACTAAATGTCCTACCACCGAAGACCAAACCTGTGATTAACATCGAAGAAAATCCGGTGATCTTGGAACGGAAAAAACGTATGGAACTTCTTCGAAACACGGTGAAAAACATCAACAAGAATGCTATGGATAGTCCTCAAGTCTTTGCCAATCTTCGAGACAACAAAAAAATCACGTTACTGTTATGTTCAAAGAAAAACATTGAAAGAAATTGTCAAAATATTACTTTAACTTCTTCGAAGTCTGCTACATTGTACAACTCCCACACGAATTTGTCCACGTCGCAATCCAATCCCGAAAGTGCCCCGACTAGTGACCCACCAAAAGAAGAGACGACCAACCAAGAATTGCCCACACCGGATACCAAATACGAAGTGAAATCAAGTCCTTTCAATAGATTCATGGAGAAGGTAGAAGTGAATTATATTCTCAACAAACAAAATATGGAACCGAAAAATGTCCAGTATAACGGGACGAAGAGGAACAACAAGTTTGTGTCGCACTTTTCGAAGATGCGGGATCGAGCCACGATGGACGGCCGATTTGGACCAAGTCCGGAACATGGTAATAAGCAGTTTATGTGCACGTTTTGTAGGAGTATGTTGGCGAACAATGGTTGGACGGGGAGGAGGCGTTTGCGAAAGTGGTATCCGATTTGGATGAATCGAAAGTTGAAGACGTGGAGGCTTGTGAGTCGGGGAATCAATGGTAAATCGACCGTGTCCGATTCCAATGTGGGGAAGACGGATGGTGGTGGAATGCCACCGAATATGGTTGATGAGAAAGTTGATATTGTTAGTTGTCCTCAAGGTATGTTCTTTGGAGGAATCTATATCCTAATATATGTTAAATTCTTACGTCTGGCTGCATATTTTGATTTTGAATAGAATTTCAGGGAGAAAATTCCCTTATTCCAAATTTAATGAAATTTGGTATTAGTATACCAATAGGCTACTTATCATTCCTTCAGAAGTAATATGGGAAAGTATCCCCTACGTAAAAGACTTTAGACAGGCGAGTTATATATCGTTGGAAAGGTATTTAAAAGTTAACCTTTTTTTTAATAACTAGCATAGTGTATTCAATAAGTACAAAAAATCGTTTAGAGTCATTAGAATCATGGATTCAAATTTTAGGATCGATTCTTTAATACAAGAGTAGGCCATGAGTACTCTGACTCCTTTCCGATTAAATCGGGAGTACCTCAGGGTAGTGTTTTAGGGCCCCTACTAATTATATACCTCGGATCTGCTTACCACAGATAACACCTTGACGGGGATATTCGCGGACGATACGGTGAATATGGTTACTCATGAGGACGCCATAATTGCCTCTCAGTACCTCCAGCACCATTTAAACATACTGGGCACTTGGGCTGAAAAATGGAAAATCACTATCAATAAGTCCAAATCAGTCCAAGTGACCTTCACTCTCAGGAAAGGAACGGGCCCTCCCGGGACTCAACTGAGATCCCATCGTCTGACACCGTCAAATACCTTGGTGTCCATCTGGACAGGAGGCTGACCTGGAAATTTCACATCTTCGAAAAACGAAAATATATTAACAAGAGGTTCAAATAGTTATACTGGCTGTTGGGTAGGGGCTCTAAACTTTCTCTTGAGAATAAACTTCTTATATACAAAGCTGTAATAGTGCCAATCTGGTCTGTGGGGCTCTGCCAGTAAGTCAAGCATTAAATTAATCGAGGCCACCCAATCAAAGATCCTGAGACAGGTGGCAGATGCTCCATGGTATGCCACAAATGAGACTCTCCGAAGAGACTTACACATCTCAACAGTCACCGACTCCATTACCGTACTCCAGTACCACCAATCATTTTGGAAAGTTGAGTCAACACTCAAATCCCCTGATTCCGCCACTTTTGGAGCACCAAAATGAAAGAAGGCTAAAAAGAAATGGGCCTAGTGATCAAGTAGAGGCATAGGGAGATTCCTCCACTGGGAGTGATCTCCATCACGTCAGCTCCGGTCATCAAATCGGATTATAGGACCTAGATCCTGATGGCCGATTTATGTATTGGGTTGGGGAAAAAGTTCGTGGCGTTTGAGCGTATATGCCGCGTTACGTCATCTATTATAACCTAATTCCTGCCTGTATCGAAGTTTACGTTAGTGTATTCAAAACGTGGGATTTCGGTCTACATAAGAACATAAAACTCTTTAAAATCAGTGAGGTGTAATAGCATTTACAAGTCTTCGAAAATGGAACAAAATAACGAGAGTAAGAACAAAAAAACGAGTTTTCCATCAGGACAATGCCAGGCCACACACGTCATTAGTAACTCGACAAAAATTGAAAGAGCTTGGATGGGAAATTTTGTTGCATCCTCCCTATAATCCGGACTTTGCACCATCCGATTTTCATCTGTTTCGGTCGCTTCAAAACTCTCTTAATGGAGTTAAGCTGAACTCACCAGAGGCATGTGAAAATCACCTCATTCAGTTTTTCAACCAAAAAACTACCAAATTCTACAGCGATGGAATTCTTGCTCTTCCAGACAAGTGGCAGAAGGTCGTCGATCAAAATGGACAATATTTAATTTGAGGGAGATTATAAAAAATATGAAACAACTAGATATCAAATATACCTTAATATCGCCACGAACTTTTTCCCCAACCCAATATATAAAAAAAATACAGTAACCTTATTTTTGACCCCGAGGATTGCTCAATTAGGAAATATTAACGAAAAAAGCATTAGTAATAGTGCTTATAGTAAATATGTTTTTATCTGAATTCTCTACATTCAAATCCATCCTAGCCGGGGTTCCTCAGGGTAGTATATTGAGTTCCATCCCTTACACCATATACACATCGGATATTCCAATTCATCCTCACCCAATGATAACCACATACGCAAATGATACTGTAATACTTGCCAATGATTCGAATCTGTTCCGAACCACCAATAAAATGCAGCAAAACCTCGACCTGATTATCAATTGGTGCCAGAAATGAAAAGTAAAAATTACTGTTTACCTTAAATAACCATCGATGGCCACCAATATCCACAGAAGTTCGCTATCTAGGGTTTTATCTAGATCGTCTTACGTGGAATCTACACACAAGATTCCAACGACAAGATCTCAATAGACGCTTTGGACTCCTACGAAAACTTTTAGGATATTAATCTTCCATAAACGTGCTGGATGAATTAATAGTTTACAAAAGTCTTATTAGACCTATTTTAATTTATGGAATAGAATTGTGGGGCTCCACAAAACCCTCGAATATTATGGCGTATTCAAGCTTTTCAGTCGAAAGTTTTTCATATTATGTCCCAAATGAAGTAGTTCGCAAAGATCTCAATGTCTCTTATATTTCCGAACTGATCTCTGATAGATTTATTAGATTCCACGATAAACTATTCTCCCATTCTAATCCCAGAAGTGCAAATTCTTTTCTCTACTCAGCACCCGAAAAATTCTCCTCGTCGCTTAAAGCGTCGATAGTCGAGAAATCACCTTCCAAATTCCTGGAGAGTACCAGTACTGGCTGGAGCCTCTTCATCAAGAAATCAATATGTTATTTTATATTGATGTATAACGTCCAAATGTGCGAAATTAAAAAGCTTTTTAGTCATGATAAGTGCACATTTGTGTCGATGAAATTTGGAAAATGTTTTTCTTATACGATGCAGATCTATAATAAGAAAGGGTTTTTGATAATTCCTCCCCTTAAAGAGTGAAAAATGGTGACAAAGTTTGTATGGGATAACGTCTAATAAACAATCGAAATTTCATAATCAAAGCGCTTTATATAGATGAAACGTTTTATCGCTTTCGGTAATTAAGATCTAGAAATGAGATTTCTTACTAATATTCAAAAATTTAGACCCTTAACTTCTGATATTTTCACGGAAATATTGTGGAATCTTGTTACTGTTTTTAGTGATTTTTAGTGAAGACTTTATTAGACTTGATGATGGTTTTTATGTATGTATAGATGATGATTTATTTACGGATTATTTGGTTCACAGAATTTGAGATATAACTTTAAAAGTGACCCGCGGAGTTATGATGCATTTCCGAAGTGACCCGCAATATCATTTGCGCTGGTTACCCCTGATTTAAAATATGCTGATTTTTTAATACTTTAAAAAAACATAACTATTTAATTAAAGGGTCCAATTTAAATCCAATTAATAGGTCTCCGTTTATTTATTTTAATGGCCCTTATTCTGAATGCTACGTTTATTATTAATAATTAAACGTAAATAGGCAACCTTTACTTCTGAAGAAAAATTAGTTGAATTTGATTACAAAGTTTCTTTCAAATCAGTAATGCTGTCTTTAAATTGGAACCATTAGGGAAATCTGAATTACATATTGGCACAACTATTTCGATTAAACATGTTTGTAATCTTCTTTTATACTGTTATTTTGGGCGAAATCAAAGATGTACCTGAAAATAAAATATTATCGAAATCGATAAACCTGTTCTTTGATCGTACGATAGAATGCAGGTAGACAAAAATTCAAACTTCAGTTTTATCTATCTTTGGTCCATAATGATCAATGTTGATAAATTCCAAACAGGTGTGAAATGGCAAGGAATTTTATCTGCTCTTATCTGATGATATGAAATGACATAGTAGAAGCTTAAAGGCCAAAATGTGTGAAAAATATAGGCTCAAAGGTGTCACTAATGGATTCGGAAACAGGGGTTAATGCAATTATAATTGACAACAAATAATAAATACCTCAAATTGGTTCCAAATTCTTTAATTGACATTTTTATATTTACTATTATCAAGCTTTTACTATTATGTATAACCCTTATGTAAAACTCTTTATTGCCATAATGTTTTTGGTGATTTTAAATGCACATATTTAAGTCCTTAATGTTGTTTTGCATTTAATATTTTGCAAAAATTCAACAAACTAATGATATTCAAACTTAAAAGTTCATATTAAATTAAAGGTCATAAAGAATTTAAACATTTAAAGATATTAAACATTTCTTTAAGGGGGGGAGGAGAGTACGAAATTGACTAATTAATTGTGTTTATTTGACATTAAACTATAGAAGGAAAATACTTTTCATAAAAATAGTTGTATATCCAACCAGTATATCATCGAAGTAAACATGGTTGCCTAAACGTCAAATGTCACTTGATTCAAATATGTAATACCGAAATAGGGATGGATCTATTGGAATTGAAAACTTTAAAATAAATTTTTCCGAGTCATTACGGGGTTGGAAGTAGAAGCTATGATTATATAATGCAATGATTAATCAAAGGTCATAATTTGTCGCGTATTAAAAGCATAGAATGTAAAACATTCAAAAGATTAACTCATTGATTTTGGATGAATGAAAAATATATTTGTGCTGCACCAATGTATATGTTTTAAGTAATAGCCAGTCTAAATACTGAACGATTTATGTAAAAGAAGAGGCAAATGATAGCCAAGTAATATAAGATACTACAAACGGGATAATTTCAGATTTCTTTAGACCTCGATAAAAAATTGCAATTGAAAATAATGCTAGAAGACTATATTTTTTCTAATATTTAATAAGACTTGTTTGTGAACTTCTTATTTTTTTTTTGGCGAAACACTAAGATGTACCTGAAAACAAAATATTATCAAAATCAATAAACCTGTTTTTGAATCGTACGATAGAATGCAGGTAGACAAAAATTCAACCTTCAATTTTATCAATCTTTGGTCGATAATGATCAATATTATGACCAAAACTTGATAAATTCCAAACAGGTGTTAACATTGCAAAGAATTTCCTACCTGCCCTCAACTGTTGATATGAAATAACAGTGAAAGCTTGAAGGCCAAAATGTGAGATAAAGATCAGCTCAAAGGTGTTACTAATGTATTCGGAAACAGGTGTTAATGTGATTTTAATTGACAACAAATAATAAATACCTTAAACTGGTTCCAAATTCCTTAAACGACATACTATTTAAATCTGTCATTCTCTCGTTCGTATTTTGGCCTTCAAGCTTCTATTATGTTATTTCATATCATCAGTTGAGACCAAGTAGAACTTTGGAATCCATACTGACAAAAACCATAACAAAAATGAAATGAATTTTAAATTTATCTCTTATTAAGTTGTTTGTTATTAGCTTATTTACAGTAATTATAATAAATTCAAATCTACATACAGTGGACCCCCGGTAATCCGACAAAGAGTTTGTAGGGCAGAGTTGAATTAGCGAATTTATCGGATTATAGAGTACTGCCTAAGACCCCCTATAGTCCAGATTTTTTTACGAAAGAGTACCTTGTAATCCGACAAATTACAGGTCCAATGATAAGATTCTACATGTTATATACATATTATGTACTCTGACGTACAAATCATACTTCATTATGAATATGTTAAATTTAGTAAATTAAACAACACAATAGAGAGCTTACGTTTTATTTACATTGAGAAATAATTGTGTACAAACAAATGTACACACAAATAATCAAAAATTATTCATTTTATTGGTATTGATATTATTTTCTTGAGAAAAGAACATCAAATATTTATTGTTTTATTATAAGCATTTGTTATTACATTATAGGTAAAGGGTTAGTCCAATTTCTTGAGTAGCTGACTATAATGGATTTAACCATTTAATATGTGACATATATTTGGCAAAAAGGGCATTTTACACAAAACAACATATAATCTGGGCTAACTGTTATTCATATCTTAAATTTAAAACATATACTTCTTTCTGAAAGCCAATAATGTATGTACGTACCCATAGTCATTGTCGAACACCAAGATTAATTGATGACTATGGGTACGTACACACATTATTAGCTTTCAGAAAGAAGTATATATTTTAAATTTAAGATATGAATAACAGTTAGCCCAGAGTATATGTTGTTTTGTGTAAAATGCCCTTTTTGCCAAATATATGTCACATATTAAATGGTTAAATACATTATAGTCACCTACTGAAGTATGCATTATTTTGACATTTTCTGCATGCAATACCTCTGCTCCTAGTCAAATCTCAAACTCCAAATTTTAGGTGCATAATACTATCATCCAGTACTATAATGGGGTGATATTTTAGATTTTTATCTGCTCCCCCATCAGAGATATGGAGCTCAGAAAATTGCAAATTTTGAAAATTTCCAAATTTTGTTATTTTATATTTTAAAAAGGCTTAAAGTCTCAGACTTCAAATTTTGTTTTTGAATACAACTAGTATCTAATTTTTTGTAAAAAAAGTTTTAACGCGTAGACTCTTTCCCTTCCTTCACAATCTTTCCGTGAAAATTGGAGTTTTTACAAATGAGAGCTAAAAATTTAGGCTGAAATTTCACCCCTTAGAATTACATTTAGGTGAAAACGTCTTGTTACAACCTTATAGCTTATATTTTCATGAACCCACTGCTTTTTGTTTCATTTTGATAGGACAAATAGGGCCTGAGATAATCAAGTTTCCGCAAACCCTTAAAAGTGCAAAAATGTCTGCGCCTAGTAAAACTAATATGGCCGCCACTGGAAAACTAAAAACAATAAGATTAAAAGAATGATGAATTTGAACTACCAAGATGTTGGGGTGATAGCACACAATTTTTTATTTTTTTTTTTTCAATGGTCGAGCAACCATTTATTTTATTTTAGAACCACTTTATTTGGACTAACCCTAAACAAAAGAATAGCGTTACCTATAGTATGAAGAAAATTGTCTTAATAGTAGTATTTTTTTCTCTCTGCGTAGCGAAGATTGTCAAAAAAATATTCAATGTATAATAAATAATAGACCATGTCGGATTACAGGGGTTGCTGGAATATCGGGGGTCCACTGTATATTTGGACCATATGTTTAAATGTAATTCTTTATATGATGTTAAGATAAAATCAGTTCATTTCAATTCGATTATATATCAGTATTTGCAGTTTTAAGTTAATAATCATTCAATTATCGAAGCGAATATAACAACAAAATGAAGGATATAACTTTTAAAGGCATTTACTTGTATTTTTCGTATATATATAATTTAATAAAATTGTTAATGTTTTTACAAAGAAATCAAATTTTAAATTTCATTCTATGATTTCATTAAATTCTTTTGTGTATGGTAATAATACTAAGTACGTTACCCATCATTTATATTTTATATTGTGATCAATTAAAGTTAAAAGTTCGTTATGATTATTATGGCTGACAATGTGAAGTATACAACAGATGGGTTTAAATTTTTGTAAAGCGAAGTTAGCAGATGACATCAATATATGGGGAAAATTTAGGGAAATTGTGTAAAGTTACTAAAATTTTAAAGTGACATATTTTGTTTGAGGTTAATTTTTCATTTTATTTGAGAAAATCGTTGGAATCAGTGTAATATTTCTTCTTTTAGTTTATATCTTTGTATCCAATTTTATTTGATTCTTTTTTTTTTGTTTAGAGATTATCGATGCCCACGAGGAATACAATCGTTTGATGAAAAAGGAAATGGAGATATCATTGCCCGAAGACATTGGCGAAATTCCTCCAGGTGTCTATCAACGATCTTCGAATGGTTGTGGCGCTGAATTTCGTTCAATTTACGCAGCCACTGCTCCGTTTTGTAGCGTGAAAAGCGACGAAGAGACCGTGGAAAGTGCAAAAAAAGATGACACCACGTTGGAATCAATGGAACAAATACCTACTGCTGGTGGTGGCGGTGATAACGATCCACCGGAAAATTGAGGGTTCTTTTTGGGCCTAGTTTTGTTTTGTTTTTTTATTTGATTTTTTGAGAATTTTAATTAAAACACAAAAGTAATTAACGTTTTTTTTTTTTAGTTCCCGAAATTTGTTAATTAGATGGGAAGGAATGTGATGCACGGCGTTGAGGTTGAAAACTCTCATCAAGAAAATTATTGAAATTTCAACTTATTGCAATTGCATGTCATCCATTTTCTCTATTACGACTAATGCAATTTTCCAACAACAAACTCCATTTTCTGCAATCAGCATCTTATCAATTGAAGCAAAGCACTACTTGAACTGTGCGGCGCAAAACTTTCAACATCTCATCACTATGTATTAATTTAATTACCATATCCACCCGAAAATCACTCTCAATAATCCATCAAATTGCATATATATGGTATGTGCATATAGGGGCGGTGTACTTGACAAAGAGCTTAATTTTCCATTTTCCGTATTACAATGGGAAGAATCAAATATGCAATTCACTTTTCGGAGAAAAAAAATTAAGCTCAATAAGCTTTTTAAAATTTAAGAAGCTTAATGTTTTCCCCTTTTTTCATTCAAACGCATAAAAGCTTCTTATTACTTTTGGTTAACATTGATCGAATCATTTACAAGCGATGCAATTGAATTTTATTGAGTGTTTTCATCGAAAAATAGCATCATCGTTGTCGTTCATTTTCCACGAGAAATTCGCAATTTTTAAAGTTTTTTTTTGGAGAAAATGGTTTTTCATTTTCATTGTTACTGAACTTAAAGGGATGGTGGTGCACATATCGGCAATGTATATAATAATGAAACACATAAGTACAGAGATTCTATCTCCGTTTGAATTGCAGTTCAACAAATTGCTCGTGAACTCTTTTCACAAGTGCTTATTGCCTTTCACATTCCAAATTGGAATTTTCCGCCCCCCAAAACTGTCAATATGGATGGGGTTGGTATCTTAGTGCAATAATAAATTACTAGATATATTGTATGTCCAGGCCAATCAATGCTTTCAACGCAAGAAATTTCATCGTCAAAACTATTTCCTAAGAATTGTTAAAATCGATGGCGGTCGGTCAATAAAAACGTTTATTTTGAAAATGGTCTAAGTCATACAATAAAATGCTGTCTCTTAAAACAATAAACGCTTTAAAACGGGGTAATTAAAACGACAAATTATTTGAGACAAAGATTTTTTTTTCTCTTCTTATTCTATGGATGAGAAATTTGGAATTGTATTAGTCAGATGGATGGAAAATTCATCTTTTGTGTTTGGAGAGACAAAACGTTTTTTCTTGCGAATGACTGCGATAATTAATAATGATTTCTCGTGAATTTTCATGAAGATGGAAATTTGGGGCTTGAATAACTTGAATCAGTGGCGTAGCTGGAATAAAATGTGATGCAAAAATGGCGATGAAAGGATTTTCAATACTATGGGGACTACTTCTGACTGGATGACGGGACTGGATACTACTTCTCCTGGATACGTCACGTAGCCACCATGAGGCCACCTGTGTATTTTATAAACCTTGAGAACGAACGTTTTATTGCAAAGTTGTTCATAAAATGAGGACACAGTGCAGAGGACTCTAGTGTCAATAGTATTTCCTACAGTTTTTATAGTTTTGAGCAAGGCTGTGTAGTCGGAGCCGGGGAGTCGGAGTCAGAGTAGGAGTCGTAAAAAACGAGCGACTCCGACTACTTTTTTGTTTAAATTTAATTTAAATTTTTTTTAGTTTTTATAATTTATAATGAATGTATATTGTGGACTAATATAAACTTGCAGGCGCAAGTATTGCAGATATGGTGAATGCATCAAGTCTACGAGAATTGGTTTGTCGGTTGTCCCTTTCTATCTTATGTCGTTTCAAGTTTGATCTTGTTTTATTTTATCCCTATAACATGAAAAAAATGGCTATATCGAAAGGTAGGAAACAACCTGATAAAATTGAGCTTTTTTGAGTTGGAGTCGAGGAGTTGGGAGTCGTGGAGTCGAAGTCATGTTGTTGGTAAATATAGGAATAAGAGTCGGAGTCGGAGCCGTTTTTTTTCGACTCCACAGCCCTGGTTTTGACTAATAGTTTTGATTTAAGTTTGAATTCGGGTAAAGTAGTACGAGATGATCCCCTTCAGCAGGAATCGCTATAAAATATATATTCTTCAAGATAAAGGTGATTACCGCTAGTATATTTATCTATCCAACTTTCATAATACTCAAAACAAGAAAATAATTGAGGTTTCATTGAAATATTTCCTTTTTTTTTTTAATCCTACAAAGTATGAGTAAAATAATCCCCCTGGTAGAGTTTACTAACATAATCTACAAGCACGTGGTTCAAATACTAAAATTAAGCATAATAAAAAGCCTCAAACAACAGTAATTACATTTAACATTGGTTGAATTAAAGTAATATTTTATACAATTTTTATTTTTACTCATCAAAATCGATGTAATGCTCACGTCTTCATTACGATTTCATTGAGGCGGGGGTTGGGTGTCTAGAACTATGTTTTACTAGTGAAATAAACTAGATAGCGTTAGTGGTTGTAGCACAATCGCAAAGGATCATCTTACCCCAAGAGATCAATTCTTACCAAGGTTTATAAATTACACAGGTTGCCCCATTAGCAAAAAAAAAAAATGACGTCATACGAAGAATTTTGAAATTTGAATTAGTCTGAAGATATATACGAATTTCTTCTGAATACGTTACGTGGCGCATGAGGTCACCTGTGTATTTTATAAACCTTGAATTCGTACTTCTTTCCCCCAAAAACAATGGCAATAAGCGAACAACCAATTTCAAAAGTTCAGTAAATGTCAAGTTTCTTAGCGATAATGCGTCACTAGTGACCGAAAAAATAACTAATCTTATGTCTGAGCTTTTGAGGTCACGAAAACTAACAAGTTGCCTATATCGTTCGTTCTACTGTTATCTATTCTTCATGGGGGTGTCACTCTTATAGTAGGCTTGATTCTCTAGAATACAATTTTCTTTTCGACCTGCAGAGATGGCGCAGCATACAGTATAGTTCTTACTTTCCTCTTCCCTCCCATCTCCTAAATTTTCTGGAAAGTAGTCGAAGTGGGAATAAAGAAAATGTACTTTTAAACTCCTTAGGCAACCTAAAGCTTGACATGATTTTAACATTCTCTTGACGATTTTTATTGCCTAAAAGACTATCTAAGATAATCCATCCTTCTCTTTTTGGGGATCCATCATGGTTGTGATAAATTGTGGATCAGCCATAAGCTGTCTAATATTTGGTCCAATGAAAACATCTTCCTTCAACTTTGCCTCTAAGAGGCCTGGAAACTTTAAAATTAAGTATTTGAAGCAATTTTCCTCTTTTACAAATTGCTTCATCAATTCCGGTTTTTCGTGACGCGATGGTAAAGAGCTTTATGAAGAGGCACCAAAGTTTTATGCAGGACATTCTTTCGCCACCTTTATTCTCCTTCGGAGGCCAAAACTTGTTGGTTTATTGATTTACTCAATCTCTTCTATCCCATAGACACTAAACGCAAGAAAAATTAGTTCAGATGGTAGTCCAGATGGTTGTCCAAGTAAATCACTGCATACTTACCATCCCTTTTTGTAGTAACTATAAGGAACGTCTCTTATGCTCCTGTGGAGGCCAACATTTTTTGGTCCATTGATTTGCTTAATCTTTTCTATCCCATAAGACACTAAAAGCAAGGAAAATTAGTCCAGATGCTTGGCCAAGTAAATCACTGCATACTTACCATCCCTTTTTGTAGTAACTATAAGGAAAATCTCTTATGCTCCTGTGGAGGCCAAAATTTTTTGGTCCATTGATTCGCTCAATCTTTTCTATCCCATAGACACTAAAAGCAAGGAAAATTAGTCCAGATGGTTGTCCAAGTAAAGCACTGCATACTTACCATCCCTTTTTGTAGTAACTGTAAGGAAAGTCTCTTATGCTCCTGCGGAGGCCAAAATTTTTTGGTCCTTTGATTTGCTCAATCTTTTCTATTCCATAGACACAAAAAGAAAGGAAAATTAGTCCAGATGGTAGTCCAAATGGTTGTCCAAGTAAATCACTGCATACTTACCATCCCTTTTTGTAATAATTGCAAGGAAAGCCACTCATCCACCATCAAAATATTGAACTTTTAAGCGCCCTGAAGAATTTGGTATCAATTTATATATTCATGGTAAAAAATCAACTTAAGTTCTTCTCGATTTCCCCAGGAATTCCATCACATCCCATCGCTTTATCCAACTAAACCTGTTCGTTATATTCGATCCGATTCAAGGATCTGAAGTGTAGCGATTTTACTTGGCACACCACTGGCGTAAGACCACATGGCAAAGGCGTACAATTTTCGGTGAGCTTTGGTGGAAAAGCGGTATTTATGCAGATAATGACATGCCACGAGCAGATGATACATTCGGGAGTTGGTTACATTTGACAAGTGACAAGACCATTGAAGTCGAATGGTGGTTTAATTGTTACGACGTGAAACGCGTGATTAGTGGTGGGAATTGTTGCCGCACCATTAACACCCCACCCGACGCACCCCCTGACACCGGTGTTGATCGAAAATCGTAGGTTTTTCCAGCCAAAATTACCGTCGCACCATGCAGAATAGTTTTCCGAATCTCGAATAAATCACGGCCACATATTGAACGAAACGTCCATTAAGCCTCCCCCCGCCCCCGGAAAAGTTGCGTAATTGTTTTGGGAACTTGGGAAAATTAGGTGATATATACCGACGATTTTACGGCTTTGGAAAATACGGGGTTTCGAGTGTTTAGTTAATATCGACTGTTGTTGAATGAATTAAACCCTTGTTTCGAATCTTCATTTGGCAGCATAATTAACTTTGATAGTTGAAATGAAGGGTGCAAATGAATTGAATATCTTATCATCGATTAAAATATAATTAACGGATTGTTTTAAACGACCAAATCTCGGTTGGAACCCAAATCGATGGGCTTGTGGAGGAAAATTTCATGTTATCGTTATTTGTAACAAATCGAAAACATTTTCCATTTGTTATTATTTCTTATTATCCGTAAATGGGAGTGAAACCGAGTTGAAAACACGAAAGTAAATCAAAGTGACGGGCGCGCGTTTTATTTCCACAAGATATCGAATATCAATAACAGTTCATATTTCACACGAACGGTGATCGTGTCACTGTCGGTGACATTCATTATAAAAAGCTCTCATCGAACGGATGGCGGAGTCGCCTTCGCCAACTTTTGTCCTTCCATCAAAAGCTCGGGAATCTTGCCCCGGCTCAAGCTCGCCATCCCACACTCCGCCCATATTTATCGTGTCATTAAATTATCCGTACAATACACTCGATAAACACTTCTCGAATATCGTTATTGGAAAAGCTCATTATTTACAAAAGTTTGCAATGTCGTCGTTACGCGAATTGTCAAACGATTGGCGTTTGCGAAAGTGAAACGATGCCAGAAAAAGACAAAATGCCTATCAAGCAATTAGTCAATCTTTTCCACTGTTGAAATGTCTCAAGAAATTCCTTAAATTTCTTTTAAACGAAGCAAAAAATTTGGAGCTAAAAAATTAAATATTATATTCTCATATATTTCATATTAGGGTGATTTTATTTTTTTTGACTTTTTTTTTTGATCCCATCGTTAAATTTTGTTGGAAATACCAAAAAAAAAAAATTCTCTGAAAGTTTGAACCCTTAATATTAATTTTAAGTCCTCGACCAAGACGTGTAAAGATTTCCCATCGTAAATACACGGAAACTCTGATTTTTTATTTTTAAATTTCTATATCTCAGCGGCATTTCATGGGATCGCTTTTACCGAAAATGGTTTTTTCTCAGAATTAAACGCTCTACAAAAGTGCCCATTGCGACAAAGTCGTAACTCACACCGGTGAGGTAGTACGGGCCACTGAACCTGATTTTTCCATAAAATTCGCGTTTTTTTGCATTTATCTCGTAAATAACAAGAGCTACGGAAAAATTATAAACAAAAAACTTGTAGAGAATTTGATTTCCTACAAAAAAGGTCTTCGAGACTAAATCGCTAAGATTAATATTTAACGAGATATTAAGCCTTGAATTTTATGGAAAAATCAGGTTCAGTGGCCCATACTACCTCACCGGTGTGAGTTACGACTTTGTCGCAATGGGCACTTTTGTAGAGCGTTTAATTCTGAGAAAAAACCATCTTCGATAAAAGCGATCCCATGAAATGCCGCTGAGATATAGAAATTTAAAAATAAAAAATCAGAGTTTCCGTGTATTTTCAATGGGAAATCTGTACACGTCTTGGTCGAGGACTTAAAATTAATATTAAGGGTTCAAACTTTCAGGGATTTTTTTTTTTTTGGTATTTCCAACAAAATTTCACTTTAAGTTATACGCTTCTAAAGAATTGTCTTTTTGAAAATTTTTTTTTCATTAAATATTAAATACGACGGTTTAAATAGAAAATTAACTGTTCTTTATAAATCTATACTAATATATAAAATGCTTACATCTGTCTGTATATTTCGATTTTAAACCCAAATTTAGGGTAAATATTTGTTTCAAGAGGCCCTTATTCCAAATATAATATTTTTAAAATTTTTGTCTGTCTGTCTGTGTGTCCCGATTTAACTAAAGAACGGAACAACCAAATTTAATGAAATTTGGTATTAAGATACAACACAATTTCCCACAGACTATAGGCTACTTATCATTCCCAAAAAATAATTAGGAAAGGTACTCCCTAGGGATAAATACAGAAATTTTTACACTAGACAGGTGAGTTATATATTGAAAAGGTAATTTAAAGTTAGAAAATAATCTGTAAAAATATTTTTAGTTCAACTGACAGAAAGCACAGTTAATTCAATTTAAACTCTAAAAATTTGCCTCTTTGAAACCTTTGAAATATAAACAAATAATAATTTTCATTTGCCACTACAAATAGCAAATTTAAAAAGAAAATATAATCTACACCTACGTTACGCAGACGAAGTCGCGGGGATCAGCTAGTCTATTTATATATATAAAAGAAAGTCGTGTTAGTTACACTATTTATAACTCAAGAATGGCTGGACCAATTTTCATGAAATTTTCTATGTTTATTCGGTAAGCATGGGAATCGGATATAAAGTATATTTTATATCTCTAGAAGATTAAGATGTCCCTCGACATCTTCTGCAAATTTTTACGCTTACTTGCCTATATACTATTTGTAATCATTGATGCCTGTCATTTATTTTGAAAAACGCTTAGTAACGTTTGAATTTGGCATTTTTATTTATTTAATTTATGTGTTATTTCCATATTTTACTTAATATTTATTGTAATATGGAACAATTAGAGAAATGACAATTATTTGCCAATATTGTAAGGCGTTAAATACAGAAGTGAATCTACTGAGTTAAATTGTGCTGGTGGAAAAATAAAATTGCCACTATTGGTCCTACCACCAGATCCATTACGCTCATTAGTTTAAGGGACAAGAAATGATTGTAAAAACTCCTTGGCCAATATTCAAAAACTAAATAGTAGTTTACAAATGATATCATTTCGCCTATAAAGCAAATATGTTTAAGGAAGTACCTACTAAAGAAAACAGGAATATTTCCAGTAAGCTTCCAGTCCCTGATTAATAGCGATCTTTGGATCGAATTGGCCAAAAAAACAATTCAATTTTGAAGGACACAAATAGACAAATACAAAAATATGTTTAGAAATATCTATGAATGTCTTTAAACTCATATATAGGTGAGAATTTAAGGATTTTTCGTATGCATATAAGTTTTAACATGTTTAATGTATTTAAGGGTGTAGATTTAAATAAGTAAAATGTAATGTATACTAATTTAATTGTTAATAATTATTGTTATTATTAGTAATTTAATAATTAAAAATGTAGGAATATTACCGATATCAATTGATTTTCGCAATTCAATTTTTGGGTGGAACGAAGTTAACCGGGTCCTCTGATATTTGATAAAAAAAATATTTGCATATAACATAATCAATTACATATCAATCGTAACGCAGGCAATTGGTAAAACGTTTTATTTTTAAATGTATTTAATATTATTATCATACACAAAAGAATTTAATGAAACCATGAAATACTTATTTGAAACTTGGTTTGTTTGTAAAAACATTTAATATATTATTAAATTGTATATATACGAAAAATTCAAGCATATGCTCAACTGTTGATATGAAATACCATAGGACAAGCTTGAAGGCCACAATGAGAGAATGGCAGCTTTAAACATGTCGTTTAAGGAATCTGAAACCAGTTTAAGGTATTTATTATTTGTTGTCAATTATAAATACATTAACACCTGTTTCCGAATCCATTAGTGACACTTTTGTGCCTACCTTTTTCACACATTTTGGTCTTCAAGCTTGTACTATGTTGTCTCATACCACCCGCTGATAGCAGGTAGAGAATCATTTGCAATTTCACACCAGCTTGGAATTTAGTCGGTTGCGGTCACAATATTGATCATTATGGATCAAAGGTCGATAATTCGAACGTAAATTTCTGTCTACCTGCATTCTTTCGTATGATTCAATAACAGGTTTATTGATTTTGATAATATTTTGTTTACAGGTACATCTTAGGCGTGTTTCGCCAAAAATAAGTATAAAGGTCACAAACAAGTCTAATCTAAATAGTTGTACCAATATTTTATTCTGGTTTTTCTTTCGGTTCCAATTTAAAGACAGCTTTACTGTTTTGGATAGAAACTTTGTAATTAAGTTCAAGTAATTTTTCGTCGGAAAATAAGATTACCTATTTACGTTTAATTATTAATAATGAAAGTTGCATTTAGAAAAAGCCCGATTAAAATAAATAATTAAATGGACATCCATTAATTGGATATAAATTAAACTATTTAATTAAATATCTATGTTCTTTTTTAAGATATCAAACAATCAGCATATTTTAAATCAAGAGTGGCCAACCCAAATTGCGGGTCACTTCGGAAATGCATCATTACTCTGCGGGCCACCTTTAAAGTTATATCTCAAATTCTCCATACTAAATTTAAATACACTGTAAACATTAATAATATATTGATTTTCACCACTATGGTCATTATAAAACTTATACATTTTATAAAGTCTGATGCATCTCGCGGGTTGGCCACCTCTGACAATCCGTGATTTAAATAAATAATGAATAATTTATGTTTTACCTACTTATATAGAATTGTTATGTTGGATTGTGTAGATTTCAAAAACTCAAAAAGTTTTGCATCCATTTAGCTCAAATTTTGTCACGATATATAATTCGGTTTAATGATTGTTTTTTATCTTTTTTTGCGTCAGTAACATACTTGCGGTCGCAAAAAAACGGCTTTTTCAACGGTCAATACAATGGTCGTTAACTGTCAATACTTCATTGTTATGATCGTATAGTGATTTTTAGAGGTAGAAGTTCGTGGTGATTTAATCAGGGCCAGGGGCTTTATTGTTTTTTAACGATTTAATTATTTTCTTTACTTTACCTGGCGATATGAAAGAGTAGTTAGTTTCATTCTCTGACCTGTCTTTAGCAAATTTGCTTAGTGTTCTGTTCACTTTGAGAGTGTGCGCCCGTGAACCTTAGTTTTGGTTTTGCATGGATATTTTTTCAAAATGGGAGGCCAGTAAATTTGCTTTTTCGTAATCTGTAGTTGCATATCGATGATTATCGATTTTTATTGGAGGGACATTTGTAACGTTACCCTGTATTTTCCTAACTGCCCTCCATAACATGCCACTTCTATTTTCTAACGTTGCGGTATATTTGGTGAAGGTATCGTTTTTGAATTCTCTTATTTCGGTTTTTACTTTTGTATTCAAATAGTTAAATAATCTTATATATAAATTGGCTATCTTGCCGTGCGTCCGTGCAGAATGGGCTATGTGCGTTCGCTCTGTTATCCCCACTTACGCATTCAAAACTTTGGTGAGGGTACTCACTCACTAATGTATTTATTTGTGAATACGTATTTCGGATTTTCAAGTTTACAATATGTGAAAGCCAAAAAACTTAATGCTCACTTATCTTAACATAACCTTTTCAGATATATCTACTTATCAGAGTTTAAATTTTTAAGCAGACCCTAAGTTTTTCTTTCTAATAATAAATCAACTTTGTTTTATACTAAGCAGTAATAACGTTTCGCTTTTAACGAACTGTGATTGATTAGTAAATTTGAAATTCGATTATTTATTAAACGTTATCCCTTACAAACTTTGCTACCGTTTTTCACTCTTTTAGGGGAGAAATTTTCAAAAACCCTTTCTTATTATATATCTGCATCGTATAAGGAGAACACTTTCCAAATTTCATCGACACAAATGTGCACTTATATTTGAAAATACAATGTAAAACGAAAAAAAATAATGACCTTCTTTATGTTAGTTAACATGACTAAAAAGCTATTCGATTTCGCACATTGGACGTTGTACATACAAAATTGATGGAAATAGATGGAAAGCGTGGAAGTAAATTCGAATATTTTATTTCTTTTCAATAACAATAATTGGTTTTCAAATTGTTCTAAATACCGAAAAAAGTTAGTATCGCAGATTTTATATTTGAATTGACAGTGTAATATATGGCAAAAAATTGCTACCCTAATGCTTTTCAGCCAAATATATAATTACTCCAGATCACAACCATTGGTTCATAAAATAAAAAAGATTTTAAAAAGTTTGATTGTTGAAAAACGAACCAAAATTTAAAATCGCTTATTTGGTATAAGTACTACATAAGTATTAAACTTTCATACTAATTTAGTGAAATGACGTTATTTAAAATGTTGTTATTAAAATGATATAAATAAAAACACTTATATTTTATTTTTTAATATAATTTTAGAAAAACTTTTTTTATATTAACAACACTTTGATTGTTAAATTTAATATTTCGATTGTTGATTTACTCTACATTATCTCATATTAAACATTTTGTTGAGATAAAAACCTTTAGTTGCGAATGCAACGGGCAACTACTAGTACTTTATAAAATTGTATACATGAGATTTTTGGTACATTTTCCTAATTTTGTTTTTTATTTTTATTAGTAAAAGTATTTTTAAGGGAAGTGGACGAGTATTTAACGTAGATTTAACTAATGGAATTGTTTTTTTACATGCGTAAGAAATTACGTCTGTGATTTTTTCAACCGCTAATTCTAATTCATTAGTGTTTTGGATGTAAGGTTTTGCATTACGATTTTTTTTATTTATAATGTTTCTAAATAGCGACCAGTTTGCTTTACTAAAATTATACCTAATGTGTGCTGGCGTTTTTTCTGGCCGTGTTGATATTTCGAAAAATACTGGATTGTGATCCGAGTCCAGTAATGTTTTGGTAATGGGTTGGGTTGTATTATTTAAGTTTTTAGTTATTACTAAGTCGATAGTGCTAAGGTTTAAGAGACAATTCTCAGGGAAGTATGTAGCTTCATTGGATAATATAAATATTGCAGCGTTTTAGAGTTATATCGCGTAAATCAGTTGAGTTGACCTAAGGAAGCTAAGGTACGGTACTCAGTACGACACGTATGTACTTTAATTCCTCTATCTCCTAAACTATTGCAGATCCCATTATGAAAGTTCTGGTGTATTATAAATGTACTTTCGGCTATATTTTGAAATAAAAAAATCAAAAATCAAAATGGTCGAAGTTACTTAAATTCTGATTTGAAAAGTTTACTTCCGGTTTTGTATATTAAAAAAATTAAAATGTCCAGTTTCATTTCTTAGTTACAAAGAACAGTTAATTTTCTTTTTAATCCGCCATATTTTTAAAAAAAAATTAATTTGAAATTTTTTTTCAAAAAATACGAATTTCACAAACGACAATTCTTTAGAAGCGTACAACTTGTCAAATACTCATCATTCGAAAAAAATATTTTGTATCCACATTCATACTTACTAGAAGTACAATTATCCCAAATATGAACAAATTTCAGACCATCACTTTTTTTTCGCTGCCGCCTCACGTGAAATGCCCCTATAGTGAGAATATGTTTAAAATTTACCTCCGTGAAATCGATTAAATGTCGATATATAAAATCAGGTGGGAAAAAAAATCCCTGATCTTTTGCACATGAAAATTGTTAACGTTGAAACGCTGGATGCTGACGGCACGATTTTTCCGTTGATCGCAGCTGAAGCTTTGTTTGAAACTCTGTCAACGAATTGAATTTGCAAGCTTTCCCGTGATTGATTTTCCATCTTATGCCACCATAGAGATTTTGAAAAATCCGTTTTATGCCAACGCGAAACTCTGCATATTTTTATGATCGGGGCACCATCGTAAAACGTATAATATGACGATATAAAATAATATTAGCCGTTGCGAATTGATGAGAGTAAAATCTAAAAAAAGCAAATTCCCAATTCCAATTAGTATACTTACACCAGACAAATAAAATTTCAAGACTTTTCCAAAAGCTGGACCGCGATAACTTCTCTCCAAATGTAATTAATGTAAAACTAGAGAAAATTTCCACATAAAATAGCAAACAATCGCGCTG
Organism: Sisyra terminalis; assembly: GCA_958496175.1. Lineage (NCBI taxonomy): Eukaryota > Metazoa > Arthropoda > Insecta > Neuroptera > Sisyridae > Sisyra > Sisyra terminalis. Next base: position 3,542,386 of record OY292275.1, on the reverse strand, counting down.
GGAAGTAGGTCGGAAGGTTTAAATATTAAACATTTGCATTAAAACCATAAATAATCAATAAAACCTAATTACTGGAGCGGAGTGTGAATATCACACACCAGACACGCCGCCACCGCCCGCCAATTGTGAGAGTCTGTTTTTTTTTTTTTTTTATTAAGCTTGACTTGAAAGTGGAATGATTTCCACATAGACATACCACGTATCCATCGTCGGTATTTAGTGGAACGGGCAAATTCCGTGATCCTGAAAGAATAAACAATGAGCATGGAGAATAAAAATCAAAATGTATTATTCGCGAAAAACAAGGTGTATTGTTTTATTGGTAATTATATTTGTTTTCTCCGCATTTCTTTCATTACAGTTTCCAAGTGTAATGAAAAAAGTGCGGAGCTTTAAAAGCTTTTTGAAGAAAATCTCAGAACCAAGACATTGAACTTTCTTTCAACTTAAAAATAGAAAAACCATTAACTGGATTCCCATTAGTTTATAATCTTAAAGAAATTCAAACTTTTCTTTACATATAAAACTGATTTTTGTGAATTTTAAATTAAATTTGGCTATTTAAAGTTCAATCCTTTCTGATATTTGAAATTTTCTTCATCACAATTTTATTCCAACCAACTATGATTTTTTTCATGAGGCAACTTCCCCACTGTTTACGTTAAAAGGTTGATGATATCCTGGTGAAATACCTGGGACTTTACCTCGATAAAAGGCTTATTTGGCGAACTCATTTGGCTAAAAATAGAACCCCCAAACATTGTTGGCTTATGGGAAAGAGATTCGTAATGTCTTTGAAAAATAATCTTCTCTTATAAAAGGCCATAATAGTACCGATATGGAGCCATTTGTGCGAGCAAATCAAGTACTGCAATGATTAAAAGATGTTAGTCCAAAATTTTACAAGCAATGGTATGTTACGATGTTGCATAAAGACCTGGACATATGTCCTAGTACATTACTATTCATTTCATAAGGCTAATGAAGTATACAAATCCATTGATGGGCCCACTTCTGAATCATTTAACCAGCAGCAGACTTAAATCAAAGAAAAATCCAATGAGCTGAGATCAAATTAATTGGGAACTTCTTCATTTGGAGTTCAAAAGCTTCAGCTAGGACTTCACATTAGTTCATAGTTTGTAAAAACTGGTTATTCAAAAAAATCGTTAATTTTTTCGCTCCAAATTAATATATACAAATGATTATCTACAAAAGAAAAATTGCGTAAGAATATGGTTCAAAAAAACAACAAAATGTTTGGATTCTTTGGAACGATTCATTACCGTAAATCTGTATGTTTTATTAACTGAATTTTGAACTTGATTCGGCTTGGAACAGTGTAAAGAACTCTTTCAAAAATCTAAAACATACAAAACTTTAATTAAATAGAAACTTTAAATATATTTAAATCACTTACCATTTTTTCAAATTAAATCATTTTAAGACATATAAATGAATAAACCATCATTTAATTGAATCAAGACATTGAACTCTCCTTAAACCCAAAAAATGGATAAACCATTAATTGGATTTCCATTAGTTTATAATCTTAAAGAAATTCAAATTTTTTTTTACATATAAAACTGGTTTTTGTTTAATTTTAAATTAAATTTTGCCTATTTAAAGTTCAATCCTTTCTGATTTTTGAAATTTTCTTCTTCACTATATTACTTCAACCAACTATGGTTTTTTTCATGAGGCAACTGCCCCATTGTTTATGTTTAAGGGTTGATTATATCAAAGTCGATTTGGCGAACTCATATAGCTAAAAATAGAACCCAAACATTGCTGGCTTATGGGAATGAAATAGGTAGTCATTGTACAATAAACTTCTCCTATACAAGGCCATAATAGTACCGATATGGACCCATTTCAAGTACAGCCAAAAAATCCAGTACTGCAATGATACAAAGATGTTAGTCCAGAATTTTACAAGCAATGGTATGTTACAATGTTGCATAATGACCTGTACATATGTCCTATCACAGATTTGGTCAAACAAAGACGTGTAATTCATTTCATAAGGTTAATGATGATGTAAATCCGTTGATGGGCCCACTTCTGAATCATTCCCCAGCAGAAGACTTAAATTAAAGAAAAATCCAATGAGTTGAGATCAAATTAATTGGAAACTTCTTCATCAGACCATTTGGAGTTCAAAAACTTCAGCTAGGACTTCACATCATTTCATAGTTTGCAAAATTTGGTAATTATATAAAATTGTCAATTTTTTCGCTCCAAATTAATATATACAAATGATTATCTACAAAAGAAAAATTGCGTAAGAATATGATTCAAAAAAACAAAAAAAAGTTTGAATTCCTTGGAACGATTCATTACCGTAAATCTGTATGCTTTTTGAACTGAATTTTGAACTTGAATCGGCTTGGAACAGTTGTAAAGAACTCTTTCAAAAATCTAAAACATGCAAAACTTTAATTAAATAAAAACTTTAAATATATTTGAATCACTTACCATTTTTTCAAATTAAATAATTTTAAGACATATAAATGAATAAAACAATAATTTAATTGTAGTTTCTTAAAAAGGTCTTACAAACTTACCACGTGGTTTATCAGTTAATAATGGCGATTTTCCGTTGGTTTCATTATTACAGAATTTATGGCAGTTAACTTTCAAAAAGTTAATTATTTTTACAAAATAAATAATTTAATTTCATTATTGATTTATTTTCGAATAAATTATTTAATTTAAAATTTAAATAATCACAAACGAACGTTTTAAAATAAAGTTCTCCATTGAAGTGAAAAAAATCTTTTTACGTAATAGTTGGTAACCATTGTTTTATAAATAATTGACAAACTTCATATTATTTTTTTTTAAAATAATGCACGAAAATTATTGATTTCTTAAAATTGATTAGTTTCCCGAAATTTTTGAGTTTTCCCCTTGATTTTTGATTTAAAGTAGAGGTGCTGGTTGCTCCAAAAGGAATTTGTCGGAACCTGAAAATATTTTATTTATAAGAAATTGCAATTTTGGCAAAGAAATGCATTGAATGGATATTACATTGGTAAGCATTGTATTTTTTCGTAGCCTAAAACTTTATTTTATCCATTATTTTAAGTATTTAAAAATTATAATTTTTCTCACTTTAAAAGTATTAATTTTCCAGGTTTCTTCATCAAATAATTTTTTATATAAATGACGTGCTTTAATAATTTGACCAACTTCCATGTTTGAGCTTTAAATTTACGGGAATAATTTCGAACTGGATAATATCTAAAATAAGGTTTCATACTAAAAAATACTTCTTAGCAATATTTTGAAAAGGTTTAGTGGAAAATTTTGTCACTAACTTAAAATTTTTTTTTTCCAATTTAAGGGTAGTTTTTGCACTTTCCCTAAATTTTTTTTACCATACAAAGTTTGGCCAGTGAAAAGTTATAAAACACGTGCTTCTATAATTTCACAAACTTCTATTTCTTCTATTTATATTATTATAAAGAGGAAAGATTTGATTGTTTGTTTGCTTTGAATAGGCTCCGAAACTACATGACCGATTTGAAAAATTCTTTCACTGTTGGGAAGCTACACTATTTCCGGTGAACATAGGCTATATTAAGTTTTCAGAAAAGTTAGGGATCCATACTAAAACTCCAATAATGTAACAATTCAAGGCTTAAAATCTCGTTTAATATTGATCTTAGCCATTTGGTCTACACGGCCTTTTTTGTAGGAAATCAAATACTCTACAAGTTTTTCATTTATAATTTTTCCGTAGCTCTTGTTATTTACGAGATAAATGCAAAAAAAACGCGAATTTTATAGAAAAATCAGGTTCAGTGGCCCGTACTACCTCACCGGTGTGAGTTACGACTTTGTCGCAATGGGCACTTTTGTAGAGCGTTTAATTCTGAGAAAAAACCATCTTCGGTAAAAGCGATCCCATGAAATTCCGCTGATATATAGAAATTTAAAAATAAAAAATCAGAGTTTCCGTGTATTTTCAATGGGCAATCTTTACACGTCTTGGTCGAGGACTTAAAATTAATATTAAAGGCTCAAACTTTCAGAGATTTTTTTTTTGGTATTTCCAACAAAATTTCTCGATGGGACCAAAAAAAAAAAGTCAAAAAAAAAATCACCTTAATATACACAGTATAACTGTTCAAAGTCAGTGAAAAAAATCTTATTTTGATTACTAGAACTTCATTAAATAACTAAAACCACGTGTTTTCAATCATTGTACAAGGCTTTACGATACTTTGGGTTACCAACTGCACTATCGATTGCAATTAACTTTTCGGTCGTTAAAAATTCGAATTTTGACCTCAATTCCATATGTAACCAATAAATATAGATTAGTGTATTAACTCCGAGTGCATCCATCGACTTATTAAGCCGCATGCGGCTCTAATTCGACCGACCAAAAGTATAAATTAGGCCCACCCTTGTCCCAACAATGGAAAATCATTTTCCTATTGCACTCCATTTATTGTTACCTACATTTACTACCAACTAATTAAAATTGATCACGACAGAGAAAAACGATGCCAATAAACCACAATTTGCGAGGCAATTTATTGTCCAGTGGAACAATTAGCGTAAGTAAAACTTTTGTGGATATTCAAAAGTTTTGTTTAAATTTTATAAATTAAAACGGTTTTATCTTTAATGCTAATTAAACGTTAAAAAAATCAATTGGCACTAGTACGACTTTTCAAGCCGAGATATTTCCAGTAGCACCACCACAGGCCTAGCAACAGTGGCAAGCGGGGGTGGGTTTTTCCACCTCAATTTTAGTCGTATTACAAAGTAAGTATCGTATAATCTTACCAAAGGTTCAACGAAAGGTTCTTTTATCCGGCGACGAGCTCACGTTTGAAAATCATAAAGCTGAAAAGGAAAACTTAAGAGTTCCAGTTCTTTTCTTCCCTTTCTTCTCATTTTTCCACGTCTGCCTCGCTACTATTACCTTTGTCTAGTCCGTGCGACTCTCCTTACATACCAGACAATATTACCACAGGAAAATTACCCTGTTGTCCTGATTTTAATGAATTAACTAAAAAACTAACGAATTTTTATTGTGAACATTGTATAAAGCTAATTTTTTTACAGGTAAAGGGTTGTTTTTATTATTTCTACGATCAATAAATAAACTGCAACGAAATTCCACAAATATTTCAAACATTTACTTGGAGCTTTTCTGTGTAATTAACGTAAATTTTTTATTACTTTCCTGTGTTTTCCGAAAGTCATAAAAATACCGTTTTATATATTTTAATGTAATTATAAGGTGAAGTATTTTTAATGGTTTTAAATTTTGTTCCCTCATAAACGATTCCAAACTCATTTAAAAGGAGGAAAATATAAAATAGTACACTAGATGTAGAAGAGAATAATAATCAGGAATACTCTTTAGTGTATTTATTTCCCGATATTTTTTTACGACAATTAAGCAGAAAGATTCTTTTAATTTGACCTGTAATCTTGAGGGAATCTCCTCATTTTTTTTCTTATTTTTTTTTTCTTAATTATATCGAAAATATTGTTGGGAATGACAAAAAAAATCGTGTGAAAGTTTAGGCCCTTAATACATTGCGGTAATATTCTTATATTTTCGGGATTATTCCTTCTAAGTAGCCTCATTTGTAAAATAAGGTTAATATTTTAAACGTCATGCCCATTAGACTGATTAAAAAAAAATGATGATTTTTTTTTCTTAACTATATCGAAAATTTTGTTCGGAATGACAAAAAAAATCCTGTGAAAGTTTAAACTCTTAATATTAATATTAAGAGGTGCCGCATCGCAAATTTCGATTTTCCATTTAAATAACATGGGAACAATATTCTCTTGCACTTTGGAATTTTATAGCTCACGTTGGTGACAATATTTCGGTATGAACAAGGTATATTCTTGTAGAAAATTGAACGATCTACAAAAAAGGTCTCGTACAAGTTTTTGATAAATTTGTTCCTTCAAAAGTTATTCGAGGTCAAAGTTGAACTAAAGAGAAATTTTAATATTTTTTTTATTTTTTGACGCACCATCAATTTTGTGAGAAAATTTTATAGGACATTTTTTATAGAGCACTTTTTTTTCTATAACCTATCTCTTAAAGTTTTTGATATTTTTCATAGGTCCTAAGTTATTTGCATTAAACTGAAAATTCCTTGAATTATTATATTTTTAACATCAAAATTATTTTTTTTATTTTAATTAAATAACTTATAACCTGTGAAAAATATCAAAAACTTTTATAGAGATAAGTTAGAGGAAAAAAGTGTTCTACAAAAATAGTCCTATAAAATTTTCTCATAAAATTGATGGTTGCGTCACAAAATTGAAAAAAATATTAAAATTTCTATTTAGTTCAACTTTGACCTCAAATAACTTTTGAAGGAATAAATGTAGCAAAAACTTATACAGACCTTTTTTGTAGATCGTTCAATTTTCTTCAAGAATATATCTCTATATTAGTATTAAGAGGTGCCACGTCACAAATTTCGTTTTTCCATTTAAATAATATGGGAACAATATTCTCTTGCACTTTGGAATTTTATAGCACAAGTTGGTGACAATAATTCGGAATGACCAAGGTATATTCTTGTAGAAAATTGAACGAGCTACAAAAAAGATCTCTTACAAGTTTTTGATATATTTATTCCTTCAAAAATTATTCGAGGTCAAAGTTTTTTGACCCAAACATCAATTTTATGAGAAAATTTTATAAGACATTTTTTGTAGAGCACTTTTTTTCCTATAACTTATCTCTATAAAAGTTTTTGATATTTTTCACAGGTCCTAAGTTATTTAATTAAAATTAAAAAAATAATTTTTATGTTACAACTTAGGACCTGTGGAAAATATCAAAAACTTTTATAGAGATAAGTTATAGAAAAAAAAGTGCTCTCCAAGAAATGCCCTATAAAACTTTCTCTTAAAATTGATGGTTGCGTCAAAAAATTGAAAAAATATTAAAATTTCTCTTTAGTTCAACTTTGACCTCGAATAACTTTTGAAGGAATAATTATATCAAAAACTTGTTGGTTACCTTTTTTGTAGATCGTTTAATTCTCTACAAGAATATACCTTGGTCATTCCGAAATATTGTCACCAACGTGAGCTATAAAATTCCAAAGTGCACGAGAATATTGTTGCCATGTTATTTAAATGGAAAATCGAAATTTGCGATGCGGCACTTCTTAATACTTAATATTAAGAGCTTAAACTTTCACAGGTTTTTTTTGTCATTCCCAACATTATTTTTGATATATTTAAGAAAAAAAAAATCTTTTTTTTTAATCAGTCTAATGAAGAGGGGTAGAACTAAGGTGAAAAAAAAAAGCCAACATTATACCATAGATGAGGTTAGATGTTGGCACTTTGATTAAAACACGTACAGATGGAAAACATTCTCGTTAGGCGACTCTTAAGCTTGCATCTCTAATGTTTATATTTTGCAACTTTCAAGTGATTTTCCGTAAAGCTCCCGTATGCGCAAGTAGCACGAAACGTGCGAGAAAGATGGAGCCAATTCCTCAGTGGTAATGTCTTGTAATGAATGATTTAGATGCGTGAATTCTCGTTTATGTTGCGTACAGTTCTTCTCAATAGTCTGTGGCGCTTTTCGCTGTACTGTTCCTCTAGCTACCCGCAACATCATATCTGTTTGTTGGGAATATAATTCCCTATGCAATCTTGCATTGTATATTTCTTTTTTTATTCGAATGGGAAACCATTCCCCCTCGTCATTCCACCACATCTCACAATTGGAATACAGTATAGTTTGGTACTTCGTATAAATTCATTTTCGCAGTGAATACGTTTTACATATCGTACATTCGTTTCATATACAATTCGTCTGCATTATACATGGCTTGGTACCGAATATCGAAGAGAAAACGTATTTAATAGTTATTATTTATTTAAATGGAAAACGAAACTCGAGCTGAATGCCACTGTCATTGAAATAAACACGAAAATTTATCACACAAATGAAAAATTCATCTTCCAAAATACTTCGTTGCATAACTTTTTGTATGTCTATAGAAATTATATTTTTGAATTTGCTTCACGTTTCATGCTTCATGAGTTCCGAGTCCTTTGTCTCATTCTACCACGAAAAGATCTTTTTCCTCATCGAAAAGTGATAGAAAATATGAGGAATCCTTGTCAATGTTAATCTAAAAGAAACAAATGGTTAATTATTTGAGAAAAGGAACATTAAAAGTACTTCATCCCATTCTTTTTTATAGAGGAAGAATAGTTGGCCAAAGTATAGACTAGACAAGTACTAGAAATGGGTTGGTAGGAATGCATGGGGGAAATTTTGTTCAAGTTGGTATGTTTTTGCGTCTTATTTAATTGCTTACGAATTATCGTTATTTTCACCACGTTTTGACATCTATCATATTTGAAATTGAATGAAATAAAAATTTACTTGAAATATTAAAAAGAATGGATATAATTCATGATTTTATGCCAAAAAATAAAATAAAAAGCCAAAATAAACTATTAAACATTACTGGTATACGGAATACTGAAATAATTAATTCGTGTTTTTCTTATTATTGCTAATAACTTTATCATTTTTGCAGAAATTTCCAAAGCAATTCTCTGAAGATAAAACATATTTCCCGTCAATGTACAAAGTAATTATATTCAACTGAAAAATTGTCCCAAAGATGTGGTAGTAGAGGTGGAGGCCAGTGAATTTAAAAAACATATATAATAAGAACCGAAAAAAATGGTTTTAGTTAAATACGTTATAAAGTAAATAATATTTGTGTTTAAAACATAAATTATAAATACATAATTTTTGTTTAAATAAAATATTCATGATTTGGTACAAGTACTTTTTCTACAAGGCACTCTCTGGTAACATCTCACTCTCGACTTCGTTTTTTTCAAAAATTCGCAAACTTTTTCCATTCGCAAATTTGTTAATAATTCAGTTTTGGTTAATAATTGATCTTTTGTCGCTACCTATTAATCACGGCTGATTTATTCGCAAATTGAATTAAAAACTAAATAGAAAATGAAACATTGAGTTAGTGGTATGTACAAAAGCTACTTGTACCAATGCTTTTATAAAATATTGTCTTCTTTCTTGCCAAAAATGCTTTACATATTTAGACTTTGTACATATGGTCAATATTCAATTCATTAACACGTTAAGTTTAACCTATTTTGGTTAATTTTTGTTAAAAAAGAGTACTGGTATACTTTCTTTTACTATCGAAAGTTTGTGAGCAAACATTTGAATAATTGTACTAAGATTTATGCAATTTTATTATTTAGTACATCAACTATAACTTAAAATATTTATAAAAACGTATTTAACTTTAAAAAAACTATGAAATCTAAAAATAAGAAAGATTTCATTAAAATTTTCTCCAATTACTAGCATTACATAAATGCCTTGACAATTTTGCACTGGTCGATTTTGCTTCGCCATTAAAATTCATCAATAATATGAAAAAAAATATTATCAGACGAGAACTTCTATGGAAATGTCTGCAAAAATTTTGAGGTTGTTTATAAAAATTGGAAAATATGAAGTAATTGTATCAATTTTAACCTGTTATCAACCTGTATTAGGGTGATTATTTTTTTGACTTTTTTTGGTTCCATTTTGAAATTTTGTTGGAAATACCAAAAAACAAAAATCCCTGAAAGTTTGAGCCCTTAATATTAATTTCAAGTCCTCGACCAAGACGTGTAAAGATTTCCCATTGAAAATACACGGAAACTCTGATTTTTTATTTTTAAATTTCTATATGTCAGCGGAATTTCTTGGGATCGCTTTTACCGAAAATGGTTTGTTTCTCAGAATTAAACGCTCTACAAAAGTGCCCATTGCGACAAAGTCGTAACTCACACCGGTGAGGTAGTACGGGCCACTGAACCTGATTTTTCCATAAAATTCGCGTTTTTTTTGCATTTATCTCGTAAATAACAAAAGCTACGGAAAAATTATAAATGAAAAACTTGTAGAGAATTTGATTTCTTACAAAAAAGTTCCTGTAGACCAAATCGCGAAGATCAATATTAAACGAGATATTAAGCCTTGAATTTTATGGAAAAATCAGGTTCAGTGGCCCGTACTACCTCACCGGTGTGAGTTACGACTTTGTCGCAATGGGCACTTTTGTAGAGCGTTTAATTCTGAGAAAAAACCATCGTCGGTAAAAGCGATCCCATGAAATGCCGTTGAGATATAGAAATTTAAAAATGAAAAATCAGAGTTTCCGTGTGTTTTCAATGGGAAATCTTTACACGTCTTGGTCGAGGACTTAAAATTAGTATTAAGGGCTCAAACTTTCAGAGATTTTTTTTTTGGTAATTGCCAACAAAATTTCACGATGGGATCAAAAAAAAAAGTAAAAAAAAATCACTATAACCTGTATGGTTTATTATTTTACTTTGGCCTTTTATTTTATTTTTGGGTACAAGATCATGAATTATATTCATTTCTTTTAATATTTCCAGTTAATTTTTATTTCCACGTTGAATGTTTATTTCTCAACATTTTAAATATGGCGGTAGATGTCAACACGTGATGAAAATAAAAACATACCAACTTGAAAAAAATTTCCCCCATGCATTGTTACCAACCTATTCTAGTACTTGTCTATTCTATAGTTTGACCGAAAATATGAAAACTTCTTGTCAGGGTTAATCTAAAAATGGAGTAGTTAATTATTTGAGAAAAGGAACATTAGAAGTACTTCATCCCATTCTTTTTTTATAGAGGAAGAATAGTTAAATACCTACCACCTCTTAACTATACCAAATTTATTGTCTTCATTCCATACAAAACAATTGTGCAGCATAAAAGTGTTAAATGCAATTTTGTTGGCATTCCATTATTACAAATGTAAAATAATCAAATTTCTGCGAACTCATTTATCCGTTTCATGAAAATGTGCTAAATGACTTATGCAAGCACAAGAGGCAGAGTTGAGTACAGGGGCGGCGGCGGCGGCGGTGGGATTGGAGCTTAAAACATTCGTTTCAATTGATTACGGTTGAAAAACGCCATATTGAAATGGTTGAAGCGTATTATGCTTATTGCGATGCACAGAGTGCATTTTGTTGCATGTCGAGTCCGTCGTGTTGTGTGCAACGCTGGTAATGCACTCATTACTCAAACTAATGCCACTTTATTGTCCGGTAATAAGCGACACAAGGCTTTTGCCGACGACTTAACAACATGTCACAGACGTCGCGACGCTGTTTATCAAAAATTCTGCGAATATTACTGCAATTACCCGCCATTATTCCCACCGCATTACCATTGTTATTATTATTATGATTATTATTGAACTGAAAATTGGATGGCAAACAAGCCAATAAAGTTTTTTTCTTTTTCAATAACGAAAGCCGCCAATTTTCAAATCGATTATCACGTGCTGTCTTACCGACATGAAGCAGATTTGGCTATTGCTTTTTGTAAAAAAGAGTTCAATGTCTTCTCTATGAATTTGTTGCAGCTTTATTTCAATTTATAAACTGGAACTTCCTAAAAACCAAAGAATATTATAGTTAGTCACATAATTCATTTAAATAATTCCATTAATTAAAACCAAACATCCGAAATGCGTCCATATTGGTGAGAAGTTAGCAAAAACTAAAAAAGTAACCATTGCAAACTTAATCTTAATCACTAAAAAGTTTCTTTATTGTGAAATTTAATTTTTAGCTAAACTTTAAGCAAAGCAATTAAATAAACTTAAAGGGTAGTTTTTGGTAATTTTTTTAAGTACTACGAAAATTTTGATTTACTTTTATAATATAACAATGGAAAATTTTCTAAATGGCTTATGAGGTTAGTTTAACCAAAATGGCAGACAATGACCATAAACACAAAACTCGTTAATGCATTTTTTTATTAAATTGTTAATACACTTCTGTTTTCAGAATTTGGTACCAAAAAAAAGTTTTTAAACAGGGAAATGAAAGTTTCAAACAGGACTTACTCCATGAGATAATTCTTGAGATGAATCCTAAATGCTTAAGGATTTGCCACTGTATTACCTACATCATTAATAGAAAGCATCCGAAATGCGTCCATATTGGTCAGAAGTTAGCTAAAACTAAAAAAGTAACTGTTGCAAACTTCATGTATCTAATCATTAAATAAGTTCTTTATTGTCAACTTTAGTTTTTAGCTAAGCTTTAAGCAAAGCAATCACATAAACTAAATTGGTAATTTTAAATGACATTTTAAAATATTACTTTTAAAAATGGTAACATTGGGAAATTAAAGAAAATACCTTTTAAGGTTAGTATGCCCAAAATGGCAGGCAATGGCCATAAACACAAAACTCGTTAATGTATTTTTTTAATTAAATTATTAATACACTTTCCAGATTTCTGGTACCAAACTAAAGTTTTTATGCGTGGAGATATAAATATGAAAGTACTTACTCCATGAGATAATTCTTGAAAGGAATCCAAAACGCTTAAGGATTTGCCACTGCATTACATTATTAATAGACCATCTCAAATGCAGCCATATTGGTCTGAGATTAGCCAGAATAAAAAAGTAGAAAACTGTTGCCAACTTCGGGTAATTACTACATAAGGTTCCTTGTGGCTGCTAAACAAGTTTATTTTTAACCAAAATTTATCTAAAATAATGGAGTTAAGTGTAAAAAACATAAATCTGAATGGTAATTACGATTTTATGATTTAAATTTGACTTTAAACTTTTGTTTTTAATTAAAAATCAAAGGAAAATTAAAAAAAATACTTTTATGTAAGGTTACCATGCCCAAAATGGCAGACAATGGACATGAAGATAAACCTCGTTAATGTATTTTTTTAATTAAAATATTAATACACTTCTATTTTCAGAATTTGGTCCTGAAGTAAAGTTATTTTGCGTGGAAATATAAATATCAAAGCTCTTACTCCATGAGATAATTCTGGAGAAAAATTCTAAATGCTTAAGGATTTGCCACTGTATTCCATTATTAATAGAAAGCATCCAAAATGCAGCCATATTGGTCTAAGATTAGTCAGAATAAAAAAGTAGGAAACTGTTGCCAATTTCGGATAATTACTAGATAAAGTTCATTGTGGCTGCTAAAAAAGTTAATTTTTAACCAAAATTTATGCAAAATAATGGAGTTGAGTGTAAAAAACCTAAAATTGAATGGTAATTATGACTAAATTATTAAAATTTGACCTTAAACTTTTGTTTTTGATTAAAAATTTAAAAAAAAAAAATTTAAGTAAGGTTACCATGCCCAAAATGGCAGGCAATGGACATGAAAACAAAACTCGTTAATGCATTTTTTTTTAATTTAATTATTAATACCAATTAATACACTTCTGTTTCCAGAATTTGGTACCAAAATAAAGCTTTTATGCGTGGAAATATAAATATCAAAGTACTTACTCCATGAGATAATCCTTAAGAGGAATCCTAAATACTTATGTATTTTCCACTGTATTATATTATTAATAGAAAGCATCCGAAATGCAGCCATATTGGTCTGAGATTAGCCAGAATAAAAACGGAGGTAACTGTTGCCAACTTCGGGTAATTACTAGATAAAGTTCATTGTGGCTGTTAAAATAGTTTCTTTTTAAGCCAAAATTTATGCAAATTAATGGAGTTAAGTGTCAAAAACATAAATCTGAATGGTAATTATGACTAAATTATATAAATTTGACCTTAAATTTTTGTTTTTAATTAAAAACCAAAGGAAAATTTAAAAAAATACTTTTAAGTAAGGTTACCATGCCCAAAATGGTAGGCAATGGACATGAAGACAAAACTCGTTATTGTATTTTTTTAATTAAATTATTAATACACTTCTGTTTCCAGAATTTGGTACCAAAATAAAGTTTTTATGCGTTGAAATATAAATATCAAAGTACTTACTTCTTGAGATAATTCTTGAGAAGAATTCTAAATGCTTAAGGATTTGCCACTGTACTACATTATTAAAAGAAAGCATCCGAAATGCAGCCATATTGGTCTGAGATTAGCCAGATTAAAAACGGAGGTAACTGTTGCCAACTTCGGGTAATTACTAGATAAGGTTCTTTGTGACTGCTAAAAAAGTTTATTTTTAACCAATATTTATCTAAAATAATTGGAGTTAAGTGTAAAAAACATAAATCTGAATGGTAATTATGACTCAGCTATTAATATTTGACCTTAAACTTTTGTTTGTAATTAAAAATTTAAGGAACATTTAAAAACTACTTTTAAGGTTAGCTTAGCCGGTATGGCGGCTAGTGGGGATAAAACTCTAAAATAATTTTTTTTTAGGTAATGATTCGTGGTAATTATTGCTAACTGGTATAAAATGGAAAACCACTCGTGGCGCAGCCATTCGAAGATGAATTTTGATCCATTTAAAATGAAGAATACAAAAAATTCTCGTTTACGATTAAAAGAAGGTTTTGGTGCAAAAATATCAATATTATTTCTTATGGGATTATAAGCTCAACAATTCTTGAAACGAAATCATTTAACTACTTTACTATTTGTCTATAAGAAAATATTAACTTCAAAGCAAAAAACTATGGATAAACTTTGGCAAATTTAAAATTATATAACTTCAATTATATAAATTTGATATAATTCTTTCTTTTAGGTGCATATACGTCTGGCAGTTTCAAGAATTTAAAATAGATAAAACACATATCGATGAATTATGAAACTTTAAATAAAAACGATGGGTAATAAGCTTCGCAAATTGATAAATTTGTACTATGTAAACTACGTAAACCTAGTTATACTCATATTTTTAAATTCGCTTCTGGGTCTCCATAATATTAAATGGATAACTTCTCTAACGATTCAAAGAAGGTTTTGCTGCAAAAATACCAATATTAATTTCTTATGGGATTATAATTTCAACAATGCTTGAAACGCTACTACTTCTCTATAAGAAAATATAAACTTCTAAGTACAAAATGATAGATAAATTTGGCAAATTTAAAATTATACAATGTTAATTTTATAAATTTGATATAATTCTTTTTTTTTAGGTGCGTATACGTCTGGAAATTTCAAGGAATTAAAATAGATAAAACTCATATCGATAAATTATGCGACATTAAATAAAAACAATGAGTAATAAGCTTCGCAAATTTATAAGTTTATACTATGTATACTATGTAAATAACGTAAATCTAGTAACTCTCGTATTTTTAGATTTGCTTCTGGGTCTCCATAATATTTAAATGGATAAATTCTCTAGCCAAATATAAAATACAATCCGAAAGAAGTATTTTAAATGTTCGGAATTGTGACCTGGAAACTGATGATTCTGATTTGAGTATATATAGTGTTTTTTTTTTTTTAATTTTGGTAAATTTTGTTTCGGAAAACCATTAATTCTGTGACTTCAAATTCTGGACCAACGAATGGTTCTTTCGAAGGTCAAAAACATTTGCCTTTTCGTTTCCCATTACACTCTTATAGCACCCAATCTTAGTAACTTGGTTTTTCCATTTCAAAACTTTACAAGAATATCAAAAATATGTTTTTTCTTCTTGAAGATATGATCTTTTAATTTGACGTTTTTTTTTTTAGTGAAACAATAAGATGTACGTCAAAAATAAATTACAATAACAATGGTCCATTTGTTTTTAAGTTAAAAAAAGCATAATAAACTAATATTTTACCACAAAAAAGGAAAAAGAATTGATAAAATAGGATTGATAGTGGTGAAGCTTTAAGAAAACGTTGAAAATATTAGGATGAAAGTTATAAACGTTGAAGTTTATCTCTTTGAAACAAATTGAAAATTATTATCGTTGGCTAGAGCTAATGAATAGCTCATTGAAACTGAAAAGAGCAATTAAATAATTATTCGATGTTTCAGATTTAATAAGTGTGGAGCCGGGGACGACCGTCGATAATAGCGTTTAGCCTAATAGCCATGTAAATGTTTCATTGGCACTAACAATGAGTTTACTAATATTATCAAAGTCATCATGCATACATTTCACAAAGTAAATGAGAGCGGACATTATGTAATTTAAATTCAATGCATCAGATGTGCCCGCCAGTGTTGTTCATCTAATTAGATTGGCAAAAGGTGAGTGAATAACCACCAACCAGTGTCCAGCCCAGTCCACCAAAAGACCACCAGTCATTTCACAAATAACTCTAATGAAGGACTCTCTTTAATGTAGGTCCTGGGTCCTGGCAATGGTGGCCGATTTTCATTTATTTAATGCGTGAGAAAACGGACGTCCCGGCTCTCATTTATAATGTAAGAAAATGAATTTGCACCGTCGTCCCCGTCGTTTCACGTTCTCCCCTTGTTGTCAAAATGATTAATCATTTGGTAACCACTACTGCTGTGTTTTTGGTCTTGCCACTTTTTAGTCAAAGCTCTATGTGAAAAGCTTTTCACACTTGATTATACTTTTCCAGTTACAAAAGACTTCCGTCCAATGGCAAACTTGCGCACTTGCGGAAGCTCACTTGAAAATTTATGATTTCAACATTTAAAAAATTTGTTAAAAAAATTTTTTTCCTTCCCAAAACAAAAAAAATAATGTAAGTCTGTTTGATTTACTTGCATAATAAGTACCGATGAATTGGAAGCAGGAAATCGAAAATAGCGCAGCATTTTCACGATAACTTTTGGAAAGTTGCAACGATAAATCATTTTTCTCGTAAGTTTTAAAACTGTTCTTCTTATGTACTTCACTATGGAATGATACACTTTGATAATATTTCCATATAAAATGATGAATGGTGATATAAAGACGAAACGATCAAAAGTGGAGATTTTATCGTGGCTGGTCTCGTGAATGGCTGGCTGGCTGGCGGTTGGCGTTGTGATATGAAATAGGAAACATAAAAGTTTAGTAAACATTTGAAACAAAGAATTTAATCCACTTTCTTCGCGTATATATTATATCGGTATCGGTTTTCAATCATCGCTCGATCGAGTCCCGCAGGAATTATGTTGGCTGGATTAGACTAAAGACCGTCTTCCTGTCGTGGCTCCGTTTTTCCAACAGTCGCGGAAATTTCCCGATTTACCTTTTGTAGGTTTGGTCTCGAGGGATGTAACGTATATGTTTTCCTTTATTCGGTCGAGCCTACAATACATTTTAGTTTCTCAAACATTTTATTGAGAATTTCTTTCAAGGGTGAGTGCTTTTTGGAAATTTTTGCTTCATGGTATCGCCATTCGGCGATGGATTGAGATTAACTGGCCTAAAAATAAATCGAAAATGAGTAAATATTATTTTCTAATTAATTTTGTTCAGACCGGATACCATATTGTTAATTTGTCGGGTAGTTCCAATAAAAATATGATAGTAGTAGCAGTTCCATTATAAATGAATCGTCCACATATCTTCCATTATATATTATCTATTATTTCAAAGAGGAAAGATTTGATTGTTTGTTTGCTTTGAATAGGCTCCGAAACTACTTGACCGACTTGAAAAATTCTTTCACTGTTGGGAAGCTACGCTATTTCCGGAGAACATAGGCTAAATAAAATTTTCAAAAAAAAATAAGGATCCATACTGAAACTCCAATAATGTAATCCAAGGTCTGAAAAAAATACCAAAAAACATTCTTTTATCGCGTGCGCTGCGAAAACTATTGGTTATATAACAAAATAATGCAGTACGATTTTGCAGAACATATCATTATCTACAAAAAATAGAGCGACAGCATATGTCTAACTATTATAGTTATGTCACAATAAGTGTTTTTTCATTTTAAAAAATATGTATAAATGCCACCGCTATAAAAGCTCTTTTATTTATAGTTTGGGATTAATCCTTATCAAAATAAATGACTTCATATTTAAGTTTGCTTCAAAACCATTATATAACTTGTTGAGTTATTCAATTTGAACATTCCATTCGAAAGATATCACAAGTTTAAAAATGTAAGTTATTTGAAAAATGTCGCATGGTCACCCCATTTTATTTATAATTAAGACCAAGTTTATTGAACTTGGCGATATTTTTTATTTATGTATAGATGCTGATTGATTTACAGATTATTTGGTCTACGGTAGATATACCTACCGTAGCTATACGTAATAGACATACTCTTTTTAGATATTTATAAATATTTTTTGAAAATTAATTGATTATTACATAGAACAATTTTATTCTTTACAACATTTTATTAAATGTGTCTTTTTAAAGTTGACAAAATAGTGTTTTTAAGTATGATTTTGTTTTTCATAGAATAAATAAGAAAAATAAAAATTTTCATTCACCACTACAAATGGCAAATTTGAAAAGAAAACATATTTTACACCTACGTTACGCAGACGAAGTTGCGGGGATCAGCTAGTAGCTTGTATTTTCACAAACCCACTGCTTTTAGTTTCATTTTGATCGGACAAATAGGGCCTGAGATAATCAAGTTTCCGCAAACCCTTAAAAGTGCAAAAATGTCTGCGCCTAGTAAAACTAATATGGCCACCACTGGAAAACTAAAAACAATAAAATTAAAATAATGATGAATTTGAACTATCAACATGTTGGGGTGATAGCACACAAAAAAATATTTTTTTTTAAATGGTCGAGCAACTATTTCACTTACTTTTGGACCACTTTATTTGGACTGACCCTAAAGAATTTAATAAAAAGCTCTACTGAATTAGTTAAAAAGCATCTTGATCGCTGGTTACTGAAATTAGTATAGTAAGTGAAATAGAGATCCAGGAAATATAATAAACCCAAGACTGCAGTGTTTTGGGCTTTGCAAACCTTATCTTGGTGAACCTTTATAAAAAAAGAGTAAGTTGTTAAAGCATTTAAGTTGTTACCAAAACTTTCTACATTTATTATTTAAAAAGAAAAATGAGAAAAATTCCCTAAATAAATTTCAATTTTTTGTAGCCCTTTCATCCCGCAACCTATTGGTGGAAAGAAAGCTCTTTTCAGTGAAAATTGGTAAAAAAAAATCATTCGACTTTTCCACATTGTGTGCCTAAAGCTCTAAGCTCTGTCTGACTTGGTATTATTGAAATTGAGAAAATAAATGAAATCTTCCACTATCGATAATGCCAGCTTACCGATAATCCGTCGTCTGACTAAAGCTTGTCACATTTGTTGAAACAATAACGACAGTCCAACAACAATCATAAACGCATGGCGTTTTTTTTTTCGTGTTACGACATAAACTTACGCCTCCCAAATCAATTTCGTTCTATGTACGCTTTTTTTGCTTCCAACTTAATACGATTCCGATTTTTTTTTTTTTATTAAAAACTAACATCACTCGCGGGAGCTTTATTCGATATTCAACGTCTAACGTCAATCGACTTTTTGCGTTTTTTCAATATCACAAGTCTACGAATTCATTATTGATATTTGAATTATTTTAATTTGGAAATAAATTTCAACGAAAAGAATTTATTAAAATTTAAGAAAATCAAACCATGATTGAAAAAGTTTTCCTTCATTGGAGGAGCATTTTTGTGCCAAATGATCAGTTTGTGTCCATAATTGATATATCAATCAGACCTCGAGAGTCGAAACTTTTCCTTGGGGAAAACTAAAAAAGCGAACGATTGCCGCCACTAAATCAACGAAGACACTACAAAGTCCCCCGAATTGATTGAGCCAATCAAAGACAACTAATCAAGGAGCTTCGATTTTCGTTCAATTTCTCCTCAATTTAAATCAGGGGACAAAAAAGAATGGTTTTTTGTCTCCGAAAGAAAAACGAGGGCTGTTTAACACATACGGAGTTCACCAATTAGAGATTGGGATTATTGAATTATTATAAATATATGTGGAAAAGCTTTGTCAAAGCACATTTAACACAAATGTAATTCCTTAAATCTATTATTGTAAATAGGAAAGATTTGATTGTTTGTTTGCTTTGAATAGGCTCCGAAACTACTTGACCGATTTAAAAAATTCTTTCACTATTAGGAAGCTACATTATTTCCGGTGAACATAGGCTATATTCAATTTTCAAAAAAGTTAGGCATCCATACTAAAACTCCAATAATGTGTGAAAAAATTACCAAAAAACTTTCTTACATCGCGTGCGCTGGAGATTTAACTAACGAACGGACCAACCGAATTTAATGAAACTTTATATTAAGATACAACACAATTACCCACACACGTTAGGCTACTTATCATTCCTTAAAAATAATAAGGGAATGTATCCCCTACGTAAAAACTGAGGGATGAAAAAAAAAATTACTTTAGACAGGCGAGTTATATATCATTGGAAAGGTATTTAAAAGTTAAAAAATGATCTGTATTAATATTTTTAGTTGAACTAATAAAAAGCACAGTAATTTAATTTAAAGTACAAAAAATTGCCATTTTGAAATATAAATGTTTTTATCAAGATAATAATCTGACAGTAAACTTTTTTTTACAAAATTGTTGTAAATAGATCCTTAGGACTGCTCAGTAAGGAAATATTACCGAAAAAAATGTAATAGTAATAATAATAATAATAGACACAAAGCTTAAAGTAAATACGTTTTTAAAACCCTGCATATATAAAATAGTGTATTTATATACTCCTCCGACTGATGAAATTTAATATTCGGTGTATTCCTTATAGGAAGTAAGCATGTGATAAGACTTTTTTTTTTGAAAATTCCTACCCTAACAGACAAGGGTGGATTCAGGATTTTTTTCTTGGGGGGGGGACAATATCTTTTATTTGCAAGTGCGTGAAAAGGATCACGAAAAAAATTCGCAATTCCAGTCAGAAATCATCATAATGATAAATAATAAATAATCATATCATCATAATGATAAATGAAATTTTAAATCCTCTTCCAGAGCAAAAGGCATACGCCAAATCATGTATGGTGAATTTTTGACTATCCAATATGATTTATTTATATAGTTGAAATTCAGATATTTCAATAATAAGTCTAAAGATACATAATGGTTATACATGATTATGGAAGAACTGGGTTTCGTGCAATTGTACAAATTTCAATTTCGCGGTTGTGTTGTACAGTGCAGTAGTGTAATAGTTTTTGGAAAAAAGTTCATTCGGGAATCGAAAAAGGGAGATGGGGTTATTTTGACGCGAGTATTTTGATAACTTTCGACTTTTTTTAGTCATAATTAAGACCGAATTTATTGAACTTGGCGATATTTTTTATTTATGTATAGATGCTGATTAATTTACGGAGTATTTGGTTCACGGTAGGTATACTTACCGTAGATTCAATGAAAATTAATTGATTATTGCATAGAACTATTTTATTCTTTGCAACAGTTTATTAAATGTGTCTTTTTCAAGAGATGTGAAGTGTTTTCAGGTATGATTATTTTTTTCGTAAAAGAAATAAAAAAAATAAAATACGTTCCGCAGACGAAGTCGCGGGGATCAGCTAGTTTAATACTAAATTAAGAAAATAGTTTTTCTTTTCATTTTAGGAAATATTGGAATGGAAAACACAAATGCGATTGGACGAGGATTGTGTAAAGGTTTTTCAATAAACCTTATCATGTTCTGTGGGCGATAGTAAAGGATTTGAAAGCTCAGTGTAAATCCTTTGAATGGGAGGTGAATCGTTGAATGAATGTATCTTCGACTTTAATACGATTCTAAGACTTTTTGTGAACTTGAAACTTTTCTTTCATTGGAATACATATGACAATTTAGCAAGCCAAAACCTAAAAAAAAAAAATACGGAAATCAATTTTCTGGTATAAGTGTAAAAGATAATACAAATTTGTACACTTTTGTTACTTCCAGGTAATTTTTTCATATGACGGCTTTTCTCAAAAAAAATCGTGAATACATAAAATTAGTGTTAAAATGTTCACAACACTGAAAAATGCAATATTCTGGTAGCGGAACTCTAATTTTCTTCACAATTATTAGAAAAAAGCCTAAAAAAGAATACCATTATATTGACCAGGGTCGATAATTTTAAAAATGGTGAAAAGTGATAAAAAAAATTATAGTAGGATGAAACCCATTGGAAAAGGTAGAGAATATAACAAAAATGAAAGGAAAAATAAATTACGGGCGATCTGAGGTCGGGAAGAGGGAGGGGGTGAGTTTTTAAGGGTAAAAAACGGTTAATCTCGATTTCCGGTAAAACTGCAAGTCCTATGAAAAAAAGTTAGAAGGCAAAGTTGTAGGTAATAAAAAAATCTACAACTTTTGTATCGACACTTTTTTCACATAACCTCAAAATTTATGTGAAAAATTCGAATAACCGAGTTTTTGGTTTTTTATTTTTTGCAAAAAAAAAATATTTTTTTACGAAATTTTGTGAAAGCTTACCTTTGTATGTCCCAAACATACAGTAATTTTTATGATTTGAAATATTCATTTTTTCACCTTATTTTGACTTAATATCCAAAAAGCACCCTAATTTTCGATCGAAAATTCTCATGTCAAAATATCTGATTTTTTAAAAAAGTTGGTGTGTTTTTTGTTTGTTGAAATCTCTACTTTCTGATGGTATAAAAAATATACACTACTATGGTAAATGTTCTCAGAAAATGCAAATAATGATTGCACAAATGCACAAATTTATGCTCAAATTGTCATGGTTCTGAAACATGCTCCAGTGTGGAAGAAAAAACGTATCATTATTTGCATTTTCTGAGAACATTTACCATAGTAGTGTATATTTTTTTTATACCATCAGAAAGTAGAGATTTCAACAAACAAAAAACACACCAACTTTTTTTAAAAAAGCAGATATTTTGACGTGAGAATTTTCGATTGAAAATTAGGGTGCTTTTTGGATAGTAAGTCAAAATAAGGTGAAAAAATGAATATTTTAAATCATAAAAATTACTGTATGTTTGGGACATACAAAGGTAAGTTTTCACCAAATTGCGTGAAAAAATATTTTTTTTTGCAAAAAATAAAAATATAAAACCAAAAACTCGGTTATTCGAATTTTTCACATAAATTTTGAGGTTATGTGAAAAAAGTGTCGATACAAAAGTTGTAGATCTTTTTATTACCTACAACTTTGCCTTCTAACTTTTTTTCATAGGACTTGCAGTTTTACCGGAAATCGAGATTAACCGTTTTTTACCCTTAAAAACTCACCCCCTCCCCCTTCCCGACCTCAGATCGCTCGTAATTTATTTTTCCTTTCATTTTTGTTATATTCTCTACCTTTTCTAATGGGTTTCATTCTACTATAATTTTTTTTCACTTTTCACCATTTTTAAAATTATCGACCCTGGTCTATATAATGGTATTCTTTTTTAGGCTTTTTTCTAATAATTGTGAAGAAAATTAGAGTTCCGCCACCAGAATATTGCATTTTTATGTGTTGTAAAAATTTTAACACTAATTTTATGTATCTACGATTTTTTTTGAGAAAAGCCGTCATATGACAAAATTACCCTTTTCCAGAGTCGGGGACAGCTCTGTGACATTCTCATAATTAAACGTTACATTATATTGCACTTTTTGTTGTTTGGTTGCAATAAAAAAACGCCGGTAGGTGTACTAATGCAAGTATGGGAGTGGTGAGATGCGACAAATTTCATATCTTGGAGAAACACAACTGACAAATTATATGAAATATGTTTCTGGAAGCTTAATAGTTGTAGCAGTTTGTGGTATTAGTCACCGGGGACCGACCAAGCGACACCTATAGTTCCCGCAGGATGAGCGCTTGAGAGCAGAACAGTGGCCGGCGTTTGTGGCCGTAAAACATCCATCGTATAACTGCAATATAATGACGTAGCCGTCGCTCGGATCCATTAACTTAGTTACGTTATTATTGAAGGATTTGGTAATATCTGAGTCGGAAACTGACGCGTGACTGGCATTTGCGAGATAAGCAAATCGTCTTCTTCATCTCTTAAAACCCATGTCGTCAGTGTTTGCAAACAATCAAGGCGTTGCCGAAGAACCGAAAAACTCATACCATCCATCCAATATAATATGTCACACCAATATAACAAAATGATGATGCATTTCCCGTTGGTGGGTATCTGAAAAAAAATTAATATCATTACTGCATTGAAGCATTTTCAATGAGTGGCGGTTCATCCAATGTGTCACAATCAGTGATAAATGACTTATATAAAAATTATTTAGCTCATTGTTTGTATTTACGTTAAATGATTCGTTATTAACGACTATGCAAACGTTTAACGATTCTAAATCAGAGTTCCCAAACTTTTTTTCTGAATCTCACCGACACGTACGGTTTTTTTCACAAATTCTTGTTTGACAGAAATTTATATGTAAGGTCTTTTATTTACTCTATTTCTTTTCAGAATAATCTAACTATATGTTAAACTTATAGAGGAAAATATAAATTTTATAAGGATTTTTAAGCAACCAAATTACTGGTTTGTTACACAAGTTACAGTACAAGTTACAGTTTAAAATAATTCATCAAAGGGTCTAGCAAAATCCACATGGCGAGTTGGCCCCCAAATAGGAACCTATGTCGAAACTTATGTTAAAACATCGACTTGATATACAAACACATTTTATATACTTTTCGCGATCAAATTCCTCTTTGACCTGGAGATATAGGCAAAAATGTCCCCCCCCATGGCTATTTTTCAAAGTTATATATATCTCAAAAACTAAGTAAGCTAGAGATGTGAAACCAACGCGAGGCTTTAGACTATTTTACAGAGTATACCATATATTTTTTTGAAATTTTTAGAAAAAAAAATTATACAAAAAAAATCCAAAAAACAAATGAAATATTTTTTTTGTGTTCTCTAAAAATGGCAATCGCGAAAAAATATATTTTATGCTTCTACATGAGCACTATAACTCATAAAAATTGCGTGAAAAAATAGTTGGTGCAACACCTTGAAAAAAAATGAAATGTAATCTACGCCTAATAGTGTACCTCGGTTTTATTTTTTTTCGAAGTGTTGCACCAACTTTTTTTTTCACAAAACTTCAACAAAAAATAGGCCACATATAGGAGCAAAACATATATTATTTTCATAATTGTAAGTCTAAGGAAACATAAAAAAAATTTTTTTTTATTTTTTGTATTTTGTATTTTTTTGTTTTTTTTTTTTTTGTATTTTTATACTTACTCTTAAGATAATTACTTTGAAGTTCGAAATAATTGATCCCAAAAGAAAAAAAAAAACAACTAGCGTTCAATTTTTATTAAAATAAGAATAAAAAAAATATCGGCACTATTATTATTTATTACAACTGGAATACTAAAAGTCTCCAATTAATTCTGGGTACATATTGACAGCATCTGAATTACTTGGTTTTCTTCGTTTAGCTTAGGATATTATTCACAGGCTCATACCAAAATGTTTACAGGTTCTACCTAAAGTGGGCGAATAAAAGAACTATCAAATAATATTTTACAACAATGTGTAAAATAAGCACCTAATATCATTAGGGTAGAAATAAAATCAAAACATATGTATAAATAGCAAAGACGGTCGTATAAACAATGATTATATTTCGAATGGTAAATATTGCAACAGTATTTTCCGTTATTCCTGTGATTCTCCAATAGAAACTTTACAGTGGGATATTGTTCTCATGCAACAGCTTTTATTTGTTATTTTTCATATGAACAATAATTATCCAGAATTTTGAGTCCTACGAGATACTAACTAAATTATTTTAGGTTCATAATATTCCAGTTGTAATAAATTAAAACAGGGACGATAGTTTATTTTATTCTTATTTTAATAAAATTGAACACTAGTTGTTTTTTTTTTCTTTTGGGAACAATTATTTTGATCTTGAAAGTAATCATCTTAAGACTAAATATAGAAAAAGAAAAAAAACTAATAAAAAATATTCTTTTTATGTTTCCTTTGACTTACAATTATGAAAATAATATATGTTTTGCTCCTATATGTGGCCTATTATTTATTGAAGCTTTGTGAAAAAAAAGTTGGTGGAAAATTTCGAAAAAAAAATAAAAGTGAGGTTTACTACTAGGCGTAGACCACATTTCATTTTTTTTCAAGGTGTTGCACCAACTATTGTTTCACGCAATTCTTATGAGTTATAGTGCTCATGTAGAAGTATAAAATATATTTTTTTCGTGATTGTCATTTTAAGAGAACACATTAAAAAAGTTATTTCATTTGTTTTTTGGATTTTTTTTGTACAATTTTTTTTTCTAAAAATTTAAAAAAAGTATATGATATACTCTGTAAAATAATCTAAAGCCTCGCGTTGGTTTCACTTTTCTAGCTTAATTAGTTTTTGAGATATATAACTTTGAAAAATAGCCATGCGGGGGGACATTTTTGCCCATATCTCCAGGTCAAAGAGGAATTTGGTCGCGAAAAGTATCTAAAATGTGTTTGTATATCAAGCTGATATTTTAACATAAATTTCAACATAGGTTCCTATTTGGGGGCCAACTCGCCATGTGGATCCTGCTAGACCCTTTTCTATGGAATTAGCATTAAGACTATTTCCTGGCCAAGAAGACACATTAATGTTAGAATTTTTGAGGAAATCCATAACTTTTTTGGGCCTTATGGCAAGGAGCTCCATTCTGTATAAAGATAAAATTTTCTTCCGGAAACCACTCTTTAGTTTGAGGAAGTAACCTCGTTTCCAAGATTTGTATATATTGGTCTTGCCTCATAGTACCTTCCACAATGTATATCTTATCGGTACCCTTTGTTGATATGTAGCTCCAAACCATAACTGATGTTGGATGTTTTACAGTCTGGGCGATACATCGCTGGAAGAAAGTTAAAATCTTCTTTTGAGTTTAATAATTTGCACACCTCTGTACATTAAATAAAAAAGGCCAGAATGGCGCTGATGTAGTTATTGTATTTGGTGTGGATTTTCACGAATAAATTGAGTCATAATGGTTCTGATCCATGGAAATTCCTTATTTATGATACAGCAATGTCATCTTAATTTCAAGATGTGTTCATCTTAATTTCAATCTTTAGATCAAACCCCATTTTTTCAATACTAAAGCTTTAACATTGATAAGTATTTTATTTACTTCCGAATCACAATCAATTAATGGATAATAATATATATAAGTCTTTGAGATTCAATTAAATTTCATTATTACGACACGTTTCGACAGTTTTAAACTGTCATCATCAGGTAATAATACAGAATAAATTATATTAATATAATAATATAATTATATAATATAATATAATAATAATAAATTAATATAATATTATTATTCTGTATTATTACCTGATGATGACAGTTTAAAACTGTCGAAACGCGTCGTAATAAAGAAATTTAATTGAATCTCAAAGACTTATATATATTACTAGCTGATCCCCGCGACTTCGTCTGCGTAACGTAAATAGATATGTTGGAAAAAGATAGAAAGTGTGGAAGGAAATTCAAATATTTTATTTATTTTCAATAACAATAATTGATTTTCAAATTTTTCTAAATACCGAAGAAAAGTTGGTTTGGAAGATTTTATTTTTTGATTGATAATGAAATATATGACAAAAAATTGCTCCCTTAATGTTAAATAATTGCTCCAGGTCACACTCATTGGTTCATAAAAACTGGATTTTAAAAAAGTTTGATTGTTGAAAAACAAACAAAAATTAAAAACTGCCTCTTTGGTATAAGTACCTACTACCTAAACTTTCATACTAATTAAGTGAAATGACGTTATTTAAAATTTTGTTATTAAAATGACATAACAAAAACAGACGCTTATTATTAACTCATTATTTATTTATTTTTAACGCTTATTAAATTCAAAATTTCGATTGTTGATTAACTCTACAATTTCTCATACAAACTTAGTGACCTCTTTTACTCTTTTAGGGTAGAAATTTTCAAAAAAAAACTATTACGCTATTAACATCAATTATGTGTTTTGTATATATAAAGGTTTATGTTTCAAAAAGGCATTTTTTTTAATTTAAATTGAATTTACTGTGCTTTTTATCAGTTCAACTAAAAATATTTTTACAGATTATCTTCTAACTTTAAATTACCTTTCCAATGATATATAACTCACCTGTCTAGTGTAAAAATTTATGTTTTCATCCCTAAGAATTACCTTCCCTTATTATTTTTTTGGAATGATAAGTAGCCTATAGTCTGTGGGAAATTGTGTTGTATCTTAATACCAAATTTCATTAAATTTGGTTGTTCCGTTCTTTAGTTAAATCGGGACACACAGACAGACAGACAGACAGACAAAATTTTTAAAAATGTTAAATTTGGAGTAAGGGCTTCTTGAAACAAATATTTACCCTAAAATTGGGTTCAAAATCGAAATGTACAGACAGACGCAAGAATTTTATATATTAGTATAGATTATCCATTAATACTAAAGCGCTAATCCCAGTGGCGTAATTAGGTAACCAAGGGTCCTGGGGCAAATTAAAAAATGGGGCCCCACTGCTATGTAAACTAATTAGGTTTTATCAAATAAAAATATGAAATATACAAATACTTTAAAAATGCTAAGCTACTTAGGCTCTTTTTTGTGCACTGCAGGGCAGGTAATAAAGAAATTAAACAGTAACAATATGAATTAAAATTAATACTTGGTGTAGGTTTGGCTAATAAAACGAAATCGGAGAAGATTCAAGGGTTTATTATATAAAGAGCAGGTCTACCAACTGACTAAATAACAATTATATTTACAATTTTTTCCTAGCTTTAGTTTTCTCAAAAGTATCAATGATTTCGTTTAAATCCAGGCTTGATACGGTTTTGTTTTAAATTGCTATTAGCGACAAATGTCGGAGTCGAATTTGGCCCATATTATTTCTTAAATAATTTTTTATTATTTTTAATTTGCTAAATTGATCTTTCTGCTGCTGCAGAAGTGGCAGGAATTGTAAAGAATAATAACATTGTTGTAAATACTTCCGTTAGGTCGCATTCTAGCACTCCATATTTGCTCATTATTTCCGTACATAATTGGTGAACTTCCAACTGAATTTCCAAAAGTTCGATTGAGATTTCTGGTAAGGATTCGAGGGCCCCGGGGTACTGCCTCGCCTAGCCCCTAGGTAGCTACGTCACTGTCTATAATCTGGGTCTGTTTTTGTAAAAGCCTAAAGCTTTGGCTTCAGCTCAAAGTTTCATCTCTCCATTCTCTCTATTTTGCTTCGTTAAGTACATTAACCTGAGAGTTTTCTTCTAATGATAGATTTCGGGTTCCTCTCGTCATAAAATCCAAAAAAAAAAAGTTAACAAAAGTTCACTAAAAAGAAAAAAAAATAATTTAAAAATATAAAGGAAACCCTACTACAAGGTTTTACCAGAAAAATTGCAATCAAACCCCATTTCTTCAATGCTAAAACGATAAGCCCATTTTCTCCAAATCCATTTTCAAAACGGCTCGAATTAACTTTAACATCCTCCCCACTAACCCCACTAATTCAGCAAACGTTAATTTTTTCATCTCTAATTAAATACCGACGTTTGAAAATGCTAATGTGGGATATATTTACGTAGAAAAAAGATGATTCTTAAATCGCTGACTTGTAGTTTTAATCTTGGGTCATTACAAGGCACCGTTGAGGACATGTCGCGCATGTAATTAGCCTTTGACCGAGGCCAAAGCACCGAGGTGCCAAAACCAGGAACACCAGGAAAACCGGGAACATACTACGGTGCCGACCGACCGATATTCATTCAGATTACATTAAAATTATTCGAACGTGACTTGAATCGTGTGACTGAAAACACAAAACCTACACATTCTCTCTGGTCCTCATCTCTCCCATTACATTTTAGTGCAATTTTATTATTATTCACATTTATTTAAATGTGTATAACAAAATTATAGTCGTTTAATTAAATAAAACATGTTTAACAAACATAAACGTGCCACGTACGAACCTGCCTTTGTATAATTAAATTTGGAAAAAAAATCTTTTTTTCCCCCATCGTTTAATTAAAACCCACTGAACTTCTCTGTCGTGGAATATTTTGTTCTAGTATTATTTGTAATGTATATGAAATACATTGAAAGTGAAAGGATTGAAAATGAGCGTTTTATTATTTCGAAAGTGGAGAATGTGAGACGTAGTAAAGCTCACAAAAAGCTAAAAGCTTGATGTTGAACTATCGGTCACGTTCCGTCAACATTGGTGCCTATATTTAAACGAGCAGTGCCAGTGAAAGTCACTTGGTAATATTTTAAAATTACTTTGGAAAATTTTGTACAGGATCGGTGATTTTTCAAATTAATTGATATTAATAGCGAATGAATTAAGAAGACTGTGTCCCAAAGGTTTTGTACACAAAACATAATATATCTATACTAATATATAAAATTCTTACGTCTGTCTGTACATTTCGATTTTGAATTTAATTTTAGGAGTAAAAATTTGTTTCAAGAGGCCCTTATTCTAAATTTAACATTTTTAAAATTTTTGTCTGTCTGTGTGTCCCGATTTAACTAAAGAACGGAACAACCGAATTTAATGAAATTTGGTATTAAGATATAACATCATTTCCCACAGACTATAGGCTACTTATCATTCCAAAAAAAATAATAAGGGGAAGTATTCCCTAGGGATGAAAACATAAATTTTTTACTTTAGACAGGTGTGTTATATATCATTGGAAAGGTAATTAAAAGTTAGAAAATAATCTGTAAAAATATTTTTAGTTAAACTGATAAAAAGCACAGTAAATTCAATTAAAAGTCTAAAAAAATTGCCTCTTTGAAATATAAATGTTTATACATATAAAACACATAGTTGATGTTAATAGCGTAATGGCTTACATATCTGATATTTTTATCCTCCTAATTAAAGACGTGGGCTCGAATCTTACAGTTAACTTTTTTTTTACAAAATTGTTGAAAATAGACCCTTAGAGTTGCTCAATATTGAACTATTAACAAAAACAAGTAATAGTAGTAGTAATAATAATAATAATAGTAATAAAACTTTAAGTTAATACGTTAAGATGATAAAATTCAGATCTCAGCTTTTATTTTTTTAAATAAGAAGACAACTCAGAATCAAAAATTCGTGAACCAAGAAGCCTGATTGAATTGAATAATAAAAATATTAAATAAAAAAACCGATCTTAAACAACCTGAGTTGTATTCTTAGTTAATATAGTAATATCCCCTTTGACTGATGAAATTTTGATATTAGATGTATCTATTATTATAAAGAGGAAAGATTTGATTGTTTGTTTGCTTTGAATAGGCTCCGAAACTACTTGACCGATTTGAAAAATTCTTTCACTGCTGGAAAGCTACACTATTTCCGGTGAACATAGGCTATATTAAATTTTCAAAAAAGTTAGGCATCCATACTAAAACTCCAATAATGTAACCCAAGGTCTGAAAAAATTACCAAAAACATTCTTTTATCGCGTGTGCTGCGAAAACTATTGGTTGTAGAACAAAATAATGTAGTACGATTTTGCAGAACATATCATTATCTACAAAAAGTAGAACGACAGCATATGTCTAACTATTATAATTATGTCACAATAAGTGTTTTTTCATTTTAAAATATATATATATACATAAATGCCACCGTTATAAAAGCTCTTTTATTTATACTTTGGGACAAAACTTATCAAATTAAGTGACTTCATATTTAAGTTTGCTTCAATACCATTATATTACTTTTTGAGTTATTCAATTTGAACATTCCATTCGAAAGATATCACAAGTTTAAAAATGTAAGTTATTTGAAAAATATCACATTGTCATCGCTCTTTACTTATAATTAAGACCAACTTTATTGAACTTGGCGATATTTTTTATTTATGTATACATGCTGATTGATTTACAGATTATTTGGTCTACGGTAGGTATACCTACCGTAGGTATACGGAATAGCCATACTCTTTTTAGATATTTATAAATATTTTTTGAAAATTAATTGATTGTTACATAGAACAATTTTATTCTTTGCAACAGTTTATTAAATGTGTCTTTTTAAAGTTGACAAAATAGTGTTTTCAGGTATGATTTGATTATGTTTTTCATAAAAGAAAGAAGAAAAATAAAATGTTCATATATCAGTACAATTAGCAAATCTAAAAAGAAAATATAATCTACATCTACGTTACGCAGGCGAATTCGCGAGGATCAGCTAGTCTCTAATATATCTTTGAAGTAAAAATCAATCCTCCAAGGCACTGCTTAAAAATTCCAAGCCTTTCCCCAATCGCTTTAATTAACTTTTTCGAGTGAACGCGAAATTCGGCAAGTAAATAGACGACATTAGTTTGAAGAATGAAAACGCCGCACTAATTAAACGGGAACGAGGAATACAACAACAAAACGGTCGAACGAGTTATGAGTGTGGAGAAAATACTTCTATCCCATACATGTGCGTAATTTTCCAAAAGTCTTCTTCTAAATGCTGGCTTTCTGGATACAGTTCCGCACGGCACGGGACGGGCCGGGCCGGGACGGGAACAAAGCACTCGACTCTCACATATACACAGGGAAATTTTTAATTAACTTATTGTTGTTCTCCATTGAGTGAATGTATATGTCGGTTAGACAAAGTTGTCTTTGATGTTTTTTAGTTGTTGTGTTCTTTAATCTAATCCGCGCCCATTCAACTCTAAAACAATTCAATTAAATGGAATGCCCCTCTCGCCCATTGTATAGTATAATACATGGAACGACGAAATCTTTCCCATCTCTCAAAACTATTCACCCGAAATCCAATGCTGCCAAACCACCCGGCCACCCCCAAATTTCCCAAGAAAACATACAAAGAGATTTTCGCGTCTTCTGTTGGCGCTTTTGTTGCAACATTTAAATTATGGCCACACAACAAACGTATCTGTACGAAATATATTTGGTTTTTAAGGGAAATTTTCCCCGAGATAAATCGATCTATTGTTTCGAGCTTTTCAGCACAATCGCGCGCTAAGCGAAAATCATTCTTTGCAAAATTTTCTTTTATATAAAACTAGCTGACCCAGCAAACTTCGTACTGCCTAACATGCAATGAACGTAGTGTTTTATAAATGAATATGTTTGTTACACTTAGTTTAAATTATCAATAATAAAATGAACACAATTAAGTTCAATACTTCATTAGAATAATAAATATATAAAAAGAAAATAAAAATTATATAAAAAGAAATCAATTATTTCAATTGCAAGACAACCAACACATTTCGTCGGCCTAAAGTGTTACGCTGCTAAATTCTTTTTAACAGTGTTTTCAGGGAAAGGAAAAAAAGTAAATATAAGCTACATAAAGCAGATTTCCGATTCATTTTGCATATTAAGAATTTTTTAAATTTAAATAGATTTATCAGTTTGTCATTTGATAGAATTTTTTACTCCTTCTTATTGAAACAAAAAAACTTAAAAGTGAACTTAGGAGATTGAGAATTTAGGCTGACGATTTGCTTTATTGAAGCTATGTATTTGGGTTCATGCGTTGCCCTCGGATTGATTCTCTCCATTGAAGCATCTTGCCATTACATTGACATACAAAGTTTGTCAAATCAGATATCTTCTGCATAAAAAACAAAGTAGGGGTAGTAGACCAATTAGAGCTTGAAAAATGACGGAACCGATTATGATGATATATGATTTGTTAGATTCGTCTTTCTTCCGAATAGCAGAATAACTATTAATATATCTTAACAATTCACGGAAAAAAATGAGTTTTTAAATAAATTAGGCTTGGCATTTTACGCAATTGGCAGTTCACGTCACCCACACTTATATGTCAATTTAATATTGTCGGTAATTTTTATTTAAGAAACGCATATAACCATTGAAACCATTGGAAGTTCGACGCAATGACTGACTTTGTTTTGAAGGCGCAATGATTTTACTGATTGGCGATTTCTCCCCAACATTGCCAATCATTCCAAGTTTAGATTCTGCCAATAAAATATACTTCTGCTTAAAATCATAAAATTTGTGACACAATGTAAAAAAATTTCAGCTGGCAATATGAGTTGCGTTGCAGAATGATCCATCTACTGAAGAATTTTCCAAACAATTTTTGAATCTCGGTAATGGTAGTGTTCTTGTCGACGAATCAAGCATATTGACTTAATTTCCTTCGAATTTTGTCTCATTCAAAAATTTTACTTAATTCCTAGCTTTTTTATAAAACAGCAGGTTAACGTTTAAATCAGTTTAATTGGAATAAAAATTCAAACCAATAACACGGCTATTACCGATATCCATTCATTTCTAGGATAAATCTTCTGCAGATCAATCGTTCAGCAATGCAATTCTTATGTTTTTTTTCCAGGTGAAATTTCTTCATATGGTTCCATAAATTTGATAACTTAAGGCAAGCATTTATTTTTAAAACAAAAGTCGATCCTTAATGTCTGAAGTCGTCCACTTCTGCAATTCGAAATGCAGAACGACTAATCTGGAAAAGTGTTTTCCAAACAATTTATCGATATTGGTGATGGGAAAATTTCTGTTGACACATCATCGGGATACATTATTTTCCCTACCAATTTTTGCCACTTTACTAAGTTAATGGTGTTCCCAAACTATGCTCAAAATTACAAAAATTCCACGTACTGCGTTGTGATACATAATAAATGCAAAATGAAATACCAAAATGACGTGGACCTACAATCTTTTTGCTTGCAACACTCTTCAAAAATATGAATTAAATAATTATTTTAACCTAAATTATATTAATAAAAATGTCAAATTCATACGTTGCTAAGCTTTTTCCAAATAAATCACATGAATCGATGATTACAAATAATATTAGACGTAAAAAGCAAGTAGGCGTAAAATTTATAAATAAATAAATTCATTGTTAAAACATTGTTAAAACAAATTATTCCAATTTTTCTCGCCGTAAAAACCATCCTTGAACTCCAACGAATATTTTTAAAAAAAAATTGGCTAAATTGGTCCAGGCGTTGTTGAGTTATGCGCTTACCAACACATTTTGCGATTCATTTTTATATATTATAGATGACAGTATTTAAATAATTAATGACAGATTAACTGTCAAAATTTGCCTTTGGCATTGAAATTAATTTAAACAATTTAGAATATAATGGTTGATAATAGTGCTATAGTATAATGAAGAGGAAAGTTAGCGATGTTAACTTTCCATATGCAATTAAGAAGTATACCATTTTTTTCAATTATAAATTGAATTTTCACCGTGGCCAGTGATAAAAGTTCATTTTTTTCTCAATTACAACGCACTAAATGCACTCATTGTGTAATAAGGTCATATGTGTAATACGATGCAACCGCAACCAAATTATACCATCATCACGTGAAAGACCCTCCATTATTAATCCTCATTTATTCGATAAATACCGTTACTATACTAAAAAAAAAAAATAATAAAAACCCTCATTACAAAAAATAATTTATATTACCTTGATTCCACCAAGAGCTTTGCCATTGCACATGTAATTATCATTAGTTTAAATCGTTTATTTCAATGTGAAAATCAGGATTTTAAGCTCGCGAACCGAACCACATTGTGTTGTGTTTTATTTGCGAAACAACTTGAGCTTTTTTTGGACGTTTTTTGTTTGGCGGAAAAGCTTGTAAACACGCGAAATGCGTTTGGTGCAGTTTTCAGTTTTATGTCGGGCGTGCGGGATGCGGGGTCTGTAAAAGCTCTCAACTCGTTGGCTTGTGAAGCTTTTGGAAAATCCAACGCGCTGATTAATGTTTTCCTTCGCTTGTGATCTCCATGCTGAAAACAAAAATATTCTATTAATCTGAAAAGTCCTTAACAACTTAACGCGATGCAATATATTATGTGGGAAATTAAGAGCTTTCCAAGCGCTGACGTGACGACGTCGTGGTACTCTAGAAAAACTCTAATGGCCGAAGCAAATTGAATGTGGAATCCTTACCGAGATTGAAACTTTTTCCCGCCCGGATTAATTTGTACGAAAAAAAAAATCCCTGAAATAATTGACCAGATTTTATTTATATATGATAGACTGATTCAAAAAAAAAATGATTTTTTTTCCTTAATTATATCGAAAATATTGTTGGGAATGACAAAAAAAAATCCTGTGAAAGTTTAAGCCCTTAATATTAGTATTAAGAGGTACCGCATCGCAAATTTCGATTTTCCATTTAAATAATATTGGAATAATATTCTCTTGCACTTTGGAATTTTATAGCTCACGTTGGTGACAATAATTTGGAATGACCAAGGCATATTCTTGTAGAAAATTGAACGATCTACAAAAAAGGTCTCCGACAAGTTTTTGATATATTTATTCCTTCAAAAGTTATTCGAGGTCAAAGTTTTTTGACGCAACCATCAATTTTATGAGAAAACTTTATAGGACATTTTTTGTAAAGCACTTTTTTACCTATAACTTATCTTTATAAAAGTTTTTGATATTTTTCGCAGGTCCTACGTTATTTAATTAATATAAAAAAAATAATTTTTATGTTAAAAATATAATAATTCAAGGAATTTTCAGTTTATTGCAAATAACCTAGGACCTGTGAAAAATAACAAAAACTTTTATAGAGATAAGTTATAGAAAACTAAGTGCTCTGCAAAAAATGTCCTATAAAATTTTCTCATAAAATTGATGGTTGCATTAAAAAATTGAAAAAATATTAAAATTTCTCCTCAGTTCAACTTTGACCTTGAATAACTTTTGAAGGAATAAATATATCAAAAACTTGTACGAGACCTTTTTTGTAGATCGTTCAATTTTCTTCAAGTATATCTCTAATATATCTCTATATTAGGATTAAGAGGTGCCGCATCGCAAATTTCGATTTTCCATTTAAATAATATGGGAACAATATTCTCTAGCACTTTGGAATTTTATAGCTCACGTTATTGACAATATTTCGGAAAGACCAAGGTATATTCTTGTAGAAAATTAAACGATCTACAAAAAAGGTATTGTACAAGTTTTTGATATATTTATTTCTTCAAAAGTTATTCGAGGTCAAAGTTGTACTAAAGAGATTTTTTAATATTTTTTCAATTTTTTGACGCAACCATCAATTTCATGAGAACCATCAATTTTAAAGAACATATTTTGTACTTTGTTTCCTATAACTTATGTCTATAATAGTTTTTGATATTTTTCACAGGTCCTAAGTTATTTGCATTAAACTGAAAATTACCTGAATTATTATATTTTTAACATATTTTTTTTTATTTTAATTAAATAACTTAGGACCTGTGAAAAATATCAAAAACTTTTATAGATATAAGTTATAGGAAACAAAGTGTTCTACAAAATATGTTCTTTAAAATTTTCTCATGAAATTGATGGTTGCGTCAAAAAATTGAAAAAATATTAAAAATTCTCTTTAGTTCAACTTTGATCTCGAATAACTTTTGAAGGAATAAATATATCAAAAACTTGTTCAAGACCTTTTTTGTAGATCGTTCAATTTTCTACAAGAATATACCTTGGTCATTCCGAAATATTGTCACCAACGTGAGCTATAAAATTCCAAAGTGCAAGAGAATATTGTTCCAATGTTATTTAAATGGAAAATCGAAATTTCCGATGCGGCACTTCTTAATATTAATATTTAAAGCTTAAACTTTCACAGGATTTTTTTTTGTCATTTCCAACAATAATTTTGAAAAATCTTACCCAAAAATTATTTTCTTGAAATATTCCACTGAATCATATTTTATTAATCCGTTTGGTTCGAGTTCATTGCTTTTGTGCTTTGAAATTATCTGACAGGATTATTTTAAATTTCAAGGCTACCATTATTTTTATCACAACATTAAATTACTTGGACCAAGACATTTCCGCCCATCATTTTATAATCGTCTTCAGTGTAAATATAATTCTAAAGTATAATTACAATAATTACGAAGCTCATAAAATTTAAAGCTCCATAAAATAAGGGCAACACATTCCATTAACTAATTGTTTCAGTTAAAATATTCCATAAATAAATTGGAATTGGGTGTTTTGTATGAAAAGCTTTGTTACACGGAGAGGATGGAGGTGAATTGTGCTTTATCACCAAAAAAAAAAAAAAAAAAAAATGTGGGAAAATCAAGGAAGGGACAGGAAGATGTTAGTTGATAAAGCGAAACTTATTTTCCCGTAGAAAAAATTAAAGGAACAAATGTTACGAGTGGTGTGCCGGAGTCGAGCTGAAACTTGGGAAAGTTTTGCTGTTGTTGATTTTTTTCCTTTCTTTCTTTCAGTGTTTCAAATGTAATTATACGCTTTACAACGAGTACTACATGAACTATGACAATAGTTATCAAAGTATAAAGTTGATTTAAACTTCCATATTATCGTCGTCGCTGGCTGGCACAATAAATTGTTATTGGTTCAGAAGAAGAGCAGACTAGACAAGACACCAGGCCACCACCACGACGACGACGACACGACAGCAAAAACGACGACCAAATTAAATTTTTCCTCAGTTCAGTAAAAGTTCACGACAAGACGGACTCGAATTCAATTGGTCACACACATACAAAAACACTGCGCGAGCTTAATCGAGCTTTCAAACCATCGAGGGTTTTTTT
Organism: Sisyra terminalis; assembly: GCA_958496175.1. NCBI lineage: Eukaryota > Metazoa > Arthropoda > Insecta > Neuroptera > Sisyridae > Sisyra > Sisyra terminalis. Next base: position 3,504,052 of record OY292275.1, on the reverse strand, counting down.
TTTTGACCGCTCTTATTTGCAATCGTAAATTGAATCTTCATGTCTAAAATATAGAAAATATAAATTTTGCATGTTTCGATAATAATTGCAATACTTGCCGTTTTAGTATATCAGTCCTGATTGATTTATCAAAGCTTTAAAAAGCTCAAATAGTATTGGACTATTGTAAAAATTTGAACCATTGGTGAAGACCTTCCCAATATCCTAGTAACTCAGCCATTTCTTTTGATCCTGTAAAATTATATTGAAGATTAAACTTAAAAGCTCTACTAAAGCCTATAATTTAGTTGAACACATAAAATCTTAGACGTTATTTTGACAAAATCAATTTTTTTGATATTCAACCTACAAAAGTGATAAAAATTAAGGATCAAAGATTGTATTTACTTTTTTTTTTAAATAAGACAATTCAGGTTGTTTAAGATCGGTTTTTTTTATTTATTTTAATTTTTTAACTTTTTATTTATTTATTGAATTTAAATTGAAAATATTTTATTCTTGTGAATAAAGAAGCCTGATGAAGTTACAATACGTAACGAAACGTAGCTAATTGAATAATAAAAATATTAAACAAAAAAACCGATCTTAAACAACCAGAATTGTTTTCTTATTTAAAAAAAATAAAAGGTGAGATCGGAATTTTATCATCTATTTGTATTTACTATCATTTTCTCTGAATTAAATTTTAATTTAGCATTTGAGAACCAAAAAAATGTTCAAGAAAACGATTTTGCATTTAATCATTTCAATTCATCATATAAGAAGGACAAACTTTACGATTACTTCTAAGGGGCCAATCATAAAATACGTTCGCATACAAGGAGGGGAGGGGTCTTTCTGAGTGTGACAGGGGGGACGGGGGGTCTTCGGTAACGTGACGTTCGCCGTTCGTCAAAAAATTTTAAATTAATATTTCTTTCGACTATTTTATTTTTATTTTTTATCATGATAAAAAGTCATTCATTTCATATTTAATAAATATTAAATATATAGAAATGTGTGCACTTTTAATTGAAATTTATCATATTCAGGGGGTGGGTCTTAGTTTTGTGACGAAATATTTCTAGAGGGATCACAGAAAATGTGACACAGCGTGACAATGGGGGGAGGAGGTCAAAAAAAGCTTATTTTAGCGTGACGTATTTTATGAACGGCCCCATAAGAAAATCATCTTTTACTTATAACAAATATTAAAATAAAACTTTTCAGTCAAGTCAAGATCAAATCAAGCATCTCTGTTGAAAATATGAAGATTAATTAAAGGAGGAATTTAATGGTTTCAAGATTGTTGTGAAGTAACAATGAAGAAGACTGAATATTTGGAAAATTTGTTCAGATTGTTATCAAATTGGCTTAATTTTTTTCAAATGTGTTTACTAAGGCAAAAAGAAACTTTTCAATCACTCATATTGATCTAAACCAGTTGTCTTCAACCCTATGCTCGTGGGCACTATGGTGACCTCAGACTATTTTACCTATGTTGGATCTATGGGAAAAATAATGATTTTTTTTAACTTTTGAAGTTATACTTCTCTACAGTGGCGTAGCTACCTAGAGGCTAGGCGGGGCAGTGCCCCGGGGCCTTCAAGCTCAGGGGATCCTCGAATCCTTACCAGAAATTTTGATCGAACTGAACTTCTGGATATTCAGTTGGAAGTTTTCCAATTATGTATGGAAATAATGAGCAAATGTGGAGTGCTAGAATGCGACCTAACGGAAGTATTTACAGCAATATTATTATTCTTTACAATTCCTGTCACTTCTGCAGCAGCTGAAAAGTCATTTAGCAAATTAAAAATAATAAAAAATTATTTAAGAAATAATATGGGCCAAACTCGACTCCGATATTTATCGCTAATAGCTATTGAAAACTAAACTGCACCAAGCCTGGATTTAAACGAAGTCATTGATACCTTTGCGAAAACTAAAGCTAGGAAAAAATTGTAAATATAATTGTTATTTAGTCAGTTGGTAGGCCCGACCTTTACATAATAAACCCTTGAATCTTCTCTAATTCGTTTTATTAGCCAAACCTACACCAAGTATTAATTGTAATTTATGTTGTTACTGTTTAATATTTTTATTACCTGCCCTGCAGTGCACAAAAAAGTGCTTAAGTAGCTTAGCATTTTTAAAGTATTTGTATATTTCATATTTTTATTTGATAATATCTAATTAGTTTACATAGCAGTGGGGCCCAATTTTTTAATTTGCCCCAAGGCCCTTGGTTATCTAGCTACGCCACTGGTCATGAAGGATATTAATTTCACAAGAGAATCCTTTACAATGCCAAGATTTTCACCAACTTCTTATCCCCCTATGACCTAGAGTTGCCGTCTTAGTATCATGAGAATTATCTTTGAAAATGCAATGGACAAGAATCCAAAAGTATGCGTGGATTTTGATCAGCGATTTATCTCTAATTTGTATATGAAACAAAAAGTTAAAATTCCTCTAAAAGAGACCACAAACCATTCTAATGCCAGAAGTGCCAACATTGGCTTAAGAAATTTCAATCTGGTGATCATAATTTCAAGGATGAGCTTTGGAATGGACAGTGCAGCCGAGTGGATGAAGCATTTCTAAAGCCGAAAATTGAAGAAAATTCAATGTTGACTCTTGATGAATTATCGCAGAAAATCAGCACGTCAAGATCAAACATCCTTCGATATCTTAAAAGAATAGGAAATTGAATTCCGCACTGCTACGCCGCAAGAAAAGTAACAGTATTACCCTTTTCTTTGCAATGTTATCGCTTGGGACGAAAAATAGTTCCATGGGTCCTCTGTATGTGATAAAAATTAGGTTTTCCTCTTCATTTACCAATTTTAACCTCTGAATCAAGATTACACTTTTGAGATGCATTATTGTACGTATGGTGGGATTCAAAAGGCATTATTTATCGTGGAGTCCTGAAACAAGCCCAAACTTCTAACGTACTCGCTTTTCGGTGAAATGCAAAACTTGGTGAAAGATTTACTAAAAATAATTAACAAATTGAGGTTTAAAATTTTAATATTAATAAGGATATTGTTACCGAGACGACCATCTTTCCCTTTGTTTACAAAATAGATGGAATGGATGATAAAGCTCTGGAAGAATGTGAAAATTTTAGGAATGGACGTGGAAATCATCAAAGTCATTAAATACGTAGATCACCAGGTACTAAAATTTGTTGGCTAAAATGAAAAAAAAAATAGAAAAATCGCTTGATTATTTTCGGGAAAATTTTTGAAATAAGGTTGTAAAGTTAAAAGCTCTGAGAATATTGAAATAAGAAATACCTCTTCACACCAACAAGAAGACTATACAACAGAAAAAGGTTGACGGATTCAAATGTTTATAGGCCATAATTACCAAAAATGGAAATAAATTTATTAGTCAATTTAAACAGCGTTTAGCTATGGAGAAAATCGCATTCAAAAGCTAGAAAAATCTTTTGATTGAAAAATTGAACTTTAACGTGAAGAGTGTACCATCATGTGGATCCCATGTGGGGATTTGCAGGGGCAGTTTGGGAACTTCAACGTTAAAGGGGCACCACAGGAAGAATTGATAAAAAAAGATAAAGTAATAATAAAGATAAGTATTTCATATTCATAAGCTCGCAATAAGGAATTTAAGTCCTTAAAAAATATTACTCAATATTTCTATTAACAAACAAATAAAGTTTTAACGTTAAGTTGAAATAAGAATGGAAGATAGGGAAATATATTTTTTACGATTCGTGTAAATATTAATTAAAGACTAAATTCCAATTTTATTTTTAATTGTATCAACTGCTAAATTTCATCCTTTTTCCGCATAAAAAAAATCCTAAATTTACTTAATTATAGTTAAATTGTTCCACATTTAAATGGATCCTATTTAGTTGGTCTAATGGACGTTACATATATAGTTTAAATAAATTCGAATTAAAATGAGGCCATGGGAGCCAAACAAGGCATTTATCATTTTAATAAAACTAGATGAAATTCATCCCGAAAATAATAAAAAAAAAAAAATGTAAATTTAATGCTCTTAATAAAGTTTTAACGAAATTATCTCATTAATTTACCACGATGTGAAAATGCGTCAAAATAAAGTTGAGTTTTTACCCGAAATAAATTTGAATAAATTACCCAATTTTTCCGCGCTTGTGTTGTTGGCCGCGTCGCGGCGACGGCAAAATTTAAATTTTTTTTTTAAAATTATTCAATTGTGATTTTGGTCGAATGAAAAATCGTTTGGTTCGTTGCTTGCCTTGTGAAAATTTAGGATTTTTAATAGGAATGTACAAACAAGGGGATGAGAATTTAAGTTTTGAATTATCTTGTTTAGATAGTAACACAATGAAGTCAAGGTAGCCGAGTCACGTATAGAGGGAAATTGGGAGCGATTTTGATTTTATGAGACGCCATCAACCCTTGTTCCAGGGGTGGAATATATGTATACGTATGCCTAATGGGTGAAATGGGGAACGCATGCATTTCTGGATGGAAAAACAAGTTGGAGTTAAATCTTGGTGGCGATGTAGAGGGTGGGATTGGGGTGAGCTTTCGCTTGTGTTAAGTGGCCATTGTTGTTGTACAAGCGCGAGCAAAGTACCCACGGCAATTGTTGAAACGGAAATTTTTCGTACGAGGCTGTTTTGTACGTGTTAAATAAAATTTGTCTTAAATTTTATTGCAGCGTGAATTATTTATTTGCTTGTTAACGAAGTTGTTCCAGGTTTTCTTTTTTTTTTGCTTTTTCCATGAAGTAGGTACTTGGCTTAGATTTTATTCGATGTAGAAAATTAACTATGGAGATTTTCTTGCGTATGTTGCAAAAATGTTTTGATTTTAAATCATGAAATGCTTGGAACCTAAAAATTGAGTTATTAGTTTATTTTTAAATTTGTATTTAAATTCCAATTACCTATTCATTCATTGTTCCCATGCATTTGGGCCTTTATGGATGTCGTAGAAGGAAAACCTGGAAAACTTCGCCAGGAACAGATGGCGCTGGGGGGAATTTAACCTCACAAAAACTGCCGTTAGGCAGGAAGTACCAGGAAATTTCTAAAAACTCTTCGAAAATTTGAAAAATTCCTGTTAAAATTTCATTTTATGTTACCAAGTAATTGTGGAATCCCATTTTTCCATAACGATTGCCCCTAGTAACCAATTACGTATAACAAAATACCTTTAACTGAAATTTTTTTTTGCAACAATTCAAAATTATCATATTTAATACCAATAATTGATTTTAAATCTTTCTTATTGTTTGAAAACTTCTTGATATCAGTTTAGCCTAAAAATATTATTTTAATAATCGATAAATAAGTATAATATCTAATACCTTTGTCCGTATTTCTTGAACCTCGTGCCAATGTTTTGATTTTAAACAATGAAATGCTTGGTACCTAAAAATTGAATTATTAGTTTATTTTTAAATTTGTATTTAAATTCTAATTACCCATTCATTCATTGTTCCAATGCATTTGGGCCCTTCGTGGATGTAGTAGAAGGAAAACCTGGAAAACTTCGCCAGAAACAGATGGCGCTGGAGGGAATTTAACCTCACAAAAACTGCCGTAAGGCAGGAAGTACCAGGAAATTCCTAAAAACTCATCAAAAATTTGAAAAATTCCCGTTAAATTTCCTTTTTACGTTACCCAGTAATTGTGAAATCCAATTTTTCCATAACGATTGCCACTAGTAACCAATTATGTATAAGAAAATATCTTGACTGTAAATTTTTCTTGCGACAATCCAAAACTGTTATATTTCATACCGATAATTAAATTTAAAATCTTTTTAATTGTTTGAAAAGGTCTTGATATCAGTTTGGTCTAAAAATATTATTTTAATAATCGAAAATATAATTATTTCGAATACCTTTGTTCGTATTTTTTGAAGCACGTGCCAGCCATCGTCTTTTCTAAATCGGAAGTGACTAGTATCATTGTTTAGTTTAAAAATTTAAGTTGGCATCATTTTTAAAATTTTTAAAATGGCAACCAAAAGGAAGTAGGTTTAAACATCCACTGAACATTTTTTTTAAAGTAACTCCATATCTTTTTCTTTCAGTGGAAAATCTGACAACTTAATTATAAGTAAAAAAAAAATAATTACCAACAAAATTCCCAAGTGTCAATTTTTATTTCTTACGAAAATAAAAATTCAATATTTAATAGTTTCAAGGAAAGTCGTCAATTTATTTGTTTCCAGTCGCAAACAAGTCTAAAATTATAGTTTGTTTTTTTTTTTTTTATTATTCAATTGACGTAAATTTCACCGTAGCACACTTCAGGTACTCGGGGAATTACAATCAATCATTCGAAATAAATTTTCCTTTTCAATTTTTTATTAGTCAATAATAATGATAATTCATTTTATTTTGCCTCAGTTTTTTATGGAAACAAAAATATATTGAGAAATCAATAGCGTAAATATATTTCTTTTCTGTAGACATTGGAACAATTATGTTCCACACTAAAAGGGGAAATAAAATCCTTTCAAATTTGCCGCATAATTCCACTCAAAGCTGTCTTGATGTCTTTTCAAAGCCCCCCCCCCCCTCCACCCACGTGTCTAAAGCGCGAAAAACAAATCGACATGTAATGAATTAATATAAAATCAATATCAAATAAATAGCAAATAACTTGAAACACGGTAAGTGAAAATAATTTTTTCATGCTCCATAAGTGAAAATCAATGTTCCCATGTGTGCGTTTCCCAATAAATATATTGTATTTGTATATATATATACACTATATAGGAATATTGCAAACAAAAAGCCGGTTAACTAGAGAATGATTGATGAGCTTTCAACGAAAGACTACATATCATAATTTTTTTCAAAATTGCATGTAATACATCATATTTTTCAAAAACGTTTCAATCATATTCTTTTCCATGTATGTTGGGTAATAATAGTTGAAAGACGTGAAATTTTTTTTTTAATTCTTTTACTCATGCAAAATTAAACAAATAACTAAAGCGTTAAAGTGTGCAAACACATTTTATATAAGCACAAAAGCTTAATTTTTGTTGATATTGATTTTTTGCATCTGAAGTTATTCTATAATTTGAAGAGGTTTTCCCGTGGCTGTACAAACCAAAGCTTCATACTAAATCGATAAGTAGAGCTTTTTTCAATAAAAATGTCTTCATTTTTGGTTAAAACGTTATTCCCTTGTTTTTTATTAAATTTTCTGTAAGCCTAATTGAGATCTACGTAGCTATTTGGAATCAATTGTTTGAAAAACAAATTTCATACATCTTTTGTTTTATGTCAATATTATTTGTCTTATAAAGGTATTGTGACCAAAAAGAAATAATTTTTCAAAATTTCGATTACCAATGATCATCGAAACGGCAAACTTTTGAGATTTACTGAATGATTTTGGAATTTTAAACGATTTTCTTGAAAATGGTACATTAAATTTCCTTTAAACTTTCCACCTTTACTACTAATGCTAAGGTCTACAAGTTTTATATGAAACTTTTTTCTATAAAAGTTCAGTGAAATACACTTTACTGGTGTACAAGTACAAACATCACAAAAATTCAAGTAGGCAAATGGCATGTTACTCTTAGTTGGCGTGTGTTTAACTACTGTCAGACATTCATTTGTTTCGTAATTGAACTATTATACTTTCAAACTTTAGGCTTAATTTTCTCGAAAATGGAACAAAAAAAAATTATTTAAAGCTTTTTTCTGTAGAAGTTCATTAAAACACACTTTATTGGTGTTCAAGTAGAAAAATCACAAACATCCAAGTAGGCATATTACATGTTGTTCTTGATTGACGTGTGTTTGACTATTGTTAGACATTCATTTGTTCAGTAACTATTATAGACAAGCGAAAATCTTGGGACCAATCAAATTTTAAGCTTTGTTTTCTGGAAAATGGTACAAAAAATTTTGTTCAAAACTTGCCACATTTACTACTAAAGCGTAGATCTACAAATTTTGTTTGAAGCTTTTTTCTATAAAATTTTATGGAAATACACTTTACTGGTGTTCTAGTGCAAACATCACAAACATCCAAGTAGCCATATTATGAGTACGTAGTACTCTCAATTGACGTGTATTTAACTACCAGCAGATATTCATTTGTTCAATAGCTAAACTATTAGACAAATGAAAATCTTCGGACCAATCAAATTTTAGGCTTCATTTTCTCGAAAATGGTACCGAAAAATGTCGTTTAAACTTTGCAACAATGCTACCATTGTTAAGGTCTTCAAGTTTTATTCGAAACTTTTTTCTGTAAAATGTCATTAAAGTATACTTTACTGGTGTTCAAGTAGTTCAAGTACAAACATCACAAACGTCTAAACAATTGTACGTTACTCTAAATTGACTTGTGTTTGACTATTTTCAGACATTCATTTGTTTAGTAAGTGAACTATTAGACAAGCGAAAATCTTGGGACCAGTCAAAATTTAGGCATCATTTTCTCCAAAATGGTAGAAAAAAAATTATTTAAACTTGCCACATTTACTATTAATGCTAAGGTGTACAAGTCTTATCTGAAACTTTTTCCTAAAAAAAATTATTAATATATAATTTACTCGTAAACAATTACAAACATCACAAATAACCCTGTTACTTTTAAGTACCTAATGTTTTTAGTTGTTATCCGATATTCTTTTGTTGAACAATTGAAAAATTAAAAAAACGAAAATCTTAGAATTTTGAAATTCATCTATTCAGTTATGGATACTTTGGTTATTGTTTTTTTTTTCACCCAGTTTAATTCGTAGTTTGTTCCCAAACAATAAGTGTCAGGAATGGGGGGGAGGTAAAAACCATACCATTTTGAATATTTTGATATATTAAGGACAAATTTCGGTTAAAAATCATTAGTGTCCTCTAATTGAGGTAATGCACCAGGTACAAACATCATACATATGCCATAAACATAATATTGCCTAATACTTATAAATTTATATAAAATAATAAAAAAAAACAGTTTTCAACTGTTTCTGATTATTTATTTCGCCTTAAGCTTTCAAAGCTTTCTTTTTAAGCTCCGAAAACCGTTACATAATGGTACTGTAAATAGCAAAAAAATAATCACATTTAGTTATTGGAAGTGAGGAGAGGAGGGCGAGGATGATGACTCTTCCTGAATTTAAGACAAATATTTCTCATTTTAAATATTTTTTCTAAGGAAAAGCGAAAAAAAAATTGAGCAACTATGTCAACGGAAAATAATTCAAGAAACCCCTATAAAAAACAAACGCCCATCGAAAGACAAACGCGAGTCTCAAGGAAACCTTTCAAGTCACTTGCAAGCAAAATAATCTTCAATTAGCCAAACATTGATGAAAACAAAAGAAGAGAAAAAAACAATTTTTCTTTTCCATCAAGTTGCAATTTCGATTGTCAATATTTAACCGGGAAAAACAACTTTGGAAAAACAAGACAGCAACGACCGACGAAAAGCCGATAATTATTTATTGTGAATCAATTCGAGTTGGCTGTGCCGGAAAAATTTGATTGCACTAAATAATGTAGGTTGAGATGGTGGAGGTTGACGTGGACTTGCCAGGGGCCGGGGGGTGGGGTGGCAGGACGGATTCAGATAATTCAATATTGATTCGACAAATGAAAAACATGTTTTATTCACGCGACAGTGTTTTGTGTTTGGCATGGCTTGACTGACTTGGATCGGATTGTTACATGGAAAAGTTCAAAGGTTTTCTTCATTCAATTTGAAAGAAAAATCGAGCGCCCCCTAGTTGTGTGCCACACATCCATAGCCAACTTTTGAATATTTTATGTGGCATTGTCCGTCGCTAACTTCTCGTCTCTGGCCATTTTTACTTGTTTCGACTGGATTTTTTTTTCAGGTTTATAATTAAATACAAATACCTAGGCAAGTTTGCAGATCGGAAAACCTGAAAATTCTTTTTCTTTTCACATTTTTTCCTTCTTGGTTTAGGGATTTTAGTAAATACACGTTTTTTGTATCATTAAATTATTTATTCAAATTAAAATCGAGTTAAAATTGTTATGAAATAAAATTCGAGTACATATTATTATTATAAAAAAAAAATGATTAAAAAGACCAGCTTAATTATTTGCAGCATTTGCAGTCGCGGCAGTCGTAGTCCGAGTCGGAATCGCTGTAGGATGATGGACTTTTGCGTATGTAGATCTTTTCCTTGCGTTTATTGTTGCGTTTTTTGGTGGTTTTGGGGTTGCGTTTGGGTTTGCGACGACTATAGCAATCGGAATCGGACTCGGACGAATCATATTGGCAGGAACAGGACGAACCACAAGATTCCGAATCGGAATAGCAATCATCGTATCCACGACAGGAATTCATCGCTTTCTTCACACTTGGCTCCTTTTTCACTTTGGGTTTCGAGGCAGATTTTTTCTTCGCCGCCTTTTTCTTCGGTGGCTTTTTTTTATCACAATCCATTTGGTTTTACGGCACACAACCGATTGTTTAAAAAAAATATATATAATCAACTTGTTGATATTGATTGAATCAAAGTTAAAATTGCAATGATTTACAAAGATTTATTTTCGAGAACATTAACAAGTGGGTAGTAGGGGGGCGCGTTGGGATGAGAAAAACAAATCGAAATTATTGCCTTTTATGGTAATGAAGGTAAATTTTTGCGTAGTCAACCAGTTGCAACAAATTTTTCTCTATTAAATCATTCGCAAATCAACAACTGCAAAAATTTTGCAAATATGAAATATTTTTCATTGTATCATTAAATATTTAATTGAACACTGAAATGATTTGAATTTTCCCGATAAATAATTAAACGAGAAAAAAGAATCATTTAATATTTGATGCATTCAAAACATAGTTAATAATATGAACGATAAATTTCAATAAAAAACATATTTGAAAATTGAGAAATAATTAATGCAATTTTTGAAAAAAGAATTATTTTTTTGCTGTGATTTTTATTTTATATCTCTGCTCTGAAATTAGAGGAAAACAGTGGAAAATAGTTAGATTTAGGTTGGCAATAGAAAAGTCAACTGAATTCATGATATGCCATCAATTTGTCCAAGGCATTCTTGATCATTTCCTCGAAATATTTTTCCTGAAATTTAAATGTTATGGTAGAGTCCTTCCATATCAACAAATCATTAAGCGGGGGTGGCAGCATATATTTGATTTTAATAAATAAAATTAAAGATAAATTTTTGAGTAGTAACTACTAGATGCATTCAAAACATAGGTCATAATATGAACATTAAATTTCAGTAAAAAACATATTTGAAAATTAATAAATAATTAATGCAATTTTTGAAAAAAAAAAACAATTTTTTTGCTGTGATTTTTATTTTGTATCTCTTTGCTCTGAAATTAGAGGAAAATAGTAAGACTTAGGTTGGCAATAGAAAAGTCAACTGAATTCATGATATGCCATCAATTTGTCCAAGGCATTCTTGATCATTTCCTCGAAATATTTTTCCGAAATATTATATTTAAATGTTATGGTATGGTAGAGTTCTTCTATTTCAACAAATTATTAAACGGGGTTTGATGCATGTGTTTGATTTTAATTGATAAAATTGAGGGTAGTAATAAAATTTTAGGGTTGTAACTACTAAAGCATCATCATTTATTTTTATTATTACATTTTTTTTGATAAGTAGCCATCGGAAATGAAAAATTAGTCAATTACATACTTGTACGTAATGGGTTTGGAGTGATTTTTACTTTTTTTTAAATGGGTACTAAATGTGCATTTTATATTATAAAAAGAAAAATTCGACTCATATGAATTCAATCATATAAATTTTGCACAATTTTTGTACGATTTTCAATTGGGTCCTGTGGTAAACCAGGTGCAGATTAACAACTAAAATTTTCTTATAAATAAATTACAATTAGCGCAATCGTTCAAATATATGCACTTATCAAAAAGTATGTAAAGGCCATATTTTTTTTAATTGATAGATTAGGTCCTAAAAACATAATTTCTCCAGAAAAATCCGTCGCCTTCCGGCGACGGCCTCTTCGACATTGACATTTCCGAAAACAAATTTCTTTTTTCAGTGTAATTTATAAACTGTACTAGATACAAATAAAATAGTTATTATCAAAATGAAAGCTGAGGATTTTTCCTACAGAAAAGGTTCTTTACTGATTTTCCATAAAGCATATGAATTTTGAAATTTTAGCCAATTTTAAATTTGAAAGACTAAAATTAAAAACATAATTGTAGTTAATATTTAGTAATTGCAAAATTTAACTGTCACAAAAAATAATAATTATACGATTTTTTTTAAACTTTTCTTTTCTTTGAGTAGAAACACATATAACAGTTAAAAGAAACTTTATTATTGATAGGAAGGCGAAGAAATGTCTTTACAATTCGTCTTTACAAGCAAATATTTTTATATGTAATGCCAAAAATTAGTTGAAGCAATCAAAATAAGATTTTTTCGCTGACTTTGAACAGTTATACTGTGTATACAATATATTAGATATATTGCAGTCCAATTTATTAAATTTGTATTTTATTATGTTAAATTATACTACATAAATTGGACTGCAATATATTTTATATATTGTATACACAGTAGTTGAAGCAAATTTTCAAAATATGGTAATTATCGATGGGTTTTTAAAAGGAAATCTACAGTTCATTCTACAAATTTCATTATTAGTCATACAATTGCTAAAAATAGTTATATTTTTGTTAAATAGTTATATTCAATTATCATAAAGTAAAACACCAAATATGTATTTTATAACAGTCAAGTGACCAACTAAATATAAGGAAATACAAATTCTCTATGAATGAAAAATCATTGTGTTATATTCAGTGGCGTAGCTAGGTAACCAAGGACTCTGGGGCAAATTTAAAAAATGGGGCCCCACTGATTTAGTAAACTGATTAGGTTTTATCAAATAAAAATATGAAATATACAAATACTTTAAAAATGCAAACCTACTTAAGTTCTTTTTTGTGCACTGCAGGGCAGGTAATAAAAATATTAAAGAGCAAAACCATAAATTACAATTAATACTTGGTGTTGGTTTGGCTAATAAAACGAAATAGGAGAATTATCAAGGGTTTATTATATAAAATTCGGGCCTACCAACTGACTAAATAACAATTATATTTACAGTTTTTTCCTAGCTTTAGTTTTCGCAAAAGTATCAATGACTTCTTATAGATCCAGGCTTAATACGGTTTTGTTTATTGCTATTTGCGATAAATATCGGAGTCGAGTTTGGCCCATATTATATCTTAAATAATTTTTTATTATTTTTAATTTGCTAAATTGACCTTTCTGCTGCTGCAGAAGTGACAGGAATTGTAAAGAATAATAAAATTGCTGTAAATACTTCCGTTAGGTCGCATTCTAGCACTCCATATTTGCTCATTATTTCCTTACATAATTTGTGAACTTCCAACTGAATTTCCAAAAGTTCAGTTCGATCGAGATTTCTGGTAAGGATTCGAGGGTCCCCTGAGCTTGAGTGGCCCGGGGCACTGCCCCGCCTTGCTACGCCACTGGTTATATTGCTTTTTAGTCCTGGTATCTGGGCCACAATTTCCTATGAAGTCCAAACTCCCAGACTCCAATCATTATTCTTGACAACTAAAAGACAACCGTATATCGATTCTTATATGGTAGGAACCATTAAACAAGATACTAACCTTGGGTGTAACTTTTAAAAAGCAGATATTCAAATATGCCATTCAAAGAACCAGCTTTAGGCACACAAAAGTGTGTAATATGCATATGCAATAGTACTACGCATACCGCTGGTTCCAGACGACTTGCCTATATCTTACAACTTCTTATTTGACAATCAAGGTTTTACTATCGTATTTCATAACGCAAAGTGGAATTTGTATACATTAAACCGGTTTTCCACATAAAATAGTAAATTGGGTAACATCCATTGACGAAAGCCATATAATTGTACGTAAATTCTTTTCTATTTGAGTATCTTCTCATCATTCAAAAACCATTTTATTAATATCCATTGTATATATTGTATTATGGAAAGTTGTATCCATATAAATTTCTGAAACATGGTAAAGAAAATCTTTTAAATTTCTCCGAAAAACCATAAGTTTCTAATCTTAATTTAGATTTGTTGTTAGGTGAAATTTAAAATTTAATATCCGTTTTTTTCTTCAGTTTATCCATTAAGATGAAAAGAGCAAATCGTAAGTGATAAAAATAATGGGATGAACTAACGTAAAAAATGGATTATTTGGCGGATTTCCAAAGTGGTCGCTCGACAATCTCCAATAGTCTTTGGTAAGAGGAAAGGGCCTTGAGAAGCTTAATAAATTCTCGAGGTTTCTCTTTGCGGTTGTGGTGGAGAAACTAGAAAGCATACACCGAAAAACGAAAGGAAAAAAAAAAGCTTAAGGGAAAAGAAGAGAAGACGGAGATGCTTTTCGCGATCGTAAAATTAAATAAATAAACCAAACCCACCCGCATTTCTGTTAGTTGTAGTTTGGTAGACGAGAAATCTGAGAAAATGTTTAATAGAAAATTTTCGTCTTGTTCTCAATAGATAGATGGATGGATGGATAGAGAGACACGGGGTGTGGAGGGAGGAATCAAAAAATAAAGCACTCGTGTGCTTAGTCATGAATGAACGATTTTCTAACGTGTCTTGATTTTCGAGCTGCATTTTTCGAGGTCTTATCGCACAATATTCGCTCGAACAAACCGCCCGATATCGGCAATCAGCTCAATGGATCTTTATTTCGTTCTAAAATTATTATACTAATGGCCGACAGCTAGTAGCTAGTAGAGATGCATTTTAGTCGGGCGTGTTTTGCGCAACTTTACGAGCTTTCGGCCGATTGAGCTTCATTGCTGCAAAATTGTTAGATATCTAATTATTTTATAAACTATGCGCCACGGATAGGTGGTTGTGAAACTTGAGGAAAAACTTTTCAATTTTCTATGATAAATCTTTCAGAATTTTGAGGTTTTTGCCTCGAATTTCTCTACGAACGGAAACGTGAAAGTTTTTGCTTCGTGTTCTCGGTTTTCATTTGCAAACGAACATGTGAGAACTTAGTTTGGAGTTGAAGAAAATTAAAGAAAATTGATCAGTGTAAAAGGTTATACGACGTTGAGAATAATGAATCAGTCACCGACGAAAAAATTAGTCCATTTTTCAAATATTTGAAGAATTACTCTTTTTCGTCCAAGTAGTACATAAACTTTTAATTCAGCCAAAACATCTTTACTGATTACCTAAAAAAAAAAAAAACGTTAGATATAATTCCTGACACGCAAAATGTTGTATATTCATAAAGAAGCTATCTATTCTATACTAATATATAAAATTCTTACGTCTATCTGTATATTTCGATTTTGAAACCAATTTTAGGGCAAATATTTGTTTCAAGAGACTCTTATTCCGAATTAAACATTTTTAAAATTTTTGTCTGTCTGTGTCCCGATTTAACTAAAGAATTTGGTATTAAGATAAGTCACAATTTCCCTCATATGTTAGGCTACTTATCATTCCAAAAAAAATAATAAGGGAAGGTATTTCCTAGGGATAAAAACAGAAATTTTTACTTTAGACAGGTGAGTTATATATCATTGGAAAGGTAATTAAAAGTTAGAAAATAATCTGCAAAAATATTTTTAGTTAAACTGATAGCAATAAATAAAATGTATAAGACCACATACCATTTAAAATACACCCATGGTTGATGAAAATGTCCCAAGGACTATAATAAAAATATTAAAGTTCACACAATTTGTTACATAATATATAATAATACTTCTCAACAATTAATGTATGTGTAATAATACCTAATCTCAATTTTTTTAGTTGAACGATATATTGCATTAAAATTCCTTTAAGAAAATCTTCAACACCATCAAAGTACTTCAACCTTCCAAAGCCAACTATGCTCCATATCATGATATTGGTCATATTGGTTATATTGGTTAACATACCAGTTGGCGACTTTATAACCTCAACAATAAAATACAATAATTGATATCACATTTTCTTCTAAACGTAGTCGTTAATAAAATTTAGATCCAATTCTTCAAGTACAAGCCGTATAAAAGAAATCTCAAAAGCTCCGCTTTGAGAACCAAAATGGCCAACCTAAAATATATGTATTATTGATCAAATTTCAATGTTTTATGTCAATTTTTACCAAAGTTTTATTCGAATTAATTAGTGCTTCATAATTAATCAATTTCCACATATTTTTTTAATATAATTCACAAAAAACTAGCCGAGATTGTAGTTAAATTATCATGAAACTAAACCACGTGCACTTAAGTTCAAAAACAAAAACAATTCGATTATTGAAAATAAATATTTTTTTTCCAAGTTAACTTCATGGTAATTAAATAAGCCCGGATATAAGCGGGAATTTCAAATTTCAAAAGTTCAATGCTTTCACCCAAAAAAAGTAATTAATTTGACTAAATAAACGTAACATTGACTGACAATGGTTTTTTTTTAAATTTTCAAACTACAATAATTGAACTACAATCATTTTAATAATTCAATAATCAATTTTAAATTTCATTTTAATAAATTAAAACTTTTCATCTCATTTGCATTATGCATTTGTAATTAATTTACTATGTATTCAATTAAAAGCGATGTCCGGTTATAACTATTTAAAATTACATACAGAAAATTGAACTGATTTTCCCAATTCCCCAACTGTGATTTTTCATTGTTAACGTCAATCATTTTCTTCGTGCAGTTGCGTCATTTAGTTGGCGAGCAAAGATCGTTCAAATAGTCATAATTAATTCTAAATATTTGATTAATATTCTCCAGTTTGTAATTATTTAAACACAAATATCAATTAGCATAATTAATGCCCATTGTGCCCGTTGGTCCACATAGAAAGTTAACGATCCGACAACATGCAAACAGGTAGATAGATCGTAAATCCCAAATCTCAATTTCGAAAAGGGTACACTCACATATATATAGAATATCCAAGGGTACCTAATGCCTATAGGTTTTATAAAACATAATAATGAATGGCCATAATTTCGGAATATTTATTATCCAATCGAGACGTTTATTTGATGTACAAAAAGTTCATTCAACGTTCGTTTTGTATCGAGAATATCTATTACGGCTTTTATTTATTTAATCTAGCGTTTGCACCCTCTCGCCCATCGCACCCGGCGTTGGCAGCGCTTCATCCCCCGGCTTTTGTTGGCGACTGGGGAATTTAGACTGTGTAGGATATCTGCCGT
Organism: Sisyra terminalis; assembly: GCA_958496175.1. Taxonomy (NCBI): domain Eukaryota; kingdom Metazoa; phylum Arthropoda; class Insecta; order Neuroptera; family Sisyridae; genus Sisyra; species Sisyra terminalis. The sequence continues at coordinate 3,486,856 of OY292275.1, read as the reverse complement.
TTAAATACAACGGTCGGGGTATTTTTGCGAACGGCAAAAAAGACGGAGTTCAGCCAACGTATATCAACAGTTATAATGTTTTGAGCTTTTTCTCATTTGAATTACTCCATTAACTCGGTGACAGCTTTTTGCGAATTATTGTGTTCGCTATTTTTCGTGTTTTCGTGCGCCAATATTTGCGAGGTGAAATGAGCGCTTTTTGCGCGAGCTTTGTACCACCGCGTGGTGTGCCGAAAGCTTTCAACTCAAATAGGACAAGACGAATTTTCATTTCAGAGTTGTAACTCACTTAATGGTTTTAGTGTGGGCTATAATTGGTCTTCATTGTCATTAATAACTCAATGTTTACCATTTAAAAAAATACAAGTTTTTCAGCAATATTTATACAATTTAACAACCGCACATCTTTATTAGCTACGAAAAAATACAATCGAAACTAAAAATAGATTTTCCACATTAGGGTGGGTCAAAAAAATCGATTTTTTTTACAAGTGACACGGAGAAATGGGTTGCTAGACACCTTAAAATAATTCTTACCAAGTATGAGCTCTTAATTTTAATAGGAAGATCCTCCGCGTCGCAGTTTTGTATTTTTTTCTCAGTCCAATAGAATAAAATTCATACCTCATCATTTATCGATTGTACAGAAAGATGTTCTGAACAAATTTTTTAGGAAATTTAATGCTCTGCAAAAAAGGTATTCTATATTTTTTCCGTAAGCCTCACCATTTGAAAGATATTAAGGATTTAATTTTGATTATTTTAAGACAAATTTCATTTTTATTTATGAATTTCATAACTCGACAGGAAATGACTCTTATACAATGTGCAATACAAATTTTTGTTGGAAATGAACTGCTCTACAAAAATGGTTTCTTATGTTTTGGCGATTAAATTAACAGTTCAAAAGATATTCACCATCAAACTTTCTTGTGTACGGATTTTAAAAGTTTTTGATGAGATATTCGAATAATTTCAATTTAATTTATCGAAAAAATTACTCAACTTGCAACAAAAACTTGTTTGAAAACTGAAATAAAAAACTTTTTCATAACTAATTGAACATTGTTTTTCTCTAATACTGAAATATATCATAATTAGGGTGATTTTTTTTTACTTTTTTAGTCCCATCGTGAAATTTTGTTGGAAATACCAAAAAAAATATTCCCTGAAAGTTTGAGCCCTATATATTAATTATAAGTCCTCGACCAAAGGTGTAAAGATTTCCCATTGAAAATACACGAAAACACTGATTTTTTATTTTTAAATTTCTATATCTCAGTGGAATTTTATGGGATCGCTTTTACCGAAGATGGTTTTTTCTCAGAATTAAACGCTCTACAATAGAGCCCATTGCGACAAAGTCGTAACTCACACCGGTGAGGTAGTACGGATCACTGAACCTAATTTTTCCATAAAATTCGAGTTTTTTTTTGCATTTATCTCGTAAATAACAAGAGCTACGGAAAAATTATAAATGAAAAACTTGTAGAGAATTTGATTTCCTACAAAAAAGTTCATGTAGATCAAATCGCGAAGATCAATATTAAACGAGATATTAAGCCTTGAATTTTATGGAAAAATCAGGTTCAGTGATCCGTACTACCTCACCGGTGTGAGTTACGACTTTGTCGCAATGGGCTCTATTGTAGAGCGTTTAATTCTGAGAAAAACAAATCTTCGGTAAAAGCGATCCCATGAAATGCCACTGAGATATAGAAATTTAAAAATAAAAAATCAGAGTTTCCGAGTATTTTCAATGGGAAATCTTTACACGTCTTGGTCGAGGACTTAAAATTAATATTAAGGGCTCAAACTTTCAGAGAATTGTTTTTTTGGTATTTCCAACAAAATTTCACGATGGGCCCCAAAAAAGTAAAAAAAAAATCACCCTAATCATAATATATGTATAATGAAAACTTTACTTTTTTATTAATAAATATTTAACTATGCGATAAATAATGTACAATTTATTTTTTTTAAATGGAGACAAATATACTCAAGCATAAAAAAAAAACTTGAAAAATATTTTGAAGTTTCTCAGTTGATAGAAACTAAAATTCGTGTAAATTTTCTCAAAAATTATAAATTAAATTGAAATTATTCGAATATTTTATCAAAAACTTTTAAAATCCGTACACATGAAAGTTTGATGATGAATATCTTTTGAACGGTTAATTTAATCGCCAAAACATAAGAAACTATTTTTATAGAGCTGTTAATTTCCAACAAAAATTTGTATTGCGCATTGTATAAGTGTCATTTATTGTCGAGTTATAAAATTCATAAACAAAAATGAAATTTGTCTTAAAATAATCAAAATTAAATCCTTAATATCTTTCAAATGGTGAAGCTTACGGAAAAAATATAGAATACCTTTTTTGTAGAGCATTATATTTCCTAAAAAATTCTTTCAGAACATTTTTCTGAACAATCGATAAATGATGAGGTATGAATTTTTTTCTATTGGACTGAGAAAAAAATACAAAACTGCGCTGCAGAGGATCTTCCTATTAAAATTAAGAGCTCATACTTGGTGAGAATTTTTTAAGGTGTCTAGCAACCCATTTTTCCGTGCCACTTGTAAAAAAAAAATAATCAAGTTTTTTGATCCACCCTAATGTAGAAAATCTATTTTTAGTTTCGATTGTATTTTTTGTAGCTAATAAAGATTTGCGGTTGTATAAATTGTGTAAATATCGCTGAAAAACTTGTATTTTTTTAAATGGTAAACATTGAGTTATTAACGACAATGAAGACCAATTATAGCCCACACTAAAACCACTAAGTGAGTTTTTTGACCCACCCTACTCCACATTGTTTTGGGATGATCATTGTTTTATTTTCAATGATAAATCTTTAAGTTTCTACTCTAAGGCTATTTGAAAGTCTAAGTACTGAATAAACAATCTAGAAGATAGTTTAATTTTATCCTGAAGATATTTCTCTTTCTTCCGGTTAAAATTTTACCTGGAAGATAAATTTCACTATCTTGATGTGAAAATACCGAGCCTAAATGTATCACAGTAGTTACAATCGGAACATCTAGGTACCCAACTATAATGAATATCTTCTTTCACCTTTTTGCATTGTAGATAAATGAAACTTGGAAAGTATTCACGGAAAGAATAACGCTAGATTGTTAAGTTATCATCGGAAAACTTAGGAAATAGTTTTCGCCTGAAATTCCGTTGAAACCGAATAGATGAAACTGAAAGCGCCGAGTGTTATTGTTTTAAGTAGGTAGCTGAAGAATGCCAGAGGAGAAGTGGTTGAAGTTTGCAAGCAAATCTTGTCAAGGCATTTTAAAAATTCTTTTGAAGACTGTGTGGATGTAATGCGTTACGTCTGCCCCGGTGTTCTCTGGTCGGCGTTCGGTCGTTAGAGCGTCGGAAATGAATCTAAAAAAAAATGTTAGTCGACGCCAACAAGCCAACTGAATGTTTAAAATATAAAAGTTGAGCTTCAGACGGAAAGACGAGAAGCTTTTTAAATTGCTTTCCGGCATCAGAGTGCGGCATTCCCTCGTGGACGAACTTGCATCCGGCTACCCGTCGAGTTTTCAACTGTTGGCCCAACTTTAACCGCCTTTCAATCTCACCCACACCCCACACGTGGCCCACACGCTGAAGTTGGGGCGGCTAACGTAGATATCAACCGTGTACATATATATATATATATATATATATATATATATATATATATATATATATATATATATATATATATATATATATCTATACGACGACGTATTGCCCATTTCTAACAACACTACTTCCTACATTATTATACGACAAGTTTACATCAATACGCTCATGAAATATGTTTTCTCAAATATTGAAATTTTTCAAAAATAAATAACATGGAACGAACGTTATTTAAAATTTAATAACATTGCCTTTTGGAAAAACGAACAGTGGAACAAGGAGCGAACGAATCATCGCGTGGCTTTCTACATGGCAAAATATCATTTATGTTTTATTCATATTTTTCTCGTGCTTTTATTTCGCAACATTATTAAATTAAGTATTAACTTTGTCTAACATTATATTTTCAATGGAATAACGTAGGCATATCATCAGCGAATATGAAACATTGATTTTCATCCGGTTTTTCTCAATTCATCAGCCCACAAAACGTTCCTGTCTCAACATCTCATTGAACAAACATCCTTAATCTGAAAATCTCTTTGAACTATTTCATATTTTCGCGCTGTTGATATTACAGAAATTTGAATTATAACCCCCGTTTACTTGATTTTGATTGGGTGAACTTTGAAATTTTTAAAATTTCATTGTTATAATTTCAGGCGTGCCACAATTAATATTTGTATTTTTTTCTAAAGCATTTCCGTTATTGCCGTTCATCCCGAAAATGAAAACACGTGCAAAGAATATGTCTCAAAAAAAGTAATAATTAAACTTTTATTTCATTGTTAAGTAAGTTCAAATCCATTTACGGCATAATTAAAATGTAAGTTGATAATTGTAAATGCAAAAAATTGATATATATTAATAATTTAAAAACATAAAAATTTAGGTTAATGATGATGATGCTATGGACATAGTAGTAAAGAATAAAATCATGTTAACTTTACTACTTTGCGATCCTATTATGGTAAAGGCTTAACCGGTTGCCGTTCCTGTCGTACCCTCGTGAAGAACTCATACACCACCCTTGGTTGTCCGGAAAATTTGGGCTAATTTGGAAAATTTCGGTATATATTTATTGAATTATATAAATTTAATAATTTTATACAACTTTTCTTCATGTTTTAGATATTTTAAAAGTTTCATCCCTCCACAACTTTTAAGAGCTTTCTGTGGAAAGCTCAGATTTGCTCTTATATCAACTACCAAAAATCGACAGCAACTTTCCGGATATCCTAACATTTAACTTATAGTATTGAATTTATAAATTGGGAATTGAATGAAATCAAAATCAAGTTGGGCCAAATGATAACAATTAGTTCAAATTTGAAACAGTGATTATCAAGGTTTATCAATTACACAGGTCACCTCATGCGCCACGTGACGTATCCAGAAGAAATTCGTACATATCTTCAGACTGATTCAAATTTCAAAATTCTTCGTATGACGTCATTTTTTTTTTCTAATGAGGTAACCTGTGTAATTTATAAACCTTGAGTAGTGATTATTACATTTAAATTTCATTACATACAGTGGCGTAGCTACCTAGAGGCTAGACGGGGCAGCGCCCCGGGGCCCTTAAGCTCAGGGGGCCTTTCGAATTCTTACCAGAAATCTCGACTGAACTAAACTTTTGGGAATTCAGTTGGAAGTTCTCCAATTATATACGAAAACTAGCTGATCCCCGCGACTTCGTCTGCGTAACGTAAATAGATATGTTGGAAATAGATAGAAAGCGTGGAAGGAAATTCGAATATTTTATTTATTTTCAATAACAATAATTGATTTTCAAATTTTTCTAAATACCGAAGAAAAGTTGGTTTGGAAAATTTTATTTTTTGATTGATAATGAAATATATGACAAAAAATTGCTCACTTAATGTTAAGTAATTGCTCCAGGTCACAATCATTGGTTCTTAAAAATTAGATTTTAAAAAAGTTTGTTTGTTGAAAAACAAACAAAAATTAAAAACTGCCTCTTTGGTATTTGGTATAAGTACCTACTTCCTAAACTTTCATACTAATTAAGTGAAATGACGTTATTTAAAATGTTGTTATTAAAATGACATAACAAAAAGAGACACTTATTATTAATTCATTATTTATTTATTTTTAACACTTATTAAATTCAAAATTTCGATTGTTGATTAACTCTACATTTTCTCATAAAAACTTAGTTCCCCTTATACTTTTTTAGGGTAGGAATTTTAAAAAAAAAGCCATTACGCTATTAACATCAACTATGTGTTTTGTATATATAAAGATTTATATTTCAAAGAGGCAAATATTTTATATTTAAATTGAATTTACTGTGCTCTTTATCAGTTCAACTAAAAATATTTTTACAGATTATTTTATAACTTTTAATTACCTTTCCAATGATATATAACTCACCTGTCTAGTGTAAAAATTTATGTTTTCATCCCTAAGAAATACCTTCCCTTATTATTTTTTTGGAATAATAAGTAGCCTATAGTCTGTGGGAAATTATGTTGTATCTTAATACCAAATTTCATTAAATTTGGTTGTTCTGTTCTTTAGTTAAATCGAGACACACAGACAGACAGACAGACAGACAAAAATTTTAAAAATGTTAAATTTGGAATAAGGGCCTCTTGAAACAAATATTTACCTTAAAATTGGGTTAAAAATCGAAATGTACAGACAGACGTAAGCATTTTATATATTAGTATAGATAATGAGCGAATATGGATTGCTAGAATGCGATCTAACGAGAGTATTTTCAGCAATGTTTATTATTCTTTACAATTCCTGGTACTTCTGCCTGAAAATTAAAAATAATAAAAAAATATTTAAGTAATAATATGGGCCAAACTCGACTCCGATATTTATCGCTAATAGCAATTGAAAATAAAACCGTATCAAGCTTGGATTTAAATGAAGTCATTGATACTTTTGCGAAAACTAAAGCTAGGAAAAAATTGTAAATATAATTGTTATTTAGTCAGGTGGTAGGCCCGACCTTTATATAATAAACCCTTGAATCTTCTCCAATTTAGTTTTATTAGCCAGACCTATACCAAGTATTAATTGTAATTTATGTTGTTACTGTTTAATATTTTTATTACCTGCTCTAGGTGCACAAAAAAGAGCTTAAGTAGTTTAGCATTTTTAAAGTATTTGTATATGTCATATTTTTATTTGATAAAACCTAATCAGTTAACATAACAGTGGGGTCCCATTTTTTAATTTGCCCCAGGGCCCTTGGTTATCTAGCTACGCCAGTGACTACATATATGTGTTTAATTACGTTCTTTGTCAAATATATACCTACATTTAGAATACATAAATAAATGACTAGTTTTTTCTACTTGATTCTTAAATTAAGTAGAAAAAAATGGTAAATTTTGTAGTATTTGTATAACTTAATTTTACCAATAGAGTGGTCCCTAGAATAAACATATTTTAGACGAACTCTAAGGATGATGATTTATAACTTTGAAAGTGAGGGAATAATTTTTACAGATCAAATAGTATTGATACGCACAAAATAACATCTACTGATAATAACATGATAACAGGATTTTCTATTGAAAATTTTTTTAGGCGCCAAAGTAATGAAAACAGAAATCCAACATCGACGTTTCGAAAAGTTTGGTAAATGGGGCAGTAAGCTGTTTTACACAAATAATTTGCACGAATTCGATATTCCAGAGGTAATGGCCAAATTTCATGTCGTTGGGGAGCGTTTAATAAGTCCTATAGAAAAGAATCCACAGAAGAATGCTCCCATTAGTGTTACCATGGGCATCAGCAGTTCACAAGAAGCAAGTGAGAACGGTGAAGTTTGCGATTATAGATTAAGGACCAGCGATTTTTCCAAGTGGCCAAGCATATGTTGTGTTAAGCAGAGTATCATCGCTAAGAGGACTTAAAATAGTGGATTTAAACCCGATGAAACTTACAAAAAAGAAGCCCTATAATAATAACGCTTTTAATTGAATCTTTTTACTAATTTCACCATTGATATTAGTTAGCCAATTAATGTGATAGAAGTTTAATAAGAAGATTAATTGAAGCGAGGTTTATAAATATTTTTCAACGTTAAACTAGGGTAAAATTTAAAATCAATGGTCAATCACTTTTACAATAATCAACCTTTAAAGTTATCGATTTCTAGACAAACTTCATGATGAATTTTTCATGTATTTAATGCTTAGAAAATGTTGCAGTGATTGAAAATCTGGAATAAATGGAAATCTGATGAAGCAGCATTGGATAAATATGAAATGTGAGGAAAAACGGTAAATAACTAATCTAATAAGGTTTTTCTTGCATAAAGTAACATTGTTTATTATGTTGCAGAATTACATATTTTTTGTTAACACTTTTGACTTCCTGAATGGTCCACCAAGACTGGAAGTTCCCTAAATGTCGGGTATAGATTTGTTTTCATTTTCTTTTTTAATATATTATTGTTTAAAGTTGTAGAAATTGCTGGTTAAAAATTGGAAAATTCAAAAATATCAAATTTTAACTAAAAAGGAAGCCCATGTAACGTTTATGGATGTTTAATCCACTTTAAAAGGTAAAAAATGGAAATTACGAAACTCGAAGAGCAAACAATACTAAATTATGATAAGTTTTGATAAAAATTGCGAAATAATAAATATTTTTTTATCTTTTACTTAGATATTCAATCTATATTTAGAAATTCAATTTAACCAAACAGTGTCGTTAACACGACTTTGGTATAACCAATGAGTCAATAAATGGTACTTAAATGTTTCGATCGTGAAAAACGACAAAAACTTAATATTTAAGGCTCTATAAAGTACCCAGGTATTTGTTTTATATTTTTTAATTAATTAATCCATCTATGATCAATTTTTAAAAGAATCTTTTTTCAGGAAAGGACATAGAAAACCAATCTAAAGGCAAACAATTTTTCAATAGTCGTTCCGTGGAGCAATGAAAAACGATATTAAAACCCTTAAACACTAAAACATACAAATTCAAATTCACAACCCAAACGTAAGCGCTTTAATTTCGCCGAAATGAAGATAATAACGGCGATATTTAATTCCGCTCTTAAATCCCAAATACTCCTAATAGATTAACCGTTATGGGTTTACGACCGATAACTCTCGTTGATAGTTTGTTTAAAGCTCTAAATAGATTATATCGTGCAGTCGAAACTAAAGATAAAGCATATCTCGATTAAAACCCACACGAGACACATTAAACGACCCCGCCACCCACCCGGCACAGACCCCATTTGGAACAATTCAAATTTAATTGCAACATACATAACAACATTATTATATGTGGAGGAAAATGGGGGGAAAAAAAGTTGCAATTTTAAATCAAATCGTTGATTACACGATGTAATCGTGGCTGAAAACTGAAACAAGTCCCGTTGTAATTTGGGTTTTAATTACGACAACAGTGCAAATTTGAATAAAATCATCCCCCGAAAACTGGCGTCGTTGGTTGCCTACCTTACGTACGTACGTTTCATTGTTATAAGGACTGAAATTTATTGCCCGAAAACTTGCACTGGATGAATTAATATTTTTATTAATAAATTAACTTTAACAAAAGTGAACAAACAATATTTCCACGAGGACAATTAGGATAAATAATGAATAAAAATGGAGGTGTGTATGTGGTGCGGTGGGGTTGGAAACTTTTACCATATACGGATAGGCGGAGGTGGCGCGACGCTTAATAAAAGCAAAGCAATTTATTTGAGCTTTTTGTTAATTATGCTTTTAAGAGCTTTTACAAAAGAAAGAAAAACATTCTAATAAATTGTTGAAAGACAAAAAAAAATAAAAAAAAAATAACCAGACCAGAGAAATAAACATGGCGTTCGCAACGCACATTGACATCTTGAACTTATCTAATATTTTTACGGTTGAAAAGTTGAAATAAACACTTGATATTAATATTTTCGTTGTAGATTAATGATGGCTGAAGATAGAGTTGGTGTTTTTCTCTGTTTAAAATTCATGGATTTTTTGAGCGATATAATAAATTCAAGTCGTACTAGTTTCCTCATTAAGAACAATTATCCAAGTAAGTTTCTCAGTATATATACAAACACAGTGGATGGATGGAAACTTGGCAAAGTTTCTCTCAATAAAATTCTGTTGAAAAAAAGCTATGATAAAAAAATGTTTGAAACATGGTAAGAAACTTCTTTTTAAATTTTCTTTTCTTTTGAGACATAAAACGAAAAAAAAACCGGCAGACTTTTGGGGTAACAAAACTATTTTATTGAAAACTAGCTGATCTCCTCGACCTCGTCTGCGGAACGTAGGTGTAGATTATATTTTCTTTTTAAATTTGCTATTTGTAGGGGTATATGAAAAAAATTTTTTCTTATTTTTTTTACGAAAAACAATCATACCTGAAAACACTATTATGTCAAATTTAAAAAGACACATTTAATGAACTGTTGCTTAGAATAAAATATTTGTATGTAATGATCAATTAATTTTCAAAAAATATTTATAAATATCTAAAAAAAGTATGTTCAATTGCGTATACCTACCATGAACCAAATAATCCATAAATCAATCAGTATCTATACATAAAAAATATCGTCAAGTTCAATTAAGTCGGTCTTAATTATGACTTAAAACAGTAAAAAGTTATCAAAATACTCGCCTAGATATTAAGAATATTAGTGAAAATCCCATTTCATTGTCTCGACTCTCGAATGAACCCTTTTCTCGAAACTATTTCAATACTACAATGTACAAAACTACCGCGAAATTAAAATTTGTTCAATTGCACGAAACCCAGTTTCTCCATAATCAAGTTGAACCATTGTATATCTATGCACTTATTATTAAAATATCTGAATTTCAACTATATAATTAAACCATTTTCTTTTAGTACGCCGAATTTCTCGCCACTCGATATTCGCTCACAAATGTATTTATTTGTGAATACGTATTTCGGATTTTCAGGTTTACAATATGTGAAAGCCAAAAAACTTAATGGCTCACTTATGAACTTATGGATTTTTAAAAATTTGATTGTTGAAAAACAAACAAAAATTAAAAATCGCCTTCTTCGTATTTGGTATAAGTATGTACCTACTACCTAAACTTTCATACTAATTTTGTGAAATGACATTATTTAAAAAGCTATTATTAAAATGATATAACAAAAACAGAAATTTAATATTAATTAATTTTTTCGAACTAATTAGTCGTTTATATTGTTCCAATATTCCTCTAATTACTGCGGAGCATCCTGTTTTGAAATACAAAAAGATGAGGAAGTAGGCAATGCCTCCTTTTCTAGGAAGATGAATCCGGGAATCCCGAATCAAATAAAAAACAATTTGAATTCCCTTTTGCATGTATGTTTTGTGAAAACTCCTGAAAAATATTATTAATATTGCAAAGGGCTTAGTGAAAATATTCATCTTTTAATCATCATCATCTTTGATTAATACTTTTTTTAGGATATATAATACTTTTTGCGTTTTCCTACATGGCTTTTTGGCCGAAATCTGGGCATTTCTAAGCATGGGTGCTTGTTATACGTAAATAGATATTTCATAGTTTTATTGAAGCCGCAATTTGATTACAGATTTATAAAAATTATTTCTGAAACAAGGACATAGGACGATAAGTATAGTGAATCGGCCCCAAAAGGGTATTTGGTGCATAATTTCAGGGTATGTTGATACTATTAAGATACAATAATTCGGCAAATTTCAGATCCCTACGTATAACCGTTTCTTCAAAAATCTGAAATCAAGAATTTTGGAATTGTTATAGGGGCTGATGGTAACTTCTAGAAAAAAAATTAAGAGCTTTATCGGTTTATAAGATCCTTGAAAAAAGAGAGCTTCTTCTTTTAATTTCAATTTTTAACCATGATACAATTTTGGAATAATTACGAAACTATTTTTTTCGAATTCCCCATCCAATTTCCTTTAGTTATGTGTTTTTAAATTTTATAAAACGGTATGCCATATTGAAAAAAAATAAGGACCAATTTTTTTACACCAAAATTCAGTAATCCAATAAATGGAAACAGAGCTTATTCGATTACTAAACGAGTGCAAATAACAGAAAATATTAAAAACAATAATAAGAAAATTATTGTTTCCTATTAAATGAATTCAATCGTTAATATAAAAATTATTTGGCACTATTATGATTAAGTTTGCATCAAGTGTTGTCTTATACAATAAGATTGTTATGCATTTAAGATTGCAACTTGTAATATGCATGGAATGGATGAGTATGATAAAAACGTCTCATTGATTCTGATTTCCAGCTTTTTTCAATTTTTGATGAAACGGTTATACATAGGGATCTGAAACTTGTCGAATTATTGTATCTTAATAGTGCCAACATATTCTGAAGTTATGCACCAAATACTCTTCTAGGGCCGATTCACTATACTTATCGTCCTATGTTCTTTGAAAATAGAACTACAAAAAAATGAGTTTTGGATTGGTCTTCAAGTTAAAAATAGGTTTCATTAAAATATGTACCTATCAATGTTAATTGAAAATGGTACAGATGATTTCTAAGTATTTTTTTTATTTTTAGAATATTTTTTTTTTAAATTGGCTGGAGCTCTTGAGCTCCAAATGGCTTGATGAAGAAGTTCCCAGTGGAACATCTTCCTACTACTCTGATGTCAGCTCATATGGAATTCTTTTTGATTTCAGTCTTCTAATGGTTGAGTGCTTTTGAAGTGGTCCCATCAACGGATTTGTGTGCTCCATCAGACGTATAAAGTGAGCTTCACTTTTTTGTTTGACCATTTCTGAGATCGGACATATGTGCAGGTCTTTATGCAGCATATCGTTGGTGACATACCATGGCGCATCCGCGATCGCTCGTAAAATTTTTGACTGACATCTTGGGATCATTTTGGTGCTTCATTTGCTGGCACAAGCCCATAATTCAATCCCATAGCTCCATATTTGAACTATTATGGCCTTGTATAGGAGCAGTTTATTTTCCAAAGACATTGTGGATTTCCTTCCCATAAGCCAGTATAGCTGTTTGAACCTCTGCATGGTTTGGGTTCTCTTTTTTGCTATATGGGTACTCCAGGTAAATCTTTCATCGAGGTAAAGTCCGAGATATTTCACCGAACTCGATTCTGAAATACCCAACCCTTTGACATAAACGGTGAGGCAGTTGCTTCTTCTGAGAGTGAAGTTGACCACCCATACAAAGTTTGAAAACCGGCCCTCGGATGGCCCATCGCCGGGCGAAGGATGATAATTAACGGCCAATCATTGGCGTCTTCTAATGGCCCATGGACGGCTGAATATACAAATGATAACCCCGGCCCATTAATGGCAGTTGATCATCGGCCGATTAATGAGCCCAGTAATGGGCCACGTATTATTCAAATCATCGGCCGATTGATGGTAGTTGATCATCGGCCGGTTATTGGGCTTAGCAATGGGCCACGTACTATTTAAATTATTACTATTTAAAATATAAAGCAAACAATCAAATTTTTCCTCTTTATTATATTAGATAGATAAATAATATCTCGTGGACACCCGAAACTTTCCTTTCCCTATATGCTGATGATACAGTAATTTTTGCATCCTCCTGAAGAGCTGATACAGTGGCCAACAGAATAGTCCCTTAAAAAGAATAATGATTTTTTTTAGAAAATGGAAAATTAAGACCAATGATAACAAAACTAAAGTTATCCTATTCACTAGAAGAAGACTTAACAAGCATTAGAAGGGATTAATAAATGGGAAAAATATAGAATGGGCAAAAACAGTTAGATTAGTTAGTTAGATTTAGTTTCTAGTAAAGCTTGTGCTGTTTTGGGCAACGTTGGATGTCCATCTCTCAATATTAATAATAACTCCGAAATAACATTTAATTGAAGACTGTTTATATTTTTCACAGCCCAGTTTCGTAATTTTTCTTGGAAATCAATATTAGAATCCGTATCAATTTCTACACCGTTGAGATTTTCACAGTCACTATTTATACTAATATCACTATTTATAGGACTCTCATAAATATTATCGTCGATTTGAGAGGTTATATCAGTGTCACCGGCATCATTGTAAACATTTGTCACATCCTCCTTTTCTACATTTTCAATTTCAGAGTTTTTACTTTGTTGTTGGCAACTATTTTTTTTAAATTAAAAACTATTTAAATTAAATGCTGTATTTAATTAATCTTGATAATAATATTGTCAGCAACCTACAATGATAAAGGTAACAAACGACTGAAAAACAGTTGATTTACATTATACTGCGCCTGCGCAACGAATTATAGATTGCATTATCGGCTGGAGCACGGCCGTTGATCAGCCGATAATCAGTCAAAAGAAATTCTCTCTGCATTAAATATTTTTAATTACAATTAAGGACTTTAAAAACTCTAATAAAGAAAATATTTAATGCAGATGTTATGTAACCACCGGTTTCATATCAGAACACGGCGTTAACAACTATAACTACATTTTTTTTTAATTACTCAGAAATTATTTGTTAATGAGCAATTTAACTGAAAGAATAGTAGTGAATTTTTTTTACGTTCGAAAAATACAAAATAATAATTTAAAAAAATATAAATAAAGAAAAAAAACTTTTTAAAAACAATATTTTATTGATTATAAATGCCAGTAATCAACCAGAATTGGGCCATTACTAATAGCCAATACTTGGCCGATCGCTGGCAGATGGACATCGGCCGATTTACGGCATTTTTTCCATCGACGGCGACTTCGTATGGGTATGAGCTTTTCAAAGAGCTTAGAAATAATTGGAGGAAGACTTATTGGGCGGTACGAAGACGCAATGTTTGGATTTTTTCCTGGAGGATAAATTGGGGGAAAAAAAGAAGCACTGACTAATTTGAATTTTCCAATTTTGGTTAAGAAAAGTTGGTCCCAAGAAATAATTTATTGGTACTGTAATTCCCAGTCAGTTTCCAGTATATTCGAAAAAGGTTGTAATTGTTATATAATGTTATTTACATCTATAAACACTTTTATTTTCAGATATTGATTTTTTTTCGAAAGTTTGATTCGTAAAATGTCTACCTACCAAAAAATGATTCCTTGAATTTTGGATGGTACTTAATCATAATGTATGCAGAAAAGAGATTGGCATTTAAAAATATTTAACGAATACAAAAGTATAACTTTTTTAAATAGTTATTAAAATCTAAATTGAAACGATAACTGTGGATGATATTAAAAATATTTAAAACTTTTAAATTACCTACTCAAATGTAAAATGCAGTGAAGCTTAATTTTGCCATGTGAAAATTTTGAAAAAATTGTAGAGGTAAAAGTTTTAATTAATTATAAAAAGCAATTACCGAACCATTGTTATCTTTGTGATATCAGTTCATGACACGAAAACACACATCATAAAAAGCTCAAAGCTTGAAAAGTGAGAGTTGTAAATAATTTAATACGCACCCCACATTTCCCACATATCGTTTATTCATTCACTACCCCGAAATCAGGAAATGAACACTCTCCTTTCCCACCGGCCTCGTGATGTGCTCGCTTACTTATTGCACTAATGTTTTGTGTTGTTCGAAACGCAAGTTGAGTTAATTAAGTCTTCCTCGCCCCCAACTACCCGGGACGAGCAACCCCCAGCGGGCGGCTGCCAGTTCCTGTGGTCATTACAACATCCGCCCTCCAGAAAAGGTGCTCGATGCTCCCGACATATGCCGGCCGTCCCGCGTCTCATTTGCCGGCGCGGCTTTTCCTTATCTCGAGACAATGTATTTTACAACTTTTCTAGTAATGACTGTTTACAAGAATTTATGCCAGTTGTCTAAGTTTTAATGCAATTTCTTCCCGTTAACATTTCTCGTCTCGAACAAACGACTATTTACATTTTGTAACATATAACTGCTAACTTCTTATTTAAATATGTCTCGAAATCCAGGGAAAATGTATCATGAAACGCGGACACAATGTTACCATTGGAAACATCGGAACTTCCCGTTGCCGGGCCACGGTGGCGCGACGTCGACTTAAAAACTTGAAAACCTTTAAAATATTCACGGCCTAATCAAAATGAAATTTCCTGCTGGTGAAGAGTCTGGAAATTAATATTTATTTGCTCATTATGTTTGTTTGACGGTGGGAGTAGTAGCCCTGTGCGAGTTTGGAAAGCTTGAAAACTTGCAATTTAATTGAGGCGCCCATGTTTGGATAGGGAGGCGGAATGCAATTAAATGCAACAGAGCTTCAAGCTCTGTATGTGTTTCAGTTGGAAATGCAGTGTTAATCCTTTTCACTATAGTGATTACCAATTCAATAGATCTAAATGCGTAGACATGCAATTTTCATCTGAATTTCCAGATCCCATCAAACAGATTATCCCGAAATAAGCTTGGAAAATGATTAAACTTGTGGCTCAGTTAAATTAAGTGAAAACTCACTGGAATTGGTTCAGGTCTTCACAATCAATCAACGCAAGTAAACATTTGAAATTTTCCATTAATTAAATTTATTTGTGCTAGTATAATGTATTTTTGGTGGTGCATCTATGGTATAATCTCTTAGGCTAATAATAGCTTTTTAATTAATGAAAACTTTGTTTTTTATAGGAGACAATCTTGGATTCTACCTGAGATAAAAGAGCAAGTTGGATCGAAATCAAGATGAGTTCAAATCACTTAAATTTGAGGTATTACGGCTGGGGATTATAATTAGAAGAGCCATTTGTTTCCCCAATGTATCTGAGGGTTGGTATCGCTATCATATCCTGGAGTTTTTTTTTGTTTTAAATTTTACGTAATCTCGTTTTGAAGCTTACGCAGGAAGATTTTTGGGTCCTTAAGTATTGAGTATTTGATATACTTAAAGTTAGACGTTGATCTTATCTTCTAAAGTTTATTTAAAATTTTTAGTGAAATGACTACGAAACACTCAGGAGGATTTCTGAAGTTGCTTGTAATGAATTTGATGCCCAATAAATTTTCCAACATATCAGAAGATGGAAATAAACCTAATATCCAGGAGTTTTCAAAAATTGTTTATAAAAACTATTGATTAAAAACACGATGTTCAAGAGTACTTCGAGGAACTTAAAGGTCTTTATTTGAAATCAACTACTCAAAAGACTTTTCTGAAAACCAATTTTGTTGAAAATAAAAAGAAAATGATGAAATCTTTACCAATCTCCAAGGTACATCGGGAAACTTCATAGATCTTATAGTTGCTATTCACGTTTTTCTCTCTTAGACTAATATACAATAATTTACCTTTTAATTGACGAAAATTTTACGTTTTTATATATGAAGACAATCAAGGATTATACCTGAGATTAAAGAGCAAGTTGGATCGACTTCAAGACGAGTTCAAATCACTTATATTTGAGGTTTTACGGCTGGGGATTACGATTAAAAGAGTCATTAGTTTCCCCAATGTACCTGAGGGTTGGTATTGCTCTCATATCCTGGAGTTTTGTTTTAAATTTTACTTAGTCTCGTTTTGGAGCTCCGCAGGAAGATTTTTGGGTTCCTAATTATGGGTATGAAATGCATTAAGTATTGAGTAATGTGATATACTTGAGATTAGACGTTGATCTTATCTTCTAAAGTTTATTTAAAATTTTTAGAGAAATGAATACGAAACACACAAGAGGATTTCGGGGAGAAAGTCGCTTGTAACGAATTTGATGCCCAATAAATTTTCCAACATATTAGAAGATGAGCAAAAGCCTAATATCCAGGAGTTTCCAATAATTGTTTATAAAAACTATTGATTACGAACACGATGTCTAAGAATACGTCAAGGAACTTAAAGGATTTTATATTCGTAATCAACAACTCAAAAAACTTTTCTGCAAACCAATTGAAAGTAAAAAAAAAAATAATGAAATTCTTACCAATCCCCAAGGTACATCGGGAAACCTCATAGATCTTACAGTCGTTATTCATGTTTTTCGTACTCATTTTTCGAAAAAAAATAAATAAGCTCCAAATGTAGATCATGTCTATTTTCAGGCACATTGAGGTATCTTATAAACCTCGTATTCGTGATCAGTAACCCCAAAAACTTCAGTTTAAGAGATTTGAACTCATTTCAAATAAAACACTTAATAAATTACAGGGGATTAGGTTTTAAAATCTTCTGGTTCATTGAGGAACTTCATAGAACTCAGTTTTCATGAGAAATCTAATCCCCGGAAAACTACGCATTTCTCAGTAGAAAATTAAGGGTGGATCACCGTCAGAAAAAAAAATCGATTTTTTTTTTCCATAAATGTCTTCTTATAACATTCAAGAATAACGTGTTAAAAGGATTGGAATAGCTGACTAATATATTTTCACTGATAAAAATTGAATAAATTGATAATAACATAAAAAATATCTTAAAAAAACTTTAAATGCTTTTTTCTCGAAATCAACTTTTTAAAACTGGGAGACAAGATTTCTCAGAGACTATCCGACGGATTGACTTGAAACTGGAGAGTGTTATAGTTCAACACGTCTTCTTGGTACTGAACCTCTGAAATTGGCCAAACCTCCCCCCCTCAACGTGGGAGAGGGGGAAAGGTTAAAAAAAAGGTCGTTTTTTTTAACTTTTTTTTCAAAGTCGCGTCATTTTGTGAATTTTCAATTTTTTTCGGATTTTCGAGGTTTAGTACCAAGAAGACGCATTACCAAAACCTACATTCTTTGGAAAATCATGATCCGACTTCCGGTTTCCGAGAAAACTTGTCTCCCGTTAGCCTCCTCATTTTTGAGGACCTTTTTTCAAAGCGCTGTAAAAGGGGGAGTGGGAGGGGGACATATCAGGGCAAATAAAAAAAAATAGTTCAAAACTTCAACTTTTACATGCCGAAGACCGTTTTTAAATATCTCTAAAGAAAAAAAAATGGCAGCAGTTTTAAAAAAGTTATTGTTTTTACATTCTGAAGGTGATCCACCCTTAAGCAGGCCAGTCATGCTCCGACTTGCAGTTCAACTAGTGGTCCGACTTTCGAAGTTGGATCTAAAGTCGGACCGTGAATGGTGTTGTTGGAAGTTGGATGTCTAGCGGATCATTTAGGCGATCCAACTAGTTGGACTGCAAGTCGGAGCGTGAATGGTCTGCTTTAGTCTCACTATCAATTTGGAAATGAATTTCCGCTTAGTTTTATACATTTTTTCTCGTAGTAACAGAATGCTAAATTAAGGGGTTATGTACAGTTAGAAGGCCGAAAAATAGCGAATTTTCCAGAATTTTTTCAGAGAAAACTTTTACATTAATTGATCTAAAAGTTTGTACTCATATTATCGTATGTTTTAACTGTATTTTAAGACTTAGTATTAGGAAAAATATTTATTTGGAAAGCAGCTATAGCTGATTTCCGGGAGCTCCTCTCAAAAAAGACGTTTTGCGGTGACCACTATATCTCTGAATTTAAAAAACCATACAGATTTCGTTAAAGGAATGTTAAATCTGGTAATTAATCGAAGGAATAAGCCAAATATATCGACCCTTAAGAATTGACTTGCTAAATTATATTCCAAAAATGCATATTTGAGCCATACAAGTCCAACGATTCGTTTGTAGGAAAAAGTAGAACCATTTTTTTATTAATTTGTGAAACCAAATATTCTTCTGGTTCATTGAAGAACTTCATAGATCTCAGTATTCATGAGAAATCTAATCCCCGCAAAACTACACATTTCTCAGTGGAAAATTTAGAATTTACTTGCCAATCTATATTTCAAAAGTGGATATTTGAACTATACATTGACAACGATTCGTTTGTAGGAAAAAGTAGGACCATTTTTTTAATAATTTTTGAAACCAAATATAGCCAACGGTATCTCAAATTTATTTGCTCTTTTTCTGAAGCTTTTAGTCTTTTCCCTGGTAGATTGCGTTATTTAATATTATAATAAAACAAATTT
This sequence comes from Sisyra terminalis, assembly GCA_958496175.1. Classification (NCBI taxonomy): domain Eukaryota; kingdom Metazoa; phylum Arthropoda; class Insecta; order Neuroptera; family Sisyridae; genus Sisyra; species Sisyra terminalis. The sequence continues at coordinate 3,467,340 of OY292275.1, read as the reverse complement.
ATAATGCTTAACAAAAATGGTTGACTTCCTCCACAAATGAACGACCTCCTTAATTTCCAAAGTGTCACTAACAATGAATTATTTTCTTTTAGTATTTCGTTTTATGAAAATTCGAGTGAAATTCTTGCGGAAGTGGTTATCTAGTTAAAGTTGATTAATTTCGAAAAGGCGGAGTTGTATATTTATGCTTGAAAATTTGAAACTGACGAACGACCGTTGAAGAAAGAATATAGGAACGGAGCTTTTTAAAAGCTCTCAGACTCTGTGAGTGCTTAGTAAAATGATTCAAGCAGTCAGTTCCACTCGTGGCGAACTATTATCCAATAATATACGAGACGAACGCCTCTTTTATGTATTTCTATTGTAAAAGGATCGGAATTATGGCCCTCACACGATATTCTCGGTCTTATTTTAATTATACATACACATACACCACCCACTCCACGCGAATGAAATGTGTGGCTTTATGGAAGAATCTGCATTGACATTAAAGTGGCGAGCTCGACAATATATATAGTTGAGTGCAAGATGTGGCAGTTTGGAGAAAATGTTGCTTGTTATTAAATCCTGTATCATATCTCGCAAGTTTATTTTCGTGTTATTGGCTCATCGTCTCGTCGCTCGTCGATATTCGAAACTTGCAAATCTCGATAATAAAATCGGATTTAGTGCCACTAAAACAGGATTGCATAACAATATATTATAAAAATATTTACGTTATCCTACATAAATTCACCTTTTTCCACTCTCCGCCGCCGTTCATGTCGCAAACCCACAAAATTTACTTGGCCGATTTACGACCAAACATCAACAAACTGTATTCAAAACATTTTCTGAAAGTTTTTTGTGTGATTTGTAGAGACGAGGAGAGGAAAGAGAAAAAAAAACAGTTCATTTGAAATGAACATGTCAAGCCGGACAAAGCCCAGCAGCTTCACAGTGACTTTGATTTGCATTTCGATTCGTTTACATTAAAACTGTCTCGAAAGTGGCTTTTACCATTTTCCCTCTCATCCTCTTCAATCAAAAGTTGAAACATCTTGAATTGATAGCTGATTGAGGTTTCGAGGTTTGACCGCTTTTCGTCTACAACCGAAATATGAATTTTTTCCGCCTCGGCGCTTTTTAATAACTTAATGCAAACAAACAAAACTCCTGACATTTGACTTTCGATGAATGGATATGCGTATGACTTGCGAGATGACATCCATTGTTCCCCACAGAATATGATTATATTAAAACTTTATTATTTCCATTTCTATCAAGAATTCTTATCTTTATGTAATTGAACTAAACTTCTAGATGCAAATTTTATCAAAATACTAGCTGATCCCCGTGACTTCGTCTGCGTAACGTATTTTATTTTTCTTATTTCTTTTAGGAAAAATATAATCATACTTAAAAACACTTCATATCTCTTGAAAAAGACACATTCAATAAACTGTTGCAAATTATAAAATTGTTCTATGTAATAATCAATTAATTTTCAAAAAATATTTATAAATATCTAAAAAGAGTATGTCTATTGCGGTAGGTATACCTACCGTAAACCAAATAATTCGTAAATCAATCAGCATCTATACATAAATAAAAAAATATCGCCCAGTTCAATAAATTCGGTCTTAATTATGACTAAAAAAAGTCGAAAGTTATCAAAATACTCGCGTCAAAATAACCCCATCTCCCTTTTTCGATTCCCGAATGAACTTTCTTCCAACAACTATTACACTATTGCACTGTACAACACAACCGCGAAATTGAAATTTGTACAATTGCACGAAATCCAATTCTTCCATAATCATTAGGGTGATTTTTTTTTGACTTTTTTGGTCCCATCGTGAAATTTTGTTGGAAATACCAAAAAAACAATTCTCTGAAAGTTTAAGTCCTTAATATTAATTTTAAGTCCTCGACCAAGGCGTGTAAAGATTTCCCATTGAAAATACACGGAAACTCTGATTTTTTATTTTTAAATTTCTATATCTCAGCGGCATTTCATGGGATCGCTTTTACCGAACATGGTTTTTTCTCAGAATTAAACGCTCTACAAAAGTGCCCATTGCGACAAAGTCGTAACTCACACCGGTAAGATAGTACGGGTCACTGAACCTATATTTTTCCATAAAATTCGCGTTTTTTTTTTTGCATTTATCTCGTAAATAACAAGAGCTACGGAAAAATTATAAATGAAAAACTTGTAGAGAATTTGATTTCCTACAAAAAAGTTCCGGTAGACCAAATCGCGAAGATCAATATTAAACGAGATATTAAGCCTTGAATTTTATGGAAAAATCAGGTTCAGTGGCCCGTACTACCTCACCGGTGTGAGTTACGACTTTGTCGCAATGGGCACTTTTGTAGAGCGTTTAATTCTGAGAAAAAACCATCTTCGGTAAAAGCGATCCCATGAAATGCCGCTGAGATTTAGAAATTTAAAAATAAAAAATCAGAGTTTCCGTGTATTTTCAATGGGAAATATTTACACGTCTTGGTCGAGGACTTAAAATTAATATTAAGGACTTAAACTTTCAGAGAATTGTTTTTTTGGTATTTCCAACAAAATTTCACGATGGGACCAAAAAAAGTAAAAAAAAAATCACCTTAATAATCATGTATAACCATTATGTATCTATAAACTTATTATTGAAATATCTGAATTTCAACTATATAATTAAACCATATTGGATAGTCCAGAGTTCACCATACACGATTTGGCGTATGCCTTTTGTTCTGGAAGAGGATTTTAAATTTCTTTTATCATAATGATATGATTACTTATTATTTATCATTATGATGATTTCTGACTGGAATTGTGATTTTTTTGTCGTTATCCCTTTCACGCACTTGCAAATAAAAGATTTTGTCCCCTCCCAAGAAAAAAATCCTGAATCCGCCCTTATTGTTAGGGTAGGAATTTTCAAAAAAAAATCTTATCACATGCCTACTTCCTATAAGAAATACACCGATTATAAAAATTTCATCAGTCGGAGGAGTATATAAATATACTATTTTATATATGCACGGTTTTAAAAACGTATTTACTTTAAGCTTTATTACTATTATTATTATTATTATTACTATTATATTTTTTTTGTTAATATTTCCTTACTGAGCAACCCTAAGGATCTATTTACAACAATTATGTAAAAAAAAGTTTATTGTCAGATTATTATCTATAAAAACATTCATATTTCAAAAAGGCAATTTTTTGTACTTTAAATTAAATTATTGTGCTTTTCATTAGTTCAACTAAAAATATTAATACAGATCATTTTTTAACTTTTAAATACCTTTCCAATGATATATAACTCGCTTATCTAAAGTAAAAATATTTTTCATCCCTTAGTTTTTACGTAAGAGGATACATTTCCTTATTATTTTTAAGAAACGATAAGTAACCTAACGTGTGTGGGTAATTGTGTTGTATCTTAATATAAAGTTTCATTAAATTCGGTTGTCCCGTTCTTTAGTTAAATCGCCAGGGCACGCGATGTAAGAAAGTTTTTTGGTAATTTTTTCACACATTATTGGAGTTTTAATATGGATTCCTAACTTTTTTGAAAATTTAATATTGCCTATGTTCACCGGAAATAGTGTAGCTTCCCAACAGTAAAAGAATTTTTCAAAGCGGTCAAGTAGTTTCGGAGCCTATTCGAAGCAAACAAACAATCAAATCTTTCCTCTTTATAATAATATAGATAAAAAATGACGGTTTAATAATGTATGATTTGTTTTAGGAATCACTTGAAGTTTTATGCATGGAATTGATTTAAATGGAATGAGGCACCAATCGATATCCTTAATCCCAAACAGGAGCGAATTCATGTTGTTGGCTGGTGATTAAGTTGCGGTCAAAGTCATTCTGTTAATGTTAAAGGAAATAGCCTGGAAATTTGGCCACGTTAAAGCAAATCAATTGGCTTGGATTGAAATTGGGGCGTGTTAGGCTTAAATTATCAATAGACTACTAATAAGCTGCTAATATAAAATTAATTTGATTCGGCAAAATATGATTATTGCAGCTACTCTAAAATTAAATTTGTGCTTATTGAAAATTTTGCTTCTTTTCTTGTACTTGTTAGTATGAAGCCTAGTAACTAAAATTTTTGGTTTTGTTTATATAAATCAAAAAAAAATCCATTGGTTTATATGTTAAACATAGAGTTACCAACTTTCCAGTTTTAGTCCGGAGACTCCTGAAAAATTAAGCTTTCTCCAGACTCGAGTTTATACAAAACAAAAAGGATTTTTTGTTTTTAGTTTGAACACTTTTTCCTGTAAATATATCTTCTTCTTTTTATTAAATGCATCTCTCCGGATTAAGGCATGAGATCTCACGACTTTCTGAAATTTAAAATTGGTATCTCTAGTTAAGCAAAACAATAAGAGTATGGAATTGATTCCAGAAGGATAATTTTTATAATTTTTTCATATTAACTTTTTAGATACTACAATCACCAGCAAAAATGGAAATTTATCATACAATATATGAAAAAGGTCCACAACTAAACAACATCCTAAAAATTCCCAAATCATAATAGAAAAACCACCAAATTACACTGGAAAATGAAATCGGAATATATGAAATTTAGTTTGGTTTATGTAAAAAACTTTATATTAGCCAATCTTTCGATACTAAACGAGGGACATACATTAAAAATACCTGGAGCAACAACAGCCTAAAGTTTTACACAATATATTGCATAAATTTTCAACTTTAATCCTTTGCATACTTGCAAGAAAGGAGCACACTGGAAAAATATGAAATTTATGAAGCCTATAAACTGAATTCAACCAATATCCTTATTGAAAAATTATTTACAGGGAACCCCAAAGTAAATAAATTACTCCCTGACGATGACAGCTTAGGATTGTTAATAAAGGATTGGAAAATCTCTAGTAAAAGAAAACCAAAACTAAATACCAATCTTTGTCGTTAACAGCACATTAACTGTGAAAAATTTTTCTATCCATTTGGTATTTCTTAGTCTCTACAAAAATTGACGTATAGAGAAAGCAAGATTGACCATGGAACTCCGGAAAATCAGAAAAGTCAGAAATTTTCCTTGGTTCAGGTTTTATGTACTTAAATTAGTATCTAAACTGAAAAAAGTATTATGAAAATGGTTTGTATGTTTAATAATTTCAAATGACTGTATTTATATGATTTACAACGTTATTTAATTTTAGGTATGTTACAATCTTCCTCACAGAGTTAAGGAAAACTGAAAATTTTGATTTGGGAAGTCAAATAATTAACTTTGAATAAAAACGTGGACATTCTTAAAACTTAAACCGATAAAAGTTTGGTATTAAGGTAAAAGATTTTTGTACTAGGTACTGAAAATATTTTTCTGGATCCAATTTACGAGTTCTTTATGTATCTTTACTTTTAGACCTGATTGAAGTTTTCATTTGAATTTGCTACCAATTGCAAGGTATTTTGTAGAAGGCTCTTCTTATTTACTCAAAACTCTTCCGTATCTCAAATGGTTAATTGGTTCGGGATCATCTCTGGATCTATCCTCAAAGGTTATGGTATAAAAAGCAATTCTCAGATCAAATTGGATATATGATGCCAGTGGCGTAGCTAGGTAACCAAGGGCCCTGGGGCAAATTATAAAAACCCCACTGCTATGTAAACTGATTAGGTTTTACCAAATAAAAATATGAAATACACAAATACTTTAAAAATTCTAAGCTACTTAAGCTCTGTTTTGTGCACTGCAGGACCGATAATAAAAATATTAAACAGTAGCGACATTAATTAAAATTAATACTTGGTGTAGGTTTGGCTAATAAATCGAAATAGAGAAGATTCAAGGGTTTATTATATAGAGGTCGGGCCTACCAACTGACTAAATAACAATTAAATTTACAATTTTTTCCTAGCTTTAGTTTTCGCAAAAGTATCAATGACTTGGTTTAAATCCAGGCTTGATGCGGTTTTGTTTTCAAGTGCTATTAGCGATAAATATCGGAGTCGAGTTTGGCCCATATTATTTCTTAAATAATTTTTGATTATTTTTAATTTTCTAAATGACCTTTCAGCTGCTGCAGAAGTGACAGGAATTGTAAAAAATAATAATATTGCTGTAAATACTTCCGTTAGGTCGCATTCTAGCACTCCATATTTGCTCATTATTTCCTTAAATAATTGGTGAACTTCCAACTGAATTTCCAAAAGTTCAGTTCGATCGAGATTTCTGGTAAGGATTCGAGGGCCCCGGGGCACTGCCCCACCTAGTCCCTGGGTAGCTACGCCACTGTATGGTGCATATACATGGGGCGCTGCCAAACTATCTAATGTCGAGTTAATTCAAAGACCAATGGTGAAAGTTCTTAGATCACTCGTTGGAGTTGGATGTTATGTCAAAAACGACATAATATACCGCAATCTAGGTATAGAATCAGTAGTGGTATTTATGAAATGACAAGGTAAAAAATATTTATAACGAATTGCGGATAACCCCAATAAATTGGCCACCGAAATTTTACAGGCACCTCCGTACAAAAGGCTTAAATAAATTGATTTTTTTTCCTTTGATCTGGGGGCCTCTCATGCGAGTTCCTCTGCACTGCGTCCTAAAAGGACTATTGCGCCCCAGTTGAATTTCAGTTCCAGTTGGTCAGGTTTGCTTCTGATATGAATCTCAGCAGACAGTCAATGGGATCTCTGTGTATGTTCCCCAGCTCATGTCCGGGTGGACCAAGCGAGTTGAGACGACTTTGAGTCATGGCTGGCCAGTCAAATAGTACGTGGAAGGCAGTTTCATCTTCCACGCCACATTTCCTGCTAGCTGCTGGCTCTGTGTTCTTCCCTATAGTTTGGAGATGTTTCCTAAAACTGCAGTGTCCTGTTAATAGGCCTACCAGCGTTTTGATGTTCTTCCTTCTTAGATTTAGAAGTCTTTTGTTATGTTCTTTCAAAGATTTCTTTATCATGACCTTTGAGAACTGGCCTCCTGCATAGTTATTCCAGGATTTTATTTGTTCATTCTGCGTCCATTCGGCTATTCTACCCAGTGTTATGCACTTTGGTAGGCCTATGGCCGGCTCTGGACCCATGAATGACATTCTTGAATCCGCCTTTGCGTGTTCGTCTGCCTCTTCGTTGCCTTTGATACCAGAGTGCCCCGGCACCCAAGAAAGTGTAACCATGTTGGATGTCGCCAACCGGGTGAGGAGTGATTTACATTCCCAGACCAGCTTACCAGAGCTAGTCTGGTAATTTTCGATCGCTTTAATTGCGGCTTGGCTGTCTGAGAAGATTCATATGTTTTTATTGTGATAATTTCTTCTCATATTTTCTTGAAGACAGATGATTATGGCATAGACTTCTGCTTGGAATACTGTAGGCATTTTACCCAGGCCTACAAATATTCGTTTCCTGGGATTTGCCCCCCATATTTCAGCGCCTACGCCATCATTTGTCTTTGATCCGTCAGTGAACCATACTCATGTCACTTGGGATTATTTTGCTTTTCTTCTGCCAATCGTCTCTTTGACTTATCTCGATCTTGAAAGGCATTTCAAAACTAAATTTGGTTTTCATTGGTAGTCTTGAATCCTCCAGAAGTTCGGATGGTCAATTACATTGTTAATTCTAGCGTGTCCCAAATCTGGTTTTTTGGGTTTCCAGCTATTGTTGAGCTGCAGTCTGTATGATTCCTTCCTTGCCACCCCTTTGATAAAGATTCTCAGGGGGGGGCAAGTTCAAATAAATAGATCCTTTAGGTTTTAATCAATTCTTAATGTTTATTTTATCCTTTTCATCTTTTATAATACTTGCAATAGTTGAATTTTAAATCTTTTTCGTTGTTTATTGATTAGTACTATTCAATAACCGTTATCGCTGCAATTGTACAGTTCAGCGTTGATATTTATGTTCAATCAATGTATATGTTACAAGTATTGAAGTTAGTGGTACAAATTAATGCATAATAGGTACTATGTTAGTATTTCAAACCTCTAGAACTTGTAATAAATACCTTGACCCTGGTCAAGAAACTAAGGTAATAATTAATTTAAGATTTGCAATACTTTATGATATACTGATATAACGTAAACAAAAAAAAAACTCCGATTATTTAAAACCAATTTTCTTTGAGTTTTAGTGTTTTTGTAAATTTGTAATTTATAAGAGAAAACCCATCGTTTCTCTTTTACACTTATCGATTACAAATAAAAATAACTCATTCCTTTGAGCCAGCAATATAATATCAATATTAATTTTCCCGAAAAACACTAAAATCTATTCAATAATTTCGACTAGACTCTCTCTCTCTCTCATAACATTCACCTTAAAATCACACCGCATATTATAAACTTTGTCGATAAAATCATTTAATTTGGGCACTGAAGCAAATTGATTTTCATTTGGTAATTTCGGTAATTTGTGTTCCCAACACTTTCGTCGTCCGTTTTACATTTAATTAAACAATTCCTTTTCAAAGGAACGCGTGATAAATCTTCGGGAAGGTCCTTAAACTATATATATATACGCCGTCTCTGTTTCTGACACGTTTTATCAATCAATCAAAACACATAAACTTCGACTTGCCAACCCCCGCACCTCACATATCAATTACACCAATGAATTTCAATTTTTCAATTTAAAATCAAAAAAAAAAAAAAAATAGAAAATCATTAGAATTTTATGCTTTCTTCAAATTGCTAAAAGCTTGTTTGAATTTTCCCGGGCCATATTTGGTTTTTTTTTTCGTTTGGTTGGTGTCGCTATAAAGTACGATTTTTTTTAATATTTTTATTGCCGAATCAATACATAACAGTTTTTATTCAATGAAGCACAAACGTGCAAAATACATAAAACTTTTATGTCCCCCGTTTCTTATTTTCTTATTATCTATGTTTCTCTAATATATGAAAGAAAATGTCACATTTCTCTTTCATCCATATACAAAGTCAAAATTTTCAGTTAAAAATTTATATGTAAAACTTCTTGTATAAAGTGTGTTTTTTTTTTTTTTTTTTATATATTTCTTAAGAACATTGACACGCCTTAATTGCATTACACAGATAGAAAGCTTTTAGGCCTTTGAACAACTTTTGAATAGCCGAAAGTAATGTGTTTTTTTTTTTTAAAGCCGTACTTGTGCTGAAGCTATACGATTTAATATTGAAGAAAATGATTTTAATTTTCGGTGTTAAAAGAATGAAACAAACGGTAAATGTATGAAAAATTCAATTTTTTTATCAAAATTTTTATTTACCTTCAAGTTTCAGGAAGAAAAGCTGCATCGTTTGAGGACTGAAGAATAAAAAAAAGGCAATTTAACTGTAAGATTTGTAAACATTATAGTCCGGTCAATTTAGACAATTTTTTTTTATTTTTTTATTTTCAAATAAATTGCACAATCTGCATAGGGTTGCAATAAGTGCATTCAATCCATAGACAATCACATGTAAGCACTAGTCCCAGTAGATTAGTGCTGTATAAGTACAAAATTTTTGACAATCAATAGCAACAATAACAATAATAGTAATTCTTATAGCAATAGCAACAATCAACAGTAACAATAAGAATAACAATAATAGGTCTATAATAACAATATCAATGCAAAAGAGTAATGTAAAACATTAATATATAAGTAATATATAAAAATAAATCTATGTAATAAGAAATTTTAATTTGGCAACAGATAGTTAATAGGAATATTTGTTTAGTTAGAAAATCTATCAGGCAAATCTATTACATTCCATTTTTGTAACCTTCTTATCATCTCACTGTTGTCCAATAAGTTTATGGCGAGATGGTTGGAATGATCGTCTAGTTTTGTCAGGTATTTTTTACTAAACCTTTGAATTTCCTCCTTTACAGATGGCGTTTCTGTATCTTCATGTATTTTTTTATTGTTAACGTACCATGGAGCACCGATTATTTGTCGTAGGGTCCTTGATTGAAATCTTTGTAGGATTTCAATGTTGGAGTTGGATGCAGTACCCCACAACTGTATTCCATATGTCCATATGGGCTTGAGGATGACTTTGTACAGAAGAAGTTTATTTTCTATTGCTAATGGTGCATTAGACGCCATAAGCCAGTACATTTTTTTGTATTTTTTATTTAAGTGTTCTCGAGCTTTTTTGATTTGCACAGCCCATGTAAGTTTTTGATCTAAGTGCATTCCGAGATATTTTACCGTGCTCTTTTGCGGTAGTTCTGTGCCTTCCATTGTAACCGGGGGACATATATTTCTGCGCAGTGTAAACGTTATATGTGTAGATTTTGCGTTGTTTATTTTTATTTTCCACTTTTTTGCCCATTTTTCTACTTTGTCCAAATTATTTGGAAGCTTTAACGAAGCTTTATTGGGTTCATCTGCTGCGGTTACGATGGCTGTGTCATCAGCAAATGTTGCCACTAATGCATCTGTTGTATTTGGCATATTGGCTGTGTAAAGGGATTACAACAGAGGTCCCAGTACGCTACCTTGGGGCACCCCGACTGTTACTTTCCTGGGAGTAGTTACTTCCGATTTATGTTTGACTTGGAAGGTAAGGTTTTCCAAGTAGGACGAGATTATGTTGAAATATTCAGGAAGTTGTTTTTTGATTTTGTACAACAGTCCGGGATGCCACACCTTATCAAATGCCTGCGCCACATCTAGAAAAGCCGCAGAACAGTATTGTTTTCTTTCCTGGGCATAGCGAATAGTTTCAACGATTCTATGAATTTGCTCTAGTGTTGAGTGACCATTTCTAAAGCCAAATTGGTGATCTGGTAGGATTTTTTTGTCTTGTATTATTGGGTGTATTCTTTTAAGAAGTAATTTTTCATATACTTTGCTTAAAATTGGAAGCAGACTTATTGGTCGGTATGAACCAACCTCTTGGGGAGGTTTCCCGGGTTTCAGGGTCATAATAACCAACGCTATCTTCCATTGCCCTGGGACCTGAGCTGTTCTATTAACGGCATTGAAAATGTGGGTTAGATAAACAATTCCTTTTCTCGGTAGTTCTTTTAGTATCTTCCCTGTTATCGAATCATAACCTGGGGCTTTACCTGATTTTAAGGCTTGCAAAATGGAGTTCACTTCTTTAGGTGACGTATATTTGATTATTCCAACATTACTCTGTGTGTTTGTGATTTCCTCCATGATCGTTCTTGTATGTTCATCGTTGTACGATGGAATGTCATGGGGGGAGAAAACTTTTTCTAAATGTATCGCGAAACATTCAGCTTTTTCAGCATCGTTTCTTGCCCAAGTGCTGTCAGGCTTTCGCACTGGATAATTCTGTTCAGTTGGCTTTTTAATTCCTTTGGTGGCTTTCCACCGTGAATAATCGGAATTTCGGGTTGGGGTTAGGCCTTGTCAATAGTTTTTGAAGCTTTCCTGTTTGAAACTCCTGATTCTCTCCCTTAATATTCTTGTAGCGATATTGTAGTTTCTTTTGTTTTGTGGATGTCTGTTTTTTTGCCATTCACGTCTCAGTTTTCGTTTTTCCCGGATTAGTGCCATTATTTCCAATGGACACTGCATGTTTCTTGCCTTTGGAGGTTTTATTGGCGTTGCTTTGTAACAGGCTGTGTGTACTGCTGTGTTGAACTGTTCCAGCGCATCCTCAATATTGTCTTTAGTTTTAAGCGGCACATTCAGGTTTAGGTTGTTATTTATGTATATCCTAAAAAGATCCCAATCAGTTCGAGTATTATACAATGTTTCGTGTGTACAACAAGTGTCCAACCTCGCATTGATTGCAATTATTATTGGTGTGTGGTCCGAATCAAGGTCCAGGTTTGATTCCATTTTTATAGCGTTTTGGGATATTCCTTTGGCAACAAAAAAATCGATTAGATCTGGCAGTTTTTTGTTATCCGTTGGCCAATACGTTGGTTCTCCAGTCGTAAATATTTCCAACCGACTTTTCATAGCAGTCTTGTATAGTTCTCGTCCTTTAGGCGTAATTAGTCGGGAGCCCCAGAAGGTATGTTTTGAATTATAGTCACCCCCAGCTATGAATCGGTTCCCCAATGTATTGAAGTAGTCCTTAAAGTGTTGCATTTTTAGGTTGTGTCTTGGGGGGCAATAGACTGCTGAGATTGTCAATCCACCATTCAGATCATCAACTTTTATCGATGAGGCTTGAATATGTTCTGTTTGATATTTGTCAATTTCGTGGTGTTTAATTGTATTTTTCAATATTATTGCTGAACCTGCGTGAGCCTTACCATCAGGATGTTGTAATTTAGACAATTGAAATAGTAAAAATTCCCATAAAGCTGAATTTTCGTAGAGACCTTCAGTTTACCATTACAAATGAAGTGCCAAAAGTCCTCATCGATCACATGTGTGCTAAAAAATTTATTCGGGGTCAAAGATCAAAAATTTCGGTTTTTTGGATTTTTCTCAAAAACGGTCAGTTTTATCGAAAAATTACTTCAGACCAAAGTTGTAGATCTTAAAATTTTCTATAAAAATGATCTCAATGATTTTTTCTCTAAGACCAACCATTTCCCAGATATTGCGCTTGTAAGAATCACGTTCTGCATAATATGCACACATATACTACGTATATGCATATTCGGGCACTTAAGCAAGTAAAAATCCCTACTTGTGTCTCTTTTATGTATACATTATACTATTTTAAGAAAATATATTGAAACAGCAATAGAAAAATTTAGTGCAACAAACACAACTATTGTAGTGGGTGAAGATGTTGATTTGTTAGTACTACTCACTGCAAAGACTCCATCTGATAAAATTATTTACTTTCTGAAACCTGGGAAAGCGCAACAACGATCAGAAATATTATATTTATCATCAGGAGAATAAATATCTACTAGGTTGCCTATCAAAATATGGCCGCTAGTATTTTTAAATAAATTATTTTCAATCGATTTTTCGCAAAAATTTAAATGATTTGTGTTTAAAATAAAATATCGTCCACTTCACGGCAATATATATATATAAAGACTTTGAAAAGTCAGGGTTGCCGTTGCGCACTTGACCGCACCTCTGCGCAGCCAGGTGTAAACAGGTATGATTTTGGGCCCTTTTTACGTTCATAACGTGCATTTATGATTTATATATCAAGTTAAAGCTAATTTTTTTCTCATTATTATGATATACGGTTGCCTAATTAAATCTGGCCGCAAATAAGGGTTGCTGGCTGCTAAAGATGGTAAATATTAAAAATAGAGTGAAAGACAATCAAGTTCAGACATGGCAAGACAATCAACTTAACCCTGAAGACTGGGGTGGAAAATTAATAAATAATACTTTGGAACCGATTCAAACTTTACTGCCCCCTGCTCCAGAAAAACTTCTTAACACTATTTTTTGCAATTGCAAAAAAGTTTGTAGTGGCAAATATGGCTGTAAAAAAGTAGGGTTCTTCAGCGTGTACCAATTGCCAAGGCCTGTCTTGCTCAAATGTTCAATTAATTACAACAGAGGAAGATTCATATGATTTTGATGAAGAGACAACTGATTCATCTTCGTTTGAACAATTTCTGAACATTCAACAAGAGGAAGAAGAAGAAAAAGAAGAAGAAATCGAGGAAAACATGATTGTTGAAGTTGAGTATGAAGAGTATGAATCAGATTAAAGTAACAAAAAAAAAATAGAACAATAGTTGAATTCAATAACTAATATCAATACTCTTCATACTATTATTTTATTTTATTTTCTTTATCATAAACCCAACAGTATAAATGTATAAGGACATTATAATAATAAAAACAAAAATAAAGAATCAATCACTATATGAGCTCAGCTATTTCTATAAAGATTTAGTAGTGAAACTGTTCCCTGAGCGACAACAATATTACATACAATATTACTATTAAATAAGTATTGTCCCTGAAAATAACATCATGAAGATTCGTGGAGTAGGCCTACTGGGGATACCACGTAAAAAAAGCACCGAGTACACTACCTCACAGGTGGTGTGGAAATGTGTACATATTATGTAGAACGTGATTCTTACAAGCGCAATATCTGGGGAAATGATTGGTCTTAGAGAAAAAATCACAAAAACCATTTTAATAGAAAATTTTAAGATCTACAACTTTGGTCTGAAGTAATTTTTCGATAAAACTGACCGTTTTTGAGAAAAATCCAAAAAACCGAAAGTTTTGACCTTTGACCCCGAATAAATTTTTTAGCACACATGGGATTGATGGGGACTTTTAGCACTTCATTTGTAATGGTAAACTGAAAGTCTCTACGAAAATTCAGCTTTATGGGAATTTTTACTATTTGATCACTATTTTTATGTCTAAATTGACCGGACTATTAAAGATTTTAAGTCGAAATCAAGTTTTATTTGTAAAAAGCAAATGTAGTTACCGCAGGTCTATCAATAATTAGAATGAAAAGCTCCATGTACTTACATGGAGACGAATAAAAGCTTTTATCAAAGGCAGGTATGAAAACATTTGAATAACATATAAAGGCATTCATTCGCCCCCTTTAACCTAGTTTTTAAAAAGTAATTAAAACACTATCCCTCTGTATTTTTACCAACCAAATCAACCAAAAGCTCCCTCATTTCAAATCCGGGACCATTCCATTGCAGTACTATATGATGCTCAACTGTTTTTTTTTTCCAAATCATAGCCATCTCGAATTACGCAAACCTCCAAAATGTCTAGACTGGAGCCGTTAATCACCCACTAAAGCCGCTAAAAGCGATGGCAAATTTACGATTCGAGTAAAATGATATCATTATTAAGTTTTCGGGTTGGAGGAGAAAAAAGTTGAGATAAATCAGATTTCATTGCATGGCCACAAAGTTAAAACACATCAACACATTTATAACTTGGTATTAAGTGGATGTGTGGGACGTGGGGGTGGTGGTGGTGGTGGTTGTAGAAAAATTCAAAAGGGCTTTAATGTCAAATTACATTTATTAAAATATATGTACAGAAGCTCTCTAAAGCGCGATGATATGTTTTACAATAAATTAAAAAATATTTTACATTTTTTTGAATTAAAATCGAATTTGTTGTCAATTTATTTTTTATCAAAATTTTAAAGTTTCACGTTTACTGTTTTACTATCGTGAATTATTTAAGGGGTTATATACAGTTAGAATTTTCAAAAAATCGATTTTTTTTTCTTAATGTACCTACATATATTTAAGAATACATACAGAAAATTTCATATCGTTCCGGTGAATATTTTCGAAGTTACACGCAAATTTGAAGAAAAAAATTTCATCCTATGTAAAGTACTTTTCAAACTTTAAACGCGTTTTTCTCAAAATGGTGTTTTCAAAGTCGGTGGCCAACATTACTCCAAAACGGTTAAACCGATTAATCTCAGATTTTAACACGGGCTTCTGAAATATACTTTTTAGTAATTAATCGAAGATTTTTTCTCACCGATAAATATTTTTTTTTTTATAAACAATTTAAGGCCGAAATTTTGGTCAAAAATCGTTTTTTTTTTTTTGAGAAACCGCCATTTGATCAGAAAAAAAATATTTTGCTTATTCCTTCGATTAATTACTAGATTTAACATTACTTTAACGAAATCTTTTTGGTTTTTTAAATTCAGAGGATCCAGTTCAAAGATATAGTGGTCACCGCAAAACGTCTTTTTTGAGAGGAGCTCCCGGAAATCAGCTATAGCTGCTTTCCAAATAAATATTTTTACTAATACTAAGTCTTAAAATACTGTGAAAAGATACCATAATATGTGTACAAATTTTTAGATCAATTAATTTAAAAGTTTTCTCTGAAAAAATTCTGGAAATTTCGCTATTTTTCGGCCTTGTAACTGTATATAACCCCTTAATTTGGAATTCTGTTACTACGAGAAAAAGTGTATAAAACTAAGCGGAAATTCATTTCCAAATTGATAGCGAGACTGAAGCAGACCATTCACGCTCCGACTTGCAGTCCAACTAGTCGGACTACTAGTTGGATCGCCTAAATGATCCGCTAGACATCCAACTTCCAACAACACCATTCACGGTCCGACTTTAGATCCAACTTCGAAAGTTGGACCACTAATTGAACTGCAAGTCGGAGCATGACTGGCCTGCTTAAGGGTGGATCACCTTCAGAATGTAAAAACAATAACTTTTTTAAAACTGCTGCCATTTTTTTTTCTTTAGAGATATTAAGAAACTGTCTTCGGCATGTAAAATTTGAAGTTTTGAACTATTTTTTTTTTATTTGCCCCGATATGTCCCCCTCCCCCTCCCCCTTTTACAGCGCTTTGAAATAGGGTCCTCAAAAATGAGAAGGCAAACGGGAGACAAGTTTTCTCGGAAACCGGAAGTCAGATCAAGATTTTCCAAAAAATTTAGGTTTTGGTAATGCGTCTTCTTGGTACTGAACCTCGAAAATCCGAAAAAAGTTGAAAATTCACAAAATGGCGCGACTTTGAAAAAAAAGTTTAAAAAAACGACCTTTTTTTGGACCTTTCCCCCTCTCCCACTTTAAGGGGGGAGGTTTGGCCAATTTCAGAGGTTCAGTACCAAGAAGACGTGTTGAACTATAACACTCTCCAGTTTCAAGTCAATCCGTCGGATAGTTTCTGAGAAATCTTGTCTCCCAGTTTTAAAAAGTTGATTTCGAGAAAAACGCATTTAAAATTTTTTTAAAATATTTTTTTTATGTTATTATCAATTTATTCAATTTTTATCAGTGAAAATACATTGGTCAGCTATTCCAATCCTTTCAACACGTTATTCTTGAATGTTATAAGAAGACATTTATGGGAAAAAAAAAATCGAAATTTTTTTTTTCTGACGATGATCCACCCTTAAATAAAATCAAAAAGTATGAAATTTTCAATTTGTTTTTTCACCATAAAAATAGATATATGATATATAAATTTGAGAAAATTGAGTATTTCATACTTCAAGAGGTTTTGCATGTAAAACATTGGTTATGGGTTTTTGGATGAAATTTTTTGCAAGTTTCTGTCGTCTTAATTAAAAGTTATTGTAATCTTAAACTTTTAATGCAAGCATTAAGTAATTGCAACAGGAAGCATTACTGTCGAAGTTACACTTCCGCCAAAATCCCCAAAATTGATATGTTTGCCACTATAGAATGATTTCTCTATCATTTCTTTGGTTTATAATAAATTTATTCTTCCAAAAGTTATTGAAAACTCTAACGATTTTTTTTTTTTGGTTTAGATGTACTAAGGATCACTTTCTTGAAGAGTTTTGGAACCGGAAATATCATTACCTCGTATATATACGCCAATGTTGCCACAAGACTTTGAGTAAATCTAGACCAAGTAAATTTTGCATATAATAACAAGAAATATTTACTGTAAAAAAAATAATTTCTTTAACGAATTTCGATGTAAGTATTTTGATTCACTATTGATCAGAAAAAGTTTAATTTTACCATTTTTTTTAGAGTAAACCTAAAAGAGCGAAGTGCAACTTCCTAAAAAACAAATGTTAATGCCATCCAATATCTAAACCAAGCGAACCTCAAACTTTTTCGATTGGGTACCACCTAGTAAATCGTAAAATATGTACGTAGTTAATAAGATAATTATTTAAGATGCAGATTATTAAGTATTGTGAAACTTTTTTCTTTTTAAGTGGTAGATATAGTACTTTCTTATGCAAATAATGCTTCCTCATGTCTTGCTGGTCCACGTACCATCAGTTTGAGAATCTCTGGCTTAGGTTTTAGACGAAGTATAGGTAAAAGAAGTTCGAACGGTATAATCTTTTTCTATGTAAACCAATAACAGACCCAAATCACAGTTCTTTTTTCGCAAGGTTTATAAAATACACAGGTGGCCTCATAGACTCACAATTTGCTGAACATTTAGGAAAATGTGTACCAGAAGGAATTCATATTCAAAACTGTTGGTAGCATTGATAATATTAACAATATATTAAAATGTATGAATATATCAATTGAAGTCGTACTTATTTTCTTTTTAATTTTTCAAACTTAGTGTTATTATGGTTACGATGTTTTAATGGTTTAAATTAAAATAACAATTGTACTAATTTTTAAATCGATATACTTAGCATATGTGTACTTAAATCCAAATTTGTGCCTCCGTAGATGGCGCTGGTCGTTGCTTCTAGTGTGGATTTTTGTTTACGATACAGTGCGTTATCTTTATATACAAATTAGTGGGTAAAATCATCAGTATGTGACGTCATCATTGTTCTTACGATGGAAAAATTGTGATTTTTAAATTGTGTATGTATTATTATAGTTTTAGTCAAACGCATGTCAAGGGAAGTTGATTTCTTAGCTTATTTCAGAAATTAGCTTATTTTCTTTCGGATGTTGGAAACTGTTTAAGAAAAAACGCTTCATTTTAGTAAAATTTGGGGGGCTAAATACTTCAATTTAAGCTGGCTTCTGCTCTCAATTGTTTGGAGTTGTGTGTAGTAAATAAGCCAGCATTAATAGGGGAGCTTTCGCTCCCAAATTCTACATCTAAGATGGAAGAATTTTTGCTTAATTTTTATCCAATCACTAGCGACTGATAAATCGCAAATAGTCATTTATTAATTTTGTACCTGAGAATCTTAGTATCTGAAATCCAAATTTGTTGCAAAGTGCACTTATGATAGTTTGGCTTTTAGTTAAAGCACTTGAGATAGTTTTTGCTTTAGTAAATGATTGCCCCACTAATATAAGATCAAAATTAATAATTTGGCTATAAGATCACCTAAACTAGTAGACCAGGGTCGATAATTTTAAAAATGGTGAAAAGTGAAAAAAATTATAGTAGAATGAAACCCATTGGAAAAGGTAGTGAATATAACAAAAATGAAAGGAAAAATAAATTACGGGCGATCTGGGGTCGGGAAGGGGGAGGGGGTGAGTTTTTAAGGGTAAAAAACGGTTAATCTCGATTTCCGGTAAAACTGCAAGTCCTATGAAAAAAGTTAAATGGCAAAGTTGTAGGTAATTAAAAGATCTACAACTTTTGTATCGACACTTTTTTCACATAACCTCAAAATTTATGTGAAAAATTCGAATAACCGAGTTTTTGGTTTTTTATTTTCATTTTTTTGGAAACAAATTTATTTTTTCACGAAATTTGGTGTAAACTTACCTTTGTATGTCTCAAACATACAGTAATTTTTTTGATTTAAAATATTCATTTTTTCACCTTATTTTGACTTAATATCCAAAAAGCACCCTAATTTTCAATCGAAAATTCTCACGTCACAATATCTGCTTTTTTAAAAAAGTTGATGTGTTTTTTGTTTGTTAAAATCTCTACTTTCTGATGGTATAAAAAAAAATATGCACTACTATGGTAAATGTTCTCAGAAAATGCAAATAATATAAAACCTCGATAGAAATTGCTAGAGATACTAATAAAACTATCATTCCAAATTTCCTGAATGGAAAAATCAGGTTCAGTGGCCCGTACTACCACCTCACCGGTGTGAGTTACGACTTTGTCGCAATGGGCACTTTTGTAGAGCGTTTAATTTTGAGAAAAAACCATTTTCGGTAAAAGCGATGCCTTGAAATGCCGCTGAGATATAGAAATTTAAAAATAAAAAATCAGAGTTTCCGTGTATTTTCAATGGGAAATTTTTACACGTCTTGGTCGAGGACTTAAAATTAATATTAAGGGCTCAACTTTCAGGGAATTTGTTTTTTTGTTGGTATTTCCAACAAAATTTCACGATGGGACCAAAGAAGTCAAAACAAAATCAACCTAATATTAATATAGAATCAATTATTTGCTCTGAAATCTTAGTTTGAAATGTTGATATCTATCTCATTGCAGAGCCGTAGCTTTGGCTATAATTTGTTTTGAAGAATTCGACCCATAGCCATTTTACAATTTAAATGCGAATTTTCAATAGGATTTTCAACCAAAAACCTAAATCAATGTATTATGGATGAGCTTTTTTTAAGTTTAAGCTGGAATTTTGTATAATATTTGTTAAAAAATTCATTCAATAATTGTTTTGTTTGTTTTATGAAAAAAACAAAAGGTATATAGAAAAAAAAGAACATCAACTTTAAAAAAGATAAAATTTGTTTATTTTCTTTTGTTTTGAGAGCTTTTTTCCAAACTCATATCTTAGACTTTAGACAAACAAGTTTGAGTAATAAAGGAAAAAAAAATCACAATTTTTTTTTCTCTAAAAAAACAAATTATTTTATCAATAAAATTCATTTCAATGTCTACTTTCTACTGTTCTACTGTTCATACAACAATAATTTGGCTTTTTTGTTCTAAACAAAAGAATAAATGGATAAGTTTCTAGGAAATATTTGTTAACAAATTTGTCGATTTAATAATTTTACATTTGCAGTTTGAAAAAAGAAGTTTTTTCATTGGTTTACTACATATTAAGGGGAAAAAAAATGGAAATCTAAGGAATTGGAAATGGTATTTTTTTTTCTTTATCGTTTAAGGATTTTGATATGTTACGAATGAAATAAGGATTGAAATTATTCAAATTTCGTTTCGATTATGTAAAGGAAATGCTAATTGAGTATTCGAATCTTCCAAGTGGTGGATTTAAACTGTGAAAACAAATGTAAGTCTAGTAATTGAAAAAAATTCAATTATCTGCCAGTTCCAATAAAAAATCTGACGCATTTTTTTTTGTAGCTCAAAATTGTATTACAATTATATTATATGGAAAATGTTCAAAATAAATTTTTCGATAAAAAGCCTGAATGGAATTGGAACCAAATGCCAGATTTGGTTCTAAAGACAATTAGGGGAAAGATGAACCTTTTTTCTCTCCAAAAAAATGTGATCACAAATTTAAAGATTGAGTCTCAATTGTTTGGTATAGTTGATGAAATATATCACAGAAAGCCACTTCTGCGGTTGGTAAGTTTTTATTGGAGCTTTTTCCTCGAAAAAAATCACTAAAGCTCACTGTACCAAGTGGTTGTTGAAAACCGAAACTTAATTGTGTATACAATATATAAGATATATTGCAGTCCAATTTATGTAGTATAATCTGAGATAATAATATATATAAAAATCATACCACAAACATAAATTTGAACAGAAGTTCAAACAAAAAAATTCGTGACGTATTGCCCAGATACGTATTTCGATTACAAAGCAATCTTCACAAATGTGTGAATTATCACAAAGCAGTTACGGAGTGATCCAAACTACTTGAGAAGGTTGCTTGGCAATCGAAATACGTATCTGGGCAATACCTCACGAATTTTTTTTGTTTGAACTTCTGTTCAAATTTATGTTTGTGGTATGATTTTTATGTATTATAATATCAGATTATTTTTGTGGATGATTTTTTCAGGGTGATTTTTTTTTTTTACTTTTTTTGGTCCCATCGTGAAATTTTGTTGGAAATACCAAAAAAAAAAACATTCCCTGAAAGTTTGAGCCCTTAATATTAATTTTAAGTCCTCGACCAAGACGTGTAAAGATTTCCCTTTGAAAATACACGGAAACTCTGATTTTTTATTTTTAAATTTCTATATCTCAGCGGCATTTCATGGGATCGCTTTTACCGAAGATTGTTTTTTCTCAGAATTAAACGCTCTACAAAAGTGCCCATTGCGACAAAGTCGTAACTCACACCGGTGAGGTAGTACGGGCCACTGAACCTGATTTTTCCATAAAATTCAAGGCTTAATATCTCGTTTAATATTGATCTTCGCGATTTGGTCTACAGGAACTTTTTTGTAGGAAATCAAATTCTCTACAAATTTTTCCTTTATAATTTTTCCGTAGCTCTTGTTATTTACGAGATAAATGCAAAAAAAACGCGAATTTTATGGAAAAATCAGGTTCAGTGGCCCGTACTACCTCACCGGTGTGAGTTACGACTTTGTCGCAATGGACACTTTTGTAGAGCGTTTAATTCTGAGGAAAAACCATCTTCGATAAAAGCGATCGAATGAAATGCCGCTGAGATATAGAAATTTAAAAATAAAAAATCAGAGTTTCCGTGTATTTTCAATGGGAAATCTTTACACGTCTTGGTCGAGGACTTAAAATTAATACTAAGGGCTCAAACTTTCAGGGAATTTTTTTTTTTGGTATTTCCAACAAAATTTCACGATGGGACCAAAAAAAAAAAAGTCAAAAAAAAATCACTAAAATATACACAGTATATGTTCAAAGTCAGCGAAAAAATCTTATTTTGATCGAAACTTAATTGTTCGTTTAGCGACTGTAATGTGAAAAAGGTAATATACTTTTTTAGTATTCTAAAGCACTTAAGTTGAAATTTTTGGTGAAAAAATTTTATGGTTTTTTCTCGAACTTAAGGGGGTATTCTACTCTAGAAATTTGAAAAAATCAAAAAATTTTTTTTTCATAATCCGATAGTTTAGATATTCAAAAATATCCTCCTAAAAGGATTTTTCAAAATTCAAATTATTTTCGAAGTTATAGCGGTTTTGTATGAATTCTATCAATTACGCTGCCTGAAACTTAAAACTTCAAACACGTTTTTTTCGAAACTGTCTTTTTCAAAACGATACCCACGATTTCTCAGGTTCCACTGAACCGATTTACCTGAAATTTTTAGAGAGTGTTCTTTATAGACTTGTCTATGTTCGGAACTATCCCCATCCCCAAATTTTAATTTTTACCTATTTTTAAAAAATTTGAAACAGTCAAAAAAAGTGGTACAAAAATTGTTTTTTTTTTTCAGGCAGTCGCCATTTCGTGAAAAATTTTTTTTTCATACTTTTCCGTATAGTTCCAGACATTACGACATTATTCTAGATTAATAATCTTTTCTTTTTTTTTTTGGGGGTCAGATTACTAGGAGGGCTGAAATCGTGGGTATGGTCACGTGCCAATTTTTTAAGAAATTTTTAACTTTTTTCTGTATTCTTGAAATGTTAATAAATAACTGATAAAAAAATTGATACTAAAAATATTAATTGGCTATTTTATATGACACTTCAAAAATTATCTGAAATTCATGCCTCTAGACTAGAATACTCCCTTAAACTTTTGAAAAAAAAAAAATTCTTACATGAAATCATATTACAAGATGATTGACAAGTAAACTTGTGTAATCCTGCATTGTATTTTTCCTTGAAAACCGCTTCAACGATTATTTTTAAACTTGGGGTACTTATTCACACTTGGGAGCTTTAAATCTACGTTTTTTTCAGTATACAATATATAAAATATATTGCAGTCCAATTTATTGACATGAATTTGAACAGAAGTTCAAACAAACATATTCGTGACGTATTGCCCAGATACGTATTTCGATTGCCAAGCAATCTTCATCAGTGGTGATCAAGTAGTTTGGATCACTCCGTAACTGCTTTGTGATGATTTTTGGTTTAATTTCTTTGGTTTAATCTTCATACTGATGAAGATTGCTTGGCAATCGAAATACGTATCTGGGCAATACGTCACGAATATGTTTGTTTGAACTTTTGTTCAAATTTATGTCAATAAATTGGACTGCAATATATTTTATATATTGTATACTGAAAAAAACGTAGATTTAAAGCGCCCCAGTGTGAATAAGTACCCTTAAGTTTAAAAATAATCGTTGAAGCGGTTTGATTCGTTGATTCAATTGTTAATAAATTGGACTGCAATATATTTTATATATTGTATACACAGTATAACTGAAAAAATCTTATTTTGATTCTACGTTTTTTGTTTGAAACTTTTTTCCTAAAAGATCTAGCTTTGGACAATTTTGCAAACAAATCAAAATTTCACCCAACTTTTCTGTGATTATTATTGAATCTTTTGCATTTTTACATGGATTTTTTTGGTTGAGAAAAAGGTTCAGATTTCACCCATAACTTGCGATGCTTTCATAGACAACGACTAAATCTAAATTTGAAAAATAATCTTCTCTGTAGCATTTTATTTTTATCACATAATTTTTCTTTCAATATATTAATATTATTTACTTTTTTACTTTTAGGTAAGTCAATTAATCAAAAGGAAAAGAAAAATGATTATACTAAAACCGAAAGCCAGAAATGTGTGATGTTTGGTGTCACTGGACCGTTATAATCTCCAACTCAGTGGGCTAATCACACACGAGGTCTCAATAGTGTCACTCAGGTCACTGCAAGTGGTTGCGAACAGGTCGTCTTGCGTTTCGAGAATTTTGATGATTTCGTTGAGCAGTTCGATGGCATCGACGGTTTTGTATCCTTTGAGCAGCTGGCACAATTCGCAGTCGTAGACGTCGTGACAGCACTGGCCGTGGTTGGCGTCGCACGTGTGCTCCTCGGTGCAGTTGGCGTTGGGGCCGTGGCCACGGGCGTCCCGACGCCGGCTCGCGTACGCCACATGCAGCGGGTCCTGGTCCAGCCGCAGCGTCCGATTCGTATACAAATCCCGCTTCCAACTGTCGTCCAACTGCAGTCCGCTCTCTGCATCCCCCAACACCAAACAACCACGCATCGTCGCCCCCAAAACACACCAACCAAACAACAACCGCCACATTTCCCCAAAAGAAAAAATTTGAAAAAAATCAATTCGCTTGTAATACCAAACAACGACCACAATCACAACTCCTCGGCCCAATTGTCTTCCATCGATTTACACAACGTTCGACAACATTAAAAATTAATGTCTCTCGTAATTTTCGACGTTGGCCACTCGACGAAGACGAGAACGAGCGTTTTTCCGGTGCACCGAGATGGAAAGCTCGGCAGACGTTGCACAAGTGAGTGAAAGCTCGTGCGGCAATCGAATATATGTGGAGAGCTGCGAGCTTTTACGTCTCCCTTCGTATTATAAACAAACGCCGGCGCAATTCAATGTTACAATGTGTACAGGGGGATGGAGGTACACCACCGTTGGCTGCCGGGGGGTGGTTGTAGATTTTCCCCATTCCCGAGACATTTTTCGAAACTATCTTTCTAGGTATTCTGGTTCAAAAGATCAAACGATATATTTTTCTATTAAAAAACATTAATGAGATTTTTTTACGTTTTTCGTCAGAACTTTTCTCTCTCCCGTTACCACCGTATTTGCTACAATCAATTAATTGGATTTAGACTTTAATTTCGTTGGTTGGGTTAAAAGTTTTTCCCAATTTTTTCGTTTTTTTATTGAAATTTTTTTGATGGAATTTATGAATTCTTCTCTAATAAGTCGACAAGTATAGACTTGGATACAGTGGCGTAGCTAGGTAACCAAAGGACTTTGGGGCAAATTAAAAACTGGGGCCAAACTGATGTAAAATTAATTTGATTCGGCAAAATATGATTATTGCAACCGTAGCTACTCTAAAATTAAATTTAAGCTTATTGTAAATTCTGCTTATTTTTTTGTACTGGTTAGTTTGAAGCCTAGTAACTAGAAATTTTGGTGTGTATACAATATATAAAATATACTGCAGTCCAATTTATGTAGTATAATTTAACATAATAATATACAAATTTAATATAATAATATATAAACTTAATATAATAATTTATAAAAATCATACCACCAACATAAATTTGAACAGAAATTCAAACAAAAATATTTGTTACGTATTTCGATTGCCAAGCAATCTTCATCAGTGGTCATCAAGTAGTTTGAATCACTCCGTAACTGCTTTGTGATGATTCACA
Organism: Sisyra terminalis; assembly: GCA_958496175.1. Lineage (NCBI taxonomy): Eukaryota > Metazoa > Arthropoda > Insecta > Neuroptera > Sisyridae > Sisyra > Sisyra terminalis. Next base: position 3,441,847 of record OY292275.1, on the reverse strand, counting down.
CACTTGTAAAGATTGCTTGGCAATCGAAATACGTATCTGGGCAATACGTCACCAATATTTTTGTTTGAACTTCTGTTCAAATTTATGTTGGTGGTATGATTTTTATATATTATTATATCAGATTATACTACATAAATTGGACCGCAATATATCTTATATATTGTTTACACAATATATAAGTATTTTCAACAAAATTTCACGATGGACCAAAAAAAGTAAAAAAAAAAAATCACCCTGAAAAAATCATCCACAAAAGTAATCTGATATAATAATATATAAAAATCATACCACAAACATAAATTTGAACAGAAGTTCAAACAAAAAAATTCGTGACGTATTGCCCAGATACGTATTTCGATTGCCAAGCAATCTTCTCAAGTAGTTTGGAGCACTCCGTAACTGCTTTGTGATGATTCACACACTTGTGAAGATTGCTTGGCAATCGAAATACGTATCTGGGCAATACGTCACGAATATTTTTGTTTGAACTTCTGTTGATGGTATGATTTTTATATATTATTATATCAGATTATGCTACATAAATTGGACTGCAATATATCTTATATATTGTATGCACAATTAAGTTTCGGTTTTCAACAACCACTTGATACAGTGAGCGCTTTAGTGATTTTTTTCGAGGAAAAAGCTCCGATAAAAACTTACAAACCGCAGAAGTGGCTTTCTGTGATATATATTTCATCAACTATACCAAACAATTGAGACTCAATCTTTAAATTTGTGATCACATTTTTTTTTGGAGAGAAAATGGTTCATCTTTCCCCTAATTGTCTTTAGAACCAAATCTGGTATTTGGTTCCAATTCCATTCAGGCTTCTTATCGAAAAATTTATTTTGAACAAATTAACAAATGGGGCCCCATTGCTATGTAAACTGATGTCAAATTAATTTGATTCGGCAAAATATGATTATTTCAATCGTAGCTACTCGAAAATCAAATTTATACTTATTTAAAATTCTGCTTCTTTTCTTGTACTTGTTAGTATGAAGCCTAGTTACTAGAAATTTTAGTTTTGTTTATATAAATAAAAAAAAAATCTATTGGTTTATACGTTAAACATAGGGTTACCAACTCTCCAGTTTTAGTCCGGAGACTCCTGAAAAATTAAGCTTTCGCCAGACTCGAGTTTATGCAAAAAAAAAGAAGGATTTTTTGTTTTTATTTTGAACACTTTTTTCTTGTAAATATATCTTATTCTTTTTATGACATGCATCTCTCCGGATTAAGGCATGAGATCTCTAGACTTTCTGAAATTTAAAATTGGTAACTCTAGTTAAGCGACAATAAGAGTATGGAATTGATTCCAGAAGAATAATTTTTATAATATTTTCATATTGACTTTTTAGAAACTACAATCACCAGCGAAAATGGAAATTTATCATAGAATATATGAAAAAATTCCACAACTAAACAACATTTTGAAAATTCTCGAATCATAGTAAGAAAGCCACCAATTTACACTGGAAAATAAAATCGGAATAGAAGAAATTTAGTGTGGTTTATGTAAAAAACTTTATATTGGCCAATATAGATCTTTCGGTACTAAACAAGAGACATACATTAAGAATACCTGGATCAACAACAGCCTAAAGTTTTACACAATATATTGCATAAATTTTCAACTTCAAACCTTTGCATATTTGCAAGTTAAGAGCACATTGGGAAAATATGAAATTTACGAAGCCTACAAACTGAATTCAACCAATATCCTTATTGAAAAATTATTTACAGGGAACCCCAAAGTAAATAAATTACTCCCTGACGATGACAGCTTAGGATTGTTGATGAAGGATTGGAAAATCTCTAGTAAAAGAAAACCAAAACTAAATACCAAACTTTGTCGTTAACAGCACATTAACTGTGAAGAAATTTTGTAGCCATTTGGTATTTCTTACTCTCTCTATAAAAATTGACGTATAAAGAAAGCAAGATTGACCATGGAACCCCGGAAAATCAGAAAAGTCAGAAATTTTCTTTGGTTAAGGGTTTTTTGTACTTAAATTAGTATCTAAACTGAAAAAAGTATTATGAAAATGGTTTGTACGTTTAATAATTTCAAATGACTGTATTTATATGATTTACAACATACTATGCCCGAAACAGCCCGACTTACGCAGCAAACCTGCGGAAATCCATATCTGCTCACTCAAACCCCACTATCAGAACTCTTGCATCTTTCAAATACAAGAAAACCGACCGCTTTAGAAGGCCTGGCCTTCTTCTGGTCTCCTGCAGTGCCTCAATTTCCGAACTTTGCCCCTGGCGGCAGTGTCCTGCAATTCTTTTGCTGGACCTTCTTCTTTCACTTCTGGCTTAGAACCTAAATGGTTGGTAACCAATAAGGTGAGGGTTTTTAGTCGGTAGGCGCTTTATGCGAATCCGTCACTACCCGTCTTTCTGGGTGTCTTTTGAAGATTTCCCCCTCCATAGTCTGTCAAAAAAAAAAATATCTATTTCATTTTAATAGCCAAACCTACACCTACACCATAATATGGGCCAAACTCGACTCCGATATTTATCGCTAAAAGCAATTGAAAACAAAACCGCATCAAGCCTGGATTTAAACCAAGTCATTGATACTTTTGCGAAAACTAAAGCTAGGAAAAAATTGTAAATATAATTTAGTTATTTAGTCAGTTGGTAGGCCCGACCTTTATATAATAAATTCTTGAATCTTCTCAATTTCGTTTTATTAGCCAAACCTATACCTAGTATCAATTGAAATTATGTTGTTACTGTTTAATATTTCTATTACCTGGCCTGCAGTGGACAAAAAAGAGCTTAAGTAGCTTAGCATTTTTAAAGTATTTGTATATTTCATATTTTTATTTGGATAAAACCTAATCAGCTTACATAGCAGTGGGCCCCCATTTTTTAATTTGCCCCAGGGCCCTTGGTTACCTAGCTACGCCACTGGCACCATATGTTCAATTTGATTTGAGAATTGCTTTATATACCATAACCTTTGAGGATAGATCCAGAGATGATCCCGAATCAATTAACCATTTGAGATACGGAAGAGTTTTGAGTAAATAAAGAGAGCCTTCTACAAAATGCTTTGCAATTGGTAGCATAAGGTAGCAAATTCAAATGAAAACTTCAAAAAAAAATCCAAAAAAATTCAAAAAATTCAAAACTTCAATGGCCATTAAAATTGGCCCAATGTGAACGTTATTAATATAGTATATTTGATAAATAAAATTTATTATAATTTTTTATGCTGGTTTTGTTTCTAATTCACATTTCTATTATTTATACTTTGGGTCAGATGTATTAACTGGGCCGTAAAAATGTTCATCTAGGGCCACATGCGGCCCAAGGGCCGCGAGTTTGACATCCTTGCTGTAAAGTAATTTAAAAAAAGGTATTTCTATCTTGCAATATACCATTAAACTTTTTCAGTAATTGGTAGTTCGATATTTAAGAAAATTTGGTACTGTAGAAATGAAATATATCTTTTTTTGTTATTTCATGCATTGTTATCCATCCTATTGTTACAAATGTTTAAAAATATATTTTAAATGCCTAGTTTTAACAGGGACGAGTAAAACTTACCAAAGATATTCTTCAATTTCGGATATGATTCGTCAAAAAACCGGTTATTTTTCAACTTATTCATTGAAATTAATAATTATTTTCAAAAATTAATATTTCAAATTAAATTTTTTCCCAGAAATGAAATGAACACACAAAATTGTTTTGACCGACGAGCAAATTTGTCATTTGACCTCATCAAATATTGAAACCATTATTAGTACATTTTCCATTACTGATATCTATTATGGAAAATTTCAATTGAAATATTTCTTTATTAAATGAAATGCATTCAATAGTTTCATATTTTATAAAATTTCAGGAAAAAAAAAACAACCCAGAAAAAAAATCTGTATTGTTACTTTTGAAATTTTCAAACGTATATTGACATATTTAATTAAAATGGTGACTGCAATTAAACAATATAAAAAGTAATAAAAAAATGTATTTAAAATAATTTTCACGACAGTTTAAAAAGCAAAAAATGCAATAATGTATGATTTTGATTCAACTGCATCTATTGCTTGCGGTTGACTGTTTTATTAAAAAAAAAAAAAACGATTAGGTTGCAGTAAAAATATTTTTTTTTATCAACTATCCTATTCAGTTTAAATATGTATGTACCAATTTTCCGAAAAAAAATAATTGGTGAAAAACTAAGGTACCCAATTTTCACGCTAGCCTATTTTGAAATCACACGATTAAGGGTGGATCACCGTCAGAAAAAAAAAAAAATCGATTTTTTCTTCCATAAATGTCTTCTTATAACATTCAAGAATAACGTGTTAAAAGGATTGAAATAGCTGACTAATATATTGTCACTGATAAAAATTGAATAAATTGATAATAACATAAAAAAATTTAAATGCGTTTTTCTCGAAATCAACTTTTTAAAACTGGGAGACAAGATTTCTCAGAAAATATCCGACGGATTGACTTGAAACTGGAGAGTGTTATAGATCAACACGTCTTCTTGGTACTGAACCCTTGAAATTGGCCAAACCTCACCCCCCTCAAAGTGGAAGAGGGGGAAAGATCCAAAAAAGGTCGTTTTTTTTAGCTTTTTTTTTCAAAGTCGCGCCAATTTGTGAATTTTCAACTTTTTTCGGATTTTCGAGATTCAGTACCAAGAAGACGCATTAGCAAAACCTACATTCTTTGGAAAATCATGATCCGACTTCCGGTTTCCGAGAAAACTTGTCTCCCGTTTGCCTCCTCATTTTTTAAACGAGATATTAAGCCTTGAATTTTATGGAAAAATCAGGTTCAGTGGCCCGTACTACCTCACCGGTGTGAGTTACGACTTTGTCGCAATGGGCACTTTTGTAGAGCGTTTAGTTCTGAGAAAAAAACATCTTCGGTAAAAGCGATCCCATGAAATGCCGCTGAGATATAGAAATTTAAAAATAAAAAATCAGAGTTTCCGTGTATTTTCAATGGGAAATCTTTACACGTCTTGGTCGAGGACTTAAAATTAATATTAAGGGCTTAAACTTTCAGGATTTTTTTTTTTTGGTATTTCCAACAAAATTTCACGATGGGACCAAAAAAGTCCAAAAAAAAATCACCCTAATAACTATTTATCATTTTTGTATTAATATTATTTACATTTTGTAATTATAAGTTTAATATTCTATTAAGTTTTATAAATATTTTATATTTTTTGTTAAAATTTTCACATTTCTGTATATTTATATTTATATTTATTTAATATTTAGTTTTAGTATTTGGTGGACTTTGTAAACTAGTAATGTTATGTATAATGCGTATAATGTATATACTTATTGATAGTAGTCCTAGTAGTTATAGTAGGATTCAGTAGTATTATAAATATATAATATCATTTTTATTTTTAAAGAATTATATTTTATTTGCGTAAAAAATATAATTTCAGATCAATAAAGTTTATAGATTTTTTTCTCACAATAACTTGATTAATTCAATTTTAAATTTAGCAATGATTCAAACCAGTACCATAAAGTTGCGTATCACCATGAAATACTAGCTCCAAATGTTCTAGAGAAAATAGTCACTAACTATGAAGTAGAAATCTAGGGCCATGGACCCCCTTTTTGGTCACATATTTGCATTAAATACAGAAACCCTGACCTTAGTGTTACTGTGCAAAAATTAGAATTCGGAAACGTTTATTTCGACTTTAAAAATAAAAACAACTGCACTCTTTAGTAGCGATATCCACTTTTTATAATGCAGCACAGTTAATTGAACATTGAGTATGATTTTGACGCGTTTTTGTCACCTGTAACAAGCGCTAATTCTATTTCCCATCCCACCCCGGTACCCCATTCCGCCCGTATTCCCATAGGTACATAATAGGGTGTTTTTTTTTGGGACTATTTTTTTTTTGCTCCCAATACGAAATTTTGTTGGAAATACTTCAAAAAAAATTCCCTGAAAGTTTGAGCTCTTAATATTAATATTAAGTACTCGCTCACAGCGTGTGAATATTTTCCATTTAAAATACACGTAAACTTTGATTTTTTTTTTAAAATTTTTATAGCTCAGCGGCATTTTATGGTATCGCCTCGCTGAAAGTTGGGATTTTTTTACAATTGTATGCTCTACAAAAGTGCCTTTTGCGGCAAAATCGTAATTTACACGGGCGAGGTAGTACGGGTCACTAAACCCAAACTTTTCATAGATCTCTCGTTTTTCTCTCAGGAACTCATGAATTACACGACCTACAGAAAAAATGTAAATGGCAAATTTATAGGAAATTTAATTTCCTACAAAAAAGTTCCAGAAAACCAAATTGCTAAGATTGATATTTCTCGAGATATAGAGCCTTGAATTTCTCTTACTATAATATTTTTACTTAAATTTAAGAGAAATTCATGGCTTAATATCTCGAGAAATATCGATCTTAGCAATTTGGTTTTCTGAAACTTTTTTGTAGGAAATTAAATTTCCTATAAATTTGACATTTACATTTTTTCTGTAGGTCTTGTAATTCATGAGTAACTGAGAGAAAAACGAGAAATCTATAAAAAATCAAGGCTTAGTGACCCGTACTACCTCGCCCGTGTAAATTACGATTTTGCCGCAATAGGCACTTTTGTAGAGCATACAATTGTAAAAAAATCCCAACTTTGAGCAAGGCGATACCATAAAATGTCGCTGAGCTATAAAAATTTAAAAAAAATCAAAGTTTACGTGTATTTTAAATGGAAAATATTCACACGCTGTGAGCGAGTACTTAATATTAATATTAAGAGCTCAAACTTCCAGGGAATTTTTTTTGAAGTATTTCCAACAAAATTTCGTATTGGGAGCAAAAAAAAATCAGCTTAGTACATACATTTTCCTTTCTAACGAATATAAATTTAATCTAAATCAATTGATGCTTTTTTAACTTTAAGCTTCCAAAAAAAAGGCTTTTCATCCAATAGGAAAATAACGGTTTTTTTTCTATTTAATATTTGAAACCTCTACTTTCAAACAAATGATTCAATAAATGCAACAATGAAGTCATATTTTTCGTCAATCAAATTATTCAACCACTTCAATCATATCATTAACTACCAAATTAAAAATTTGATTAATTCCCAAGAACTTTTAATCACTGTAAGCTGGATTACCATACTCGTCATTACCTAAGGCAACCTAAGGGTTGAAGCTTGAAGCCGATTTCGAACTCAATTAACAAACTTTATACTTTGAACTTCACAAAAAAAATGTTAAACACGATTTATTTTTTTCCCTTTCTTCCACAAAAGAATAACTTTTGATGTTTGTTATATCTTAATTAATGTTTTCTTCTTCTTCATCCCCAAATTGCAAATCCAACCATTTTTTCCCATACCGTTATTATGCAGGAAAAAAAATCGGATAAGGTTAATTTGCTTTTTTTGTTTGTTGTTGTTCCTCTTTTACAACCGCGATTTTTAAATTGTAATTTGCCTTTAGTAGTTAATTAAAATGGTTCCTCCAGCTGGTTTTTGAAGTGGCACAGAAATTACAGTAATTACAATTTTAAGTTGTTATCTTCGCTGGGGTTTTATTTTTTTTTTGGCCTCTCCATATTTCGTTTGACGAAATGAAATTTCAAAGAAATTTTGTGAGAGGTTGACGTTTTCTCGGTATATACTTAGGTGGAACGAGGATAATATTTTCAACGGTGAAAATTGGAAAGTTCTAAGAAAATATACAGCATGGGAATAAATTATTATTGTTTTAAATTTGAACGAAAATGAATATTCAAATGATTGAAAGATGAGTGTTTATTTTTGGTGGAAATTGACGAAAATAATTTGATGTGGATTTCTTAAAGAAACTTTCTTATTTTCGTAGGTTTCATTAAAGAAGAAAGCTTGAGAAATGGTGGAAGATTAAGGGTGTGAATCTATTGAAAGCTGTATTTGAATAATATGTTATTATACAGTTTCAGAAGCTTGAATTCTAAATCCTATGCGGTAATATTCCGATTTTTGTTTTCTAAAATATTCCTCAATGGTGGCCATGCTCGATGTCAATTTAAAAATCGTACACATTTACAATGAAATAGGTTAAGTAAAGTTACCTAAATAATTTTCATTTTTAATGCAAAATTAATTGTTTAATGAGATTCAAAATAAACAATTGTGATTTAAAATCATCATCTCGTCAAACAGGTAATATTAATAATTGTAAAATTAATATAAGATCCTAAATTTTACGTTAATATTCCTTTTTAGTATTTTCGCCACGTGTCACTTTAGAGCAGCAAAATGAGGTTAACTTTTCAACATGATGTTTTTTGATATTTAAAATCAAATTAATTAGTTAAATCTACCAAATATTTTACGTTTTGATAAGAAGATGTTGAAAACAAATTTTAATTATTTGGACAAATGTGAAACAGGTAATAATTATTTAAATATTCTATATGAGTAATTTGCTTTCGGGTAAAATTTTCAGATATTTACTTCGTTTTACGAATTAAAATTAATTTCAATTGGTATACTCTGTGTGAAAAGTCAAATTTCTTAATTCCAAGAAGAGTATGAATTACAAGTAAATTGCCACGAAACCGATCACTAGGACCCATTGTATTATTGGAAGGTATTGGAGCAGACTTTTTCGTGATGTCTTTGGATAACACTAAATCTGTTAAAACGCCAAAAAGAAAATTAATTTTCATAAAACTTCAAAAATAGTTTAAATGAGAGCAAAGAAAATCATTGATCTTACCAAAGCTCATCTTCCGAAATGACGGTGAAACTTTATTTTTTATAAAATTAAATACCAAAAGTGGGTTTTCATCTTTTCAATTACAGGATGTGGTCAGCTTTATCTACTTAATTACTCACTGCTGATTTCGGAAAACTTGAAAACGGCATGGAAAAGTTGGCGATCCTGATGCAGAATTCAACAGCCTTACCAGGTCTTGATATAAAATTTAACAACAAAGATTGAAATTCCTCGAATATTATTAAATTTTTTTGTAGGGAAATTAAAACGGGGTTTGTCACAAGAAAAGTTTTAGACCATAAATCGTAGATAACATGAATTTAGAATGAAATAGTATACAGCATCACCACGAGATGAAGTACTGAACCAATCAAGAGTTTTGAGTATGTTAAACCCGATTTCGGATTAATTGATCGAATTCTTTACATTTTTCGTCAGAAATTTCAGAAATGGATCGTTGATATCAAGGTTATAGCAAAATTAATTAATTGACACATAATTGATTAAAAATGACTTTTTAGATTAACTTTTGCCGAAAAATATTGAGATCAGTTTATTGCATTGGATGAAAAAGTTTCAGATTGATAAGATTTCATCCATCCATATTACAATGTCGTAAGTAAACTTGGATCGCAAAATTGGTTAAAGTAACGACATAGAAATTTCTTCGGGTGGGTGAAAATGCAAAGCCTATACTTGACTTAACAAGCACTTGGTTTTTAGGTGTCTACCCCCCCTCCCCATGTGCGTCGACGAACCTAATAAGTTTCATATTTATACTAAACGGTTCAAAAAAAACCTTAAATAAGTGGTTAGAATTCATTTGTCAAAAAAAAAATGGTAAAAGTTCCAAGGGGTACGATTAATGTAATTGTTCTCATTTTGGTATTTGCCAGAAGAAAAGGAAGATTTCGTATCTTTTCTCAAATTTACCAACCCGTTTGTATAGAATTAAAATTTACATTTAATTACAATGCTTTTAAAAATCATTTTTCTAGGTGGAATGAACAACTGCCTCGCTTTATCTTAACGTTATGAAGTATAAACTGGATGAAATCAGAGGTGTATTAGGTGTCGCGAACGTCTTAAACAAACACTTAATTGGTTAAGTATTATAAACTTTTAATAGTACTAGTAGTAGTAGTAAATATTGATGGCTCTAGTTGGTATTACTACATGTATAGGGAAGGATATTACAAGTTTGAGTTACCATTTCTTTACTATCATAACCAGTGGCGTAGCTACCTCAGGGCTAGGCGGGGCAGTGCCCCGGGGCCCTCATTCTCAGGGACCCCTCGAATCCTTACCAGAAATCTCGATCGAACTGAACTTCTGGATACTCAGTTGGAAGTTCATCAATTATTTAAGGAAATAATGAGCAAATTACAGAACTATTTACAGCAATGTTATTATTCTTTACAATTCCTGTCACTTCTGCAGTAGCTGAAAGGTCATTTAGCAAATTAAAAATATTAAAAAATTATTTAAGAAATAATATGGGCCAAACTCGACTCCGATGTTTATCGCTAAAAGCAATTGAAAACAAAACCACATCAAGCCTGGATTTAAACCAAGTCATTGATACTTTTGCGAAAACTATAGCTAGGAAAAAATTGTAAATTTAATTGTTATTTAGTCAGTTGGTAGGCCCCAAGATTTATAAAATACACAGGTGGCCTCATGGATATGTGACGTATCCAGAAAAAATTCGTACATATCTTCAGACTGATTCAATTTCAAAATTCTTCGTATGACGTCATTTTTTTTTAATGGAGCAACCTGTGTAATATACAAACCTTGGGTAGGCCCGACCTTTATATAATAAACCCTTGAATCTTCTCTATTTCGTTTTATTAGCCAAACCTACACCCAATATTAATTGTAATTTATGTTGTTACTGTTTAATATTTTTATTACCTGCCCTGCATTTGATAAAACCCAATCAGTTTACATAGCAGTGGGGCCCCATTTTTTAATTTGCCCCAGGGCCCTTGGTTAGTTAGCTACGCCACTGACTAGTAGTAGTAAGCATTGATGAGTTGGTATTACTAAATGCAGGGGAGGCTAGTCAATGTTATTTTTTCGTTTCTCCAAATGGCTATATTCCGGCCGTCATTTACTGAGGACGCTAGTGTAGCATAGCCGATAATGACGATAACTACTTTTAACCAATTTTATTAAAATTGAAATACAAAATATATCAATATTTCACATTGTTAAATTTAATTAAAGTTAATTACAGACATGCTAAAGAATATTTACTTAATGACGTCAATGGCGTTAGTTCAGAGATGACAGTTGAATCCTGGAAATTGTCCTTTTCTATCGCTATGAATTGTGACTGCCTAGAAAAATTGTCGAATCCTTGCTGAAACAAATTTATTTTACTTAAAGAAAATAAATTCAAAGTTTGAATTAAAATATTTTTGTCCCATAAAAACGTGGGTATTAACTAGTAAATAAATAAATACCTTCGTAATGAATTTGGGCAGTAGAAAAGTGTATTTGATGTTGATCTTTTGACAAAATGCACACACCACTGCCATTAAATGTGAAATACGTTATCAATGATGGATATTGAAAAGAAGACCGCGAAGTTAACGACGTCAGTCTTATTTTAAAGTTAGCCAAAAAACTTTCACCCCCCCCCCCCCCAATTTCTTAACTACCAACTTCAACACTTCTACCAACTTTACACTTTACCCTAGCTAAAAATCCCTTAAAACTTGAAATATTGCTGACCGCGCCATCTGCATTTGACGCCCCAACTATTAATTTTTGGGAACCAAGTCTGCCATAAGAGTTTGACCCCCATGACTAAATGTATAGGGAAAGATATTTCAAGTTCGAGTTACCATTTACTTGTAGTTATAATCTCAGCTACAGCTGATACTAATTAATATTGCGGTAGTTTTGCAAGCGCTAGCGTTTTTTGCCCTTCGGAACTACATTCTTAATTTGCCTTACGAATAATCTACCTTTGCATGAAACTCCGTTTGTGTAAAATTCTTTGAAATAATTCAAAGTTTCTATATTGGAATTCAAAAGAGAGTGAGTAACACGTCTGATACAATTAACCGCATGTAATGTGTAATGTATCTGAGATCTAGATGCGTAATTTTCGAGGAAAATATTTATAATATTGTTGTGTTTAGTTAATTATCCAAGTTTTCATATTTACGAGACGTTCATAGATTTATTTGCGTAATTAGGTTAGAGTGTAGTTAGTTCCAGGCCGTGAGCTGAAAGCTGTCAGCTACGACGGGGTGGGTTGAGTTGGGGGTGGTGGTGGATTGAGGCATCGTATAAGGCAGCATCATTCAGCTGTTGGGCTGATTTATGTGTTCGTTTCATTTCTGCATAACTAGCACTCAATGGCTTACACTGTAGGATTCGATGTGAACTAAGTATTTGGCCAGACTTATATGTAAGGGATGTTTTAGCATTGTTTTATTAGCGACGTCGGCGCTCGTTAAGTCTAATTGAATGTTTGGCGAGATTATCAGACGATTGCCGCACGCCAAGAATCTGGTCTCGGTCGTATGTGGCAGCGGAATGCGTTCCAGGGGGTGTCACACATCCGATTAAGCGCCGCTGGAGTTCCCCAACCTGGAGCGCCAACACCGACCTGCCAGAAAGTCTCAAGACTTTTGCCCAACGTGGAAATCAGCTTAATTACACCGCCAGGTGATTTATCGGGAACGAAATATTACCGCTTCATTTCCTCTTTTACTAATAATTTACTAGACAAAATTGTATCGTATACGGTTCGGGAGTAAAATCGGTAGTGGCTCTAGGTAGGGGAGACTGGGTACAAAAGTAACGGCGGGTCGAAAGTAACAAATGCTTTCTAGGCTTATCCAATGGGCCAACATCGTTTTACTGCCCAAGATTTGTAAATTACACAGGTTGCTCCATTAGAAAACAAAAATGACGTCATACGAAGAATTTTGAAATTGAATCAGTCTGAAGATATGTACAAATTTCTTCTGGATACGTCACGTATCCATCACGTAGCCACCATGAGGCCACCTGTGTATTTTATAAACCTTGTTTACTGCCATCTGGTGATAGCCTATAGCATCCCCCTCAATTGCATTAAGTCGACGTCTGCGCAGTGCGTTGTTAGGTTATATAATACGACGTAATGTATTTTAACGAGCCAAAAGTATGTTTTTCGACGTTTTCTTATTTATTCTTTACATAGTCGTAAAAGGATCATAGCCATACGAATTTTTGCATATCCATTCTTGATTGGATAAATTGTAAATTGTTTAAATTCATTTTTGTCTAGCGCGTTCCGTTTTAAGGTTATGTTACACGTTTTTTTAAAAATGAGAATAGGGACAAAAGTAAAATAGTCCCTTAGGGTACAAAAGTAATATGTTACTTTTATCCTCGTAATGATTTTATTACTAACTTCATTTTTTTATGGGTATCTACTTCAATAGAATGGTTTTCGGTACATTTCCGTGTCGGGGTAGTTCTTCATGCAGTAGTTCTTATGCGTTGTCGCGGCATTTTATTAATTTATTTCCTTAAAATTTATATTTTTTGAGTATTTAAAATGCCGAATTTGGTTGATATCACTAATATAAAGTCTTTTAATAAGTAATTTGTTGATTTAACTAGTACTATGTTTTCATTAGCAATCCTTAGCAGTCTTGTTACTTTCGACCCCCCTTTCGTGAAATTTTGTTGGAAATACCAAAAAAAAAAATTCCCTGAAAGTTTGAGCCCTTAATATTAATTTTTAGTCCTCGATCAAGACGTGTAAAGATTTCCCATTGAAAATACACGGAAACTCTGATCTTTTATTTTTAAATTTCTATGTCTCAGCGGCATTTCATGGGATCGCTGTTACCGAAGATGGTTTTTTCTCTGAATTAAACGCTCTACAAAAGTGCCCATTGCGACAAAGTCGTAACTCACACCGGTGAGGTAGTACGGGCCACTGAACCTGATTTTTCTATAAAATTCGCGTTTTTTTTGCATTTATCTCGTAATTAACAAGAGCTACGGAAAAATTATAAATGAAAAACTTGTAGAGAATTTGATTTCCTACAAAAAAATTTCTGTTGTCCAAATCGCGAAGATCAATATTAAATGAGATATTAGGCCTTGAATTTTATGGAAAAATCAGGTTCAGTGGCCCGTACTACCTCACCGGTGTGAGTTACGACTTTATCGCAATGGGCACTTTTGTAGAGCGTTTAATTCTGAGAAAAAACCATCGTCGGTAAAAGCGATCCCATGAAATGCCGCTGAGATATAGAAATTTAAAAATAAAAAATCAGAGTTTCCGTGTATTTTCAATGGGAATTCTTTACACGTCTTGGTCGAGGACTAAAAATTAATATTAAGGGCTCAAACTTTCAGGGATTTTTTTTTTTGGTGTTTCAAACAAAATTTCACAATGGGCCCCAAAAAAGTCAAAAAAAAATCACCCTAATCATAATATATATATAATGAAAACTTTACTTTTTTATTAATAAATATTTAACTAAGCGATAAATAATGTACCATTTATTTTTTTTAAATGGAGAATAATATAATTAAGCATATAAAAAAAAAACTTGAAAAATAATTTGAAGTTTCTCAGTTGATGAAAACTAAAATTCGTGTAAATTTTCTCAAAAATTATAAATTAAATTGAATTTTTTTGAATATCTCATCAAAAACTTTTAAAACCCGTACGCATGAAAGTTTGATGATGAATATCTTTTGAACGGTTAATTTAATCGCCAAAACATAAGAAACCATTTTTATAGAGCAGTTAATTTCCAACAAAAATTTCTATTGCGCATTGTATAAGAGTCATTTATTGCCGAGTTATAAAATTCATAAACAAAAATGAAATTTGTCTTAAAATAATCAAAATTAAATCCCTAATATCTTTCAAATGGTGAGGCTTACGGAAAAAATATACGATACCTTTTTTGTAGAGCATTAAATTTCCTAAAAAAATCTTTCAAAACATTTTTCTGTACAATCGAAAAATGATGAGGTATGAATTTTTTTCTATTGGACTGAGAAAAAAATACAAAACTGCGTAGCGGAGGATCTTCCTATTAAAATTCAGAGCTCATAATTGGTGAGAATTTTTTTAAGGTGTCTAGCAACCGATTTTTCCGTGTCACTTGTAAAAAAAAAATAATCGATTTTTTTGACCCACACTAGTGGTTATATTCATTTAATGGCAATAATAACACCCAGCCAAAAATCAAGGTAAAAGTACAAATTGTTACTTTTGTACCCGGTCTCCCCTACAGTGATTTTTTGAGCTTTCGAGCTTTCGTTCGATTCTTCAAGCAAGCGCCTCATTTATGTAAATGAAAGTCCACTTGCGTTTTAATTACTTAAAAAGTAACTCTTTTGTTCGTTTTGCCAATTGTTAATGATTCAAAAGAAATGAATAAATTAACGAAATGAATCGTTTAAACTGATTAATTCGGGAGTGTAACAATTACGTGGCGCGGGCGGCCAACGCTTGGCGTAATCAAGTGCGAGAAAAGTAGATTTTCCTTCAATCGTAACTTTGTATGATGCCGCTTTTTTTAAGAATCCCCGTCTCGGTAAATATAGGGGAGGACGAGGATTGCAGCGCTACCCTTATCACGGTTTCAATGGTTTAACTATATCGTCCTAGAGCCCAGCATCATTTTCTATTTTGCCGTTTTTTTTCCACTATTTCGACGTAACTTGCTCTGGCGAGAGATACGAAGCGGTGGTGTTTAATTTAGTTAGGGATGCTTGTAATCAGATCTGTTTTCTCTTGGTAATTATTACATGAGAGGATAGAATTTTCATTCATACAGTTGGTACAGGCGTTGATATATCAGTGATAAAATAAAACGTAAAATTTTTATGATTGAATTTGCCCCTCGTTATGATTCTATGGAAAAGTACGTTGCGTTTTTGGTTTTTGGAGCAATTGTTCGCCACGACTAAATGATGCTCGACGTCTTTAAACTTAAGACCATGTGAAACCCAGCTTCTTTGTTTTTTGCATCATTCCAGCGATCCTCAAACGGGTGTGAAATCACTATTGAGTTCCTTCCAAGATTGCCGTAAACTTCTTTTAAGTTTGACATGAAACTTGATCCAAAAATTTCTTCAACTCAGCGTTTTTTGTTACTGGTACGAAAATTACCACTTTTTAAAACTTTAGAACCAAAATTTACATGTTTTTATTGATGAAGCATGTTTTCCATATGCTTTTCTGGAAATGTAAACATAGTTTACCCACAAATTGCGTTTGTAGGAATGAAAACTTTTGTATACACTCCATTTTTCTCCATGTAATAACGGAATAGATAATCTGATTTTTTTTAATTAAAAATATTTATTGTTTTCTGTATTTATAAATACTTTACAATATCTTATGTATAAATTGGATATATTGCCGTACGTCCGTGCAGAATGGGCTATGCGCATGCGCTCTGTTATCCCCACTTACGCATTCAAAACGTTGGTATTATTGCGATACTCACTCACAAATGTGTTTATTTGTGAATACTAGGATGATTTTTTTTTTGGTCCCATCGTGAAATTTTGTTGCAAATACCCAAAAAAAAAAATTCCCTGAAAGTTTGAGCCCTTAATATTATTTTTAAGTCCTCGACCAAGACGTGTAAAGATTTCCCATTGAAAATACACGGAAACTCTGATTTTTTATTTTTAAATTTCTATATCTCAGCGGCATTTCATGGAATCGCTTTTACCGACGATGGTTTTTTCTCAGAATTAAACGCTCTACAAAAGTGCCCATTGCGACAAAGTCGTAACTCCCACCGGTCAGGTAGTACGGGCCACTGAACCTGATTTTTCCATAAAATTCAAGGCTTAATATCTCGTTTAATATTGATCTTCGCGATTTGGTCTACAGGAACTTTTTTGTAGGAAATCAAATTTTTTACAAGTTTTTCATTTATAATTTTTCTGTAGCTCTTGTTATTTACGAGATAAATGCAAAAAAACGCGAATTTTATGGACAAATCAGGTTCAGTGGCCCGTACTACCTCACCGGTGTGAGTTACGACTTTGTCGCAATGGGCACTTTTGTAGAGCGTTTAATTCTGAGAAAAAACCATCGTCGGTAAAAGCGATCCCATGAAATGCCGCTGAGATATAGAAATTTAAAAATAAAAAAATCAGAGTTTCCGTGTATTTTCAATGGGAAATCTTTACACGGCTTGGTCGAGGACTTAAAATTAATATTAAGGGCTCAAACTTTCAGGGATTTTTTTTTTGGTATTTCCAACAAAATTTCACGATAACACCAAAAAAAAAAATCACCCTAAACCAGATAATTAGTTTTTTCTTTTCTCCCAGTTGTAAAACCATATTGTTATAGTTGGAAAACTTAGTGGATGAAAACGGAATGTTGTTTTCTTTCTTGGACTGGTTTGATGGCGGATTATTCGAGCTGAAACACACCGTCTTGTGTACACAAAACCGGAATTAAAGATAAACATGTGGTGGTATGTTGTCTGTTTGAGTTTTCATTTTTATTCAACAAATGGAAATGTGTTTTGTAGTTGTAGCAGGTGAAGTTCCGGGTATTATGTCGAGCTGTGATGGGCCTCCACGTTAACCACGTTTGCACAGGGGTTCAACCCTCGTCTATTGTGTTGATTAAAGGGTTGTGTTTTCTGCATCAAGTCGCATTCGTTAATTCCTTTACAAAAAAAAAAATGAATTACAACGTGTTCTGCATCTCGGCAATCTCGGATTTATCAATGAGTGGGGAAAAACTATTTTTCTTCATTCCGACCAAATCACGCACTTGACGTAATTCTATTGCGTAAAATTTTGAAAATTTGTTCAATATTTCAATCTAATCTCATGTTATAACCGATAGAACCGTGAAACCGCAGGCATATATATATACATATAAAACACGAAAGCTGCTGGTTGATCAATAATCTCTTTCACCCTCATCCCGCCAACGTGTGCTACATTCCCTAATTAGTTTTTCGACAAACCTGCACCCATCCCTCCACACCCCCCACATATAATTACACTTCTTTGTAAAACCATCGAAACAATTTTCGTTGATACCTCCCGAAATAACTATTGAATAATTTCAAACGTTTGGAGATCTATGGCGCGATTAAATTTCGCAAGGAAAGTTCGATGCGATTGTGTTACATTTGTGGATTAAGTTGTGGAATTTCCAAGTGGTTGTAAACATGGCCGACGGATTAAATCTTGGTGTGGTGCAGCTGCTAAATATTTCCACTCACGATCGCCGGGGATTTTACATATCGTGGGGGAAACTACACCACTACCACCCCCAAGCGCAACGTCAACCCCATTATGCAATAAATCAGCCATAAATCACAAATCTCCACCACTGATTTTTGATTAAATTATGAATTATAAATGCCAATTGTTGTCGTTGGAGAGTGGCCGTTTGTTGGTCGCCAATCTTCGATCCGATTCGATTGAATTAGAGCAAAGCTTGACTGCATTATGCACACCGAATTAATGAGAGACGTTGCACACAATATTAACGACCTTTTGTCATCCTCTGGCATCCATCCGAAGCCGAAATCACTTTAAATTGTCAATGCAATAATCAAATTTGAGTCTTCCAAATATAATCAAGGATATGTATTGTAACGTGACGTCTCAAAAGTGCATTGAGATGGCGTTTATTCGTTTTTTTGGAAATAAATAATCACTTTCACACTTACCAATCACTTTTTTTATTACACTTGTATTAGGGTGGGTCAAAAAAATCGATTATTTTTTTTTTAGAAGTGACGCGGAAAAATGGGTTGCTAGACACCTTAAAAAAATTCTCACCAAGTATGAGCTCTTAATTTTAAGTAGGAAGATCCTCCGCATCGCAGTTTTCTATTTTTTTCTCAGTCCAATAGAAAAAAATTCATACCTCATCATTTATCGATTGTACAGAAAAATGTTCTGAAAGAATTTTTTAGGAAATTTAATGCTCTACAAAAAAGATATCATATATTTTTTCCGTAAGCCTCACCATTTGAAAGATATTAAGGATTTAATTTTGATTATTTTAAGACAAATTTCATTTTTGTTTATGAATTTTATAACTCGACAATAAATGACTCTTATACAATGCGCAATACAATTTTTTTTTGGAAATTAACTGCTCTATAAAAATGGTTTCTTATGTTTTGGCGATTAAATTAACCGTTCAAAAGATATTCATCATCAAACTTTCATGTGTACGGATTTTAAAAGTTTATTGCAAAAAGATATTGCAAGTAGTCAAAGAGCATCGAAAAAATTATCCAACTTGCAACAAAAACTTGTTTGAAAATTGAAATAGAAAACTTTTTTATAACTAATTGGACATTGTTTTTCTCTAATACTGAAATATATATCATAATATATGTATAATGAAAACTTTACTTTTTTTATTAATAAATATTTAACTAAGCGATAAATAATGTACAATTTATTTTTTTTAAATGGAGACAAATATACTTAAGCATAAAAAAAAAACTTGAAAAATATTTTGAAGTTTCTCAGTTGATAAAAACTAAAATTCATGTAAATTTTCTCAAAAATTATAAATTAAATTGAAATTTTTCGAATATCTCATCAAAAACTTTTAAAAATCCGTACACATGAAAGTTTGATAATGAATATCT
This sequence comes from Sisyra terminalis, assembly GCA_958496175.1. Lineage (NCBI taxonomy): Eukaryota > Metazoa > Arthropoda > Insecta > Neuroptera > Sisyridae > Sisyra > Sisyra terminalis. Next base: position 3,422,464 of record OY292275.1, on the reverse strand, counting down.
TTTGAAGGGTTAATTTAATCGCCAAAACATAAGAAACCATTTTTATAGAGCAGTTAATTTCCAACAAAAATTTGTATTGCGCATTGTATAAGAGTCATTTATTGTCGAGTTATAAAATACATAAACAAAAATGAAATTTGTTTTAAAATAATCAAAATTAAAACCTTAATATCTTTCAAATGGTGAGGCTTACGGAAAAAATATACGATACCTTTTTTGTAGAACATTAAATTTCCTAAAAAATTCTTTCAGAACATTTTTCTGTACAACCGATAAATGATGAGGTATGAATTTTTTTCTATTGGACTGAGAAAAAAATACAAAACTGCGATGCGGAGGATCTTCCTATTAAAATTAAGTGCTCATACTTGGTGAGAATTTTTTTAAGGTATCTAACAATCCATTTTTCCGTGTCACTTATAAAAAAAAAATAATCGATTTTTTTGACCCACCCTAACTTGTATACACTTTTTATTACACAATTACATTTGTCAAAACCATCACTTAAATGACAATAATCACTTTTAAATTAAATCACACTAATAATCACTTTGTTGTAATGGAAATTCAAATCTGAATTTCCGATACAGAACTGTCCTGTTGGTTTGAACTGAGCGCCTTGTATACCCTTAACCCAACATTCTAGAATGGACTCCATTGTTCGTTAATGTTCCATCACTTACTAGATGTTTCTAGAACAATCTATATGTGCAATCGCATTGGTGGGGAGAGAGAAAGAAGTCACTCATCCAATCACGTGCCGGTATGACACAAAGAGAGAGACAGACTTTGTCCCTTTTGTGTTACAGTATACTATTAAGAGAGCAAAAAATGCTCTATATTTGTTATTTGTAACTAAAAATGATACACGAATATCAAAATTGATTTATTTAGTATTTATTTTTAATTATTGATCGATTCAAATCGATAGAAATTATTAAAATAACAATATTTTTTAGGAATGGTGATGTGGACAAATTGTAGACGAAGATAAACTATTATTATTTTTTTGTGAACTATTATGTAATTTGTACCACATAGCCAAAGAAAGAATACAAATTGAAGAAGAATGAAATTTCCCGTCTTATTTGTTTCTGTATTGTGGTAAATTTTAGCCTAAAGTTCTGCTACCAGAATTACTTTCACTGTTTAGCAAGTAAATTAATTATAAGTCGGCAGATTTTAACAACTTTTCAAAACGATAAGTAGAAAAACGGCGTTGAAATGTCTACAAGTTTGTATCGTTCAAGTCAATATAAAAGTTGTGTTGCAAGGGAAACTTCCCTTAGGAAAAATGTGAGGGTACATATTAGATGAGACAAAAATTGATTTAGTCGAATCGAAAGGAAAATGTCGAGGGTCAACGAGAAAGTAATTCGGTTGGTTTTATTTCAATCGATTGATGTTAGATGCAGAAAAATTGAGATGATAGATTCAAACTTCAAAAATTATGGTTTTAAGATTTTTTTTTTTTATTTATTTTAAATCGCTTCAACAGCTTGGTCATTCACGACTAAAAGTTGATAGCTTTTACATTTTTACATTCATCTTGAACTTAAAAAGTATTAAAACAACATATAAAGGAATTCAATAGCAATTATTTACAGAGAAAAAAAAAACAAATAAATAGATTATCCTACTCATTGGAAACCGGAAACATAGAAAATAATTGATTTTACGTATTAACTAACAGTAGTAGTAAATTTTATTGCATAGAATATAATTTTATATATAAATTGGCTATCTTGCCGTGCGTCCGTGCAGAATGGTCTATGTGCATGCGCTCTGTTATCCCCACTTACGCATTCAAAACGTTGGAAGGGGTACTCACTGACTAATGTATTTATTTGTGAATACATATTTCGGATTTTCAGGTTTACAATATGTGAAAGCCAAAAAACATAATGCCCATTTATAAACTTAACTTAACCTTTTCAGATATATCTACTTATCAGACTTTAAATTTTTAAGCAGACTAAGTTTTTTTTTCAATAATAAATCAACTTTGTTTTATATTAAGCAGTAATAAAGTTTCGCTTTTAACGGACTTTGATTGATTATTAAATTTGAAATTTCGATTGTTTATTAAACGTTATCCCGTACAAACTTTGCTACCGTTTTTCACTATTTTAGAGGAGAAATTTTCAAAAATCCTTTCTTATTATTTATCTGCATCGTATAAGGAAAACACTTTCCAAATTTCATCGACACAAATGTGCACTTATATTTGAAAATACAATGTAAAACAAAAAAAAAGAATTACTTTCTTTATGTTAGTAAACATGACTAAAAAGCTATTCGATTTTGCACATTTGGACATTGTGCATACAAAATTGTTGGAAATTGGTAGAAAGCGTGGAAGTAAATTCGAAAGTTTTATTTATTTTCAATAACAATAATTGGTTTTCAAATTGTTCTAAATACCGAAAAAAAATGAGTATCGAAGATTTTATAATTGAATTGACAGTGAAATTATGGCAAAAAATTGCTGCCTTAATGCTTTTCAGTCGAATATATAATTATTTCAGATCACAACCATTGGTTCATACAAAAAAAAAAAATTAAAAATGTTTGATTGTTGAAAAACGAACCAAAATTTAAAATCGCCTCTTTGGTATTTGGTGTAAGTACTACATAAATATTAAACTTTCACACTAATTTAGTGAAATGACCTTATTTAAAATATTGTTATTAATGATATAAAAAACACTTATATTTTATTTCTTAATATAATTTTAAATAAACTTTTTTTTTATATTAACAACACTTTTATTTATCTCATATTGAACATTTTATTGAGATAAAACTTTTAGTTGCGAATGCAACGGGCAACTACTATACACCAGGGTCGATAATTTTAAAAATGGTGAAAAGTGAAAAAAAATTATAATAGAATGAAACCCATTGGAAAAGGTAGAGAATATAACAAAAATGAAAGAAAAAAAAATTACGGGCGATCTCAGGTCGGGAAGGGGGAGGTGGTGAGTTTTTAAGGGTAAAAAACGGTTAATCTCGATTTCCGGTAAAACTGCAAGTCCTATGAAAAAAAGTTAAACGGCAAAGTTGTAGGTAATTAGAAGATCTACAACTTTTGTATCAACACTTTTTTCACATAACCTCAAAATTTATGTGAAAAATTCGAATAACCGAGTTTTTGGTTTTTTATTTTTATTTTTTGCAAAAAAAAATATTTTTTCACGAAATTTGGTGAAAACTTACCTTTGTATGTCCCAAACATACAGTATTTTTTTTGATTTAATATATTTATTTTTTCACCTTATTTTGACTTAATATCCAAAAAGCACCCTAATTTTCAATCGAAAATTCTCACGTCAAAATATCTGCTTTTTTAAAAAAATTGGTGTGCTTTTTGTTTGTTGAAATCTCTACTTTCTGATGGTATAAAAAAAATATACACTACTATGGTTAATGTTCTCAGAAAATGCAAATAATGATAGGTTTTTTCTCCCACATTGGAGCATGTTTCAGAACCATGACAATTTGAGCAAAGATTTGTGCATTTGTGCAGTCATTATTTGCACTGTTTGTTTATACGTGTGGGGCTGTTAAGTTTTGGGTTTCGTGTTCTTGCAGTCTTTTGATTAGCCGAGTGCATCTATTTTTTAAACTTGGGCTCATTTTTGGGTAGAGTTGTTGTAGTGTATTGATGAGGTCTTCTACGCTTTGGCGTAGTAATCCAGGGCCAAAGCGTTTAGGTCTTGGTTGCTGCGGGCATTTTCCCTGATATTCCTTATCTGATCAATGTTTAGTAGGAGATTGAGTTGGGATTGAAATAGACCACTTTTGATTGTGGCCCAATCCTCTTCCTCAGAAGTTTCGTTTTCTGTTTTTTTTAATTTAGATTTTATTTTTTTTCTAACCTGTCGTCTGGTGGTGCACTCTTTGTTTCCCATTTGTTCCAAGTTGCTGTTTCCTTCAGTATCGTCATCGACAATTTCTGACTGGGATTGATTGATTCCTTTAATACCTTCAGATGATGAGTTTGATACTGTCGGCTGTCGAGTTCTCTTTACTCTCTTGGGGTTGGGGTTTATTATTATCATTTTTAATAGTTATTGGGGGTGGCATTTCGATAACTTTTATGTACTCTGCTACTTTTGTATTAGAGATGCTCTCGAACACAATTGCTTGTTTTTTTTGTAGGGAAGGTTGGAATAACTGTTGTGGTTTTTGGAGTTATTTGTGCGTAGGATGAGGTGTTATTGAAAAAGGTGGTGGTCATTTTTTTTTTTTGGTTTTTAGTAAGTTTTAGTGCTGTTTTTGGTGTTTATTTGATTGGTTCACTCACCGGGTTGTGAGCGAATTTGGGCCTGGCTTGGCTATTGTTGGTTAATTCAAATTTTCACTGTTATTGATCAACTGCGTTTGGACTGCATTTGACCGAAGTCAAATTTCGAAAGTTTTGAGATTTGAAACCTTTGAATTCCCCTATAATATTATGGAAACTTACTTTTGAAAATACTTTCAAGAAAGTAAAAAAAAAACCGGGAAAAAACTCAATCTAATTAACATTAATGGTCATTGCAAGACCAAAAAATTATTATTGAGCCCCATTAAGTCTACAAAACATTAACGACAATAAACGAGCCGTTTCAGAAAGGCAGTCTTTCCAATTCCAAACTTTACTACATCCCGAAATTATTCCCATTTAGTTTTGCTCGTTTTTTAATTAGCGAATCAATTCACTTTACGGCCAGTTTAACCGAAAAGACGCACAACACCAACCGTTAAACTTTACACCACGCACACAATAAATTTTCTGTCAATTTTACCAAGTTCGAATGTTGCGTCTTTCTTCCCCTCATCAATCGGTGGGTCGTTAAAATTGAACGGCTGTTCGATATTTTCAATGTAATCGGAACGATTTCAATGCACTTTGTTGCATTTACGATAATGCGTTTTCTATTAAATTTGTTATAGATTATGAAGCTATTATGGCCTTAATTTACTATCTATTGCCTAATTAAAGAGTTTAGCCATTGCAAATTTGTTACACAAATATATAAAGCATAGAGTTTATTATAGTAACAAAATTATTGATTTGAAAAGAAAAATTGCTTGGTTTATTGTATAATAAATCTATACTAATATATAAAATTCTTACGTCTGTCTGTACATTTCGATTTTGAACCCAATTTTAGGGTAAATATTTGTTTCAAGAGGCCCTTATTCCAAATTTAACATTTTTAAAATTTTTGTCTGTCTGTCTGTGTGTCCCGATTTAACTAAAGAACGGAACAACCAAATTTAACGAAATTTGGTATTAAGATACAATACAATTTCCCACAGACTATAGGCTACTTATAATTCCAAAAAAATAATAAGGGAAGGTATTCCCTAAGGATGAAACAGAAATTTTTACACTAGACAGGTGAGATATCATTGGAAAGGTAATTTAAAGATAGAAAATAATCTATAAAAATATAATTAGTTCAAATAATAAAAATCACAGTAAATTCACATAATCAAATACTTGATTATGGAGGAATTGGGTTTCGTGCATTTGAACAAATTATAATGTATCCGTAGTTTTGTACATTTCAGTACATTTACAATTTGCCATTTGGCCATTGGTATATGAAAATTATTATTTTTCTTATTTCTTTTACGAAAAAACTTAATTATACTTAAAAACACTATTTTGTCAATTTTAAAAAACTCACATAACCTGACTATACATTTTCTTATACAAACTTAGTCACCCCTTTTACTCTTTTAGGGTAGGAATTTTCAAAAAAAAATTCTTATCAAATGTCTACTTCTTATAAGGAATACATCGAATATTAAAATGTCATCAGTCGGAGGAGATATATAAAAACAGGATTTTATGTATGCACGGTTTTAAAAACGTATTTACTTTAAGCTTTATTAATATAATTATTTTTTTTTACTACTACTGTTACATTTTTCGTTAATATTTCCTTATTGAGCAACTCTAAGGGTCTATTTAATGTAAAAAATAAAAATAAAGTTTACTGTCAGATTCGAACCCACGTCATTATATTTAAGAGCATCAAAATGTTAGATACGTAAGCCATTACGCTATTAACATCAACTATGTGTTTTATATATATATAAAGGTTTATATTTCAAAGAGACAATTATTTAAAATTTAAATTGAAGTTACTGTGCTTTTTATCAGTTCAAATAAAAATATTTTCACAGATTATTTTCTAATTTTAAATTACCTTTCCAATGATATATAACTCACCTATCTAGTGTAAAAATTTCTGTTTTCATCTCTAGGAAATACCTTCCCTTATTATTTTTTTGGAATAATAAGTAGCCTATAGTCTGTGGGAAATTGTGTTGTATCTTAATACCAAATTTCATTAAATTCGGTTGTTCCGATCTTTAGTTAAATCGGGACACACAGACAGACAAAAATTTTAAAAATATTAAATTTGGAATAAGGGCCTCTTGAAACAAATATTTTACCTAAAATTGGGTTCAAAATCGAAATGTACAGACAGACGTAAGAATTTTATATATTAGTATAAAGATATATATATATATATATCTTATATATATATATATATATATATAAATTCTTACGTCTGTCTGTACATTTCGATTTTGAACCCAATTTATATATATATATATATATATATATATATATATATATATATATATATATATATATATATATTAAAGTTATTTATATATATTACCAGTTCGCAAAGTCTTGGATGGGGTGTTTACTTTGCATTGGTGAAATTGAACCATTTGTAAACACCAATTGACCAGCAGTGGCGTAGCTAGGTAACCAAGGGCCCTGGGGCAAATTAAAAAAATTGGACCTCACTGCTATGTAAACTGATTAGGATTTATCGAATAAAAATATGAAATATACAAATACTTTAACAATGCTAAGCTACTTAAGCTGTTTTTTGTGTACTGCAGGGCAGGTGATAAAAATATTAAACAGTAACAACATAAATTACAATTGATACTAGGTATAGGTTTGGCTAATAAAACGAAATAGAGAAGATTCAAGGGTTTATTATATAAAGGTCGGGCCTACCAACTGACTAAATAACAATTATATTTACAGTTTTTTCCTAACTTTAGTTTTCGCAAAAGTATCAATGACTTCGTTTAAATCCAGGCTTGATGCAATTTTGTTTTCAATTGCTATTAGCGATAAATGTCGGAGTCGAGTTTGGCTCATATTATTTCTTAAATATTTTTTTATTATTTTTAATTTGCTAAATGACCTTCCAGTAGCTGCAGAAGTGACAGGAGTTGTAAAGAATAATAACATTGCTGTAAATAGTTCCGTTAGGTCGCATTCTAGTACTCCATATTTGCTCATTATTTCCTTACATAATTGGTGTACTTCCAACTGAATTTTCAAAAGTTCAGTTTGATCGAGATTTCTGGTAAGGATTCGAGGGCCCCGGGGCACTGCCCCGCCTAGCCCCTAGGTAGTTACGCCCCTGTATGGCAAAGAACTTAAGGAGGGAGCCTGCTTTAGAGGCTTCAAAAAATCGATTTTTTCGAGGAATTTTTAAGGAAGGAAATAAATATTCAATTGAAACGAAACTTTCAGATTTTGTTGTTATATATTTCAACAGTCTTCTCAATTTTTTTCATTAAAATATATGGCATAGTATGCCGGGTACAAGCATTTCGCCGAGGCGCCTCGAGCGTGCATGTGTCGTGTGGCGGGTAAGATGCAGGTCACAATTTCCATCAGAAACAAAAAAACCAAAACAAATTTATATTTTCAATAGTATAGATTCTAGTCAAACCTAGAAAATCCAAAGAAAAGTGAGAAATTCAACAATTTTTCGGTATTTAAAAAAAAATCATTTTTTTGGAAAAAAAATTTCACCTTAGATTGTTTAAAAAGTGGGTTAATCATAACTTTTTTTAAGGTTTTTTAGGTTCAACTAGAAGAGAATTTAATCCTGAATACAATCAATTTTGTTTTGTTTCGATAGGACGTTAATTTTTTTTCCTATCTTTCCCGCCAATTAGGAAAAATTGTAATTTTCCTGAACTTACCGCAATAATGTGCTAATCAGCGATTCTTAGTCCATAGAGTTGCCCTTCAGACTCTTCAAAAAATTGGTTTTTAGTTTATGGTACCTCGAAAGACTATTAGTCCCTTTGGATACGTACAATAGTTACAATGGGTACAATACATACAATAGATTAAGGGACTTAGCGCAGGCACTCCGAGCGATCCGGCCGCTCGTATACCCGCTCGACGCTTGCTCACTATTTCTTCTGTAACTCCGAAAATAATTTGAATTTGTTTCTTAAATTTTCGGGACACATTCTTGGATAGTTTGGGAAGACATTTATGCAAAAAAAAATCGATTTTTTGAAGCCTCTAAAGCAGGCTCCCCCCTTAATGGAATTTATATTTGTAATCAAGGATTCCAAAATCATTCGATGTCTTTTTCATATTATTTAGTACCCAAAAATTGACAGAAACTCCAGGTTGTTTCTTAGTATTCATGTTCATAGTCAGTGACCCTACAAATCTTATTTTTGTCCATAGATTTAGAAATTCAGTGCTGTTTATAAGGATGAGATAAAGAAAATTGTGATCCAAGGAAATGTGGATAATAGTAATATGAGGGAAAGATTGCTTAATAGTTTAATAGATCAAAGACCTCACCATCAGTAATAGATGGTGTAGATAATGCGTGATGAATTACGATGCTCGAAATCGAGCAACGACTGACGAGAGATGACTCAAAAACGTTTTAACACCACTGGTTCGTTCAATTTATTGGCAAAGCAGAATTTTTCACGTTTCTCTTGGAACAGCGGAAAAGCAGTGTTAATTTTATTGAACGAGTTTTTCTGCGAACTTGTCGTGACTACCTATGTGTTAAAAGAGTGAGCTTTTCAAGCTTTACGTCATGTCATTTACGAGGAGCTTACAAGCAATTTGTTGTCTTTTGGTTTACTTCATTAAGTTCACGACATGGATTGTATATCAAATCCCGATCTCCCCCCATTCCATCCACCCACCCCACAGCCCCCAACCATCCCCCACACTTGACTCGAGTGGCTCATTTGTCTACCCGAAAATTAACTTGTTCGAATCGAAACTCATGTTATTTGCCTGAACGATGAATAAACATTGGATATATTATGCTAATTCGGGGTACGCGCAGAAAACGAGAGAGACACATTTAAATAAACAGCCATTAAAATTGATTAATCTGCGTTGTATGCCCTCTCGGAAAATCGTAGTAGTGTATGTGTGTGTTTTCCACGAAACTTGAACGGAAAATGTCAGAGCGAAATTGTTTCAATAGAATTTCGCTACTAAATGGCTTCGTATTAATAACTTTGAATTAAAGACTTGATTAAAGTTGCCTTACCCATTGTCGTGTTGACATAGATCATTTCGGTGTGTCTCGCTCTATGCCACGGGCACGTGGCTCGATGTGTCTCTGTCGTTTGCACTTTTGAGTAATTATGATGAGTCGTGGAAAGGTCTCGGATGCCAAGGAAAAGCACACACAACGATGGATTCCAGCAAAAGAGAAGCTTTGAGCAAGAAGGATTCCAATTCGTGCGATTACTTTTCATAGTCAACCAAACAGAAAGCTTTTATCAACATTGAATGCAACGATAACTTATGCTTTTTCTTCGTCTGCCTCTGCAATTTTGTTGCATTCCAAAATACATACACATAAATATGCTCCGTAATACACGAATGAAACAACATCAATTCAAAAACTTGTGTCGTCAATGATTAAATCTTTAAGAATTTATTTCATTTTTCTTCTTTTCAGTATTATGTGCCATTAAAGTCCACGTGTCCACTCGACTCCAGGCGAATGCAAAAGTGCAACATTTATCATTGGTCATATTTACGACGATGCATTTTATTTCGGTCGAAACTAAAACGAAACCTTGAATTATTCATACACAAGTTTCCACTGTGCAACGATCATACCTAATGCCTGCTTTGTCGCAGAGCTTTTACGGGAAAACGAATAAAACATAAAGATCATTCATCTCTTTGACGATGCACAATATCACCGACAAAAATAGTGCATAAGGAAGTGCAACTTCTTTGACCATCTCAACCACAATCGATGACATTTTTACAAATGAATTATTTGGAAAAACTTCTTCAAAAATGATACTTTTATGGCTTTATCTAAAAAAAAAAAGGGTTCAATATTTTCTACTCAAAGTATTGTCCATTTTACCCACTTTTCAGATAGTATACTCTAGACCAGAGTTCCTCAAACTTTTTTGTGTCGTAGACCCCTTGCCATGTTTTTCCGTGTTGGGTAGACCCCCTACTTACCTGATATTGATTTTGTGTAAATTTCTAACTGCAGTGAAGTTTAGAATTAAAACCTTAAAGTAAAAACATAGGTACTTTCATAAATAATATATATGTCTTGATATTATAAGATAGTATGATGTAGATAAATAGGTACTATCAGTGTATGAGTGTATGTGTTGAGATCCACTATCGTGGACCCCCATTTTCATTTCATGGACCCCCAAATTTTTTTTCGCTGACGTAGACCTCTTGCAGGTTGTCATAGACCCGTAGGGGTCGATATAGACCACTTTGGGAATCACAGCTCTAGACCGATTCAAAAAAAAAATGATGATTTTTTTTCCTTCATTATATCGAAAGTATTGTTGGGAATGACAAAAAAAAAATCTGTGAAAGTTTAGGCCGTTTAGGCTCTTAATATTAAGTATTAAGAGGTGCCGGATCGCAAATTTCGATTTTCCATTTAAATAACATGGGAACAATATTCTCCTGCACTTTGGAATTTTATAGCTCACGTTGGTGGCAATATTTCGGAATGACCAGGGTATATTCATGTAGAAAATTGAACGATCTACAAAAAAGGTCTCTAACCAAGTTTTTGATATATTTATTCCTTCAAAAGTTATTCGAGGTCAAAGTTGAACTAAAGAGAAATTTTAATATTTTTTCAATTTTTTGACGCAACGATCAATTTTATGAGAAAATTTTAAAGGACATTTTTTGTAGAGCACTTTTTTTTCTATAACTTATCTCTATAAAAGTTTTTGATATTTTTCACAGGTTCTAGGTTATTTTAGTAAAATTAAAAAAATAATTTTTATGTTAAAAATATAGTAATTCAGGGAATTTTCAGTTTAATGCAAACAACTTAGGACCTGTGAAAATATCAAAAACTTTTATAGAGATAAGTTATAGGAAAAAAGTGATCTACATAAAATGTCCTACAAAATTTTCTCATAAATTTGATGGTTGCGTCCAAAAATTGAAAAAATATTAAAATTTCTTTTTAGTTCAACTTTGACCTCGAATAACTTTTGAAGGAGTAAATATATCAAAAACTTGTAAGACTACCTTTTATGTAGATTGTTCAATTTTCTACAAGAATATCCCTTGGTCATGCCGAAATATTGCCACCAACGTGAGTTATAAAATTCCAAAGTGCAAGAGAATATTGTTCCTATGTTATTTAAATGGAAAATCGAAATTTTCGATGCGGCACCTCTTAATATTAATATTAAGAGCTTAAACTTTCACAGAATTTTTTTATTGTCATTCCAAAAATATTTTCGATATAATTAAGAAAAAAAAACATTTTTTTTTTTAATCAATCTAGGCTATATAGTATATATCTAGGTATATAGTAGAGATATCACGAATAGTGATTTAGTCGAATACCGAATATTCGGCGACACTTTGTACCATTAATGAGTGAGGCTTAAAGTTTAAACCTACTTTAAAATTTAAAGTTTAACTTTATAATTTATGAGGAAAAGCGAAATCATTTGCTATCAAAAAAACACTGAAAAACTTGTTTTCATTCATCATAACTTACCACTGATTGATTTTAAGTATTAATATGCTTTGGGAAAATAAATTTATAGTGAAAAAAGCTATTAGTGAAAAAAAGCTTTTCTGACTAATATTATGCATTTTTTCCTAATTTACTGTTCAATGGGAATAGTCGAACACCGAATACTTTTCGAATATTAGTATCATTTCTAATTTTTCCCCATCATAACTGATCACAGATTGATTTTTATTTTCTAATACGTGTAGAAATTTATGATTAAAATAAATATTAAGAGAATCGGAAATCAATGTCATTACTGAACCTATCGACATTTAATTACCATTTATCGGTTTATAAGTAATTTCAAAGTCGTACCAAAGACATTTTCTGATTAGCGTGACTAATTAACTCACAAAAGATTAAAAATATTTATTATTCTATGGTCTATACTGAAATGGTTAAATAAATTCCCAAAGGTATACAAATTCGGTATTATATGCTTCGAAATTAAAGCTTGTGTAAAAATGTTGTGTTTTAATTCTATGTTAAGAAAACGACATTGCTTTCCGATTCCCTATATACATTTTTGAGTAAAATATATGATTTTTTTTTTGATAATTTGGTATTCGGCCAAATAGTAAACAATATTCGGCCGAATACCGAATAGTGGCCGTGGAATAGTGAATTCGTGGCATCTCTAATATATAGGACCATTCCCCTTAATTTTCTCCATGAAAATGTGGAAACAATTTTGTGGAAATCACATTGGTAATCAAACCATTTTTCCGCTGAAGGTTCAAATCGTCTTACTTGTTGGAATTTCTTGATCACTAGACATCCTGTAAGTTTTAAACAAAACTTTACATATTTTTTTTTTAAAAACTAGAATAGATTAGATCCATACCTGTCCTCAAATATTTTAAAGAACTAAACAAACTTCATACTCATAAGGGACTCCAAAAGCTTCCCTGAGCGCTTTTCGTAGATTTTTTATCAAAGATTTGAATTAAACTCCAGAAAATGAGGTCCAAGTCATTCTCCAGATATATTGATATAAAAAAAACGACTTGTATAACTTTGCGCATAATTACAAAGCAAATTGTCGGCGATGAAGTTCATATCAACCAAGGTTTGTAAATTACACAGGTTGTTCCATTAGAAAAAAAAATGACGTCATACGGAGAATTTTGAAATTGATCAGTCTGAAGATATGTATGAATTTCTTCTGGATACGTCACGTAGCCACCATGAGGCCACCTGTGTATTTTATAAACCTTGTATATCAACCCACAGGTACTTATATTCGTAATTAGCAAGTTTAACTCCGAATACTTATGATTTGGCATTATTTCAAAGGAAATTCTGATAAAACTCAAGAGGATAAATTTTTTGGATCTTCTTGAATTAGTAACTCCAAAAGTTCTGCAATTAATTTTGATTCAGTTTACATATTTGTCAGTAGAAAATTCATATGTTATTTCTCACCGGAAAGTTATACATTTCTGGACTGTCAAAATCCAATAACCCATTTTTATTGACTTAAAAGTTGTTACCGTTTTTTTGTAAATTGGAAAAAAATTCACAAAATAGTAATAGTTATAACAATTTTCTGTAATTTCCTCAGTCATATAAATTGAGGAGATGTTATTTTTTCGCTTTTGTCCCAAATAAGTGGGCAATTTTTCTCGCCTCATTCAAGAATCAAGACGACGCTTTTCGTTGACATTGGTTCTCTGTCGTCTTAAATATATATAAATGGCAGTGATTTTATTTAATTTTGACTAAATTGAACTAAATTTATGGCGCCAATTATGTCCGTGACAATGACAAATCGTTCATAACGAGGACGTCTTTTGATTAACAATGCCTCTCCAATTTTCCAATCCTCTTTGCAATGCCATTGTGCAATTGATCAATCTATACTAATATATAAAATTCTTACGTCTGTCTGTACACTTCGATTTTGAACCCAATTTTAGGGTAAATATTTGTTTCAAGAGGCTCTTACTCCAAATTTAACATTTTTAAAATTTTTGTCTGTCTGTCTGTGTGTCCCGATTTAACTAAAGAACGGAACAACCAAATTTAATGAAATTTGGTATTAAGATACAACACAATTTCCCACAGACTATAGGCTACTTATTATTCCAAAAAAATAATAAGGGAAGGTATTCCTAAGGGATGAGAACAGAAATTTTTACACTAGACAGGTGAGTTAAATATCATTGGAAAGGTAATTAAAAGTTAGAAAATAATCTGTAAAAATATTTTTAGTAGAACTGATAAAGAGCACAGTAAATTTAATTTAAATTTAAAAAAATTGTCTCTTTGAAACATAAACCTTTATATATACAAAACACATAATTGATGTTAATAGCGTAATGGCTTTTTTTTGAAAATTTCTACCCTAAAAGAGTAAAAGAGGTCACTAAGTTTGTATGAGAAAATGTAGAGTTAATCAACAATCGAAATTTTGAATTTAATAAGTGTTAAAAACAAATAAATAATAAATTAATAATAAGTGTCTGTTTTTGTTATATCATTTTAATAAAAACATTTTAAATAACTTCATTTCACTTAATTAGTATGAAAGTTTAGGAAGTAGGTACTTATACCAAATACCAAAGAGGCAGTTTTTAATTTTTGTTTGTTTTTCAACAATCAAACTTTTTTAAAATCTAATTTTTATGAACCAATGATTGTGACCTGGAGCAATTATTTAACATTAAGGGAGCAATTTTTTGTCATATATTTCATTATCAATCAAAAAATAAAATCTTCCAAACCAACTTTTCTTCGGTATTTAGAAAAATTTGAAAATCAATTATTGTTATTGAAAATAAATTAAATATTCGAATTTCCTTCCACGCTTTCTATCTATTTCCAACATATCTATTTACGTTACGCAGACGAAGTCGCGGAGATCAGCTAGTTTTTATATATATGTTTGCATTTCCCTAAAAAAAAAAACGAGGATATATGAGAAAATTGAAACTATTCACCCGGAAATTCGTTATTTAAACGTTTGTCTTCCGGTTCAGATTCGACGAGCGAAAAAAATAAAATAACAAATTGTGCATTTGAAAATTTGATTAGTCGAAAAACACTTTTATATGTGGTGCAAAGTGGGAAATGGAATCTGAGCTTTGGTTGGCTTTCGACGAGCGAATTAGCGAGCTTTTTTGTTCGGAACTGTTCAATATGATCACAATCCAATCAGTTGAGTTGCGGTGAACTGGATGAATTGCCCGCAAAGCCAATCAATATGTATAGAACGGATAGGATAGATAGATAGATAGATGGATAGGTATTCAGCTGTGTAATCGTTTTCTCGATAAACCTCTTCTTCTCTCTTTTATATCTGGGCGCCAAACACAGAGGGACACATACATAGTGCTCGTACAAAACCACATAATTGAATCGACTAATTCCACACTGCAACTGGAAATTTGCATCTCCTCAGGAATTATCACGCCAACATCTCGCGTCGGTCGAATCGTTGCAATAATCCAAGCCACCAACGTAAAGTACTCCAATTTCAGTTATTGTTGCGTATGCAAAACTTTAACACTCAATGAATCTGAAAGAATATATATGAATAATATGAAAATGGAAATGACTAAATTGATTTTACTTACAGTTCAGTGCCATCGAAAAATTCGTGTTCACTTAAAAATTGTTACAAAGAAACGGAAATATTATGAACTCTTTCTCTCTTCCTTGGTATCAACTCTGCGGGTTGGTGTACAACTTGCTCTGGTTTTTCCAATTTTTTCTGCCGAACTGATAGGGGATTCACGAATAAAATTATGTAAACAAGTTACATATTATCCAGTGGTCAAAAAGTTCCAAAACGTAAGATGATTTGAACCTTCAGCTAAAATAAAAATGATAAAATTCAGATCTCAGCTCTTATTTTTTTAAATAAAATGACAATTCAGATTGTTTAAGATCGGTTTTTAACCGATTAATTTTAAACCGTTGTATAAAACCGATCTTAAACAACCTGAATTGTCTTCTTATCTAAAAAAGCTAAAATAAAGCTTATTAACCATTGCAACTTCTAGAAAATTTCTGGAATTTTGACGTTTGGGAACAACAAAAAAATCTGTACTTAAGGCTATAAGTACCTGGGGATTGATATGGACCTCATCTCCTAAAGTTTGCTTTCAAATTTATAGCACAAAGTTGTGCAATTTGGATGTTTTTACACCAACTAATCTGGAGAAAGATTTTGACCTCATCTTCTGAAGTTTATTTATCAAATTGTTGACAAAATAATTACAAAAATCACACGGGGGAGCTGATTTTGAAGCCCCTTTTAATGAGTACAATATCCATTGAATTCTTCAAAATATCCGAGGGCAGGTATAATTCTAACCTTCTGTAGTTTATTTGATTTTTTTACGCAAAACTATGTTTAAATTCTTATAGGTGGTCCAGCGATCCGGAAAATCCTAAAAAAAAATAGAAGATTTAGATTTTACACTAAAATATAGTTTGTTTACCATTGTGAATTTCAAAGAAATTGCTCAAAATTTCTTAAGGGATATTAAGAAACTTGTTGAAAGTTTCATAGATCTTTCCCTAGAGCAAGGAATGAAAATAGCCTTAAAATTGATCTGGAAATTTGAATCTTGGGAAAAATCGTACTGTAGTATAATTTCACTAGTCCGGTACTATTAAAAACCGGAGGGTGCCGGATTATTGGAATGTTCGGATTACTGGATTATAGTGAAAAAGTCATAGGTAATGAATAAAATAAAACATTTCATAGAGCGCACAGGTATAGAGGGGTGAGGGAGATGTACCGGATTATTGGACGTGCCGATCTATCGAAGTGCCGGATAAGTGAGATTATATTGTATTTGTACTTAATTGAAGCTATAAACACCTGAGGATTAATACGAACTTCATCTCCCAAAGTTTACTTATAAATTTTGGGCAAAACTAGGCAACTTTGTTGTTTTTACACCAACCTGGAGAAAGATTTGATTATCATCTTCTGGAGATCAATTCAAATTTTTCGTACAGTAACTACGAAAAGCACACAGCAGGGTGTTTTCTACTGAAAAATGCATTAAGCAAATAACATTTGGTTAATTATAGAACTTTTTTAGCCATTAATCGCGAGCAAGTTCAAGAGTATTCAAGATTTTTTTCTTGTACCGTCTTTTACCGAAAATAAGCCATATCATGATTTTCGGAACTTATTTTAATATAAGCCATCCCCCGAAAATAAGCCATAGTTACAATAATGTGAAAAAAAGAAAGGAGCTCAAACGACGGTTTACCACAAGGCTTCCTCGTCAATTTACGTTCCTTCCACCAGTTACGATAGTGCACGTGTTACCTGTATTTTCCTAATTTGTCATTTTTAATCACTAAAGGTAAAAAAGACCAGATTCAACGCGTTTCAGGAATTCATGTCATTGAAAGTAAAAAAGCCTGGTGCACCCAAGTAGTTATACGAAAGTGGGTTGATTATATGCTGCCACCACTGTTGAGGGGTCGAAATGGAGGTTAACTAGTTTGGAATTCAGCCAGTACCTGCCCTCCCCCGAAAATAAGCCATGGCGGGTATTTTTAACCAAATAGAAAATAAGACAGTGTCTTATTTTCAGAAAGAGACGGTATTCAAGAAATATTTTGTATTCGGAGTTTTAAAGTTGCTGATTAAAGATATAAGTACCTGGGGATTGATATAGACCTTATCTCCTTCACCTTACTTTCTTATTTTGCGTAATATGTAAAGCAAGTAGGTTTTTTTACCTCTCTATACCTAGAGAAAGACTTGGATATCATTTTCTGGAGTTTTTTACAAAGCTGGGCTTTTAGTCTCTTATTATGAATTCGAGGTTCATTGAATTCTTTCAAATATCTGTAGGAAAGTAGGGAATTAATTTTCTTATAAGAGAGTATTTATACATATTTATCTTTCTTATTTTTTGTCGCACAACTAAAACAAAGATCTTATATTTCCAGGAGAAATTATCGCAAAAAAATTGATACAAACTGTTAGTGTCTTTTCTTTTCTTGTGACAACTTGAAAATTTACGGAAAGCTGTTTTATTTTAAACCATTTAAATGCAAATATAAAAATGTCAACGCCAGATTATTGAGTAAATCTTATTTGAATTGCGGATGTTGCGTCGGTCGGTCGGTCGGTCGGTGGCGGCAATTGCTGATAAGAATGTTCCCTGAAAGCTCGAAAAAGCTCACACATACACACACACAAATTTTCCCTCTTTTCCCTTCCCTCTGTTCAATTTGATAGATCTGAATGTCTTGCGATTTGCAAACGATGCGCGACATTAATTTGAAAAGGACTTTTTTCCGTTGGTAATTGAAGTAAATATCGTTCCGGTTCTCTAATTTATTCATTCAAAAGACAGAGTCGAGAAATCGGAGGGGTTTGTGAACGGCGTAAGTGGAATATGTTGGAGTGAAGAGGGTGATTGTCCGTTGATGAAGTTTCAAGAGTCTTATTGTCGGAAAATTGATGAGAAAATTCATTTGACTCGAGTAGTTTTAATTCTTGGTCGACTCTTTTGGTTCATCATAATATTTATTTGGAATTTAAGGCCCTTACGGGCAGTGGCGTAGCTAGGTAACCAAGGGTCCTGGGGCAAATTAAAAAATGGAGCCCCACTGCTATGTAAACTAATTAAGTTTTATCAAATAAAAATATGAAATATACAAATACTTTAAAAATGCTAAGCTACTTAAGCTCTTTTTTGTGCATTATAGGGCAGGTAATAAAAATATTAAACAGTAACAACTTAAATTACAATTAATACTTGGTGTAGGTTTGGCTAATAAAACGAAATCGGAGAAGATTCAATGGCTTATTATATAAAGTTCGGGCCTACCAACTGACTAAATAACAATTATATTTACAATTTTTTCCTAGCTTTAGTTTTCGCAAAAGTATCAATGACTTCGTTTAAATCCAGGCTTGATGCGGTTTCGTTTTCAATTGCTATAAGCGATAAATATCGGAGTCGAGTTTGGCCCATATTATTTCTTAAATAATTTTTTATTATTTTTAATTTGCTAAATGAGCTTTCAGCTGCTGCAGAAGTGGCAGGAATTGTAAAGAATAATAACATTGCTGTAAATACTTTCGTTAGGTCACATTCTAGCACTCCATATTTGCTCATTATTTCCTTACATAATTGGTGAACTTCCAAATGAATTTCCAAAAGTTCAGTTCGATTGAGATTTCTGGTAAGGATTCGAGGGTCCCCTGGGCTTGAGGCCCCCGGGGCACTGAAGTAAAGGCCCATATACCATTACCTGAAATAAGGACAATTAAATACATTTTCTGAAATAATTTCTTTGTAAAAACATGAATTTTACTGTAGGAAAACTTTAATGAGAAAATTAGAGTTTATTTTCTGTAGTTTTAATTCCTCTCAAATGATTGACTTGTCAAAAAATTGTGCTAAATTTAAATTTTTATCAAATTTTCACTTTTTTAAAAAGAAAAACGAAAAAATTTAACTTCTAAGCAAATTTCTATACTTAAGTGATTTGAATTGATACATAAAAATCGTTGCTGTTGAATTATGAACGTAATGCGCAAAATTTCCTATTCAAATAAACATATGGTAATGCTAGAATACAAACTTTATATTTTCAACTAATAATTTTCTATTTAAATTGTCGTAAACTCAAGAAAAAGTTTGTAAAATACATTCCGCCTGCCTTTGACATTATATTTTTTTTTTTTTATAACATCGCAACCATATATAATTTTATTTTCGTTAAAAATCTTGTTAAAACTAATTTCGTACCCTCGAAAACCAATTTTCCGGCAATTGTTATGCAAGAAACGCAACCGGGACAGAAGCACAACTCATTAAAAAAGTGCATCACTTTATTAAAACGGAACTCGTTTGCGTTATAGTTTATTGAAAACTTAATTCCCGTTTGCGTGGTGCATACGATAAAAAATTTAATTTGTGCCGAATGGCACATCCAAGAATTTCATTTCATTAGATGAATATTTTTCGCTCGTTTCGCAATATACGCAACCGGTTATGAATACGAATTGGCCGCGCTATTGCGCGGCCATAAATGGCCTCCGTACTGGCTTCGACGACGCCGGTGCTCATAATTATTTTCCAATTATATTTTATGGATTTGAACTCGAAATTTCCCATTTAACGTTTATGTGAAACTAGTGGAGACAAGGGTTAATTTTCGGGGGGTGCCTCATACCATGTTAAAATCGGAGGGCCTTGTTGGTTTAATCGATAATAAGCGTACCTGAAAAAATAGTAATTAGTAAAAAATTTAAATTTGGCATATTTACTTTTGATTTTTGAAAAACCGCGAATTAGAATTAACACTACTAGTGTCAAATTGCATTGATTTGTTTATAGGGTAAATATCTTCAAAACTAAGAGTCTAGTTATCCTGGAAAAGGCATTTTGAGAAATTTTGGTAACTTTATGCTTATTTATATGCATAAAGTAACCGTTTTGGAAGAATTTTCAGTAAAAAACTCAAAATTCGACCATCGAAAATGTAAACCATAGATATACTACAATTTGAAGTTTAAGTTATCAAAGTTACCTTAGATTTAATTATTTCATTTCTTTTTCCAGCGCCATTTTCTTCACATTATTTTTCAAAATATTTCCATCAAATTTTACATATTGAACGCCCGATAATCCATATTTTCATTTAGTATTTAATTCTGTTTTAAAAATCACAAATGCAAAACATTGCCTTTCACCTAGAACATGGAAAAAATTCTCAAAAATTTTCAATGGAAAAAATGCTATAGTTCAATTTACCACAAATATTTAATATTTAACAGTTGTTGAAGGAAAATCATACAAAAATGAATAAAAAATATAATTTTCCACTTAACTAAATTATCTGCACATTTATTTTCTTATTAAATTTTCCTTTATCAGTAAAAGAATCAGCACTGCTCAACTACAATATTATTCAGTAATATTTACAAAACAAATAAGTTTTTTTTATACGAAGCCTACTATCCAAGTATGATATTGATTTTGTAAAACAAAAACCGCGAAATTTGAATAAGTTTATATTTAATGTATAAGTTTGAAATAGGCACAATAATTCAATAGTAAAGGAGAACTAAAAGAAAATAGTTTTAATATCTTTTATTTACAATTTCTTATCAATGAAAAATAATAAAAAATAAAATTATATTTAAAAAAAAGGTTTATTTTCGATTTTTTCTAAAAATGATATCTAAATATACGAGTACTACTGGCTTAACATAATTAAAATAAGATTTTTTCGCTGACTTTAAACAGTTATACTGTGTATACAATATATAGAATATATTGCGGTCCAATTTATGTAGTAGAATTTAATATAATAATATATATACTATAATATAATAGTATAATAATACTATATATATAAGGTTGATTTTTTTTTGACTTTTTGTTTTGGTCCCATCGTGAAATTTTGTTGGAAATACCAAAAAAAATTCCCTGAAAGTTTGAGCCCTCAATATTAATTTTAAGTCCTCGACCAAGATGTGTAAAGATTTCCCATAGAAAATACACGGAAACTCTGATTTTTTATTTTTAAATTTCTATATCTCAGCGGCATTTCGTGGGATCGCTTTTACCGAAGATGGTTTTTTCTCAGAATTAAACGCTCTACAAAATTGCCCATTGCGACAAAGTCGTAACTCACACCGGTGAGGTACTACGGGCCACTGAACCTGATTTTTCCATAAAATTCTAGGCTTAATATCTCGTTTAATATTGATCTTCGCGATTTGGTCTACAAGAACTTTTTTGTAGGAAATCAAATTCTCAACAAGTTTTTCATTTATAATTTTTCCGTAGCTCTTCTTATTTACGAGATAAATGCAAAAAAAACGCGAATTTTATGGAAAAATCAGGTTCAGTGGCCCGTACTACTTCACCGGTGTGAGTTACGACTTTGTCGCAATGGGCACTTTTGTAGAGCGTTTAATTCTGAGAAAAAACCATCGTCGGTAAAAGCGATCCCATGAAATGCCGCTGAGATATAGAAATTTAAAAATAAAAAATCAGAGTTTCCGTGTATTTTCAATGGGAAATCTTTATACGTCTTGCTCGAGGACTTAAAATTTATATTAAGGGCTCAAACTTTCAGGCAATTTTTTTTTTTGGTATTTCCAACAAAATTTCACGATGGGACCAAAAAAAGTCAATGCAGGAAAAATACATTTACAAATTAATACATTCTTATACTGATCCTTAATGTTTGGCTGAATTTTTCTTAGAAATTTGTCCATTTAGGTAAAATACTTTGGGTCCAATAAGTACATATCTATAAGTAAAAATACCTGCTTTATCCAATTAGGATTGTATTATTATAATTGGATATTTGCTAAACTGAAGCCATTGTGTTCAACATGAATTTCATAATTAATTCATAAATATAATTGTTGTTGACTAAAATATAATATAAAAAAAGAATTGCTTGATTCAATGTACTTACGTATAAAAATTACTTCATCTTTTGTGTGTATTATTTATTATTCTCTTTCCGGAATGAATCGTTGTTATTCAACAAAATACGTTAAAACATTAAAAATACTTAAAATTCGTCTTTACTTCTCAATAGTTTGACTGTAATTGATCAAATTAATAAAATAATTTGTGATTTACCGCGTTTATCTGAGTAACAAACGTCGATTTAACCGCAAAGTTATTGGATATTTTAATAGTTTTGGAAGACTAACCGAGAAAATTCCTTTGAAATTGGTTTTAATAAAGGCAATTCAAATTTAGCAGTTATGATAATTGAAATATTTAAATTTTTAATTGTTACAGCTTATATTATATTCATTACGAATAAAATAAATATAGAATCATTTTAATCTTAATACAGTTAAGTTTATTAATCATTTTTTATTTTGAGCGATTTCATAAGAATCTATCGAGAAATCTTTTTATTTTAGTAAAATCTAACGATTAATTTGAATAATTAAGTAGCAATCGTCTATCAAACCGCCAAGGTATTGGATATTTAAATAATTTTGGAAGACTAACCGACAAAATACTTTTGAAATTGCTTTTAATAAAGGAAATCAAATTTAGCAGTTACGATAATTGAAATATTTATATTCTTATTTGTTACAGCTCTTATTTTATTCATTACAAATAAAATTAATAACAATAGAATCATTTTAATCTTAATAGAGGTAAGTTTATTAATCATCTTTTATTTTGATCGATTTTATAAGAATCTATCGATAAATCTTTTAATCGAAGTTATATGCTTTTAAAATAACGGCTGACCTCAAGATATTCCAAAGATTGGGAGTCAATTTTCCGTGGCGACAAAAACTGACGAGATTCTTATACAATTGACCAAAATAAATCGAAAATAACGAATACAAAATATTGCATTTTCGCTTCGTTTGCATTAAAAATTTGGTTTTTGGTTCAGTTTGTGACTTATGTTTAGTGTGTGAATTATTTTTTAATAAAAACGGAGCTTTAATAAATAATTATAGTGCAAATGGATCATTTTTAGGATCTCTAATTCCAATATATATCTTTAGTTGAAGATTTCAATCTTTGAATATTTTAATTCATGGTGTTTCAATGAGGATTATATTAAGGACCTCAGAATTTTAAATTTAAACTGACCAATAGAAACCAAATCTAATTCTGTGAAAAAGGTTTATTTTCTTAAATTAAATTAATTAAGTAAGTATCTTTTACGCAAAAATTAAATTAGTTGTACTGAGTTTCGTTTTCGTTTAAATTATTATCAATTTTGATATTGTAACCATTTTGTTAACATATTTGTTGATCATTTTTCTCTCATAAGAAATAACATTGATATTTTTGGAGCAAAAATCCTTTTTTACATGTTAAAAAATCGAAAACGAGGACTTTTTGTATTGTTAATTTTCGATTTATTTTGCTCAATTTTATAAGAATTCTTATCATATTTTGTCACCCCGGAAACTAGACTCTCCCCGAAATAAGGGTTAATATTCGCGGGGGTTTATACACCATGCAAAATCAGGGAATTGTTGGTTTAATCGTTAATAAGTTTATCTGAAAAAATAATTCAAATAGTAATTTAAAAAATTTAAATTTGGCACATTTTTTTGACAGTTCAAAAACCGCGAACAGGAATTAGCACTACTAATATCAAATTTTCAAACTTTGATTTACTAGTTGGTGAATATTGTATTGTTTTATTTTAATTTTGTGGAAAATGGATTATTTTCTTAAATTAAATTAATTAACTAAATATTTTCTACGCAAAGACGAAATTACGTGTACTGAGTTTCATTTTCGTTCAAATTATTATCAATTGGGATATTGCAACCATTTTTTTTAGATATTTAATGATTATTTTACTTTCGTAAGAAAAAGCAGTGATATTTTTGGAGCTAAAGGTCTCTTTTACGCGTTAAAGAATCGACAACGAGGACTTTTTGTATTCTTAATTTTCGATTTATTTTGCTCAATTTTATAAGAATTTTTATCATATTTTGTCACCCCGGAAACTAGACTCTCCCTGAAAAAAGGGTAAATATTCGCAGGGGTTCATACACCATGCAAAATCAGGGCATTGTTGGCTTAATTGTTAATAAATGTATCTGAAAAAAAATAATTCAAATAGTAATTTAAAAGATTTAAATTTGGCACATTTTTTTGACAGTTCAAAAACCGCGAATTGGAGTTAGCACTACTGATGACAACTACTGATGATGATATCAAATTTTCAAATTTTGATTTACTAGTAATTTCTTAATAATTTTTGGATAAATAATAAGATTATTGGATTAATAAATTCAAAAATAGATTTTTCTTGATCATTTTAATAAAATTAAGGTTTTGTCGACCAAATTATCAAAATACAAATTTTGAAAAATTTCTATGAAAAGCAACGAAAAGGAAATATATCGATCACACCAGTTGGTGAATCTTTTAAATTTCCATTTAAAATTTCCGTAACTTTTATTGTTTTATTTTCTTTTCTTTGAACAAAAAACCAGGTTACTGAACTTTACGTTAAAGCTCCAACCCACCTCCATCCACGGCCGTTGGTTTTGATCGTTAAATAACAACGGTTAGACATTGCCAGGGCGGACTACCCTTTCGGCCCGAAGCTACAACCCTCCCCCATTCGTCTCAATCCGTTCAAAATGAGCTTTCAAGCTCCCAAAAAAAAAAAAAACAACCTCCTATATACCAACATACAATTTTTTTCGTCTCTCTAATAACTGCAATCGAATCGATTTGGCAAAATGGGAGGGAAAGGAAGAGGGAAAAAACGAAACACAAACAAACGACAGAAAATTTCGTCGTAAAGTTTTGCTCGAAACTTTTATATTTTGTATCAGGGTGAAATCTTAAAAACTCAATCGCGAAAGTCGAAAAGTTTTCGAAATAAATCATGTCGTTTCCAATACGTATATTATGTATATTTCATTTCGAACAACTTTTGCTGATATCACCACTTTTGGTTCTACAGGATGTTTCGCATTTGCACTTATACGACATGAAGACGTTGTCCGTCTTGGAAAAAGCTCTATTTGTCAATCCAAGGATTGAAACCTGGAAAAAAGGTACAACTAATTTTAAGTCAATCTTATGGAATTGAAATCTAAATTTTTCTATTGTTCTACACCGTAAAAAGAGCGTACTAATCTCAATAATTTTTCGTTTGGTTAAAACCAGTTGTAAGGTTGGATACGGCGAAATGCGCATGATCTTTAAATCAAACGCTATACGAGTTTCAAAATGCTTCTTGGGCCAAGACGTTAAGTCAACTTCGATTTCTTTGTACGAAATTACCATCATATTTATTTCAAACAATATATAAACTTGATTATTAATTTGGATACTTCTTTCAATTATAACTATACTTACTTAATTCAAATATAAGTGAAATTGAATGAATCATTTTATATATTTGGTTTAATTCACATAGATATTTCAACCAAAAAAAAAAAAAGTTTCAATTAAATTTTATTTAAATTTAAATATATATGTACTTGGCTAGAAAGTAGATATAATTTATTAAATAAAGGCTGATTTGGTTTTCATTTTATATATTTTATTAAGAACAAATGTACATAACTATAACATATTTTTAAACAGAACAAAATATGTAAACTTAAATTATTTAATTAAAAGTATAAGTCCGTTCTATATTTAAGAACCTTAAAACTCCTAGCCCATACTATAAAAAAAAGAAACAATCATTTATTAGAATAAAATAAAATATATTATTATAAATATAACTCACTTTAATATGAACAGCAAATCCTCGCTGGCATTCTTTTAACGTAGGTTTCCAATAATTTTTTTGTTTGACTGATACACCGGCTCGTGGAGGAACAATAAAAGTTTATAAATATATAAATATTTTAATTTGTAAAAAAATAATATACAATCCTCAAAAACTATCAATAAGATCTTCGAACCTTCGACTCATTACATATACTTTTCCCGCGGCATCAGCCATTTTTATAAAATACAATACATTTAATAATCGTTCAACACAAATTATCCGTTAAATTTTTTTTAGTGAATATTATAATATGTTATTAAACTTATTAAAACAACAATTTATAAATGATGTTGTATAAGTACTTACAAGTTAAAATGTTAAATGAAAAGTAAAACTCATAGGTTCAAATCGATAATACAGCTTAGAAAACACAGAGATAAAGTGTAGAGGATTCGTGTTTGATCCCGTATTCGACTCGATAACCCTATCTCTGTCCAACTCACTTTTTCACTTCAACGACCTGGGTCGGAGTGCGGTCGTTTCAAAACTTCAATATAATTTCTAATCAAATTAATGAACGACTATTTTAAAACAAAGGAGAGAAGGAGAAGAAGGAATAGTTTTTATTTATTGTCGAATCTCTTGGATTGTATTTAAATTTTCTTATAAACGGCATGAACAATAATTGACAATAGTGATCCAGTACTATAAGGAACTGTATTGAACATTTCATGTTATGCGCATGAGCAGCTTAGGTACACAAAGATAAAATCTTCTAATTTTTATGTGAAATGTGGAGGGGAGTTTACGCAACTACACTTGCCATTGTTGGGAATGTATTTGATATGCTATTCAAATAGGCGTGTTTCTTGACACAAGAAATAAAAAAAATTTTGATTCAAACCGTTTGGGATTGAATAAGGCAAAATAAATTTCACTGAAGGTAACGTAGTGAAACTCCTAAGTAATTCAACCTCAGAATCATTTTTTTTACAGTGTAGATATCTTCGAGTGCTATCTATGCAGTGGCCTAGCTACCTAGGGTAATTTGGTGAATGTTTGCTTTGGGAATTTTAAAGTATGTAAAACCAGTAGTACTCGTATATTTGGATATAATGTTTAGAAAAAGCGATTATTAACATTTCTTTACCATAATATAATTTTATTTTTTATTTTTATTATTCGTCAGTGATTAGAAATTGTAAATAAAAGATATTAAAACTAAATTTTCTTTTAGGTCTACTTTACAAATGAATAAATGTTCCTATTTGATACTTATACATTAGATATAAATTTATTCAAATTTCGCGGTTTTTGTTTTACAAAATCAATATTATACTTGGATAGTAGGCTTCGTATAAAAAAAAGACTTATTTGTTTTGTAAATATTACTGAATAATATTGTACTTGTGCAGTGCTGATTCTTGTGCTGATAAAGGCAAATATAATAAGAAAATAAATATGCAGATAATTTAATTAAGTGGAAAATTATATTTTTTATTAATTTTCGTATGATTTTCCTCCAACAACTGTTAAGTATTGAATAATTGTGGTAAATTGAATTATAGCATTTTTTCCATTGTTCTAGGTGAAAGGCTTTGCATGTTTTGCATTTGTGATTTTTAAAACAGAATTAACTACTAAATGAAAATATGGATTCTCGGAAGTTCAATATTTAAAATTTAATGGAAATATTTTGAAAAATAATGTGAAAAAAATGGCGCTGAAAAAAGAAATGAATTCATTAAATCTAAGGTAACTTTGATAACTTAAACTTCATGTTTTAATATGTTAAATACGATCGTCGAAATATGACAGTTCTGAATACTATGTAATACTATAGCTTAAATTTTCGATGGTTCGTTTTTTCAAAACGGTTACTTTCAGTGGCGTAGCTACTTATGGGCTAGGCGGGGCAGTGCCTCGAGGCCCTCAAGCTCAGGGGGCCCTCGAATCCTTTCCAGAAATCTCGATCGAACTGAACTTTTGGAAATTCAGTTGGAAGTTCACCAATTATGTAAGAAAATAATGAGCAATTATGGAGTGCTACAATGCGACCTAATGGAAGTATTTGCAGCAATGTTATTATTCTTTACAATTCCTGTCACTTCTGCAGCAGCTGAAAGGTCATTTAGCAAATTAAAAATAATATAAAAATATTCAAGAAATAATATGGACCAAACTCGACTACGATATTTATCGCTAAAAGCAATAAACAAAACCGTATTAAGTCTGGATTTAAACCAAGTCATTGATACTTTTGCGAAAACTAAAGCTAGGAAAAAATTGTAAACATAGTTGTTATTTAGTCAGTTGGTAGGCCTGAAATTTATAGAATAATCCCCTGAATCTTCTCCATTTAGTTTTATTAGCCAAACCTACACCAAATATTAATTGTTATTTATGTTGTTACTGTTTAATATTTTTATTACCAGCCCTGCAGTGCACAAAACAGAGCTTAAGTAGCTTAGCATTTTTAAAGTATTTGTATATTTCATATTTTTATTTGATAAAACCTAATCAGTTTACATAGCAGTGGGGTCCCAATTTTTAATTTACCCCAGGGCCCTTGGTTATCTAGCTACGCCACTGTACCTATGGATAGATTATCTTTAAAGCTTTGATTGATAACTGGTACTTAATTGTAACTTAATTGTTATAGTTCAATCCTTCAATCAATGCCATTTATCCTTAAAAATCAACCTTTATATTCAGTAGAAGAATCAAGTCAATTCTTTTCGTTTCAAAAACCAACCGATTTGATTTGCCTTAGATATTAAACTTTCATATACAAAACGTTAAAAAAATAGTATTCCATTATAGACATTTCATTTTATCGATATAAAAACCACCGAATGTTTAAAAAAACATATCAAGCTACAATTTATTGAATCGAATCGAAACTATAATATTTATCTTTTTCAGGAGACCAAAATCGGTTGCAGACTCTTATACATGAAAGAAAAGCTGAATCAAAACTCAAATAAACTTTCCTCGTTGTTATCGTCGACTTCTTACGCTCTTTCGACTAATTAAAACCGGTTTGGAACGTAATTGAACTTATAATCCGGAAGGCAAATTTTTTTCCAATGAAAATGTCGCTCTAATGCAATAATCTTTTATTAAAGCCTCCCATAACAAAAAAAAAACCTACCAGATACGTATAATCCAATTAATTGGTAATTCTTTTTGCCGATTTGCCTTTGATAAAATGTAAATATTTGAATATTTTTCTTTTCAGAGCTTTTTTTTGTTGTCGTTGTTGTTGCTGAAAGAACGAATGGTTCTGGAAACTGATGTCGTGTCGTCGATGCAAAGGTAACAAAAAAAAAGGCCTTTGGAAAATTCGTATTTTCATATATCAGATAGAAAGAGAGAGGAAAATGAAGCATTAAAACTTTCTAGACGGAATATTGGCTGATAGTGGAAGATATGGTCGTGATATGGGATTTTAATTTTATGATTTTTTTTTTCTTAGTTGGAAAGAAAAGTTTCAGGCTTTTAATGTTTGATATTAAGAAAGTATGGAGCAAAAAGAAAGTTGTAAAAGAAAGTATATGTTTAATATTTTGTCTCAAACTTGTGTGTATAAAATTTTGTTACTTACTTTCCTTTTACGTAGGAAAAATCGTAAAAAAAGATGTTAAAAACATATTTAATTAGATATTTAATGTGACATTTTTGATAGAGATAATGCTAAATAATTTTTGCAATGTGAAAAGCAATAAGTGACACAATTTTTTATTATATATTTAGAACTTTTCTGGTCCAATGAATCTTTATTGGCGTAAAATAATTTGCTACTATAACTAATTCTATTTCTATTTTTTCATCTGCATTACATTATTATTTATCAGCGACCCAAATTAGCCCTCCTGGAGGTGTTTTGATTCGATTTTGAAGGATTTTAAAAAAATTATAAGATTAGTTGCCTATCAACCCTCAGGTACATTGGGAAACCTTAAGACTTATATTCACAATTAGTACCATATTCAAGAACTTCAATTTAAGTGATGTGAAAATTTGGGGTAATCTCCAGAGATTGAAGTTGATGGACCTGAAGTTCATCGTGGCAATTTATAGATTCATATTCATAAAAATTTACCCAAAGAAACCTTTTGTGTCAACCCTTTTTCTGTGGACAATTGAAAAAAAAAACTCCAAACCATATCAATATTAATCTCCAGGTGTGGTAGCAGTGGCGTAGCTAGGTAACCAAGGGCTTTGGGGCAAATTAAAAACTGCTATGTAACCTGATTAGGCTTTATCAAATAAAAATATGAAATAAACAAATATTTGGAAAATGCTAATAGTCTAGGATCCCACTGCAAAAAAGTGTAGTGATCGAGTTTATGCTAAAAACTTAATTTTTACGCATATTTATCATCAGTATAATAATTATCTACTAGGTTGCCTATCAAAATTTGGCCGCTAGTATTTTTAATCAAATTATTTTTAATTTATTTTACGCAAAAATTTTATTGACTTGTTTTTAAAATAAAATATCGTCCACCTCACGGCAATAAATATAAAGATTTTGAAAAGTCAGGGTTGCCGTTGCGCACTTGACCGCACCTCTTCGCAGCCACGTGTAAACAGGTATGATTTTGGACCCTTTTTACGTTCATAACGTGCATTTATGATTTATATATCAAATTAAAGCTAATTTTTTTCTCATTATTATGATATACGGTTGCCTAATTAAATCTGGCCGTAAATAAGGGTCGCTGGCTGCTAAAGATGGTAAATATTAAAAATTGAGTGAAAGAGAGCTAGCCAGATTTAACCAGTCAGACGAGGACAGCGATTGGCAGCTATACGACGTTTTAAAGCCATTGCGCATGCGTCGGATGCTAGTGTTCTCAAGTACTCAAGTAGTTCCGGAGTATTTTTTGAACAAAGTTTTATCAATATTGATTCTGCTACTTTTCCAAATTTTTGTGGCAAAGTAGACCCAATTTGATATAAATAATTGAAACCATCAATGATTTCTATGTCGACTTGTCCGGGATTAGCTGGTGCAATCTTTGCTGTCAATTGTTTACTTAGAGTTGACTTGTCCGTCTTCATCATCTCGCTTGAGCAGTGAAATAGTGCAGAAGGTAGAGGTGCTAGAGGGAATGACAGACAGTACCCAATGTCAACTTTTTGATTAAAAGCAATTACCAATAGACGTCCAAAACTATCTTATTCCATTTTAACTATTGATTTTTTGTTTCCGGTGGTACTCTTAAAACTTTTTTTAATACAATCTGAAGCGAAGTTATTTATTTTATTGCAGCCAGCAACCCTTATTTGCGTCCAGATTTAATGAGGCAGCCGTATATCATAATAATGAGAAAAAAAATAGCTTTAATTTGATATATAAATCATAGATGTACGTAATGAACGTAAAAAGGGCTCAAAATCATACCTGTTTACACCTAGCTGCGCAGAGGTGCGGTCAAGTGCGCAACGGCAATCCTGACTTTTCAAAATCTTTATATATATTGCCGTGAAATGGACGATATTTTATTTTAAAAATAAAATGATTTACACACAGCCCAGATTGTATGTTAGTTCGGGCCATTAATTTGTTTTTAGATAATCTGATGTGTTCAGCAAAGTTGAGTCTGGAATCCAGCTGCATCCCCAAGTATCTAACTATTTTTGCCCATTCTATATTCTTCCCATTTATTAAAACCTTTTTATGCTTGTTAGATCATCTTCTAGTGAATAGGATAACTTAAATTTTATTATCATTGGCCTGTATTTTCCATTTCTTAAAATAATTCATTATTCTTTTTAAGGCTTTGGTTATTCTGTTGGCCACTGTATCAGCTCTTCTGGCCGATGCAAAAATTGCTGTATTGTCAGCATATAGGAAAAGGAAAGTTTTGGGTGTCCGTGGAATATAATTTATTTATAGAATAAATAGAAAAGGTTTCATAATAGACTCTTGAGGGACTCCAGTCTTAATTATTCGGCTATTTGACATTTAATTTTTGATTTGCACAGCAAATTAGCGCTTTTTGCTCTCACATTCTAAAACATCAAACTTACATATAATACATGTTATTTTTTAATACATTGTAATTTTTGCTTTGGTACTTCCCAAGGTAGCCCCAATAAGTGTAATCAGTTTTTCACAGTTTATAGTGAATTTTCCAGTTGCCTGTAAATTAAATAAAGAGGCGTATCAATTAGATAAATAATTCGAAGATTTTTACGGAAAGTTTTGGCAAAGAAAAGATATAAACGTCTGCGGCCAATAAGACAACGATTACCGTTTCCGATGTATTCGAATGGTAGGACATATATTGAATTCGTGTCGCATATTGAATCAGTCTCTGATTAAATTTAATATTGCTTATAATTAAATACGCTCCATTGAAATCGTTTGAAACGTTCTCGCAATTAATGGGCCCGGAAAAAAGGATTTGTTCAGCAATATTTTCTGCGATTTGGGGGAAACTCCAGTGTGTTTTGGCGACATTATTAGAACCAAGTTCCACGTAATCAATTTATATGTGCGTGTTGTCTCTCCACACAGTGGCCAAACCACTCTTCGGCTTAGGGGAGCATCCTCGAAAGCTCCCACGAGAATAGAGAGGTTCCACTTGAGAATTGGACGTAGTGTATATAGTGTTTTGTGTATTCCGGGGAAAAATAATTGATCTGATATGTTCGAGATGGTGTTGGATTCTTGGAGAGCTGAAAAGTTACCAAACAAGTAAAACTTGGAAAGATTGTTAATAAAACTTTACCAAACCAGTGGACTATATGTTGGCTGTTGGATACAATTCGTGAATCAAAAGTGAAATTATGAGATGTTTTCCGTTGTGAATAACGACATATTTCTCCAAAGACGCCACATTTCTTGTGGTTTAAAGCGCGCGCGGAAAAGTTTTCACTTTGTTCGTAAATTTATGACAAGAAAGAGATTTTCGACGTTTGAATTAATTGTTTAAATTTTTGACGTTTATGTTTCATTTAAGATGTAAAGTTTTAAATTAAATGAAACAAACTTCACGGTGTTGATTGTATACGTTAATTGTTTTTTTTTTCCCCAATGGCTGCTATTTTTATCCTTCATTGATTTATATGTTAATATATTACTCTCCTTTTTATTTACCATATATACCAAAAATTAAAACTAAAAAGTAACCAAAAGAAAAGCCGCGAAAAATGAATTTTTTTAAAGGCAAATTCATGAGAATGGAGTGCGTGTTTATAGAAGACATATTGCAGAATGTTTTCTGAATTGTTGAGAATTCTTTGTTCGGTCGTTTAATTAATTTAATTTGAATAAAACGGCAATAGTACTGAGAAAAAGAAAAGAAAAAATCTTCCATAGTAATCATCATATATATTATACTTACACAAAACGAATTCATGTTGGCAATAATGTTTTTAATGTTCCCTACAATTTTCATTGCTATTTGCCCAGTTTCAAACGGAATTCATAAATACATACATATATACTTCTCAAGGCAAATATTTGTTCAACGTTTAAAATTCAAGCAGATTTCGATTAGGGCAAATATTACACCGAAATTGGTGTTTTAATTAGACGACTTTTTAATTCTTTGACGAGCTTTTCAAAATGTCAGATTTGTTTTCCATAGTTGGCGATGGTGCAGGGAGCTTTACACGTTATGTATATATATATAAATATATATATATAGCTTAAGCTTTCACAGGATTTTTTTTTTGTCATTCTTCACAATATTTTCGATATAATTAAGAAAATATATATATATATATTAGAGTGATTTTTTTTTATTTTTTTTTTGGTCCCCTCGTGAAATTTTGTTGGAAATGCCAAAAAAAAATTCTCTAAAAGTTTGAGCCCCTAATATTAATTTTAAGTCCTCGACCAAGACGTGTAAAGTTTTCCCATTAAAAATACACGGAAACTCTGATTTTTTATTTTTAAATTTCTATATCTCAGCGGCATTTCATGGGATCGCTTTTACCGAAGATGGGTTTTTCTCAGAATTAAACGCTCTACAAAAGTGTCCATTGCGACAAAGTCGTAACTCACACCGGTGAGGTAGTACGGGCCACTGAACCTGATTTTTCCATAAAATTTGCGTTTTTTTGCATTTATCTCGTAAATAACAAGAGCTACGGAAAAATTGTAAATGAAAAACTTGTAGAGAATTTGATTTCCTAGAAAAAAGGTTCTGTAGACCAAATCGCGATGATCAATATTAAACGAGATATTAAGCCTTGAATTTTATGGAAAAATCAGGTTCAGTGGCCCGTACTACCTCACCGGTGTGAGTTACGACTTTGTCGCAATGGGCACTTTTGTAGAGCGTTTAATTCTGAGAAAAAACCATCGTCGGTAAAAGCGGTCCCATGAAATGCCGCTGAGATATAGAAATTTAACAATAAAAAATCAGAGTTTTCGTGTATTTTCAATGGGAAATCTTTACACGTCTTGGTCGAGGACTTAAAATTAATATTAAGGGCTCAAACTTTCAAGGTTTTTTTTTTTTGGTATTTCCAACAAAATTTCACGATGGGACCAAAAAAAGTCAAAAAAAAAAATACACCCTAATATATATTCAAAAAAAATTATGATTATTTTTTCTTAATTATATCAAAAATATTGTTGTGAATGAAAACAAAAATCCTGTGAAAGTTTAAGCTTTTAATATTAATATTAAGAATTAAAACTATTTAAATAACTTGGGAACAATTTTCTCTTGCACTTTGAAATTTTATAGCTCACGTTGGTGACAATATTTCGGAATTACCAAGATATATTCTTGTAGAAAATTTAACGATCTACAAAAAAGGTCTCGGACAAGTTTTTGATATATTGATTCCATCAAAACTTATTCGAGGTCAAAGTTGAACTAAAGAGAAATTTTACTATTTTTTAAATTTTTTGGCGCAACCATCAATTTTATGAGAAAATTTTATAAAACATTTTTTGTAGAGCATTTTTATTTCTATAACTTATCTCTATAAAAGTTTTTGATATTTTTCACAGGTCCTTAGTTATATGTATTAAACTGAAAATTCCCTGAATTATTATATTTTTAATGTAATTTTTTTTTAATTTTAATTAATTAACTTTGAATCTGTTAAAAATATCACACACTTTCATAGAGATAAGTTATAAGAAAAAAAGTGCTCTACAAAAAATGTCCTATAAAATTCTCTCCTAAAATTGATGGTTGCGTCAAAAAATTGAAAAAATATTAAAATTTCTCTGTAGTTCAACTTTGGCCTCGAATAAGTTTTGATGGAATCAATATATCAAAAACTTGTACGAGACCTTTTTTGTAGATCGTTAAATTTTCTACAAGAATATACCTTGGTCATTCCGAAATATTGTCACCAACGTGAGCTATAAAATTCCAAAGTGCAAGAGAATATTGTTCCCATGTTATTTAAATGGAAAATCGAAATTTGCGATGCGGCACCTCTTAATATTAATATTAAGAGCTTAAACTTTCACAGGATTTTTTTTTGTCATTTCCAACAATATTTTCAATATAATTAAGAAAAAAAAAATTCATCATTTTTTTTGAATCAGTCTAATATACATATATAAATGTAGCGCAACAAAACGATTCTCGGTTATATCCGAACGGCATTTATATTGATATAAATTTCCTGCGTTCCAATTTTTCCACTATTATAGTTAATGGATTGAATAAATGACATTTCTCAATAAGCTGCCGCCTAACCGCAATAAATTATCGTTTATCTTTGCGAAAACTTTTCGCAGCCTAGAGAAATGCCGGGTAATTGATTAGACTGCTGAAGAACTTTGTTTTTTGTTCGTATTTTAATATAAGTTATTAGTATTTATTAATACTAAAGTTTGGTGGGTGGAGAGGGATGGGATTTTTAAGGGAAACTTATTTCCGGAGCTTACATATAAGTTTTAAGCTTTCTTTTACTCAAAGCACTGTCCTTTGCTTTTTTAGATCTATGAGGCCGAATAGGAATTACTTTTTGATAGAAAATGTATTGTAGAATTACTTCCACTTATCACAACTTAGGTTTAATATCAACCAAAAAATTGCATCTACTAATTCCTATAATTAAGATAATAAGATATTTTTTTGATATCTCTTAAAAGATTATTTTAATCATTGAATAGTTTTAAGTATAAATAGATAATTTAAGAGCAATTTTTCGTTGAAATTTGATAGAATAATTGTTATTCAAGGCTGCACAATGAAAGCGCTTATAGTTTGGTTTTTTTTCGGAGCTTTGGTTAATGCCAAAATTTTAAAGTTACTAAGTAGTAACTAAGTAGTAAACTAAGTAGTAACAGTCCAATAGAAAAAAATTCATACCTCATCATTTATCGATTGTACAGAAAAATGTTCTGAAAGAATTTTTTAGGAAATTCAATGCTCTACAAAAAAGGTATTCTATATTTTTTCCGTAAGTCTCACCATTTGAAAGATATTAAGGATTTAATTTTGATTATTTTAAGAAAAATTTCATTTTTGTTTATGAATTTTATAACTCGACAATAAATGACTCTTATACAATGTGCAATACAAATTTTTGTTGGAAATTAACTGCTCTATAAAAATGGTGTCTTATGTTTTGGCGATTAAATTAACCGTTCAAAAGATATTCATCATCAAACTTTCATGTGTACGGATTTTAAAAGTTTTTGATGAGATATTCGAAAAATTTCAATTTAATTTATAATTTTTGAGAAAATTTACACGAATTTTAGTTTTCATCAACTGAGAAACTTCAAAATATTTTCCAAGTTTTTTTTTATGCTTAAGTATATTTGTCTCCATTAAAAACAAATAAATTGTACATTATTTATCGCTTAGTTAAATATTTATAGATAAAAAAAAGTAAAGTTTTCATTATACATATATTATGATATATTTCAGTATTAGAGAAAAACAATTTTTTGAAAAATCTTTTGAAGGGTTAATTTAATTGCCAAAACACAAGAAACCATTTTTATAGAACAGTTAATTTCCAACAAAAATTTGTATTGCGCATTGTATAAGAGTCATTTATTGTCGAGTTATAAAATTCATAAACAAAAATGAAATTTTTCTTAAAATAATCAAAATTAAATCCTTAATATCTTTCCAATGGTGAGGCTTACGGAAAAAATATAAGATACCTTTTTTGTAGAGCATTGAATTTCCTAAAAAATTCTTTCAAAACATTTTTCTGTACAATCGATAAATGATGAGGTATGATTTTTTTTTCTATTGGAATGAGAAAAAAATACAAAACTGCGATGATTATTTTGGAATATTTTTTTTAAGGAAATCATTGGAACTTGTCTAAGCGGTTTTGTTGAAGGTGATATTCCGGATGGAGGTTTCTTGTTTGGAGATATTTTCATGAGCAAATTTTATACAGTTTTTGATGTGGGAAATTCACGAATTGGATTTGCTAATGTCAAATAGTTGAAAAATAAAAGTTCTGTTTTTTTTTTTGTTAATGCAAACTTTGAAAGCATTTTAAAAATTCACATTATGTATTTAATGTTTTATATACGTTTATCCTCGTTTTCTTTATTAAAATATCTGGATGACTACTAGAGCTTTTTCCACGTGGAAACTGGAAAATTTTCACGGGTAATTCAATTTAATGAACATTGACTGTGGAAATGAATGGAAGGAAAAATGAAAATTGGCGATGAGAAAATAAACAGAAATGGTTGAAATTTCATAGTTTCGATGTGCACAAAGTATTTAGTTTTTACTGCCACCCGTTATTGTTATCGTTTAATCACACAGCCAAATGAAGGGGTGGAAATATTTTAATAGGTTTTTTTGCATTCTTATTTTTGTTGTCCATGATGGATATTTTCCGTGAAAAACCTGAAAATCTCTTGTACCTTTTTTGAGCATTACAATAGTTGGATTTAGGAATAGTTTCCTCATCTAGTCTCCGGTCAAATTAGACGAAAAAGTACCTAAATTCCCATCAAGCTGAAAATCAGTAGGATTGTTTAAAACATCATTAAATATAAAATTTGAAAGTTCCCCATCTTTCCCCTGTATAGAAAAATTTTTATTCACGGTCAAAGGTCAAAAAAATAAGTTTTTCGCGATTTTCAGCAAAACGGTAAGTTTTATCGTAAAAATATTTTAGACAAAAAATGTAGATCATAAAATTATCTACAAAAAATGTACCAATACTTTTTTCCTGCGAGCCACCGTTTTTTAAATATAACGATTCAAAAAGTTGTAAAAGTTGTAATCGTCATAATATGCACATTTATCGACATATTAGTTATCGTAGCATCACTTAGGCTGATAATAACTATTTTCTTTGTATCTTGTACGGTTTAAAAATTCATAATTTTTTGAAAAGTCAAATTGGAAAGGAAGATGCTTAAAAAATGCTATTGATGATTTAAAAATCGTTTTGGGGAGTTCATTTTTAAATTGCACTTCCATAACTGTACCATAAGTCAAGTAAAATATAAAATAGGAATTTTCCTCCTTAAATAAAGGTACTTACCTTAATTATCTTTTGAAATCTGCAGGTATATCCATTTGACAATAACAAACTTCCCATGCTTCTTTTAAATTTGTTTATTTTTCTAAATATTTCATTATAATATATGTACATAATTAAATATAATACAATTTATTGCAATACTTAAGAATTACTCATTTTCGTCGCCCTGATATGTTCGCCTACAATAATAATAATAATAATAAATCTTATTAATAGAAAATCGTATTTTTCTTTCTCATATCTCTGTTTTATAGTCAATTTTTGTCTTTTTTAATAAAATTCTATTACAATAATATAACATTTTTTTTCTAGGCATTTTATCAATGTTTTTCTCATTTGAATAATAAGCAACATTATGATTAGATTATTTTTAATGTTAAGGTATTATTATTTTTTTTTTATATAAGTACTTTCTTTAAATTTATCTACGTAAGAGCAATTTTCCTGGTTTTGATTACAAACGATCAAAGTTTATGTTATTTTCTTTGGTATAATAAAAAAATTCTTTTAATTTATTTTCAGTATCACTAAACTGTAGTCTAGAAAAAATTTTTTTTCTTGGTATTTTTCTAATTTTTTAATTACTAATTTGGTGCAAAAATTATTCTTTATCATTTGAAAAACATTCGTTTTTTTTTTATTGCAAAAAGAATCGTTTAAAAATGCATAGAGAGTTGAAAGCTTTCCAAGCTTTAGTCTTTTTGTACCGTTTACATATTGCTTTTGGTTAGGAATTTTTTTTTTCAGAAAAATCACTAAACTTAAATTAGGCGCAATTAACTCGGAATTAAGTTAATGAAGATAGCTATGAATTGATTCGTTTAGGCAACTAAACATAGGACTAAATATTACATTCAATTTCCATGGAAACGAAAATGTTTGACATGTGTTGTTGTTTACTGTCAAATTTCAATTAATTTGCCCGGGAAATATAAATTTTTAAAAAAATTTTCTTCTTTCAAATCTTCCAATCCTTTTAGTTTAGTTTTGTAAAAAAAAAAACTTAAATTTCTAAGGAAACTTGCCATTTTCCTCTGGGAACGTCAAAAGTTTTTGAAGTCCAAACTAATTTTTTGATTTCTTCGAAATCCCCCTTCCGTCTCCCATTACAAACCATTTAACTTAGTCCTGAAAGTTTTTTTACCTTTAAACTGAATTCAAAAGCATCAATATATGAACCGTTTATTTTGAAAGTGAGTTAAGTCCATTTCAAGAACCATCCCTATAGTATTATCATTTTTAACCATAGGAATTAAATAAGATACTAAGGAGGAGGGAATAATTGGCGTTTTTGTTAAAATCAGTAATTTCTGAAAACTTAGCAGTTAAATAATTAACATACTTTGTTCTAGTTACAAGAAGAAATGGACTTACACCACTTTCAAAATAAGCGAGTCATATTTAAAATATTATTAATTGATCTAATAATTTATCCATTTGTTATTTTAAAAAAAAAAAGCTCTTCTCTTTACCTTCATCTCCTTCTCTTTGTCTATATCTAGAAAACCAAATTTATGAGTCTTAGATGCTTAAAAACTTGCATGTTTTTCCGATAGTTTTTCAAATTTACAAAGCCAACTAACTGTGTTCAATTTATTTGATATTGCCTGATGAAGTCCGAAAAACTATTTTAGGTATTCACTTCAACGTTAATGTAAAACGAATAATAATAATTTAATACAATTGAAAAAGGAACAAATTTCTTAAAAAAAAAATGAAAAAAAAGAATGTTTTTCCGAATTTCAAAAAGGGGTTAATGTGCAAAATTCGTTTGTTTTTCCGAAAAAAAAATCTAGCGTCATGTTCTAATGCACTCATTTGTTTTCACAGTCAAATTTAAATTAATTTGCCCGGGAAATATTATTTTTAATTGATTTTTCTGATTGTTTCCAAAAAAATTTTCTTCAATCCAATCTACCCACTCTTTTTATTTAGTTTTGTAGAAAAAAAAACTTAAATTTCTTGGGAACTTTGCCATTTTCCTCTGGGGACGTCAAAAGTTTTTAAAGCCCAAAATGATTTTTTGATTTCTTCGAAATCCCCCTTCCCTCTCCCATTACACACCATTTAACTTGATCCTGAAAGTTTTGCTACCTTTGATCTTTATACAAAAGCAATTTTTTGCCCAGGAACCAAATAAATGGTTAAAATATTATTAATTGATCTAATTTATCATTTTGTTTCAAATTTCCTCCTCTTCACCTTTATCCCCTTCTTTTTTTCTATCCCTAAAAAACAAATTTATAAGTCTTAGAACCTTAAAAACTTGCATGTTTTTTCGATAGTTTTTCAACTAAGCCAACTAAGAGTTGAATTTATTTGAGATTGCCTGAGGAAGTCCGAAAAATTATTTTAGGTAGACAAAAGGGATGAAGGTGAAAAATAAAATTTCTTACCATAAATAATTTAAAAACATTGAAAAATGAACAAATTTCTTCAAAAAAAAATACACAAACATTCAGAAAAAAATCCAAAAAAACGATTTTTTTTTCCGGTTAATGTGCAAAATTTGATTGTTTTTCCGAAAAAAAATCTAGCATCATGTTTTAATGCATTCATTTGTTTTCACAGTCAACATTACAAACCATTTAAGTTGGTCCTGAAAGTTTTGCTATCTTTGATCTTTATACAAAAGCAATCGTTTGCAAAGGAACCAAATAAATGGTTAAAATATTATTAATTGATCTAATTTATCATTTTGTTTCAAATTCCCTCCTCTTTACCTTCACCCCCTTCTTTTTTTCTATCCCTTAAAAAAACAAATTTATAAGTCTTAGAACCTTCAAAACTTGCATATTTTTTCGATAGTTTTTCAACAAAGCCAACTAAGAGTTGAATTTATTTGAGATTGCCTGATGAAGTCCGAAAAATTATTTTAGGTAGACAAAAGGGGTGAACGTGAAAACTAAAATTTCTTAGCATAAATAA
Organism: Sisyra terminalis; assembly: GCA_958496175.1. NCBI lineage: Eukaryota > Metazoa > Arthropoda > Insecta > Neuroptera > Sisyridae > Sisyra > Sisyra terminalis. The sequence goes on along the minus strand of OY292275.1, from coordinate 3,381,014 downwards.
TTTAATACAATTGAAAAGGGAATTTTCTTAAAAAAAAATATACAAACATTCAGAAAAAAATCCAAAAAAACGAATGTTTTTTCCGGTTAATGTGCAAAATTCGTTTGTTTTTCCGAAAAAAAAAATCTAGCATCATTAATGCACTCATTTTTGTTTTCACAGTTAGCTCGATTTTCACCTTATCTGTTCTTATCGGGAACCGTGTCGTAAACTTCATCCCGCAATAAAACGTCCAGAAACGACAAGGACTCCCAAAAATCGTTGTCCTCATCGCCATACGCCGCCATCGCGATCAACCGTTGCACTTGGGGACTCAGCGATTGTACACCGGTGGCCGTCGCTTGCTCCATGTCCAAATTCTGCAAAAACCAATTGATAAATATTACATTCGCAATTTCGTCCGAGAAAAACTTTCCCGCTGGGGACAAGTTAGCAACATTCATCCCCCATATACAAACCGGGAAGGGAAAAAAGAATAAGTACAGAAAATTTCATAAAAAATTCATATTTAACGAGCTTTTTTTTCTTGTAATAGCCTAGATTTACTATACTACTACTACTACTACTAGTGTTATGAACGATGAAATATAAATGATATTATCTTAGGGGGCTGAGAGACTCGCACGCGTTTGTTTCTGTTTTCGAAATAATTTAACACAGGCGGCTTAGACCAATATTAATTTCGATCTAGTAGGTGGGTGTTTGTTTAACAAACGTACACCTAACCTTTATAGTACAGCATACAAAACATATAAATGAAGTATGGTATAATGTTGGTATACCTGCTATTCCTAACAAATTTCAAAATGTTTATGCTTATGTGAATAGAATATCTCTCCAAGTTAAATATTATAACGGTGGAAAAGTCTCGATCGGCGATGCTTTAATGTTAATGCGCTTTAAAGAGGACCGTCATCGCTCATGTAAATATTTATCCGCATCCCCCGAAAATGTCCTGCGGATGGGGTGGCGGCTTTGCCTTATTCTCATGACAAACTCACATAAATTTCCACCCCTCACCCCAAACCCCACGCCAACCCATCTAAACCAAAACAGAAATGAAAATTATTACGAAGCGTTTGCGATGTTTGTCCATGTACCTACTAGATATATATATATATATATATAATATTATGTTGGTATACTTGGGAATATAGCGAGGAAACTTTGGATCACTTTGGCTTTGCTTTTTTGGGGTAATGTTTTCGTAAAACAATATTAGATATATATATAAATGTTATATACTTTATGTCTTTTCAGCGTAAATCGTTGCGAGGAAAATTGGCTGAGGGTAATTTGATGGACTTGGCCTCCCAGAGGGGGATGAATGACGAATGGGTGGTGAGCTCCCCCATTGAAGGGGAGCTTTCCTCGAAAAGTATGCCCTGCAAACATTATGTAATCAAAAGTAATAATAATAAAACTTTTTTTTAGCTGGTAGCGATAAAATTTTGAAGTTCAAAGCTCCAACAAGGTAAACATGTGTGCAATATTCCCACGCTTTTTTGTTTTTTAGTTATTTTTTCACAAATTCCCCTAGTAAAAGAGAATTGTTTCCATCCCTCTTCGTCCTTCAATTTCAAATTGGTAACCATTAAAAATTAATATTTCAACAATTATTTACAAAAGAATCGGAGCTTTAAGTTCAGAATTTAACTATCCAACCACTTAGTGAGCTTTAATTTAATTTGACAGAAGAAATACTCTTTTTTTTTTAATTTAAAGATTTTACCTGAGAAAGTCTGAATTTTTGCATTTCAAATTGATTAATGGATTTTCAATTGAAAGCTGTAGCTTTCAAAAAGCTCACCAGGTGGTTGGATAGTTAAATTCTGAGCTTAAAAAAGTATGCCCTGCAAACATTATATAATCAAAAGTAATAATAATATACATTTTCTTAGTTGGTAGCAATACAATTTTGAAGTTCAAAGCTCCAACAAGGTAAACATGCGTACAATATTCCCACGATTTTTTGTTTTTTTAGTTTTTTCACAAATTCCCCTAGTAAAAGAGAATTGTTTCCATCCCTCTTTGTCCTTCAATTTTAAATTTCTACCCTTAAGTAAATTTCAAATCGGTAATCATTAAAAATTTATGTTGCCGCAATTATTTACAAGACAATCGGAGCTTTAAGCTCAGATTTTAACTAGCCAACCACCTGGTGAGCTTTGAGAAAATCTGAATTTTTGGGATAATTTTTGCATATCAAATTGATTAATACATTTTCGATTGAAAGCTGTAGCTTTCAAAAAGCTCACCAGATGGTTGGATAGTTAAATTCTGAGCTTAAAAAAGTATGCCCTGCAAACATTATATAATCAAAAGTAATAATAATATACATTTTCTTAGTTGGTAGCAATACAATTTTGAAGTTCAAAGCTCCAACAAGGTAAACATGCGTACAATATTCCCACGATTTTTTGTTTTTTTAGTTTTTTCACAAATTCCCCTAGTAAAAGAGAATTGTTTCCATCCCTCTTTGTCCTTCAATTTTAAATTTCTACCCTTAAGTAAATTTCAAATCGGTAATCATTAAAAATTTATGTTGCCGCAATTATTTACAAGACAATCGGAGCTTTAAGCTCAGATTTTAACTAGCCAACCACCTGGTGAGCTTTGAGAAAATCTGAATTTTTGGGATAATTTTTGCATTTCAAATTGATTAATACATTTTCGATTGAAAGCTGTAGCTTTCAAAAAGCTCACCAGGTGGTTGAACGGTTACATTCTGAGCTTAAAGCTCCGATTGTCTTGTAAATAATTGTTGAAACATAAATTTTTAATGATCACCGGTTTGAAGTTAGCTTAAGTGTAGAAATTGAGGGACAGAGAGGGATGGAAAAAATTATCTCTTACTAGGGAAATTTATGAAAAAATAACTAAAAAAACATAACTAATCTAAGTTGTATTTCAAGGGATTGAAGCCAAGAGTTGCCAATTTTTTTTTTTTTTTTGGTATCGTATAGTAATTGGGGATGAAAATTGGGTCCACTACAATAACCTAAAGAGCAGAAAATCATATGAATCACCTGGCTTTAAGATCCACAGCAAAATTGCAAATATTTGGAAAAAAGCTTATTCTGGGACCAGCTTTAAGTCATTTAATATGAAGTAATTTGGCAGGTAATAAGTAGTAAATGTGTATAATGTTGGGCCGTAAATCTTTCACGGGAAGTTTCCAGTATAATTAAAATATTTCATTGTTTAAGATGGCTATGTTCATAATATTTTTGTTATTGGATTTTAGAATTTGCGGTTATCTTTCAACAAAAATTTATTAGAACATATTTTCATCTTCTAATTCTTAGTGTTAACCATATAAATGCAATGAAGTCGAATTTTTTCGAAGAATATTAGTGGCTGAAGTAATCAATTATAAATTCCCACGGTTCAAGTCTGATCAAGTGGCTTAATTGGTGACCAATTAAGGATAAACAATCTATAAGGTGTTCATTTTCCGAAATTCATTGAAATTTTCAGAAAATTTCAAATTTCTACACTTAGGTAAATTTCAAATCGGTAATAATTAAAAATTTATGATTCAGCAATTATTAACAAAAAAATCGGAGCTTTAAGCTCAGAATTTAACCATCCAACCACCTGGTGAGCTTTAAGTTTAAAAGCAAAAGCTTTCAATTGAAAACGCACTAATTAACGATTTTCTCAGGTAAAGTCTTTAAATTTTTGAAAAAAAATAATACTTTTATAGACAATTTTTTCAGTAAAATCCTCTGTCATAGAGTATCTAAGTTGTATTCCAAGAGATTGAAGCCAAAAGTTGTCAATTTTTTTTTTGGTATTGTATAGTAATTGGGGATGAAAATTGGGTCCACTACGATAACCTAAAGAGCAGAAAATCAAGTGAACCATTTGGCTTCAAGATCCACAGAAAAATCGCAAGTATTTGGATAAAAGCACATTCTGGGACCAGCTTTAAGTCATTTTATATGAAGGAATTTGTCAGGTAATAGGTAGCAAATGTGTATAATATTGAACCGTAAATCTTTCACGGGAAGTTTCCAGTATAATTAAAATCTGTCGTTATTTAAGATGGCTATGTTAAATACTATCGCTTAATTTTTCGATGGTCGAATTTTGTTGGGTTACCTTGGTAGCGAGACTCTTGCCGAAAATTTATACAGAAATATCCTGGCAATACTCATGGTATGTTACGTTAATGAGATTTTTGTTTCAAATTTCTGAAGAAATGCATTGTAGAAGACACAAATTATGATTTTCTCTATTCACAATTTAATGCAACGAGCAAGGGGAAAGGAAAATCATTTCAAAGGCTTTCCAACAGCAAAAAAAAGTAAATATATTTCCAACATTTTCCTTTCGTCCAATTTTCATTTCAATTACGGGTGTTTTTATTGAATTAAAACCGTGAGCAAATGCTTTTGATAGAATGGGGTGCACGGAAAAGGGGGGGGGAGTGAGAAAATGTTGGGGATTTTAGGGGTAGTAGCAGCCCCATACACATCATTAAAACATTTCCATTATTCGGCAAATCTTAGCGCAATGTCGCTGATTCGAGACCGAATTGTATTCACTATTCACAATTCGCATTCATCGTGCAATTTACACACAGCTTATGAAATAACTATTTAATATGAATATGGATGCCATTCATTCATGGAAATGTCAAGGGGATGAAGGGAGAACAAGAGTTTCTCGTTCATGTTTATATTATTATATTGTCTTGGTGAATATCTCTCAACTCTCCTAAATAGTTGAAAACACGGATGTTCTATAAACTTGCAACAATTGCCACATCTCAGCCATGAAATGACAAGTTTGTGTGGGCGATTTATCCCTCCACCAACCCCCCAAAAAAAAAAAAGTGAAATAATTTTTTTTTCCTTTTTTCACTTTGGTTTCGAAACAAGAATTGATTGCAATTATTGAACGCTCAATTGGATTATGCAATTGCAACAGCTTTGATTAACGTCATCGTGGTGCCGTAAGGGATGTTGGGGGTGGAATTTGTCTCGAAAATAGGTCACTGTGTTCGACGACACACAATATTTGCAAATTGGAAACCCCATATTCTTGCTGTATGGTTTGAGGGGGATCGAGGAATTGGGATCGGGGTGGATCGGGAGGAGAAGGGTTGGTATGTTGTCGAAGCTTCAGTCACCGTGTCGAGCTTTCGATTCTCTGCATTTGCATGTGTTTATAAATTGACAAAAGCGCGGGGTGGGGAGGGTTTCGAATGTTATTCAACCATCGTTACGGTTTTATTAATTTCAAGTTAAGTCTGAAGAATTGCAGGGTCCAATTGGTAAAAATATATGATTGAAAGGTCAAAGTATAGAATAGACAAGTACTAGAAATGGGTTGGTAGGAATGCATGGGGAAAATTTTTTTCAAGTTGGTATTTTCATCACATGTTGACATCTACCGCCATATTTAAAATATTCAAAAATAAACATTCAATGTGGAAATAAAAATTAACAGGAAGCGCCAAATTAATAAAATATTTTCAAATATATTAACGAAAATTTATTTCGCATTGTAAAATTTTAATAACAAAAAATAATAATGTCCACTTCTGGAAACTGGACAATGATTTTGGTAAGATCATGAATTAGATCCATCCCTTTTGCTATTTTGAACTAATAAAATCGACGTGATCGACTTAATTGCGTTTTTAGTATCCAACATTTTTTGCTCCAAAACTCGACCAGTTTGACCAGTTGCTTGCTGATTCATTTGGGAGCAATTTCACACTGTAGAATGGACGGCGTCATTTGAAGAAATGTAACTTCAAAAAGAATTTCAGGATTCTCTGTTTTTTCTAGTATAACTAGTTTGTCAGATCAAGAGAAGCTTTGTTAAAAAGGATGCGTTCAAAACGGAAATTTAAAATTTTAAAACACTTTTAAAACGGAAATGGGTTGGTAAGAATGCATGGGAGAAATTTTGTTCAAGTTGGTATGTTTTCATTTGCATCACGTGTTGACATCCACCGCCATATTTAAAATATTCAGAAATAAACATTCAACGTGGAAATAAAAATTAACTGCAAATATTAAAAGAAATGAATATAATTCATGTATTGTACCCAAAAATAAAATAAAAGGCCATAGTATAATAATAAACAATACAGGTATACTGAAATTGATACAATTACTTCATATTTTCCTATTTTTACGAATAACCCCAAAATTTTTGCAGACATTTCCGTAGAAGTTCTCGTCTGATAATTTTTTTTTCATATTATTGATGAGTTTTTATGGCGAAGCGAAATCGACAAGTGAAAAATTGTCAAGCCATTTATGTAATGCTAGCAATTGGAGAAAATTTTAATGAAACCTTTTTTTATTTTTAGATTTAATAGTATTTTTAAGTTTCAATACGTTTTTATTAATATTTTAAGTTATAATTGATGTAGTATATTATAAAGCTTAGTAAATCTTAGTACAATTATCTAATGATTGAAAGAAAGTATACCAGTACTTTTTTTTGACAAAAATTAACCAAAATAGGTTAAAATTAACGTATAAATGAATTGAATATTGACCATATGTACAAAGTTTAAATATTTAAAGCATAATTGGGAAGAAAGAAGCCAATATTTTATAAAAGCATTGGTACAAGTAGCTTTTGAACATACCACTAACTCAATGTCTCATTTTCTATTCTGTTTTTAATTCAATTCGAGAATAAATCAGCCGTTATTAATATATAGCGGACAAAAGATCAATTATTAACCAAAACTGAATTATTAACAAATTTGTGAATGGAAAAAGTTCGCGAATTTTTGAAAAAAACGAAGTAGAGAGTGAGATGTTACCAGAGAGTGCCTTGTAGAAAAGGTACTTGTACCAAATCATGAATATTTTACTTAAAGAAAAATTATGTATTTATAATATATGTTCTTAAACATAAATATTATTTCCTATATAACGTATTTAACTAAAACTATCTTCTTCGTTTCTTATTATATATGTTTTTAAATTCACTGGCCTCCACCTCTACTACCACATCTTTGTGACAATTCTTCAGTTGAATATATGTACTTTGTACATTGACGGGAAATATTTTTTATCTTCAGAGAATTGCTTTGGAAATTTCTGTAAAAATGATAGAATAATTAGCAATAATAAGAAAAACACAAAGTAATTATTTCAGTATTCCAATTACCAGTATTGTTTAATAGTTTATTGTGGCTTTTTATTTTATTTTTAGGCTTAAAATCATGAATTATATCCATTCCTTTTAATTTTTCCAGTAATGTTTATTTCTTTAAATTTCAAATATGATAGATGTCAAAACGTGGTGAAAATAACGATATTTCACAAATAAGTATATAAGGCACAAAAATATACCAATTTGAACAAAATTTCCCCCATGAAATCCTACCAACCCATTTCTAGTACTTGTCTGTTCTATACTTTGACCTATAACACAATGGAAAAAAAACAATATTCCAATCTTCCAGAATTATTCAACACTAAACAGTTGTTAAAAGAAAATCTTACGAAAATGAATAAAGATAATAGTTTAACACATTTTTAAATTATTTACAAAATTAATTTTTATTTAATTTTCCTTTAACAGCGAAAGAACCAACATTGTGAATGCACTTATTCCATTTTAAACAGAGTTTTCCGGCTACTACGGATTTTCCTTGGGAGATTTTCCAAATCCAAAAGCGGTACAATCTAGCTGCAATCTAGCAAAAAAATATCCTTCTAAATTTATTCCAACGGTAGTTATAAAGTATTTTGTATGAGTAATTAGACTAAAATTACTTTATTGCAGTTGAAACAAAAAAGTAATGAGAGTCTAATTACCCATATAAAAGTCTTTATAACTACCGTTGCAATAGAATTAGAAGGATAATTTTTTTCGGTACAATCCTCAGCGACACAGGAGCTAGACTGTACCGCCTTTGGATTTGGAAAATCTGTAGTAGCCGGAAAACTCTATTTTCAATGGAATAAGTGCATTCACAAAATCGCTCATAATTTTTTTTGGGGTAAAGTTAGAAACAATTTTTTTTCGGTACAATCCTCTACGTGTCAAGGCCTATCTATGGCCGTTTAATTTTTTGAAAAATCTAACAATTGAGGGGCTATCAATTTTTAAAAATTTAATAACTTTTTTTCGGTTGAGGTACAAACGAAATGTTTTTCGGTACAATCAAGTACAAATAAAAGGCAATCTAAAAATATATTTAAAATTTTAATCCTCCAAATTGTGTACTTCATAAATCCAAAAACTGTGATTATTGTAAAGTATCAGTTTATACAAATTCCAGTTATATTTAATTGGTAATAATTAAAATTTAAAAATGTTCATTATTACCAAGTTATGAACATAATAATGAACGTTCAAATGCGATTGTATTAATAAAGTGATTATTGTATATTAGTAACACATATCTAACGATAAATTCTTATAAAATGGAACTTAATAAATCGAAAAAGAGGAATACAAAAATTCCTGTTTTCGCTTAGTTTTGTGAAAAAATACGATTTTTGATTCAAAAAGGTCAGTGGTATTTCTTTTAATTATAGGCTCCAATTTCGTGGCGACAAAATCTAACGACGGATTAATGTAAAATTGATCTTAATAAATCGAAAATTAAGAGTGTAAAATTTCTAGTTTTTGCCTTGTTTTCGGGAAAATGAAGGTTTTAGGTTTAATTTGTACATCATTTTATTTCTATTGGTACTTGTAATAATGTATTTATCGTTGGGGAATAAACATTTTAATGATTTTAAATTTGGGAATATGGAAACTATTATAGTATTTCAATAAAGATTGGATAGGCTTATAGTGAGAAGGTTCCATAAATTTCATTAAAACTAACCAATAGGAATATATTTTTATTTATTGAATGGGATTATTTCTCTTAAATGAATCTATTAAATATAGTTCTTATACGCCAAAGCGTAGCTAATTGATTTTCGGCTAACTTTCCATTCAAATCATAAATCCCTTTTGTCATTACAACTATGGTTAATTTTCTTTACATATCTGTTAAAATTTTAGTCCCATAAGAAATAACATTGATATTTTTTGGCCGAAAACCTTTTTTTGCACGTAAACGAAACTTTTTGCATTCTTAATTTACAATTTTTTTTTGGCCGATTTAATAAGAATCCGTCGTCGTGGAAACTTGACTTTCCCTAATTTTCTTTGCCCTTTTTTACTATTAAAATCCTAAAAAAATAAAAACTTTACTACCATTTCTTTAATTTATCCATCCCACCTGAATCAAACCAAATATTTTTTCTTTTTTTTTTGAGTTTAACACTTCGCCATTTTCTTGAATTAAAACATCAAATTCCAAAACTAAAAGTAAAAAAAAATTATCTTTTGACAAAACTTTACTTACATACTTTTGTAAAACTAAAAGTTTCGAAAAATTTTGCAAAAAAAAAAACCGCTTTAATTCACGAAAATAATTTTTCGTGTGACATCAACGTTGATGTGGCGCTGCTGTCGCCGTTTGATAATATTATTACCCCATGAGACAGCAGCCGAAAATTTCCATAGCACTCTTGCCATATACCGCCGAGTTTTAGCAGTTAAGTTGGCGTTAATTAACATTGTGCGGCTCTCTTCACGACTGTGCTAATTAAATAATTTTTTGATTAAGACAATCACTTTTATCAACTCCCTGCTGTGTTAATTGCACGGTCTTTTGGTCTTTCTTCGTTCCTCCAAGGACCTTCTAATTGTGTTTTTCACGATACGACAACGTTAATGCATTCATAATTAGCTATATAAAAGATGTGGTTAAATGAAATTTTAGTTTTGCTAATTTTTCAATTTGGCCTTTAGAGTAAAAGAAACTTTTACTCCTTTAAATCAAATAAGTTTTTATGAAACCTGAAAAAAGATTTTATTGTGATAATATTTCACTGTTTAATTTTATTTATTCACTAAAATTTCCTCGCTTTTGCCGGTGTACGAAATGTTATAAGACATTTTATTAAGATTTCTTCTTTTCGTGGAGAAATTACCTTAATAAAAATGAAAATTTACGATTAACTTTTATAGCAAAACTATTGTATTAATTAAATTCATTCTTTTCGGCCATAAACGCCAGTCGCTGCCGCTTTTACGCCCAAGTAACGCAAAAAAAAAACAGCAACAACAATAATAATTTTCCGCTCCAGAGAAAATGTATCATTTCGTTTGGTCCGAATAAAACAAACCTCTATAAAATATTTCAACATTTTATTGGAATTTGAAGGGAAAAATAATAAAGACAAACGTGAGATTTCCAGGGGAATTTGGAGACATTCGCGACTTTAAAGCATAGCAAAGACATCAAAGTAATCGACATTTTCTACGTGGTTCAACTACGAAATGAAACCGGGTCGAATCAATAAAGTCAAAATTGACAAAGCGGGAAAAGTGAAATTTTCTATTGAAAATATTGGGATAGTAAAAAAAATTTACTCCTAGAGATTCGAAATTTGTATTAGAAAACTGATTTCAATTGATTGAAACAGCCCTTTTATCTACGAAAATTTTTGTCAAAAAGCTTTTTGTCATCCAATCCTAATACGGGAAAAAGGGATGAAAAACTTCCTATTCTCATTGAAGAGTATTTTTTATATTTTTTATAATATCGGGAAGGTTTGAGCCCTTAATATTAATATTGTAACAGAAAGGGACAAAGTCTGTCTCTCTCTTTGTGCCATGCCGGCACGCGATTGGCTGAGTGACTTCCATCTCTCTCCCACCAATGCGAATGTACCCATAGACTGTTCTGGAAACATCTAGTAGGTATTGAATAGTAGTTTTTGAAATAATTTTTTGATTTTTATCTTCTTTATTTTGGAATTTTGTGACTAATGAACAAATATATATATAGAAATGAACAATAAAGATTCTTGAAGGGAGTTTATTGCTCTACAAAAAATGCCTGTTGACGTTTTTACATAAAATCACTCTTTCAAAACTGGTTCAACAACGAAAAAAACCAAAGTTTAATATTTCATTCAACTTTAATTGTGAATAACTTTTGAAAAGTGATTTTATGTAAAAACGTTTAAAGACCTTTTTTGTAGAGCATTCAATTCCCTTCAAGAATCTATATTGTTTATTTCTATATATTTATTTGTTCGTTAGGTACAAAATTCCAAAATAAAGAAGATAAATCGAAAAATTATATCAATGTCTGAAGCTTGATTATTCGGAAACGGCGTGTCTGACAAAAATTTTTAAAGAGCCTTTTTTTGAAGGGGATTTAATTTTCTATAAATATATGTGCAGATGATTTTTTTTACTTTGATACTTTGACAGCATTGATGCAAAAATAAAAGGACAAATAAAAAATCAAAATTAAAGATGATAGACCATTTAATACCAATAGTAAGTTCAAAAAATCGACTATTTTTTAAAGTATTTTTTTATATTTTTTGTAATATCGGGAAGGTTTGAGCCCTTAATATTAATATTGTAACAGAAAGGAACAAAGTCTGTCTCTCTCTTTGTGCCATGCAGGCACGCGATTAGCTGAGTGACTTCCATCTCTCTCCCACCAATGTGAATGTACCCATAGATTGTTCTGGAAACATCTAGTAGGTATTGAACAGTAGTTTTTGATATAATTTTTAGATTTTTATCTTCTTTATTTTGGAATTTTGTGACTAACGAACAAATAAATATATAGAAATGAACAATAAAGATTCTTGAAGGGAGTTTAATGCTCTACAAAAAATGCCTGTTGACGTTTTTACATAAAGTCACTCTTTCAAAACTGGTTTAACAACGAAAAAAACCAAAGTTTAATATTTCATTCAACTTTAAGTGTGAATAACTTTTGAAAAAGTGATTTTAATGTAAAATCGTTAAGAGACCTTTTTTGTAGAGCATTAAATTCCCTTCAAGAATCTATATTGTTCATTTCTATAAATTTATTTGTTCGTTAGTTACAAAACTCCAAAATAAAGAAGATAAATGTAAAAATTATATCAATGTCTGAAGCTTGATTATTCAGAAACGGTGTGTCTGGCGAAAATTTTCGACAAGACGTTTTTTGTAGGGAATTTAATTTTCTATAAATATATGTGCAAATGATTTTTTTTACTTTGATAGTTTGACAGCATTGACGCAAAAATGAAAGCACAAATAAAAATTCGAAATTAAAGATGATAGACCTCTTAATATTAATATTAAGGGCTCAAACCTTCCCTATATTTTTTTTTTGTCACCTTGAACAATTTTTTCGATATATTTTTCAAAAAGAAAAAAAAATATTCGATTTTTTTGGCTCAGTTTAATATACCTGTAAGGGCAAACTCTTTTTATACATGTAAGTAGCCCAACATTCCATTTTGAATTTTTAAAATTCATTTACTTTTACAAAAATCTGAGATATTCGTGCTTTTAAAGCTCCAGAAACTACACTAAAAAACCTTTGCAATTATTACATCTTACGATACCTGCATACTATGCATATATACAATTGCATTAATACCGTTTATAAATAAAAAGATCAACGATACTTATGAATGAAAATTTTGAACCTCCTTTCTTCAATCATTATCTTTTTCTAACCCAAACATTTCGGCCCTACATATTTCACTCTACGATAATAAAAAAAGAAAAACCAAAACTTAAGTACCAAAATGTGAGTGTAAAAAGAAGACAGATAAACAAAAGTAGGCTCAAATACTTCATTAAAGCTTTAAAAAAAACATTTTTCGAAGCTTACACATACTGAAAAAAGACCGTAACATTTTTAGTGCCCAAATTTATAAGTGTAAGAAGAAGACAGATAGATAACGGTAGGCTAAAATTTTCATTCATAAAGCAAGCAAGCCATGGTTGGGGCGTTGCACATAGTGAAAAAGAGACTGCCAAAATTTGGCGGCCAATATGTGTAAGTGTGAGAGAGAGGCAACTAGGTACGTAGATATTTCATTCATAAATCCTTCGGATTTATGAATGAAACTGTTGGCGCTTAGTGCACTATGCGTAAGTAAATTCCATTCGTTTGTACGCACTCGTAAGGGGCGTGAAATGACCCAGTGACCTACTTCCGGATTTCCTATTTACCTTTCTCTCGCACTTATACATTTTGGCACCCTTTTTACTATCTTTTTTCAACTCACTTACTAGTATATGAATTTTTTGCATTTTAGACTACTTTGATATTTAACTGATTTATCACACTTTAATATAGTAAATAGCAGATACCTGCGACTTCGTCTGCGTGACTCTGTTGACTTAGCACAAAATCTATACCAAATTAAATATAAAATACTTTTCTAAAGAAAACATTTTTTATTGAGAAAATCCTTTGGTATTAAAACCTATTTATCATGGGTTATTTGAAAGGATAATCAACTATAGCATAATATGGGATGGGGCATATAAAAATAGTTTTGGCCGTTAACTAGTATCCAAAATCGTTTTATTAATTATTTCACTTCACGTAATATTGTTAATCCTACTCCTTAATATCAGGGAATCATTTATTATCAGTGCTTTAACATACTACTATAGTGAATATAAAGAACAATTATAATAATAAGTGTTCACTATTAGCACTAAGAATCCTTATCTTGTTGCAATAAAATATTTCAATAAGTTACCTAACCACCTTAAATCTTTTAATTTTAAGCCAAAACAATTGAAAAAAATATTAATAAGCTCAATTGGTAATTTGAGTGACTAGTCATTAACATAATTTTCAATTAAATTATATTATTTACTTTATTGGTAATTTTGTTTTTACCCCTAATTCATTATATTCTTACTCTGTTTTAAATATATGCAATTATAATGTTATATTCTAGTTCTATGTCGGATGCTTTCCATCTCTATAGAATGCATGCTAGAATGAAAAATAAATAATAATAATAGTAATTATGGATCCCTAATTGCTTTGATGCTAACAAATTCTAGTATGCCAGCCTAAAAAATAAAAGGATAAAACAATTCAATGATAGATATCTCCCTAATACTGTTTTATTTAAATCTAAAATAAATAAATATTTATATTAATAATTAAAAATTCAGTCTATTTTTTCATAACGACACTAGAGAAGCAGTGACGTAGCTAGGTAACCAAGGGCCCTGGGGCAAATTAAAAAATGGGGCCGCCACTGCTATGTAAACTGATTAGGTTTTATCAAATAAAATTATAAAATATACAATTACTTTAAAAATGCTAAGCTACTTAAGCTCTTTTTTGTGCACTGCAGGGCAGGTAATAAAAATATTAAACAGTAAAAATATTACAATTGATACTAGGTATAGGTTTGGCTTATAATACGAAATCGGAAAAAATTCAAGGGTTTATTATATAAAGGTCGGGCCTACCAACTGACTAAAAACAATTATATTTACAATTTTTTCCTAGCTTTAGTTTTCGCAAAAGTATCAATGGCTTGGTTTAAATCCAGGCTTGATGCGGTTTTGTTTTCAATTGCTATTAGCGATAAATATCGGAGTCAAGTTTGGCCCATAATATTTCATAAATATTTTTTTATTATTTTTAATTTGCTAAATGACCTTTCAGCTGCTGCAGAAGTGGCAGGAATTGTAAAGAATAATAACATTGCTATAAATAGTTCCGTTAGGTCACATTCTAGTACTCCATATTTGTTCATTATTTCCTTACATAATTGGAAAACTTCCAACTGAAATTCCAAAAGTGCAGTTCAATTGAGATTTCTGGTAAGGATTCGAGGATTATCTGAGCTTGAGGACCCCGGGGCACTGCCCCGCCTAGCCCTTAGGTAGCTACGCCACTGTAGAGAAGTATAACTTTAAAAGTTACAAAAAATCATTGTTTTTCTCATAGATCCAGCATATGTAAAATAGTCTGAGGTCACCATAGTGCCCGCGAGCATAGAGTTGAGGACTACTGGTTTAGATCAATATGAGTGATTGAAAAGTTTCTTTTTGCCTTAGTAAACACATTTGAAAAAAATTAAGCCAATTCGATAACAATGGGAACAAATTTTCCAAATATTCGGTCATCTTCATTGTTACTTCACAACAATCTTGCAACCATTAAATTCCTCCTTTAATTAATCTTCATTTTTTCAACAGAGATGCTTGATTTGATCTTGACTTGACTGAAAAGTTTTAGTTTAATATTTGTTATAAATAAAAAATGATTTTCTTAAGGGGCCGTTCATAAAATACGTCACACTAAAATAAGCTTTTTCTGACCTCCTCCCCCCATTGTCACGCTGTGTCACACTTTCTGTGACCCCCCCCCTAAAAATATTTCGTCACAAAACTAAGACCCCCCCTGAGTATGATAAATTTCAATTAAAAGTGCACAAATTTCTATATATTTAATCTATTATTTTAAAGAGGAAAGATTTGATTGTTTGTTTGCTTTGAATAGGCTTCGAAATTACTTGACCGATTTGAAAAACTCTTTCACTGTTGGGAAGCTACACTATTTCCGGTGAACATAGGCTATATTAAATTTTCAAAAAAATTAGGAATCCATACTAAAATGTGTGAAAAAATTACTAAAAAGCTTCCTTACATCGCGTGCGCTAGTATTTACTAAATACGAAATGAATGACTTTTTATCATGAACAAAAATTGAAAAAGAAAAATAGATGAAAGAAATTAATTTAAAATTATTTGACGAACGGCGAACGTCACGTTATAGTCTCAGCAAGACCCCCCACCCCCTTGTATGCGAACGTATTTTATGAACGGCCCCTATAATATTCAAATATCTTATGGAATTTAATATTGTTTTATACCTTCTGTCATTTTTCTGGTATTACCATAATTCCACACCCATAACATTTTTGTCTTCACCAATTGCATTTCGCAGATACGTTTTTAATCTGCAAGGAGATGAAAAGGGTGCAACAAAATGCAGATTCAAGGTTAAATCGTCGATCGATAACAATTTTTAAGGATTTCAATGGAAATTTTCGGCTTTATTGTTGGAACCATGTAAAAAAAATCCAGTATTAAGTCATGAATATCACTATTTTTATCTTCGAGAATATTAACTGGAAAATTTAGAAAACCTCAAGATATTTTTAGTGCCAACTGTCTTAAAAGCAATGGAAATCAAAGGAGGCAAGTGTTTAAAGTTTTCCAAATTTTCCAACGATCAAAAGTATTTAAAAAAAAAAACGCTAACCCACATCTATAACACGATCCAATCTATTGTAAGATAAAATACATTTTCTATTGGAAGATTAAGCACACGAAAATCGAAACCCGCATTTCCTACATCTCAATTTTCCATCCCTCCTCCACTCCATTTCCATTCAACCAAATCGCCGTGGTTTTCGGATTGCAATTCATCCCTCATCATTTTCCTCCCCGAGCAACTTTTCGTCCGTCCGTAACGTCTGAAATCAGCGATTTTTCCGTCTCATTTTTCGCACTCGACCGCACCACCGACGGTAATGTGCGGAAAATGAATTTCCATTGAACGGGAAAAACACATACATTTGTTAGTGGGATATACATACCGAACATAGTTTCAAATTAAATTTTCTACTGCATCTATTTATATTGCATATACTATGTAATGTTTATATTAATGAAATTCCTTACGCTCACGTTATATCGCCCACCCTTAATTGTTCAATTGCCAGTTCTTGTGGCAAACCATCTTCCTACTACGCAACTATATTTTCCACCAACAAAAAAAAAAAAAAGCGGTCATTCGTCTTTTCCACGCTAAATTCGATTTGCAGTGACAAATCGTATCAAAGCCGGGGACCTCAACGTATTTTGCTTTCGCAAAGTTTTCACTAATTTAATTTTGGTCGTCGGTCGTTAATGATTTTAATAAGGGTTAATGTGACCACCTCCCGGTTTCCTTTGTGAAATGTGTTTGTTTAAGAATCGCTTTGTTCACTTTATTAATTTGTAGTTTGGGGGATGTTTTCGATATTGAAAGCTGTTAAACTGCTCAAATTTAATAAACCCCAACTTTAGTTTTCGGCTTTGAGTGGCGGCATATGGACGTCGGCGGTGCGGGGGCGAGAGTGGGCGTCCGTACAATGGAACACTTCGGAAAAGCTGCCTAAGACGACAAACAATTTCCGGGGCCTTTGTGCTATTAGTTTTAGATGAATCTAGAAATTGTTACAAGAAAATTTGATAAGATTTGAGTTCTAAAACTTATTTGAATTGCAAATTTAATCTTTCATGTTTAAACGATTTCTGAAGGCAATGTAATTCCTCTGGCTTTTTTTTTTCGAAATGTCATACTTGACATTTCTGTACACTAAATGTCATTCTTCTTTTGACAAAAGAAAGTTCCTCTTCAGTAGGTACTTGAATTACTTTGAAATTTCGTACTGAAAAAGAAACGCCAGATGAAATTAATAAAGAGAGGAAATTTTTGTTTTTATGCTTTACTTAAGACTAAAAAGGTTAGTTTTGTTATTCGATCTTCATTTGTTTACCACGTTATAAGCTATAACGATTTTGTGCTACTCCAAATCAAAGTATGTCATGAAATTTCTTATAATCTCAAAGCAAAAGAATTAATTTCAAACTTTGTGCTGGTAGAAGAAAAATTGGAAGGTTCCAAGAAAAAAGAAGGCAAACGTGGAAAGAGAAATAGACTACCTTAGCTTAAAGAACCATGCCAGGGGTATACGACGCTGAAGGAATAAGTTCAACCACGCGGGAAACTAAAGCCGTTTGACAAAAGAAAAAAAAAGATCACCTAAGTAATCTTTCGAGAAATCCTTCGACTTTTCAATCAAAAGTTTTTATCAATATCTTGAAGTATAGTTATCAGGAGCTCGAACGGAAAAGGCTTTTTCCACTAACAAATCATAGTTCTCTTTTTTGTCACTAACAGCGCTAGTATCAGAACGTACCAAAGACCACTACGATTTTAAGAAGGTATTCCAATCTTGCAATGCCTGATGGGAAATGTGTCAAGATGTGGCGCCGCCATTAGCCGTTTACAGTAGTAATTTGAATCAAAATTCATGTAAGGTAACTAAGATAACTTAAGTTGGTATCCAAAAATTTGTATAGGATAACTAAGATAACATAAAAAATGTTCCAATCCTGCAATATGCCAACTGGAGGCCGCTGAAAAAGAAACGCCAAGTGGAATTAATAACGAGAGAAAATTTTTGATTTTATGCCTTACTTAGGACTAAAAACGTTAATGTTGTTATTAGATCCTCATTTGTTTACTTAGTAATAAGCTATAACGATTTTGTGCTCCCCCAAATCAAGGTATGTCATGAAATTTCTTATAATCTCAAAGAAAATGTATTCATTTCAAACTTTGTGCTGGTAGAAAAAAATTGGAAGGTTCCAAGAAAAAAGAAGGCAAACGTAAAAAGAGAAATAGACTACCTTGGTTTAAAGAGCCTCACCAAAGATGTACGATGCTGGAGGAATAAGTTCAAACACGCGGGAAACTAAATTATCCATTAAACAAAAGAAAAAAAAAAGATCACCTAGTTATCTTTCGAGGAATCATTGGGTTTTACCATCAATAGTTCTTGGCATGATCACGAAATATAGATCCAAGGAGTCCGAACGATTTAGGCTTTTCCACATAATTCATGTCCACAAAAATCGATCCAAATCATAGTTCCCTTTTTTGTCACTTACAGCGCTAGTATTCAGAATGTACCAAAGGTCACTACGATTTTAAGAAGGTATTTCAATCTTGCAATGCATTATGGGAAATGTGTCAAGATGTGGCGCCGCCGTTAGGTCTTTGCAGTACTATTTTGAAACAAAATTTATGTAAGGTAACTAAGATAACTTAAGTTAGTATTCAAACATTTGTATAGGATTACTAAGATAATATAAAAGAAGGTATTCCATTCCTGCTGATTTCTGCAATGCGCCAACTGGAAGCCGAGTGGTCTAGGTGACCACTGCAAAACTGATAGATTTTGGGTTCGATCCGTGTATCGAGCAAATTTTCTATATTTCTCGATAACGGATTTTATTAACCCTAGAGTAGCCAAAGATCTTAATAAATAACAATTTAAAAAATCATGCAATGCATGGTGGGAAATGTGTTACGTTGTAGCGCCGCCACATGTATGTCTAGAGTACTAACTTAAAAAAATAGTATTCTATTCACATATAGTATTCTAGACACACATGTGGCGGCGCCACTTCAGGATACATTTCCCATCATGCATTGCAGAATTGGAATACCTTCTTCTATATTATTTGATTCATGATTAATATAGGATTTAATAGATGCCACCATAAACCTTGGACCACCTCCTACTTGATATATAGTCACTATAGAAGACGAAGACAACTATAGAAATTTTCGGTTACATAAGTTCTGGGTATCCAAACTCCAACGCTTCTTATACAATCCTAAAAGTGTATAGGTAAATTAATCATTAGTTAAATCCAGGCTTGACATATTCTTTTTCCAAAGAAATATTCGTTTTATTTAGGTAAAACCAAATAAATACGGTTTTTCTGCGTAAAACTAGGTCAAGTTTTATTTCTATGAAAAGCACGTGGTTTATTAGGTGAAGATGTTATTTACTAGGTGGGGAACGGAAAAGATGAGAAGTATTACTTAAAACTGAACAAAAAATCTTTTGGATGCAGAGTTTAGCGAATGCAGAAGGTGGAAAAGATTAAAATTAAGTTACCATTGACATTTGAGCCATAAACGCCAAGTCTTGGAGCACCCGCGATGATTTCACCTGGCAGTGATGTCGTAACGTTGTACCACTGCACGAGTTGAACCTGAGGACGTCTTCGGCGGCTGTTGTCTTAAACAATCTGGAGGAGTAGTTGACCGACGATCGTAACATGTCAATTGTATTCGTGTAGACGACCAACAGGGGGTCGTAGTCGCGCCCCAAAGTCCTATTCGTGTACAACCCCATCTTCCAATTATCATCGCCCGCCACTGTCGTCGACGGCTTGGCACTAGCTGGTGACGACGCCGATGGAAACCCACTGGATATTGCCGCCGGCACGGTGACACCGCCACTTAAAACCGGCGAGCTTTTCCGCGACAAAATCGCGACAATCCCTAGCGTAACCACTATGCTTATATACAAGGAAACCCATTTCCATTTTCGACAAATTCGTTCAATGTTTTTCGATGTGTTCGGCTGGAAGTGCTTTCGATTATGTGAACGATAGCTGGTGTGTTTATGTTTCGAGCGCGGTGAACTTTTCATGGTTTTTCCAGCGAGGTTGTTTTTGCAAGTTGAATTTTTCACTTAGTACAGCCGGTTTTTCTTTGCCATTTTCCTTGTTTTTTTTTTTCTGGTTGTTTACTTTTCGCTACACTTGCGCCAACTTCATCGAGAATGTTTTGAATGAGTTAATTTATTTCGGTAAACATCGGCAGGATGGTGGATGATGTTCGAGGGTGGATTGTTTGCGCGCACTGGATGAAAACACTGACGATGATATTTGCCCGGCACGGTGGCGGTTTTGTGCATTGGATTTAAGGGTTTGAAGGGATGATTTGGACGTGGAAAATGCTTTGACGGGAATCGAACACCACGCACTGGGACGTCGGGGTCGGAGTCGTCGACGACACTCGCGGCCTCACCCCTGCTTCAGGATGTAGCTCGTCGTGCAACGCCCGGACGACGGCGCAGGCGCGTTTTCGTGAAAATACAGCACCGCTACGTCGCCGAACGAAGTGAAAGACCGCACCGCATCGCCCCGAATCGAATCAATCACGAGGGGTTGGTTCCGGCGGTTCCGGCATTGTTCCCGTGCACCTACGTAGGGCCACACAATTGACTTTTCCGTCGCTTTTCCGTGTGCCGCCTTACTAGGTCACTAAGTTTTCTTACGCTCCACACTTTGAGTCTTTAACCCTTAACTTGCCAGACAAGTTAAGTCAATTCGTTGGCCACGAACGGGACCGAGCCAAGTGCCCTTTTCATCCCCCTAAAAAAAATTGATCGATTTCATAACAATTTTCACACATTTTAACATTTTAATTTCATACCAACCATTGGTTTCCATCAATTTATTCAAATTTTATCAAAAGAAACCTAAAATTAATGTGTTTTTAATTGAAAAATGATTTTTTTAGAAAAGTAGGTTAAACTTACCACGTGCCATTCTTCCACTGGCTACATTGATGTATAAGCGAAAATGTCAATGGATTTTTGGGAATATAACATTTTAATTTCATACCAAACATTGGTTTCAATCAATTCATTCATATTTCATCAAAAGAACCTAAAATTAGCATGTTTTTAATTGAAAATGTTTTTCATTTATAAAAGTAGGTTAAACTTACCACGTGCCGTTCTTCCACTGACAATACTACATGGATATATGGGCGAAAATATCAGTGGATTTTTTAATATAAACGCATCCATTAGTAACCATAATCCACTGCGATTGTCAAATAAATATTTGAAATTTAAAATTTCAAAAAAAAAATCAATAAAACTAAACCAAAAACGATGAAACAATTAAAAAGGCAAAGTATTATTAATTTAAAAAAATAAAATTACGAATATTTTCAGTTTAATGCAAATAACTTAGGACCTGTGAAAAATATCAAAAACTTTTATAGAGATGAGTTATAGGAAAAAAAGCAATCTACAAAAAATTTCCTTTAAAATTGATGGTAAGTCAAAAAATTGAAAAAAAATATTAAAATACCTCAGTAACAGTGTCACATAAATCCTTTCCCAACTGCAGTCCGAATCAAAGCATTTCCACCCCGTTATTTATGATATATTAAGATCCGCCATTTTCATAATCACAACAATGATACGCGGAAAATGATTGGAAAATGCCATATTGAAATTGTGTGGGTTCAAAGCTGATCGCCGAAAGCTCAGCGTTAAGCTGAAATAAATTAGTATCGCTATGTAATTGTTGACATTTTTTCCTGCAATAAAATCAAATTTGGGAAAAACGATAGTGATTTTCTTGATGATTAAAAATTAAACAGGTCAAAGAATGTGTATACAATATATAAGATATATTGCAGTCCAATTTATGTAGTATAATTTAATTTAATAATATATAAAAATCATACACAAACATAAATTTGAACAGAAGTTCAAACAAAAATATTCTCGACGTATTGCCCAGATACGTATTTCGATTGCCAAGCAATCTTAATTATATCGAAAATATTATTGGGAATGACAAAAAAAAATCCTGTGAAAGTTTAAGCTCTTAATATTAGTATTAAGAGGTGCCGCATCGCAAATTTCGATTTTCCATTTAAACAACATGGGAACAATATTCTCTTGCACTTTGGAATTTTAAAGCTCACGTTGGTGACAATATTTCGGAATGACCAAGGTATATTCTTTTAGAAATTAAACGATCTACAAAAAAGGTGAATTACAAGTTTTTGATATATTTATTCCTTCAAAAGTTATTCAAGGTCAAAGTAGGACTAAAGAGGAATTTTAATATTTTTTTCAATTTTTTGACGCAACCATCAATTTAATGAGAAAATGTTATAGTAAATATTTTGTAGAACACTTTTTTTTCTATAACTTATCTCTATAAAAGTTTTTGATATTTTTCACAGGTTCTAAGTTATTTTAGTAAAATAAAAAAAATAGATTTTATGTTAAAAATATAATAATTCAGGGAATTTTCAGTTTAATGCAAATAACTTAGGACCTATGGTAAATATCAAAAACTTTTATAGAGATAAATATAGGAAAAAAAGTGTTTTACAAAAAATGTACTATAAAATGTTCTCATAAAATTGATGGTTGCGTCCAAAAATTGAAAAAATATTAAAATTTCTTTTTAGTTCAACTTTGATCTCGAATAACTTTTGAAGGAATTAATATACCGAAAACTTGTATGAGACCTTTTTTGTAGATCGTTCAATTTTCTACAAGAATATATCTTGGTCATTCCGAAATATTGTCACCAACGTGAGCTATAAAATTCCATAGTTCAAGAGAATATTGTTCCCATGTTATTTAAATGAAAAATCGAAATTTGCGATGCGGCACTTCTTAATATTAAGAGCTTAAACTTTCACAGGATTTTTTTTTGTCATTCCCAACAATATTTTCGATATAATTTAAAAAAAAATCATCATTTTTTTTGAATCAGTCTAATAACCATCCTTTGACCTCTTTAATTTTTAATCATCAAGAAAATCACTACCTTTTTTTCCCAAATTTGATTTTATTGCAGGAAAAAATGTCAACAATTACATAGCGACACTAATTTATTTCAGCTTAACGCTGAGCTTTCGTCGATCAACTTTGAACCCACACAACTTCAATATGGCATTTTCCAATCATTTTCCGCGTACCATTGTTGTGATTATGAAAATGGCGGATCTTAATATATCATAAATAACGGGGATGGAAATGTTTTGATTCGGACTGCATTTGGCAAAGGATTTATGTGACACTGTATACGCCACGTTTCACAATAAGCTCCTCGACTGTGTGCTCTATTTAAATTTAAAATACAATCAAAATATTTCTAAAGACAGTCATGATTTATTGTGACACCTGAATACATTGTTTCTCGGATGGAGCCGAGCCTCAAGAGCTTATTCCACGAGCGCAACAGATGATGGCAGACTTGTTTATTCATTGAGCTTTAGATTTATATATATGTATGTGTATTTCAGTCATTTCATGTCGGAAAACACAGATTTATTACAAATGGCCTTTCGCCATAAGCTCTCGCGGCTTTTTTCAAACGAAAAACAATCCGGGTAAGTGTAGTCGAGCAAAGCTCGACAATTTCAACGTTTGCATCCGAAAATAGTTCTTTTTCAAATTTTTGGATTGAAAAGTAACTTGAACAACGTTTAATCTTAAATTTTCAGGGTCCAACTATTGAGTTTTCTCAATAACAATTTAAATTTTCCTGAAAAACCCTTGCAAATTTAGGCAAATGAAACCCAAAGAATTGAACCTTCAGAAGGTACTTCTAAACCTAAAGCTCAACCATCAAATTTTAGAAAGAAGTTTCACTCCTCTCGGAAGATTTTAAATATTTATTTTACTTTCCATTACCAAAATTACGATTTTAAAAAGAGAATTTACTTTATTGCTTCTCGCAATTGTTGTCATTTTTTGTCATATTTATGTATATAATCATAATGTAGAAGGGAGATAAAGTTACCCCCCCCCTTATTTGTACCTTTTTATATTTAAAAAAGCTTCAAAGCTTTTGATTACTAAGAAATCTATTTGTTACGTATTAAACTACGATAGGTGAAGCCAAACCGATTCAAGCGTTCCTAGTGGTCAGTTTAAGCGTTAGAGTTGACTACTATTAATAAAATTATCAACAACTACACGTGAAAATATAATATATAAATTGTGGGCATTAAGGACGAAGCTTTTGTGAAATATTATTTATTTTATGCCAACGTTTCGTCAGTTATTCCTAACTTCTTCAGGGCTCAAAATTAAAAATTACTCCACAAATGTCATAAAATTAAGTTGTAAAATGACCCAACTGGTAAAACAACAAACCATGAATACAATTTGGTATTGATAAATAAAAAGTTGTTTAAAAAACATGATTAAAACAATACAAACACACATGGTTCAACTCAGTTATAATAATCTTTTATAAAAATAATATTCCACAAGAACCTTCGTCCTTATTGCCCACAATTTAATTATTATATTTAAAAAGACAAGGACTTAAAAAACATCGACACGTGAAAATCTCTACTTTGGTTTATTTTAATAAATATTAGGGAAATGAGACCAGAATTGTAATATTACCAGTAGGAAAAATGAATTAAATTTCATAACTTTCCAACAATTAATAAAAGTACATCAAAGGAAATTCAGTTAAAAGGCGAAAATTAAAACCCTAATTTTATCAATTAAATCGCAAATTCAGAGGTTAGCAAATCTTTGTCAAATTTGTAAAAATTTAAGAAACTTTTTGATGTGAGATTTTCAAATTTTAAATTTCCCACTGAAAGAAAAAGATGTAAATTTACTTTAAAAACAGAATTTAAATGGATTTTTGAACCCACTTCCTTTTGGCGGCCATTTTTACAAAAATTGTACAAATGGTGCCAACTTAAACTTTTAAACCAAACAATAATACTAGTCACTTCCGTTTTTGAAAAAAAAAAAAAAACGTTGGGTGGCACGTGCTTCATGAAATACGGACGAAGGTATTAGAAATTATATTATTTTCGATTATTTAAATAATATGTTTCGATTAAATTGATGCCGAGGAGTTTCCAAATCAATAATAAAGTATTTTTAAAATGAATTATCCGTACGAAATGACAGTTTTGGATTGTCGCAAAAAAATTTCGATTTGAAGGTAATTTTTTATTATTTTTTTTTTAAATAATTGGTTACTAGTTGCAATCGTTTCAGAAAAATAGGATTCTACATTTACTGAGTATCAATAAATGAAATTTTAATGGAAATTTAAAATTTTTGGGAAATTCCTGCCTAACGGCAGCTTTTGTGAGGTTAAATTTTCCCACCAGCGCCATCTTTCTCTGGCGAAGTCTTCTGGATTTTCCTTCCACAATATCCTCGATGGACCCAAATTATTCAACCTTTAAGTTTGTTGCATTTAAGACGTAGTAGTGGAACATTGAAATGAATGGATGATTGAAATTTATAATAACCTCATTAATAAAATGTAAGAGCTATTTATTACTTCTTTCTTGAAACCTGAAACTTATAACTCAATTTTTAGGTGTCAAGCATTTTATTTTGATTTCAAGTCTAAATCAAAAATTTTTACAACAAATGCAAGAAAGACGTCAACGTTGATGTTCTATATCGAATAAAATCTTAGCCAAGTACCTAATTCGTAGAAAAGGCAGAAAAAAATCTGGAAAAACTTCGTTAACAAGCAAATAAATAACAGGTCTGCGATGGTAAAATTATATTTGTTATAATAACTTATTGATAGTATTTTTTGCACTGATTATAGATATTTTAAAGTTTTCTTACAAAGTACATCTTTAATATTTTTGTTATTTTTTATGCTGACTCATAAATGTTAGCCTATAGTTTTTAAATTGTCTCTAAAATATCTCTACTTAGCCACTGATTACTTAAAATATATACTTAAAAGCTCGAAAATATTAGAAGCTGGTAAGAAGAATATTGCTAGAAAGTTTGTTGTGGATTCGAAAAAAAATTTACTTAACATCATAGGAATCATGAAACAATTTGATTAGAGAGGCATTATCAATGGAAGTAGAATGTTTCAAATAGTCCTAGGTGCAATAAAAAGAAGGTTTATTTGTTGGACCGAATATTTGAAAACCGATAAGGAATTGCAGCTTCCAAAATCAATTTAATTTTCTTCTCAGTTTGTTATAAGCGGTATTTTTGGAAACAAAAAGGATCCTAACTTCAAGTCGCCTACAAGTAGACGAAATATTCGAAAATTTCAAGTAGGTAAGATGTAACATGAACTTCAAAGTCTATTATCTCCATTCACCTATTGACTATTTTCCAGAAAACCTTGGTACTGCTGCCAAAGAGCAAGGGGAAGAGATTTCATCAAAATGTTGAAAAAAAAAAACAGAAAAATATATCAGGAAAGATAAAACACAAACATGGTTGCCAATTATTGCTGAATAAATTCACCTCAATAGATTCAAAGTTATGGCCGTTTTTGCTGTTTCAACAATAGAGTAATTAGAGTCTAATTACTCATACAAAATCCTTTATAACTTCCGATCGAATAGAGCTAGAAGGATATTTTTTTCGGTACAATCCTCAGCGGCACAGTAGCTAGATTGTACTGCTTTCAAATTTGGAAAATCTGTCAAGGAAAATCCGTAGTAGCCAGAAAACTATATTCAATGGAATAAATGCATTCACAAAATCGCTCATAACTTTTTTTGGGTTAAAGTTAGAAACACATTTTTTTCGGTACAACCCCTGTGTCAAGACCTATCTATAGCCGTTAAATTTTTAGAAAAATCTAACAATGGGGGGCTATCAATTTTTAAAAATTTACTAACTTTTCTTCGTTGAGGTACAAACGATTTTTTTTTTCATTCAAACAAAAGTCAATCTAAAAATATATTTAAAATTTTAATTTGTAAAAGTCGGGTGCTAACTTGACAGAGGTGCATTTGATTGAGATACATCCGCATTTCAAATGCGTTAATTATGTACTTCTGCCTCTGGACAAAAGGCTATTGGAGGCAAAGACTAAGTGAACAATGAGAAGTGATTTAAGTAAAATTTTAGGAAAAGAAACGAATTCTGCTAAACAAAATCTGCATATTAGATTACTTACATGTACTGAAATTGGGATTTTGAAAAAAAAATATTGATTTTTTTCATGTATTTTAAAACTTTATTATTAATAATATTGATATTTAATGCAAAAAACTTAAAAAAAAATTTTTTCAATTAATTATAAACGATTAAAAATTGATAAAATTAAAAAAAAAATCACGTGACTATAAACGCGCCATGAGGGGTCACCATAGTTGTGACGTCATAATGTTATAGCTATTTAATAACAGTACAGCGTTTACAGCTATTACACGTGACTAGACAATAATATTGAAAATTTATTGCTAAAAAACGAGTCGTTAGTTATTTATTTATAAATATTATAAATTTATTTCGACGTTTGCCTTCTTGGGGAACATTTAAAAACATTTTGTTAGGAGTTGTTTTTGTAGTATTCGTTCATAATGGTACAAAACAAGAAGGATAACTTTTAAGGTTCGACATTTTCAATATAAATTTCAATATTTAACTATCACAACAGAATTAAATCAATCAAAACACAGTACTTATTATTTCTGTATCAACTGCAATGAGTGACAACTAATATTATGACGTCACACGCGCTCGGGTTTGTTCGGGAGCTGTCGGCGTGTCTTCGGTACTAGATTCAAAAATTAATTTTTATTTTGAAATAACTTTTAAATTATTGCGAAAAAAAAAAAACAAAAAATAGTTTTGCTATAAAACTTATATATGATCTTTCCATTTATCACAAAAAAAAAAAATTCACAAACCCAATTGTATGCAAATGTTCCTTCAGTCCGCAATAGCTTGTAAAAGTAAGTATTGCAACAGATTCAGGGATGGTTTTCCCACCCCCTTGTTACGGTCTTTCCATCGAATATATTAATATTTGACATTCTATTTACCTCTCTTGCAAAAAATTGACTATTAACAAAAAAAATAAAATAATGTAGGATCTGAGCTTTTCTGTTAAAAACCCGATCAAATATTATACATGAAAAGTGATGTGTATCATTTGGTATGCATTGGCAAAGACAAACGCCAAAAGTCAACAGTGGTTCGTGAATGATGACATTGCGTTGATTAACTCAAAAGGGGCAAAGCTTTCAAACGAAACTCAAACAAATCTTGAATCAATTACCCAAAATTAATTTCATATCTATGCCGTTCAATATTGCCAACGTTCATTTCAAGCCTTTAAAACTCATAAAATTATAATTGAGTAAATATTCGCCCGACCCCCCCCCCTTTAATCAACCAACTCTTTTGCTCATTGAAAATTCTGCTGAGTTGATATAGACGAGAAACTCCAGTAGAAAACTAAAATTTTAACAGTTTTTTTTTTTCGTAGGTACATATCAGTTTGCTGGACCAATCTGGAATGGTATATGATATTGATGCACAAAATTAAATTTGAGCAAATTTTTCCGTGGAACAGTAAGATAATAAAGATGAAGATGGCGCGCGCGGGGGTGGTACATTATTTTTTAAAGTGCTCATTTATAAAATGTCTCTTTTGTTATTGTTCGTAGCCGATGCGATGCGATGGTGTGTGGCACAGGGTCTCGGGGCAAACGTTACGTCGTTCGTCGTCGCGTAAAACGAAAAAGAAAACGTAATCGTGCAGAACATGCACGTAGACAATGCCTTTTTATTAAACATGACATTCGGGGCGGAATTGCAAACTGTTACCAACTTGCTCCATTGTTTGCGATGCCTTGTGTGCGGCAAAAATGTCGTCGAAATGGGGCCAACTCGTTTTGTGCACGCCATACCTACCATTGGGGGGCCACTGGTAGGTAAGATAGGTAGCTAACGCCGGCACCCACTAAAACCATCATATAATAATGTCATATAAATGAGTTCCATTCAAATTTCGCAAGAATTCGGCGGCAAAATGAGCCGCTTTATGAGCCCCTCAACATCGCCTCGCCACCGTATTTTTGCTGACACCGAATGTACAAAATTAATCGAGTGCAGTTCCAATGGGAACAGTTTCTTAAGACTTAAAATTTTCTTAACGAAAAAGTTTCTTTTGGTTATTTTATCGGTAATGTTTAAAGATTTAAGGACCAATGGCTTAAAATCTCTTTCAAATAAAACCCAGTAGTAAAACTTTACAAGTTGATTAAAAGATTATTTAACTAGATGTATATAAGCTTTGATCAGGAACGTCGAGATATTCTGAACTGTAGATAACTATCCCGAATGGGTACGTATTGTTCACTCGAGTGCAATTTGTACGTAAACTTTGACAAGCCAGAAATGAAGAAGCGACGGTTATTTTTATTATGGCCCGATTTAATCGCGAATTAAATTAAAACCAAGTCGAAAATGCAACGTTGCCAAATTGTGGGTGTGCTGAAGTGGACTTGCCCAAAGTAGACTTTATTTAGAAAATTTAATTTTACATAATACAATATAAAAACATAATTGAAAATAACAATCATTACTTTATTTCTGACATGTCAAAATTTACGTACAAAAAGCATTCGAGTGAACAATACCTACAGGAATAATATCGAAACCATTCAAAAACAATTCTCAAATTTCGACGTTCCTGATCCAAGCTTATAGCGAAATGAATGCTTGAAATAGAGCTTTGAAAGGACTTAAAAGGTCTAGCAGGATTCACATGGCGAGTTGGCCCCCAAATAGGAACCTATGTCGAAACTTATGTTAAAATATTGGCTTGATATACAAACACATTTTATACACTTTTCACGACCAAATTCCTCTTTGACCTGGAGATATGGGCAAAAATGTCCCTCCGCATGCCTATTTTTCAAAGTTATATATCTCAAAAATTAATTAAGCTAGAGAAGTGAAACCAACGCGAAGCTTTCGATTATTTCACAGAGTATATCATATATTTTTTTGAAATTTTTAGAAAAACAATTATACAAAAAAAAATCTAAAAAACAAATGAAATATTTTTTTCTTATGTGTTCTCTGAAAATGACAATCACGAAAAAAATATATTTTATTCTTCTACATGAGCACTATAACTCATAAAAATTGCGTGAAAAAATAGTGGGTGCAACACCTTGAAAAAAATTTAAATATGATTCACCCCTAATAATATACCTCGGTTTTATTTTTTTTCGAAGTGTTGCACCAACTTTTTTTTCACAAAAATTCAATAAAAAATAGGCCACATATAGGAGCCAAACGTATATTATTTTCATAATTGTAAGTCTAAGGAAACACAAAAAAATGTTTTATTAATTTTTTTGTTTCTTTATATTTACTCTTAAGATGATTACTCTCAAGATCAAAATAATTAATCCCAAAAGCAAAAAAAAACAACTAGTGTTCAATTTTTATTAAAATAGGAATAAAAAAAAATTATCGTAGCTGTTATAATTTATTACAACTGGAATATTATGAACCTAAAATAATTTAGTTAGTATCTCGTAGGACGCAGAATTCTGGATAATTATTGTTCATACGAAAAAAAAAAAAACAAATAAAAATTATTGCATGAGAACAATATCCCACTGTAAAGTTTCTATTGGAGAATCACAGGAATAACGGAAAATACTGTTGCAATCTTTACTATTCGAAATATAATCATTTTATATACGACCGTCTTTGCTATTTATACATATGTCTTGATCTTACTTCTACCCTAATGATATTATATTATAGAAATATAGAAAAACAAAAAAAACTAATAAAATTTTATTTTATGTTTCCTTAGACTTACAATTATGAAAATAATATATGTTTTGCTCCTATATGTGGCCTATTTTTTATTGAAGTTTTGTGAAAAAAAAGTTGGTGAAACACTTCGAAAAAAAATAAAACCGAGATATACTATTAGACGTAAATCATATTTAAATTTTTTTCAAGGTGTTGCACCAATTATTTTTTCACGCAATTTTTATGAGTTATAGAGCTCATGTCGAAGCATAAAATATATTTTTTTCATGATTGTCATTTCATTTGTTTTTTGGATTTTTTTTTGTATATATATATATCCTATTTGGGGGCCAACTCGCCATGTGGATCCTGCTAGACCCTTTAGATATTTTGGGATTTTTGATTTTGTGGGAGCTTAAATTAAAAAATAAAAAAAAACATTGTTGCCTTCTTTCTATAATATTTTCGTAAAGCAAAACGTAGACAAAATCAAGCATGATTTCATTGCCATCAAATACCAGCCAAAGATGTTCTTTTGATTAAATTTGTTCCGCCGAAAATTCCACTTTTCCTCCAATTATTTATTTATTGCTTCGCTTTGTCAAAAGGGCTCTTTGCCAACGTTCTCGCGTCTCCCACATCAAAAATTCTTTTTTTCCTCAATCAGGCAACCACCCCAAACATTCGTCCCACCACTCCCGCACCAATGCCTCCACCATTTGGCTGGATTGGAATTCCCGAAAAATCTTTCCTTCATTCGATAAATTCCTTTCATTGATTTCGCCTTTGAATACATACATATATATACACATATATATGAGCTTTGTACTGTCGTGACTTTTGTCGAAGCGCGAAACGCGACAAATTTCAAGGTTGTGCTTTTCCAATTTAAGCTCTGGGTCACTGAGCTATTGATTTTCATAATATTCCACTTCACAATTTCCATCAAAGCTCGCAGCTGCCATGTTTCAAAACATTTGCCGATCGTGCTATTTTTATCACGAAATATCCAACTGTGCTTTAAAGCCTCAAATTCAATTTGAACACTTCGATTTCAAAAGCTCGCCTTCTTGCTGCTGTGTCAAAACACTAACAAACAGCAAAGTTCAAGTTTAAGTATGTTATATATTCACTTGTGCATCGCAAATGCCCGAAAACTTACACTCGAGACGGGCTTTAGTCAATAATGCAATAATTCCATATCATGTTTAACAAGCACTTTGCCCATTTCGTCTTAAAACTTTCATAGTCAAAACTTTCCAAGTGACGCCATTTTAAATACTACAAAATAAACAAGTAAACCGCCGAGCTTTTGTTTTCCAACACAAAACAAATGCAAGCGCGAGACGCCAACTTTGAAAGTTGGCAACTAGAAAAACCAAATAAAAAAGATATGCTTATAAAACCATTAAAAAAAAAATAGTAAAAACTTTCAAAACAAACGTTTAAATCACACTAAATCAACTTGGTTGTGAATCCATTCGATTTTTTTAACCATAAAAGCTCTCAATATGTCTCACAGAAAGCACAAAAGAGTCCCTTTTCTATACCTAACCATTGTTAATAATGGTCTCTGGATATCAACCACGGTTTGAAGTAAAGTAAGAAACACAATCTTTTTAAACTATCCTGAAGGAATTTTTTTTTCAGTCTTAAAGTACCAAAAGGGATGACAGTAGTAGAGCGAGCTTTTGCCTGTGTTCAGTGGCCATTGTTGTACAAAATAGCCACGGCAATTGTTGAAACGGAAATTTTCATACGAGACTGTTATGTGCGTGTTAAATAAAATTTTCTTCAATTTTATTGCAAGAAAGAACTTTCCAAGTTAAGCAGGGAAAGGCAGTGAGTGGTTTGAAGTGGATTAGAGCTGGAGTACCTCATGGAAGTTACCTTGGACCCCTGCTATTGTGGTCCCTAGTATACACGGCTGATCTTCCGACTAGCGAAGGAGAATAATCACGGCTACTTATGCTGATGGTAATAGGAAATGATCCTGCGGAGACTTCTAACAAACTCCGGTGGGCTGACAAGTGGAAAATAACTATTAACGAAAAGAAGGCAGTCCATGTTACTTTAACTACCCAAATCTAAGAAGGAAGGACATCAAAACGCTGGTAGGCCGATTAACAGGACACTGCAATTTGAGGAAACATTTCCAAACTATGCAGGAAATGTGGCGTGGAAGATGAAACTGCCTTTGACTGCCCAGCCATGACTCAAAGTCGTCTCAACTCGCTTGGTCCACCTGGACATGAGCTGGGGAACATACACAGAGATCCAGTTGACTGTCTGCTGAGATTCATATCAGAAGCAGACCTGACCAACTGGAACTGAAATTAAACTGGGGCGCAATAGTCTTTTTAGGACGCAGCACAGAGGAACTCTCATGAGAGGCCCCCAGATCAAAGGAAAAAAAAACAGTTCGGCCCTCCGGTAATGCTCAATAATACAGAGGTACTCCAAACGGATCATGTCCAAGTATTTAGTAATATACCTGGATAGACTTGAACAAAACACATACAAGAAAAAAGAAAGTTGTTTTGGCAGATTGGTCATTGGTCACAATTGACCATAGAAAACAAATCGATTCTGTACAAATCAATAACAACCAATTTGGACCTATGGAGTGGAACTTTGGGACACAACATCCAACTCAAACGTGGAAATAACACAAAGATGTCAATCCAAAGTTCTGCGGGCAATAATCGGTGCACCATGGTACAGAAATAATGTAAGAATCCACGACGACCTACAAGTGGAACATGTGAAGGATGTGATCACCTGGAGATCGCGGGCCTATCAAAATAGTAGTCCAAGAGCCCGGGCCTGTAAGACACAACTTATTTTCTAAAGCATAGAACTTTCTGTTCTGAGTAGTCTCTTGTGTACTTTTTAATACCTGCATGTTTGCTAAGCTTGCCCGGTGACACCTGCGCAGGTATCAGGTGAGAAAGGTAACTAAAAATCAGAGTTACTTAACTTAAATTTTTATATATATTTTGTATAATATCACTCTGAAGTCATATTAAAAAAGTCAGACGCTTTCCATGGGCCAGAACTTTTGTCAGACGCTTTAAAGCTCTACAAAAAATAAATGAACTTAATTTATTTTTAAATGTCTGTGCTCTCGCGCTCATACTCATGGTTGAGTAATTTTTATGTTTACCGGATGTTTGGTCATTACAATTTGTCTGACTGATTAAATATAACTTTGTAATAGTTATCTTAATAACATATATAAAAATCAGACATTTAAAAATAAATTAAGTTCATTTATTTTTTGTAGAGCTTTAAAGCGTCTGACAAAAGTTCTGGCCCATGGAAAGCGTCTGACTGTTTTAATATGACTTCAGAATGATATTATACAAAATATACATAAAAATCAGTCATAAAAATTTAAGTTAAGTAACTCTGATTTTTAGTTACCTTTCTCACCTGATACCTGCGCAGGTGTCACCGGGCAAGCTTAGCAAACATGCAGGTATTAAAAAGTACACAAGAGACTACTCAGAACAGAAAGTTCTATGCTTTAGAAAATAAGTTGTGTCTTACAGGCCCGGGCTCTTACTCTATAGACTTAATGACCATCCAAACCACTTTGCCTTAAATCTCCGTGATAACAGTGCGGATGTTAAGCGTCTCAAAAGGATGTCAATACTTGACTTAACAGACCGATTTTAGGGATATTAGTTGTTGGTGTTATTATATTTAAGAATACTATTTATATTATAATTATATTTAGAATATTATTAATGTTGTTTTTACATGGTACCAGACCAGTTTCAATCGCAGTTCCAAAGATAAAGTTCGACAAGGCTTGCTGAATGCGGCTGTTTATTTCCTGCCCCATACTCCACTTTTCATTGGCAAGACAGACAAGCTATTTAAAGTGCTCCACTCTTCTATTAAGGTTTAGACATGTGGGAGTTTGGTCTCATTTGGATTTTACCAAGAACTTGGTCTTTTTATTTATTTTATTACCGAACTTTTAGCTTGCCCGATTAATATCCGAAAGCACTTGAAAGTTCTCCACAGTAAATGCGATGATGTCACTAAAAAGCTCCTCAATAGTTTTCCCATAGTATCTTTCTTTCTTCAACATCCAGCACAGAATTTCCATCTTCCTATCATATAGTGTAGAAACATGCTTACCCTTTGATAGAAACTTTTTCCCTGATTTTCTTATGTAGGTGGAAGATGTTATGGAAGATTATCCAATATTTCGATTTCACGACACAACTTCTCCTCTCTTGCTTATTTTACTTGTCTCACTTTACTTGTATCTTCAATATTTTTCCAATCCCCTCCTTTCTTACAAAGGCTTCAGGTTTCAGAATCTATTCCGACATCCATACCTTTTGCTGTCGTCTATTTGCTTTGGTAAGGACCATCATTCGCTAAGACATTGTTTCCTAATCTGTGATCCGCGAACCCCCAGGGGTCCGCGGTCCCATTTGAAAAAGTTTGGTTCTTAATTTAATGAAGGAATACTTAAATATAATATTGTCCGAAAATTGCACCTTTTTTTCACTCAGGGGTCCTTGGCATTATGCTTGATTTCCTTGGGGCTCCGCGGCTGAAAAAGTTTAGGAACCGCTGCTCTAAGAGATCATTAACCATTTTTTCTTTTCCCGGTACTATTTGTGCAAATAGTCAAATCGGTCGACTTGATTGCGTTTTTTATTACCATGCAAATCGTTGCCAAAAGTCGGTCAACTTTCTCCCACTTGAAGTTTCCCAGTAACCGTTTGCGACCAACTTCCTACTGTAGCGCCACGGTTTTTCATATGGCCGGTAAAGAAGTATGACTGACTTAAAAAATTAGCTTACCAATTGTTTTTTACAGTTGGTAAGATTAAAAGATTACCGAAACATGTTCATGTAAACCTTTGAGATTGAAATGTCAAAATAATTATTCTTTTCATTTTTTCCCTAATTAAACTATTAATTTAACAAACTTTGCGTTTTCAAAACGACGCATAATTTATGTCACTAATTACTCCCCTCCCCTCCCGTTAAACTTTCAAAAACGGGAACACTAATTATTTTTCATGTCTTAATACACATTTATTTATTATAATCAACTCTTACTCGGATTAAAATTTAATTGTCCACCCCCTTGTCCCCGACCAGCCCCCGTCTTACATCATATTTTGTCACCATGATTAATTATCAAATAAATCAACCAAAAACGTAACAAAAAATAATATTTCCGTGCACCAAAGTTAAGAAAATCGCGGATAAAGTTATATATTTATTTGAAACATTCGTAAAAAAGAAAAAGGGGTTGTTTAAAATCAGGAGATGGAAGCGAGTGGGGTGGTTGATAAGTTTGCATGTAGTACAAAAGTTTTTTCGCGATTTTCTCGACGAAACTTTTCCGGTAAAAGTGTCGCGTGTTTTCAATACGAAACGACAGGGAAAAAAAAAGATTATTGAATTGGGGGTTGGGGTTGAGTAATGTTGAAAGGGTTGAAAATTTATCGCGGTCTGAAATGATTAACCTTTCGAGGCCGTAACTGGATGAATAAATAAGGCGATAAACATCTTTGCTTGCTCGTATAATTTTGGGGCAGCACATACGCTTTATTTAAGTGATAAAATTGGGGGATGATGCCCCGGCGGGGATGGGCAAAAACTGTGTCAACAAATATTGGATCAAGTCAAACACGCTTCGGTGTATATAATGTCGCTTAAATATTGGTTGAATTGGTTTCACTTGGAAATTGCAACTCTTAATGTTGTGTTTTGGGATTATGGGAAAATTTTCAGCGACATGCCTACAACAAAAAAGCATAGAATTTAAAAAAGCTTATATGTTAATGAGTTTAATAATGTTTACCTTACTTAAATTTGGTAACACTAGAAAAAGTTTTGCTTTTGGTTTTCATTGTAATTGAAAATAAACCATTTCCATTTGTGTACATATGTTTGTAGCCAAAGGCTTGTATTGTAAATAGGTCTTCTTGCCAATTTAAATCCACATAAACCATTTAAAGACCATTCAAAGTGTTTCAATTTAATACATTCTAAAAACTCCTAAATGTTCGTTTGATAAAACACACCTAACGATCCAGCAGTAGAACAACATTAAAATGTACGGTAATGGTGGCTCATAATACCTTGTTTATTAGCGTAAAATTTTCCTTTTGCCCTGTTCTCGGGTTCGACTTGAACGAGGATGGAGCACAAAGTTGAAAAACGAGAAAAACGAAAATGCCTCTCGACTCTCCGGCTAATTCGAATAGTTTATCCAACAAAAAGAGGCAGGCGCATGATGTTGAGAGGAGACTCGTTGAAAATAAAACGTAACACAACCGCATAATGACCGAGAAATGGAAAATGCAATGCATTATTTGCAACTTGTAAATGCATAAAAAGCGGCTCAACGAGCGCTCTTTATGTTGTGCGGCCACCGCGAACTGATTCCAGGTCTTCTCAAACAATGGGCACGGTACTCAAGCCACATGGTGGGGTTCCTGTATCAAAAATATGTGATTAGGTACACCGTAAAAAGAACGTATTAATCTCAAACGTTTTTCTTTTGGTTAAAACCCGCTGTAAGGTTGGATACGGTGAAAAGCGCATGGTCTTTAAATACGAGTTTCAAAATGTTTCTTGGGCCAAGAAACATTCAGTTGAGTGGAGAACTTAACGACGTTAAGTCAACTTTGATTTCTTTGTACGAAATCACCATCATATTTATTTCAAACAAAATATAAACTTGATTAACAATATATAAGATATATTGCAGTCCAATTTATGTAATATAATCTATACTAATATATAAAATTCTTACGTCTGTCTGTACATTTCGATTTTGAACCCAATTTTAGGGTAAATATTTGTTTCAAGAAGCCCTTATTCCAAATTTAACATTTTTAAAATTTTTGTCTGTCTGTGTGTCCCGATTTAACTAAAAAACGGAACTACCAAATATAATGAAATTTGATATTAAGATACAATACAACTTCCCACAGACTATAGGCTATTTATCATTCTCAAAAAATAATTAGAAAAGGTATTACCTAGGGATGAAAACAGAAATTTTTACACTTGACAGGTGAGTTATATATCATTGGAAAGGTAATTTAAAGTTAGAAAATAATATGTAAAAATATTTTTAGTTGAACTGATAAAAAGCACAGTTAATTCAATTTAAACTCTAAGTATTGCCTCTTTAAGATATGAACCTTTGCAACCTTTGAAATATAAACAAATAATAATTTTTATTTGCCACTACAAATAGCAAATTTAAAAAGAAAATATAATCTACACGTACGTTACGTAGACGAAGTCGCGAGGATCAGCTAGTAATATATAAAAATCATACCACAAACATAAATTTGAACAGAAGTTCAAACAAAAATATTCGTGACGTATTGCCCAGATACGTATTTCGATTGCCAAGCAATTTCATCAGTAATCATCAAGTAGTTTGGATCATTCCGTAACTGCTTTGTGATGATTCACCAAATTAATAGTTAATTTATAAACTTGATTAAAAATTTGGATACTTCTTTCAAACATAACTATACTTAATTCAAATATAAACGAAATTGATCGAATAATTTTATATATTTGGTTTAATTCGCACAGATATTTCAACCAAAAAAAAAAAATAGTTTCAATTAAATTTTATTTAAAATTAAAAATTGGTTTTCATTTTATATATTTTATTAAGAACAAATTTACATAATTATAACATATTTTTAAACAGAACAAAATATGTAAACTTAAATTATTTAATTAAAAGTATAAGTCCGTACTATATTTAAGAACTTTAAAAACTCCTAGCCCATACTATAAAAAATACAAATAATCATTTATTAGAATAAAATAAAATGTATTATCATATTATAAATATAATTTACTTTAATTTGAACAGCAAATCCTCGCTGGCTTTCTTTTGACGTAGGTTTCCAATAATTTTTTTTGTTTGACTGATACACCGGCTCGTGGAGGAACAATAAAAGTTTATAAATATATAAATAATTTAATTTGTTTAAAAATAATATACAAACCTCAAAAACTATCAATAAGATTTTCGAACCCTCGACTCAATACATATACTTTGCCCGCGTCATCAGCCATTTTTATAAAATACAATACATGTAATAATCGTTCAAAACAAATTATCTGCTAAATTTTTTCAGTGAATATTAAAATATGTTATTACACTTATTAAAACAATAATTTATAAATAATGTTGTATACTTACAAGTTAAAATTTTAAATGAAAAGCAAAAATTCATAGGTTCAAATCAATAATACAGCTTAGAAAACACAGAGGTAAAGTATAGAGGATTCGTGTTTGATCCCGTATTCGACTCGGCAATCCTATCTCTCTCCAACTCACTTTTTCACTTCAACGACCTAGGTTGGAGCCAGGGTTTGAAAATTACACAGGTTGCTCCATTAGAAAAAAAAATGACGTCATACGAAGAATTTTGAAATTGAATCAGTCTGAAGATATGCACGAATTTCTTCTGGATACGTCACGTAGCCACCATGAGGCCACCTGTGTATTTTATAAACCTTGGGTCGGAGCGTGGTTGTTTCAAAACTGCAATATCATTTCTAATAAAATTAATGAATGACAATTTTAAAACAAAAGAGAGAAGGAGGAGAAGGAATAATTTTTATTTATTGTCGATGCTCTAGGATAGTATTTATATTTTCTTATAAACGGCATGAACAATAATTGACAATAGTGATCCAGTACTATAAGGAACTGTATTGAACATTTCATGTTATGCGCATGAGCAAGGTACAGAAAGATAAAATCCCTTAATTTTGATGTGAAATGTGGAGGGGAGTTCACTCAACTACACTTACCATTGTTGGGAATGTATTTGACGTTCTATTCAAATACGTGAGTTTCTTGACACAAGAAATACAAAATTCTTGATTCAAACTGTTTGGGATCGAATAAAGCAAAATAGATTTCACTAAAGGTAAATTAGTCAAACACCTAAGGAATTCGACCTCAGAATCAAAATTTTTACAGTGTAATGAATAAGAAAATCAAACAAATTAATTTTTCCTCTAAAACATATTGAATGTCAGTTTATCTTCGAAAAAAACAAAGGTATTTGATTTTAAAAATGATACCAATTGATAAGTGACCGACCAAACTGTCGGTTTTAGCCAAAAAACTGGTTTCAGCTTAGTATTGGTTTCGGCTGTGGTAAGCCGAAACTACGACCGAAATTGAAATTTCGTGAAATAAAAAATAACTAATTGGTTAATAGATATCTATAGAATTTAAAAGTAAAGACAGACTAACTATGATTAATTTTTTTTTTCTATGAAAACATTACTTTATATGAAGTTTTGGTTTCGGCCGTGAAAAATAATTTCGGTGGGACACTACAATTAATTAATTCCCTTAAAGCAAGTTTGAAAAGCACTGGTTTACATTGAACAACCAAAAATATACCAAAAAAAATCATCCACTTCATATGAATACCATTACATCATATATTTTTTAAAAATGCGGCTTTATTATATTTCTATCGCTATCTTAATCATATTTTTATTATTTCATTGTACTTATACAATAATAGTCAATCATTAACTGATATAATTCCAAGCATTTGTAAGAAGCTTTTTTTTCGAACAAAAGTTTTATTTCTTTTCCTTATAAACATAAATTCTTCTTTTTTTTTTCTTTAAAATAAGCCAAGCTTATTGCTAATTAGCCCCGAAAAAAAAAAACGGAAATTTACTGTTGAGCTTTTCAATAATTATTTCTTAGAACATAATATGATTGATACGTACCAAAAAAAAAACAAATTAGTTCAAATTTTAAATTGACCGCCTAATTTCCAAAAAAAAAACAAACAAACAAGCATTAAGTTGTCGTCGATTGAATTTCATGGCAAAATTCAGTGTGAAATTGATGTTTCCATGGAAACTGTAATAAACATGTCATCTAATTAAGCCCGGGTATATTTAAAAATAGAAATAAGGAACAAAGAATTAAAATGTTTGTGGTCTATAATTTTTTGTTGTAATTGCCACAAAACGTTTAAAGTAAAAAAAAAAAAAAAAAACGTGTATTTCACACCTAATTACAGTGAATAGACTGTTTGTGTATTATTAGAATCACGCGAAAGAGAAAAGCTTTCAGTCAACGACCCAATTAACCTTCGAGGAAAAATTCAAATGGTTCATGACATTTTAAAACTTTCTTTTGCCAATTTAGAATATTTTCAAAGATTTTTATTTGGTACAGCGGAACTACTTTGGGGTGGAAGGGTGTCTAATTTTTTTTTTTACACAAATTCCGTGATTTTCCGTACTATTTTTCTAGATATCAAAATAATTCAAAAACCAGTGTGTTAAGTATAGAATAAACTTGTTTACATACTTTTAATTTTCCTGCTATGAAAGAAAATTTGGCAATTTTTTTTTGCAAAAACTTCGAAAAAATCTTAAAATTGTTTTTTTTTTCGAGGACAGTACAATTTTATGAAGGAATCGATATGAATTCTAAGTTTTCCATTACATCGTAAAGATCACATTATTTAATTGGAAATCATCATTTCTAGAAATGATAATATTTTTTCCTAAGAAGAAGATATTTTAATATATATCCATTACTTAAAAAAGAGGTTCAATGTTTTTATCATAAGCTATTAAACCATAAGATATCGTAAGATATAATGTACCCTCCTACACCTTTCTTACACGACATTGGTTATAAAATTATTATTTTTGTTAAATTTTTATTCATTCGGTCATAGCTTGACTTACCAATTATCGATCAAAATCAATGAACTTAATTATTGTTCGTGTTTAGGTGCATACAATTTTTTTACTTTCCACACATCAACCTAAAATAATAAAATTTATATATCATTAGGTTTGTGGTTCAACTAAGGGGCCGTTCATAAAATACGTTCACATACAAGGGGAGAGAGGTCTTGCTGAGTGTGACAAGATGTGACAGAGGGGGATCTTCGGTAATGTGACGTTAAATTAATATTTCTTTCGACTATTTTTCTTTTTCAATTTTAATCATGATAAAAAGTCATTCATTTCGTATTTAGTAAATATTAAATTTATAGAAATTTGTACACTTTTAATTGAAATTTATCATATTCAGGGGGGGGGTGTCTTAGTTTTGTGATGAAATATTTCTAGGGGGGTCACAGAAAGTGTGACACAGCGTGACAATAGTGGGGAGGGGGGGTCAGAAAAAGCTTATTTTAGCATGACGTATTTTATGAACGGCCCCTAAATTAAAATTTTTCATTTTCCTTTAGATTCGTTTTCTACGATTGCTTAATTTAACAACGAACAGCTTTTATAATAATTGATTTTAAAAGTTTCAAAATGGTTTTACTGTAATGATAAATTGTTTTTCTCTGAATTTCCTTTGGTTTTTATACTTCATGGAATAGTTTCATTTTGTGCTTGTTTACTTTGATTTCAACGTAAAAGTAGTCAATGAGACGTTGCCGATATCTATAAATGAATTTCAAAAGTCATTTGAAGTCGTTCCACTTAATTCAATTGGCCACATTGTTGTAGTGTGTTTACAATCACTTTTCTTCCCATACAAATTCAATCAATGATTAAAAATCCAAGTCAATTGTTTCGATGTCTGCTGAAATCAAATAAAATTATGAAGATTACTTGGTAAATAATCTTATCTTAACATACTTAGCAATAGTTGGGGAAAAGTTGGGAAAATTAACTTTAGCATGACTTACAATTTTGTTATTTAGAAAGTGAGTGAATCTATGATCTCTTTAGAATCACCTGAATATAAGTTGGGAAACATTTTTGGGATCCAATTTACTACCTGATAAGATTAATCGCTACAGAAGCATATCTGTCCAATTGGAACTAGGAACAGATAATTAAAATAAGATTTTTTCGCTAATTTTGAGCAGTTATACTGTGTATACAATATATAGAATATATTGCGGTCCAATTTATGTAGTATAATTTAATATAATAATATATAAAAATCATATCATAGACATAAATTTGAACATGTTTCAAATTCAAATTTTTCAAATTTATGTTTATGGTATGATTTTTATATATAATTATATTATATTATACTACATAAATTGGACCGCAATATATTCTATATATTGTATACACAGTAGGAACATATAATCCTTTTAGGATATAGTCCAGTGGAACCTAGAAAGAATCCATAAAAACCGTAGATAAACTCCCAAAATATTTAAGAGCATTTAAACACGGCGTCCACAAAGACTATGTTGACATTTGTTGTATACTATCTTTAAAACAAGAAAGTTCCGCTTTAATATTTACATTCAAAATTATTGGAATTCAAGGTTTAAATCGTACACCCTAATTGCATTTTCGTATAATCTCGTCTGCAACCTTTGGTCCATTAGTTTTGGGTGAAATAATAAGTTCTTTCTATTACGATTCCATTGAAGCTTTATCTTCATATCAAACTGGTTTTCGTCCAATAAATTCCATTTGGTCGCATATTTGGTAGAGTAACCTTGTATTACAAACCAAAGGTATTTATCTACCTGGAAATTTTGTTATCTTTTTAAAATTGTAGTTTTTAGGCACAAAACTCGACATATTCAATACTATTAAAAGTGATGAATTCATAGGAAATGTATTCCTATGCGAATTGAAAATCTTTGTCAAATATCAAAAGTAAAACATTTCCTCAATGATATGGTTTGGCAGAACCTCTATTAGCCGCCACCACCACTTCTTGGTAAATTCCGGTTTCATATTAAAAACACTTAGTATATCAATTATTGGACAATTTTTAAAGAAATTTTTCATTAAGTTCTTCATGAAACTCAACTTTTTTTTCTTTTTACCTAAAAATAGTAGGGTTTTAATAAAATTGCTTAATTTGTTGCAGTAAATCAAAATTATACATACAGAGGCGGTGACTAAATCAGGAAATTCGGAGTCTGGATTCATGTAGACCTGCAGAACTTTAGGTAAATATCAAAAGATATCAAAATTTTGAAGCCCAGTTTGGCCCAATATACAGTATGTTCCGTTTTTCCTTCTATTTAAACTTCTTGACTTGGTACGTGGTACCAAAAATTATTTTTCTTAAATGCTTGAAGCTTATTTGGGAAAAATTATTTACAATGACGACAAATTTTCCAATCTACAAAAAAATTACAAAAATTTTCACAAATTTTTACCAACTTCTTGGATTCAATGAGTCATTGATTCCCTAGATTTTTTGATTCTTCGGATCTTTGGCATCTTGATTTGTAATCATACGCAAAATTCTTTGTAATGGAAAAGATCATGCAGATTTAGTCGTAGATGGGCCCGATTTAAAAAAAAAGCAGTCATTTTGTCTCTCTTACTCTTTTTTCGTGGGTAATAAAGAAACGAAAGCGATGAAGCTTTTGATTAATATGGTTTGACAGAACCTGTATTAGCCGCCACCACCAGTTCTTGACGAATTCCGGTTTCATATTAAGCACACTTAGTATATCAATTATTATTGGATATTAAAC
Organism: Sisyra terminalis; assembly: GCA_958496175.1. NCBI lineage: Eukaryota > Metazoa > Arthropoda > Insecta > Neuroptera > Sisyridae > Sisyra > Sisyra terminalis. The sequence goes on along the minus strand of OY292275.1, from coordinate 3,336,736 downwards.
ACACTTAGTATATCAATTATTATTGGATAATTTTTAATTACGTTCTTCATGAAACTCAACTTTTTTTTTCTTTTTATCTAAAAATAGTAGGGTTTTAATAAAATTGCTTAATTTGTTGCAGTAAATCAAAATTATACATACAGAGGTGGTGAATTTATCAGGATATTTGGAATTTGGATTCATGTAGACCTGCAGAACTTTAGGTAAATATCAAAAGATATCAATAGTTTGAAGTCCATTCTGACCCAATATACAGTATATTCCGTTTTTCCTTCTATGTAAACTTCTTGACTTGGTACGTAGTACCAAAAATTATTTTTCTTGAAAGCTGGAAGCTTATTTGGGAAAAAATATTTACAATGACGACAAATTTTCCAATCTACAAAGAAATTACAAAAATTTCTCAAAATTTTACCAATTTCTTGGATTCAATGAGTCATTGATTCCCTAGAATTTTTGATTTTTCGGATCTTTGGCATCTTGATTTGTAATTATACGCAAAATTATTTATATTGGAAAAGATCATGTAGATTTAGTCGAAGATGTGCCCGAATTAAGGAAAAAGCAATCGTTTTGTCTCTCTCACTCTTTTTTCGTGGGTTATAAAGAAACGAAAGCGATGAAGCTTTTGATTATTTAAGCATACTATCCCACAGTTCCAAAGGAACCGGAATTTTGCAAACAAATCCAGGGGAGCCTCTACAAATAATTGACTTTGGTACCACTGAAATAAATGATATTTAAAGAAATTTTGCTTAGAAATTTGGTATGTACTATTCTGCTCACCTTCTAAAGTAAAATCAACGTTTGGTAAAATATTTTGTCAGCGGTTTTAATAGTAAAATATTTTATGGGCTATAACGTTAAAAATCGGCTTGACTTTGAATTATAACCTTAATACTTTGTGTAATGTCGGTTTTAATATGCCAAATAATTGGAATACAAACAGTCAACAATATGAAACCGTCCGAATTTCAAAAGTCCATTGTTGGAGATATGACTTAATTGGTTTCCAAGAGCTTGGATTTTTTAATTTAATCTTTTTTTAAAATTTCATATAAAATTTGGCCTTTAAAAAATAATAACAAATTTCACAATAATTCATATTTTTTTTAATAAACGCATCCATTATCCATTCACCTATTGTTAGTTTAAAAAACTATACCAACATAAATTATGTTTTCCTTATTTTAACCTTCATCGAAAATTACGCGAAAATCTTTTTTATATTAAAATATTTTTCCCAAGAATAAAATCCATAAAACGTTGGCAGTTGGGGAGAGTCTAGTTTCCGTGGCGACAAAATATGACGACGGATTCTTATAAATTTGACCAAAATAAATCGAAAATTAAGAATACAAAAAGTCTCGTTTTCGCTTCGTTTACGTGCAAAAGAAGGTTTTCGGTCCAAAAATATCAATGTTATTTCTTATGGGACTAAAATGTTAACAAATATGTAAACAAACATGGTTACAATGTCAAAATTAATAATCATTTGAACGAAAACAAGACTCAGTACAACTGATTTCGTCTTTGCGTAGAAGATACTAACTTAATGAATATAATTTAAGATATAATAAAATAAAATAAAATTTTATTCCTATTGGTCAATTTTATTTAAAAACTTTTGGGTCCTTCTTAACATAATCCTCAATGACACACCATGTATTAAGATATTCAAAATTCAAAAATCGAAATCATAAACTGAAGATATATGTTGAAATAACATATCCTAAAACTGTACAATTTGCACTATGATGGTTTATTATACTTCCGTTTTTATAAAAAAACAATACACACATTGAACATAGTAAGAATATACCATCTATATATATATATATATAAAATAAAGTCGTGTTAGTTACACTATTTATAACTCAAGAATGGCTGGACCAATTTTTATGAAGTTTTCTATGTATATTTGGTAGGCATGGGAATCAGATATAAAGTATATTTTATATCTCTAGAAGATTAAGATGTCCCTCGACATCTTCTGCAAATTTTTACGCTTACTTGCCTAGATACTATTTGTAATCATTGATGTCTGTGATTTATTTTAATAAATCTAAAGTTAAAATGAATAGTTTTCTTATACTTTTTTTTGTTTTTTTTTTTTCTAGCCGAAAATGAATTATTTAAGAAAAAACAACAATCCCTGGACTTCGTTTGGAACATATGATTAAACAGGTAAACTTCTCAATAGGAATAATGGATTTTCGAAAACTAAAGTTTTCTATTTTCTAGGCGTTATTGGTTTGGAAAATTACCGTGCGAATATAATCACAACTAGTTGGTCTTCGTGTCGCTTGGTCGTAAGACGACCCTTTTGTAAATGAATTGCAAATTTATGCGTAGTTAATTAACTGCAACGCCCCACATCGCTGTTATCTCAGGTAAAAGCGCTGCTTGCCAGCCAATTGATTACACTTGGCTTAGGGATAATTGCATAGATATTCCCTGTTTCGATAACCTCTCGATTATCCTCCGTCTCGAAACTTGACATGTTGACGTTCGTCCATTCCACATCAGACAAACGGAATTTAAATGGGACAATTATAATTCTCGAGATTTTCATTGGCACTATACTTATCACGTTGCAATGGAAAAGTTCGCCGAAGATGTCGCACAATCGTTAGTGTCACTCAATCGCTTGCATCCGATGGAAATTCGCTCGAATATTTCGTAATTGCAAAATGTCATAACAGCAAGAAAACATGCATAGAAATCATATTTTATCGCACATATATTGACAACTTCAATAAGCTATTGAAAATTTTCATATCAGGGTTTGATATCTTTGCCTTCAAGAATCAGAAACGGGATTGGATGAGGGAGGTAGAGGTGGAAGAAAAAGGTCCGGTTTTCGATGAATTTGAAAGTTAAATTCGTTGCACGTTGGTCTGTTCGTTGTAAAACGGAAGGGTTGACGTGGAATGGAATGAGCATTCGGGGGAGTGATTTGCATGTGGCTGGTGCTTTTGTGTTGGACAGCCCTGGCGGGCGCTGCACCTGACACTGGCACTTATCGGCGTTGCTGCTGCTGCTGCTGCTACTACTGCTGGATCGGATGTTCGTTGGCGTCGCGACGCCTGTTTTATTCGCTCATATCTCCGATTCGAATTTCATTTCGACGCTTCAATCATGTGCTCGTCGTCGCCGAAACAAAATATTTCTATTCCAATATGACATACGGTGCATTTTATCAATGGAAATATTGGTAATTTTGTCATATGCGGGCTTTTTTCAAAAAAAATCGTAGGCACATAAAATTAGTGTTAAAATGTTCAGAACACTTAAAAATGCAATATTCCGGCGGCGGAACTCTAATTTTCTTCACAATTATTACAAAAAAGCCTAAAAAAGAATGCCATTATAGTAGACTTTAATAGACGTCAAAGTAACTGCTAAACGCATTTGCTTACAAGTACGCATGTGCAATAAAAACAAAGAGATGCAAAAATGACAAAGAGAACAAATATGAATTTAATTTGACAAAGCGCCCGGGAAAGTATAAAGTTAAATAATGTTGGGAAAATTATATTTTGATCGATTTATTCGCGAATTGAATTAAAACCAAAATAGAGAATGAGACGTTATCAAATTGTACCGGTGTATAAGTTAAACCATGTCAAATAAAATATATGAAATAATAATTCCAAACGTTATACGTGTTAAACTTTTCATGGTAATACCTGAATGCGATAATATCACATAATTTTCTGCATGCATAATTTCCTATTATGGTGAATTTCATATGAGTTCTGCTCAAAACTGAAAGCCTTTTTTGAAAAAAATTCGCAAAGTTCCCCTCGATATACGTATTACTTTTTTTATATTATTTTAACGAGTTTAAATTAATTGTTTTCAGTGTAATATGTTTTAAACGGAGAATTAAAAATTAAATCTGGCGTAAAGCAAAACTCGTGTTTAGTCTCGCAACGTAATATTATTGGTCTACCTTAAACTACCTAAGATTTAACAATAAAAAGATAAAAGGAACAAAATAAAGATGGACTTTTTTTGAATTCATGAATTTTTTTCAACTATAAAATTTTTACTAGTAATTTATATACAAATAACTATATGACAACGTCCCATTTTCTATTCTGTTTTTAACTCAATTCGCGAATAAATTGGCCCTCATAAAATTTAGCACTAAAGGAGAAATTAGAAGATGTTCGAGATGAATTAACAACCAAATACCGAATAAATTCGCGAATTGATTTAAAACACCATCATTACTTCGTATCAGATATTTTACTGTAATTTGGTTAACTTTTACTTTCCCGGGCGCTTTGTCAAATTAAATTCATATTTGTTCTCTTTGTCATTTTTGCATCTCTTTGTTTTTATTGCACATGCGTACTTGTAAGCAAATGCGTTTAGCAGTTACTTTGACGTCTATTAAAGTCTACTATAATGGCATTCTTTTTTAGACTTTTTTGTAATAATTGTGAAGAAAATTAGAGTTCCGCCGCCGGAATATTGCATTTTTAAGTGTTCTGAACATTTTAACACTAATTTTAGGTGCCTACGATTTTTTTTTGAGAAAAGCTGTCATATGGCAAAATTACCGAAATATTACCTAAAGTTGTCTCAATTGTAAAATCAAAATTCTCCGGTTGCAATTTCAAAAACTAAACGTTTATTTCAGAGTTTCAATTTTATGAAAAAAATTTTACTGTTCCTTATAAAGCTATAAATGGACTAATGAGTTCAGAATCGTAAATTTCCAGATAAATATTCGTGGATATCAAATTCAGGTAACCACTAGAGCTTACTTTACGATGCACCTTATACTATAGGCGACTTAGGTGGTATTCAAGCATTTTGATATTGTATACCACCTGGAAAATATTACGATATAAGACAAAAATGGCAAATCGGTTTATTTAACGGCTTTCTGGGAAAAACGGAGAGAGCTTTCCCGACAAAGCTCTCGCACATAATCTGTTTATTCAGTCGTAACCAAATTTACAAGCGGCTTTGTCTAACAATTCCCAGTCTGGCGTCGTCGGGGTGTACAAGCAAGTTGATATTTAGCTGGAGGATTCATGTTTTATTATTTCTCCAAACACGAAACGAATACTATAATATTTATCCTCTGTTTTTGTCGGGCGGTAATTCCACCTTCAACCAGAGAAAGATACCTGTGGTGTGCTTTCAAAAGCTTACCTCAACTTAAAGCTCACCTCCACCCACCCCCCCCACCCCCCCATCACCATACCTGTTAGTCTGATTGAATCATTTTGTGCGATTTTAAATTGAGGATTTCGTTTGAGTTTATTTATTTATTTATTTTTTGTTCGTCTCCACGGAATAAATCCGTCGGGTATTTACATTAAAATCGGATGTGACATATTCCCGGCAAAATAGGCAATGTTCTGACAGGTTTTTAAAAGTCGTTTTCCTTATACATATAGAATATGGAAACGATAAGAATATAATTTAATATGTGAATTAATAAATAAATTGAACTGCCAACGTTTCATGGATTTTATTCTTGGGAAAAATATTTTAATATAAAAAAGAAGCAATTTTCGTTGAAGATTAAAATAAGGAAAACATAATTTATGTTGGTATAATTTTTTAAACTAAGCGCCTTGGAAATTTGTCGATATAGTAGTTTGCCAATAGGTGAATGGATAATGGATGCGTTTATTAAAAAAAAAATGAATTATTGTGAAATTTGTTATTATTTTTTAATGGCTAAATTTTGTATGAAGTTTAAAAAAAGAATTAAATTAAAAAGTCCAAGTTCTTGGAAACCAATTATATTATATCCCCAACAATGGACTTTTGAAATTCTGACGGTTTCATATTGTTGACTGTTTGTATTCCAATTATTTGGTATATTAAAACCGACATTACACAAAGTATTAAGGTTATAATTTAAATTCGAGCCAATTTTTAAAGTTATTGTGATTAAAATAAGGAAATCAAGTCATTTATGTTAGTATAGTTTTTTAAACTAAGCGCCTTGGAAATTTGTCGATATAGTAGTTTGCCAATAGGTGAATGGATAATGGATGCGTTTATTAAAAAAAAGAAACGAATTATTGTGAAATTTGTTATTATTTTTTAATGGCCAAATTTTGTATGAAGTTTAAAAAAAGAATTAAATTAAAAAATCCAAGTTCTTGGAAACCAATTAAGTCATATCCCCAACAATGGACTTTTGAAATTCTGACGGTTTTTTATTGTTGACTGTTTGTATTCCAATTATTTGGCATATTAAAACCGACATTACACAAAGTATTAAGGTTATAATTCAAAGTCAAGCCGATTTTTAACGTTATAGCCCATAAAATATTTTACTATTAAAACCGCTGACAAAATATTTTACCAAACGTTGATTTTACTTTAGAAGGTGAGCAGAATAGTACATACCAAATTAATAAGCAAAATTTCTTTAAATATCATTTATTTCAGTGGTACCAAAGTCAATTATTTGTAGAGGTTCCCCTGGATTTGTTTGCAAAATTCCGGTTCCTTTGGAACTGTGGGATAGTATGCTTAAATAATCAAAAGCTTCATCGCTTTCGTTTCTTTATAACCCACGAAAAAAGAGTGAGAGAGACAAAACGATTGCTTTTTTCTTAATTCGGGCACATCTACGACTAAATCTACATGATCTTTTCCATTACAAATAATTTTGCGTATAATTACAAATCAAGATGCCAAAGATCCGAAAAATCAAAAATTCTAGGGAATCAATGACTCATTGAATCCAAGAAATTGGTAAAAATTTGAGAAATTTTTGTAATTTCTTTGTAGATTGGAAAATTTGTCGTCATTGTAAATAATTTTTCCCAAATAAGCTACAAGCATTCAAGAAAAATAATTTTTGGTACCACGTACCAAGTCAAGGAGTTTAAATAGAAAAAAAAACGGAACATTCTGTATATTGGGTCCGAATGGGCTTCAAACTTTTGATATTTACCTAAAGTTCTGCAGGTCTACATGAATCCAAATTCCGAATATCCTGATATATTCACCGCCTCTGTATGTATAATTTTGATTTACTGCAACAAATTAAACAATTTTATTAAAACCCTACTATTTTTAGATGAAAAGAAAAAAAAGTTTAGTTTAATGAAGAACTTAATTAAAAATTATCCAATAATAATTGATATACTAAGTGTGTTTAATATGAAACCGGAATTCGTCAAGAACTGGTGGTGGCGGCTAATAGAGGTTCTGCTAAACCATATCATTGAGGAAATGTTTTTCTTCTGATATTTGACAAAGATTTTCAATTCGCAAAGGAATACATTTCCTATGACTTCATCACTTTTGATAGTATAGAACATGTCGAGTTTTGTGCCTAAAAATACAATTTGCGAATAGCATCGTTTTTCTATTACCACTTAAGCAAAAGCTTTTGTGGCATCGCATTTAATGCATGTCGAAGCTTTCAAAGCAAACTCTAAGGAAATATCAGTGTTTTGAGGGATTTAAAAATTAAATCGGGCCCATCTACGACTAAACCTACATGATATTTTCCATTACAAATAATTTTTCGAATCAAAAAATATAGGAAATCAATGACTCATTGAATCCAAGAAGTTGGTAAAAATTTGTGGAAATTTTGTACTTTTTTTGTAGATTGAAAATTTTGTCGCCATTGTAAATATTTTTTTCCAAATAAGCTACATGCATTCAAGAAAAATAATTTTTGGTACTGCGTACCAAGTCAAGAAATTTAAATAGAAGGAAAAACGGGACATACTGTATATTGGGTCAGAATGGGCTACAAACTTTTGATATCTTTTGATATTTACCTAAAGTTCTGCAGGTCTAAATGAATCCAGACTCCGAATATCCTGATATATTCACCGCCTCTGTATGTAAAATTTTGATTTACTGCAACAAATTAAGCAATTTTATTAAAACCCTACTATTTTTAGATGAAAAGAAAAAAAAGTTTAGTTTCATGAAGAACTTCATGAAAAATTTCGTTAAAAATTGTCCAATGATTGATATACCCAGTGTGTTTAATATGAAACCGGAATTCGTCAAGAACTGGTAGTGGCGGCTAATAGAGGTTCTGCTAAACTATATCATTGAAGAAATGTTTTTCTTCTGATATTTAAGAAAGATTTTCAATTCGCAAAGGAATACATTTCCTATGACTTCATCACTTTTGATAGTATTGAATATGTCGAGTTTTGTGCCTAAAAATACAATTTGCGAATAGCATCGATTTTTTATGGCTATTTAAACAAAAGCTTCTGTGGCATCGAATTTAATGCATGTTGAAGCTTTCGAAACAAACTCTAAGGAGATATCAGTGTTTTGAGGAATTTAAAAATTTGAAATTTGCGATATCGACGTGGAAAACGAAGAACGTGGAAGACCACCGAAAAAGATTTTAAACATCAACTTGTACGAATCATTGGATGAGAATGATAGTTGAGAATGTATATTTGAAACAACCATTAACGCAAAAAATTGTACGTAAAATTAAGACGCCCATTCTATGTTAGCAATTCACTTTTGAAATTTGGAAAAGATAACTACGTAATATTTTGGTGTTTTTTTGTCGTTCAAGAGTTTTGGAAAAAAAATATTGCTCGCATATTTTCCAGGTAAACCCTATGTAGTGCTAACTTAACGTTTATAGCTTTTCTATAAATATTAAAATTTTGATTTTTTTTTGTACAACTAATTGGTGTTTTTTGTCGTTTGAAACTTCAAAAAAAAATCTTCAAAACTTCAATATTTTCTCGGTAAATACTGTTTAAATTAAAAGCTCTATTTGAACATTTCTCTAATATTGAAGCTTTAAAACTTATGAAAGCAAGCGACGAATAGTATATATACGAGTGATATAACTATTTCGTTCAAAACTCTCGATTGATAAAAAACCCGAATTAATGGTGGAAAAACTTATGGAAAATTCAATAATTTAAAAATAACCCAATTTGAGCTTTTTCTTTAAACAGTTTTTGCCGAGAAAATATGAAAGTTTCGAAGCTTTTTCGTTCGGAACTTTCAAACGACGAATTAATGGCGCTAAGAAAAATCGAAATTTCAATATTTTGGAAATATTGAATGGGCAAATATTAAAGTTAAGAAGATTTTTCTTTCGGAACTATTTGGTATATGTTTTATTGAGCTTTTTTTTTAAATGGCTTTTCCGGGAAAATATTAAAATTATGAAGATTTTTGTTTTAGAACTCTCGAACGACAAAAAACACCAACTAATGGCGTAAAAAGCGAAATTTTAATATTTATAGAAAAGCTCCAAATGTCAAGTTAGCACTACATAAGGTTTTCCATGAAAATATGCAAGCGACAATTTTATTTTTCCAGAACTCTTGAACGACCGAAAAACCCCATATAATATTTCGTAGCTATTTTTTCCCAATTACAAAAGAGTAGTGCTAACTTGATGGATATAATATTAAGTGATCTTGCTGCACTGTAATTCCCCTGGTTACACAAAAAAATGAGTGCAGAAAATGATTGAGGAAATCAATTTGGGAATAATTTCCCATCCGGTTTACTCCCAAAACTTAGTTTCTTCAGGTTATTACTTATTTGCGTAGATAGCTACAGCAAGAGTCTAGTTATCGTGGTAGAGGCATTTTTAAGAATTTTTTGTTACCTTATGCTTTTTTATAATTATAAAGTAACCGTTTTAGAAAAAGAAATTTGAGTAAAAAATTGTATAAATTCTCAATTCAAGCATTGAAAAATCTCCCATGAAAATTTCTTCCACAATCTTCAACCAAAAAAGAATCAATCGATTAATCATTCTCCGCAAGTGTCAGGCCATTGAAAATGACGTTTATCTGTTAGTTTATATTAATCACCGATGTATCATTTTTTTTTTTGTCGATGTTAAGAAAGACAATGGCGCAGCAACATATTACCATAGATTGTGCCGAGAGAGAGCTTTTTGTGTTGTCGGAGCCGAATGAAGATGGATTCTGAACGAGAAACGAGCAAACGCTTGAGCAAGCTTTCGCAATAAAGGTTCCAGAAACATTTTCAGAGTCCTCTGATTCATAAGCTATGATAAATTGCAATAAAGAGCGCAGCTAAGAAGCTATTGTCTCGGAAAATGCACGCTTCTCTGCGCTGTCAAATTGCTTAGTGAGGAAATAGAAATTTACTATGGGAAACGTAAAAATGAAAACAAAACAAAATGAGTAAAAAAAGCGTCATAAATATAATAATGCAAGGCGTTTTTACATTTGTTGTTTCCACAGTGGAAGATTAAGCTTCTCTGATACTACCGGGAAGAACTTGCGAGAGAACAATGCACGAGAGGTGAAATTATATTGAAAATGTATTTAATTCCTTACGGATTACGACGATATGGTTTGATATCCCGTTACGATATTTATAAGGCATTGTGAATGCCAGTCGAGGATTTTCCGAGGCTCGTATTTCATTAATTCATATATGTGAATGAAAAGTGTTTCGTTATTAAACGAATCGGCCTCGTGAAAAGATCTTTTAAAATTAAACATTTAATATTTTCTTGCGTCTTTCAATAAGCACAATGATTCGTAGTTGTTGAATGGAAAGTTTTCATCGAAGATCACATAAAAAGAATTTATTTAGTCAGTATGTATAGTAGACTGATTAAAAAAAAATGATGATTTTTTTTTATATCGAAAATATTGTTGGGAATGACTAAAAAAATCCTGTGGAAGTTTAAGCTCTTAATATTAAGAGGTGCCGCATCGCAAATTTCGATTTTCCATTTAAATAACATGGGAACAATATTCTCTTGCACTTTGGAATTTTATAGCTCATGGTTGGTGACAATATTTCGGAATGACCAAGGTATATTCTTGTAGAAAATTGAACGATCTACAAAAAAGGTCTCAGACAAGTTTCTGATATATTTATTCCTTCAAAAGTTATTCGAGGTCAAAGTTGAACTAAAGAGAAAGTTTATTATTTTTTCAATTTTTTGACGCTACCATCAATTTTTTGTAGAGCACTTTTTTTTCTATAACTTATCTCCATGAAAGTTTTTGATATTTTTCACCGGTCCTAAGTTATTTAATTAAAATAAAAAAAATAATTTTTATGTTAAAAATATAATAATTCAGGGAATTTTCAGTTCAATGCAAATAACTTAGGACCTGTGAAAAATATAAAAAACTTTTATAGAGATAAGTTATAGAAAAAAAAGTGCTCTACCAAAAATGTCCTTTAAAATTTTCTCATAAAATTGATGATTGCGTCAAGAAATTGAAAAATTATTAAAATTTCTCTTGAGGTCAACTTTGACCTCGAATAACTTTTGAAGAAATAGATATATCAAAAACTTGTTCGAGACCTTTTTTGTAGATCGTTCAATTTTCTACAAGAATATACCTTGGTCATTCATTTCGAAATATTGTCGTCACCAACGTGAGCTATAAAATTCCAAAGTGCAAGAGAATATTGTTGCCATGTTATTTAAATGGAAAATTGAAATTTGCGATGCGGCACCTCTTAATATTAATATTAAGAGCTTAATCTTTCACAGGATTTTTTTCTGTCATTATCAACAATATTTTCGATATAATTAAGATTAAAAAAATCAACATTTTTTTTTGAATCAGTCTAATGTACAGGCTTGAAATTTTAGGGTATTGCACTTTCAAAAGTACTTCTCATTTGTAATATCCTTGTTTTCCCTGAAAAAATGTTAAATTAACTAAATTTCATTACAATAATCAATTGAGATGTTTAAACTTGTCCCTAAATTAGTTCTTTTCATAGAAAATTCGATTTATATCCAGAAAATAACGCCTTGATTTGGGAAAAAAGCACTTCGTCTACATTTGTAGGAAGAAATGGTTTGACTCCCTTCCTTCAAGCCATTTAAATTCTTCCGAGATAATTCTAAAACTAATAAATCCGTTAAAGTAAAAGTGTTTATATTGAAATTGAATTTTATATACCTTTTCAACATTTATCTTGATAAAACCTTCCCCTTCAAGCTATACTTTGCTCGGAAATTTGTTTAGTTTTTTGGCTTATAATAAATGAAAAAGGGACCCAGGAATCTTAATAAGTCAGAGGCTGTAGTATTGAGGTTCTCCAAACCTTATCCTGGGGAACCGTATGGGAAAAAAAGCGTCAAGCTCCTCTAAAATTAAAATAATGGTACTACTTCTGTATTAAGGCTTAAAAAAATGGAGTTAATTACCTTGAAAATTTCGGTATTCGCATAGATTAGGTACATCAGCGTAGATCAGAACCTTATGGACCAATTTATTTGCGAATTAAATTAATAAAAAATAGTGGCAAATGTAACGTTGCCAAATATAAAAGTTTCTAAAAGGGGAATGAGCCGATTTTATTGCATTTCCAATGGATTTTAATTGAATTTTTAGCCTCGAAACTGCATTTCTATTTATATATTGTCAAATAATATCCCAATTTCGGTGAAAAAAATTGTTTACCGCATCTTATTTTGATAAAACAATGTGCAATAAAAGATTTAGATAATATACCTTGTGTGAATATTTTTATGATAAGTAATCGATTTTCTGAAAAATTTAATTTAGCTGAAATAGGAGGTGGTAATTAAATTATATGCCTTTGATTCGGGAAAAGACACTACGTCCGTAGTAGATTTAGGAAAAAAAGATTTGATATTTTCCTTCCAAAGCATCTTAATCATCTGGTGGGATATCTTAAATTAATAAATCATTGTATTAAAAACGTTTAATAAAATAAAGCCATATGCATTTCTTTGATAAAACCTACCCTTAGCAGATTCAAGCTCCTACGGAATTAATCTTGGTACTTCTTCTGCGTTATGGCATGCAAAATATAGAATCATTTTGAAAATTTGTAAATCCAAATGATTTTAGGTCGAAAAGCTCCCTGGTTTGTCAAAGCTTGGGCCTGAGATAGTCAAGTTTCCGCAAACCCTTAAAAGTGCGAAAATGTCTTCGCCTAGTAAAACTAATATGGCCACCACTGGAAAACTAAAAACAATAAAATTAAAATAATGATGAATTTGACTACCAACAGGTTGCGGTGATAGCAAAAAAAAAAGCAGAATTAAAAAAAATAATCAAGCGACCAGTGCTGGACCGACTGAATTGGGTTTGTGAATTTTTTTTTTTTTGTGATAAATGGAAAGATCATATATAAGTTTTATAGCAAAACTATTTTTTATTTTTTTATTTTCGCAATAATTTAAAAGTTATTTCAAAATAAAAATTAATTTTTGAATTTTTTGAATCTAGTACCGAAAACACGCCGACAGCTCCCGAACAAACACGAGCGCGTGTGACGTCCTAATGTTAGTTGTCAATGATTGCAGTTGATACAGAAATAATAAGTACAGTGTTTTGATTGATTTAATTCTGTTGTGATAGTTAAATATTGAAATTTATATTGAGCATGTCGAACCTTAAAAGTTACTGTTCTTGTTTTGTACCATTATGAACGAATACTACAAAAACAACTCCTAACGAAATGTTTTTAAATGTTCCCCAAGATGGCAAACGTCGAAATAAATGGTTTCAAGCAGTGCAGGAATATTATCAGACTTTGCCTTTATAAATCATTTATCACACATAGCTAATTGGAATCAACTAACGACTCGTTTTTTAGCAATAAATTTTCAATATTATTGTCTAGTCACGTGTAATAGCTGTAAACGCTGTATTGTTATTAAATAGCTATAACATTATTACGTCACAACTATGGTGACCATTCATGGCGCGTTTATAGTCACGTGATTTTTTTTTAAATTTTATCAATTTTTAATCGTTTATAATTAATTGAAAAATTTTTTTTTTTAAGTTTTTTGCATTAAATATCAATATTATTAATAATAAAGTTTTAAAATACATGAAAAAAATCAATAATTTTTTTTTCAAATTCCCAATTGGACTGACCCCAAAGTGATTTTCCAAGTGTCTTTTTTCGAAATTAATAGACAAGAAACTTTGCTAAGCACAGTTTTTCCATTCTCATGTTTTATCATTTAACTGAAGTCGTTATATTTATATTTTGAATCAACAAAAGTTAAACATTTTACATCACAATATTTTTTTATTGCTGCGTATTACGTGGCAAACTTTTATTTTTTTTTGGTTCGTTTTTAATAGAGTGAAAAATGTGGGAAAATAATAAGTTTTTATTGGTCGTAGGAGGGTGGAGAAAAAGTCGCATAAAACGCAGAAGAAAAACTTCTTGGTATATATATGACGAGAAGATGAAGAAGAAGAAGAATAATACGAAGGAGAAAAAAAAAACGCGCACTTGAAATGAAGTAACTATAAAACCAAGTGGTGCTTGGTTTTGTGTCGCGTTTGGCCTTAAGTAGACTTGAGTGTCACAAGGGGTTGAGTCGGGTGCCCACAGGGGTGGTGATGGCGATGGGGGTGTGCAAAAACTAAGTTATCGGTTCCGTCTTTTGCATGATATAGGGACGCGCTAAGAATAACAATTTAATCCATTTTCCATCGTATTGCTCGTCATGTGTTTTGGGAATTTTATTCCCAACTCTCATTTCAATCACCTCGCGAGCATATCCTGTGGGAAACCTTCACGTGCCCGCCCGCCTGTTTCGCGGCTATGCTAACCCACGTGTTGTGTACGTAGGTAGGTAGGTACAACACGTTGAACTTGTGTGATTAGACCGTTGGATTTTTCTGCGAATTTTTTTTTGGAAAATTGAAAGATTATGAAGTAAAGTTTCCGCCCGACTCGCGCCGGATTTCCTTCGTGGCAAACGAAAAGTTGCGGTCGATAACGCGAGCGCGTCGATCGTAAATTATTTCGAATCGTTCAATAAATCTGGACCAGATGAAATTCATCATTTCTTAATGGGCTTGTGTTTCATTTAATTCACGTTGTTATCGAATGATATATATATATATAATTTAGCGGAGCTTTTTTAAAATAAAAATCCTATAAAATGTTTTATAGTTTGTGCAAAATCTAATTCAAAAACTTCAATTACTTTTCGCAGTCGTTAAAAGCGATAAACTTGAGAGAAAAAAACACGTAACTACTTTAAAATAAGTATAAATTCAACATTAATGTTGTATTGGAGTTGAAGTTAAGTAATTATTCGAGCAAAAAAATGTTGAACTCTTTTTTAATTTTATTGCATTATTATTACTTCTCCTATTAAAATATTTTGCCATTATTGTGCAAGGAATAGATCGAAATATATTCTTCTATGCTATGACCTTTTATTTTTCGATCTAGGCCAGTGTATCCCAACTTTTTTGTGTTAGCAGCCTTCTTACAACTCTCAGATTGTCCCGAATATGTCCCGACTGTCCCAGTTTTGAATTGAATTCCTTTAATTAGCCTCATTTTGAGAAACACTGGTTTGACTTGGTTTAGTGCTAGTGATAAGGGTGGTTTTCTAAATTTTCAATGATTTCTTTGCAGGGCTTAAATCTATAAGTCTTTCGTATACCTCAAACTTGAAGGAAAATTTTAATTGCTTAGAGCTTTGAACATTTGAGAATGTTTTAGTTACAAGTCAAACAAAAAATAACTTTTCCTCGATTATTAAGTATACAAGATATTGGTGCAACAATTATCTACAAGAATTATTATTTTTTAAAGCAGTGATTCCCAAAGTGGTCTATATCGACCCCTAGGGGTCTACGTCAGCGAAAAAAAATTTGGGGGTCCATGAAATGAAAATGGGGGTCCACGATAGTGGATCTCAACACATACACTGATAGTACCTATTTACTAACATCATACTATCTTTTAATATCAAGACATATACATTATTTATAAAAGTACCTATGAAGTTATAAAAGTACCTATGTTTTTACTTTAAGGTCTTAATGCTAAACTTCACTGTAGTTAGAATTTTACAGGAAATCAATATCAGGTAAGTAGGAGGTCTACCCAACACGGAAAAACATGGCAAGGGGTCTACGACACAAAAAAGTTTAGGGAACTCTGTTTTAAAGCATTTCCCATTGAGAAAATAATTTAATCTTTACCGATAACTTTTAAAACTTGTGTTGAAACTTTTAATGATCCTGGACATGGTTTTGAACCAACGAATTGTTTGAAAAATTGTGAATCCTCTGACTGACTTTCAACTGACTATCCAACAATCATCCTTGAGATCTAAAATTTTGAAAGAAATGTAAAATTACAGCTTCACTTTTCAACGAATCTTAAAAAAATTATCCCTAAAACAATTGATTGATTTGTAGTTCCAGAATAATAGATCAATTTTTATAAAAGTTTATTTTTTAATAGTACTTTAGTAGTGAAGACATCAAAACAGAGGTTGGAATAGTTGTTAAATTACAGCAAATAAAGACTAATTTTTAAAAAAAAAAATTATTTTGGTGTAGATAAAAGTATTGAGATGAATTTGCAAAAGTTTGCAACAAGCTTTATCGAAAAATGAATCTGTAATCTTTCATACTGGAAAGCAAAAATTAAGACAATTTTTAAAATATTTTTTGATATACTTGTCAATTGTCGATATCTTCATTACCGATAAAATAAACAAAGCGGGTAAATTTGGAAAAATGTATATAACTAAACGATTTTAAATTATTTTGAAACAATAAAATTATATGTTCGAAGAGCTTTTACAAGAAAGCTTTAGTCTCTAGTAATTTTATGCTTATATTTATGTTCTTACTAAAAAATAAATCAAAAATTTATAATAAGAAAATAAAATTTTGAATATTTCAATTGCTGTAGTATACATATGTACTAGTGTATAAGATTTTATACCTCAAAAAAATTGAACTTTTAATACTCATAATAATTGTAATTAAAATTATTTGATTGAAATAGATTAATAGTAAATTTTAACCTAAAGTGAAATCTTATTTTCTTTGAAAAGAAAAACAACTTTGAATTTCCCTCAAACGGCTATTTCAAATCTCGCGTTTTGATTGGTTGAAATGAAGCTTTGAGTCATTAATGTAAATCATAATATGACTAAAAGCTTTTAGAATATTGCCACTGAAAAGTTAAGAAAGAACTATAGCATTTATATCGACGATTTTTCACCGAAAAAAAATCAATTTTTGTAACTTCAACTAGAAGTTAGTTGATATTTATTAAATCTCAAAATGCTTTATGTTTAAAAATTCTATGTTTTAGAAAGTATATTTCATCCTGTAATTAGTTTTTGATAGTAAGTTTATATTTGACAAAGTTTTTGAAATCTTCATAATTAAGAGTTAAATTCTTCAATATTTGAACCGTAAAACTAGTAACTTTTGGAAATTTCCCAGATAAGAAAATTTAGCTCACTAATTAAAAAAATCATTTAGTCAAAGATTTTTTCTAAAATGTCAATAATTTTCAAAAATATCAGCAATAACGTAACACGATTTTTGAAAAAGTAAATTTTTGAATATTTTCAACCTTCATTTTCACGTTAACCATGGCACATACAGGAAATTATTAGAGAATCTTTTTTGTAGGAAATATCTTCAGCTTTCATTTTAATAATAACTATTTTATTTGTATCTAGCACGGTTCAAAAGTTATAATGAAAAAAGAAAGTCTTTTTTGGAAAATTCAATTTGCGGAATACGCGGCGCCTCCTGGTGACAGAATTTTTTGGTGGAAATCATGTTTCGAACTTAATCTATCAATTAATAAAAAAATTGACTTCTACGTTTTTTTTTGGAGAGTTCCCTAATAAATTTCACTTCCTCAACTGTACTAGAAAGTACTAGATATATAAGTCAATGATTTATTAAATAATTTTCTGCTTTTTCCAATGCAAACAACGGGAATTTACATAACATTGATTAACTTGAAAATTTGGACTATTATTAAATTGATTTAAACAAGTTAATCATAAGTTAGACTTGATCTTTTCAGATCAATTGAAGATCTATCAATCGATTTTTGCTGAAAAAAAAATGTCATAATTTCGCAAATATGCTGTTTGACAGATATGCATACGCCGATCTAATTAGGTAGCCTTGACGAGATCGAGTCGGCTTTGCAATTGACAAGATGGCGATTTGACTGGATTTGACATTTGATTGTGTTTCATTAATTATTATTTTTTTTTGCAATTAAATATAATTCAATTGAAGTGTAAACTTTTTTATGATTATTATTGCTTTTCCTGGATGACATAGTGTTTGTGTGTGTATATGTGTGTGGATTTGGAACTATTGGATAATTGCATCATCCTTCCACCTGTGGCTGAGATGTCAAATTGGAGCAGAGTTGCTGATGAAAACTGCAGTCAAGCTAAGATGCATGCTTTTGTCAACTAATCCTTTTTTTATGTTTCAGCTAGAGGATAATTGTTTTGAGCCACAAAAATGTATTGATTTCCATGTATTTTCCGTACACGTGCGCGGTTTCCGCGGCATCTTCGGGACTCCAAACCCGTTCGTTTTTGGAGTCTTGAGATGCACCCTCGATAGGTATTGGAGATCAGGGTATCAAATGATACTAAGAACCAGGCCAAATCCTGATTGCAACTAAAGGTAGTGTATTTTTTTTTCTACTTTGGTTGGTGGCTCAGGACAATTGTCTTATTTTTTCCATCAAGGGGTAGGTAGGCTGGTAAGGGCGCTAAGTCTCTGGTTAGGTTGTTAGGTAGGACTACTAATTATTATTTTTCTTCCGTTTTTTTTTCTTTTTTTGATGCCCTTCTGGCATCCATAAATTCACGGTTGGTTCGCGAGTGTTGGAATTGATCAAGATTACAAAGAATGAAGACTTTTCTGCCACCTGAAGTTCTGAAGATGATTTTCCGGTAATAACTTTCTAAAAAATAATATAATTCGTAAATTTTAAATATACTTTCTTGATATTTTATAGGAGAACGAGTTCCTTGAGTTTTCTATGAAGAATATTCAAGAAATCCTCAATCTTTTGACTTGTTTTATGTGGAAATTGCAAGACATTCTTTGAAAAGGTAATAACTAATGGTAAAATTATAAATGGTATGGCTAAAAGTATTTCAAATTTTTTAGACAAATGGTCATTATATCAAGATGTGAAGGTTATTGCGTTGATCCACCATATACCTACAATAGTATTGGAATATAAATTCTTCCAAGAATTTATCCAGAAAATATATAAGAGCTTTATTTTCTTCAATGAAGGGACATTAACTTAAGCCTTGACAACCGAATTTAAAGTATTGATGAAGAGGAAAAATTTTAAATTTCAAATAAAAGTCTTCCAACGTATCAGCAATGTTCATGAATCCCTGACAAATTTGCGAAGAAAAACTGATATACTTTATTCTAATTATATCAAGAAATCTTACATTTAACTAGTTATTGATACAAGGAAACACTAATATTGGAATATAAAATTTTTCAAGAAGTTATCCAGAAAATATTTAAGAACTTTATTTTCCTCAAAGAATGGGGCACTAACTTAAGCCTTGACAACCGGTTTTAAAGTATTGATGAAGAGGAAAAATTTTAAATTTCAAATTGCATTGTTCATGAATCCCTGACAAAGGGTCTAGCAGGATCCACATGGCGAGTTGACCCCCAAGTAGGAACCTATGTTGAAATTTATAATAATAATAAAACTTTATTTCCTACAATTAATTTACACGTGCAAGTTTACAAATTTAAAATTTTATTTACTTATCTTAACATTTTTGTTTAACTTAAAAGTTTCTTCTTGTGTTTACCACAATATTTTACCTTTTAACTTTTGCTACTCATTTCCCTTTCCTTTATTTTTTATTTTTTTATTTCATTATAGGGGTGCCCTTTTAAGGGGGGGGGGGAGAATTCAAAAACTCCCTCTGTCATCGTTAAAAAAAGATAAAAAAACTTTTTAAGAAAAAAAAAATATGTTCTAAAAGTAAGTAAAGTAAAATATAATTTGTTAGATATTAACAATTAATAGGTTAATCTCAATTAAGTAATAAACAATTTTTTTTTCTTTTATTATATTAGCCCACGTTTTATTCTTTTGTGTTTATAGCTACCTTGATCGTAGTGTAGGTCTTTTAGTATGTCCTTATCAGCTATATTTCCCCGCTCATAAAATTTTTTGGCATATTTTTTAATGTGCGTTTTTATAAAGTCTATTTCTAGATCTTCGTGCAGTTTTTGGCCCCCAAATAGGAACCTATATTGAAACTTATGTCAAAATATCGGCTTGATATACAAACACATTTTATATACTTTTCGCAACCCAATTCCTCTTTGACCTGGAGATATGGGCCAAAATGTCCCCACCCCGCATGGCTTGTTTTCAAAGTTATATATCTCAAAAACCAATTAAGCTAGAGAAGTGAAACCAACGCGAGGCTTTAGATTATTTTACAGAGTATATCATATATTTTTTTTGAAATTTTTAGAAAAAAAAAAATACACAAAAAAATACAAAAAACAAATGAAATATATTTTTTTTATGTGTTCTCTGAAAATGACAATCACGAAAAAAATATATTTTATGCTTCTACTAGAGCATTATAAGTCATAAAAATTGCGTGAAAAAATAGTTGGTGCAACACCTTGAAAAAAAATGAAATGTGATTTACGCGTAATAATATACCTCGGTTTTTTTTTTCGAAGTGTTCTGCCAACTTTTTTTTCACAAAACTTCAATAAAAAATAGGCCACATATTGGAGCAAAACATATATTATTTTCATAATTTTGTGACGATAATTTTTTTTTTATTCTTATTTTTATAAAATTAAACACTAGTTGTTTTTTTTTTCTTTTGGGATCAATTATTTTTATCTTAAAAGTAATCATCTTAAGAGTAAATATAGAAAAAACAAAAAAACTAATAAAAAAATATTTTTTTATGTTTCCTTAGACTTACAATTATGAAAATAATATATTTTTTGCTCCTATTTGTGGTCTATTTTTTTTTTGAAGTTTTGTAAAAAAAAAATTGGTGAAACACTTCGAAAAAAAATAAAACGTTGGTATGCTACTATGCGTAAATCACATTTTATTTTTTTTCAAGGTGTTCCACTATTTTTTCACGCAATTTTTATGAGTGATAGTGCCCATGTAGAAGCATAAAATATATTTTTTTCGTGATTGTCATTTTCAGAGAACACAAAAAAATTATTTCATTTGTTTTTTGGATTTTTTTGCATATTTTTTTTTTCTAAAAATTTCAAAAAAATATATGATATACCCTGTGAAATAATATAGAGCCTCGCGTTGGTTTCACTTCTCTAGCTTAATTAGTTTTTGAGATATATAACTTTGAAAAATAGCCTTGCGGGAGGGGGGACCTTTTTGCCCATATCTCCAGGTCAAAGAGGAATTTGGTCGCGAAAAGTATATAGAATGTGTTTCTATATCAAGCCGATATTTTGACATAACTTTCGAGATAGGTTCCTATTTGGGGACCAACTCGCCATGTGGATCCTGCTCGACCCTTTCCTACAGTTATTGATACAAGCAAATATTTAAGGGTGGATCACCGTCAGAACGTAAAAAAAAATGACTTTTTTAAAACTGCTGCCATTTTTTTAGGGATACTAAAAACGGTTTTCGGCATGTAAAAGTTGAAGTTTTGAACTATTTTTTCTCTTAATTTGTCCCGATATGTCTCCCCCCCCTCTCCCTTTTACAGTGCTTTGAAAAAGGGTCCTCAAAAATGAGGAGGCAAACGAGAGACAAGTTTTCTCGGAAACCGGAAGTCGGATCATAATTTTCCAAAGAATGTAGGTGTTGGTAATGCGTCTTCTTGGTACTGAACCTCGAAAATCCGAAAAAAGTGGAAAATTCACAAAATGGCGCGACTTTGAAAAAAAAGTTAAAAAAAACGATCTTTTTTTGGACCTTTCCCCCTTTCCCACTTTGGGGGGGGAGGTTTGGCAAATTTCAGAGGTTCAGTACCAAGAAGACGTGTTGAACTAAAACATTCTCCATTTTCAAGTCAATCCGTCGGATAGTTTCTGAGAAATCTTGTCTCCCAGTTTTAAAAAGTTGATTTCGAGAAAAACGCATTTAAAGTTTTTTTAAGATATTTTTTTATGTTATTATCAATTTATTCAATTTTTATCAGTGAAAATACATTAGTCAGCTATTGCAATCCTTTTAACACGTTATTCTTGAATGTTATAAGAAGACATTTATGGGAAAAAAAAAATCGATTTTTTTTTTCTGACGGTGATCCACCCTTAAATAACATGGGAACAATATTCTCTTGCACTTTGGAATTTTATAGCTCACGTTGGTGACAATATTTCGAAATGACCAAGGTATATTCTTGTAGAAAATTTAACGATCTACAAAAAAGATTTCCGACAAGTTTTTGATATATTTATTCCTTTAAAAGTTATTCGAGGTCAAAGTTGAACTAAAGATAAATTTTAATATTTTTTCAATTTTTTGACGCAACCATCAATTTTATGAGAAAATTGTATAGGACATACTTTGTAGAGCACTTTTTTTCCTATAACTTATCTCTATAAAAGTTTATTGATATTTTTCACAGGTCCTAAAACAACCCAACAATCCACCCTTAAACAAGAATCACCGATAAATGCTATAGTTGAAGATTTTTTATAAATCACGCCTAAAGTTAATTATTCCAATTCAAACCGAGCCAAATTTTGCTTTAAAATTGATGATTTTTATTGTAAGACCGAAAAAAGGAAAAATTTTTAATGAAAAAGAAATTTTCATTCTTTTCGAGCCGCAATTGTATTGAAGCTTTTATTTTCCGAACGATTATTGGTTTCATATTTATCCAATAAAAGTTTTTCTGTTGAAAATAAAAGCTTGGTGGGTGGTTGGATGATTAAATTCCGAGCTTAAAGCTTCGATTGTCTTCAGAGAATTTCTTGCAGTTTAAATAACAAATAATCACTGACAGATTAGTTTTCATTGGTTTCTAGTACAAACTTTGTTTGAAATTTTATTCTTTTAACTTTTTATTTGTATTGTATTATTTCTTCTTGATTGTTTTAAATGTACCATTGAGTGTTTAATTTAATTTTTTGGTATCTGCAGATGTCAATATTACATCTTCTTGCTGATTTTGGATTTCAAGATATCTAAAAATGGATTAAGGAATAATTTTTAGAGTATTTCATACATTTGTATCCTTAAATTAAGATCAAAAAAATTACCTGACAGGAATTTTGTAAGTAAATATAAATTGCCGCTTTAGAATTAAGTTTTAAGCGCCAATAGGCGCTGTTTAAAATGCCTCTGGTATTTTGCAGTTCAATTTCCAATAGTTATCAAACTAAATTTTGGATATTTCATTCATTTTTTTCACTGAAAAATTTTCTCCTCAGTTTATTAAGCTGTTTCTTCATAATTTACCGACACGGCAATAAAATTTTCTGAAATCCACGTGAATAATGCGTCAACCTTTTCCAGGCCCACGCACTTAATAAATTTCATGGTCCGATCCTCCTCTACTTGTCTATACCTTTATCCAGCCCAAGCACCACACATGGCCGTAAATGAGCTTGCAAAACAATTTATGACAAAAGCCGAGGCCAAAAGTTTATAAATCTTCCACGCCGAAACGCACAAAAACTCAGACCTAAAACACAGTGAAGAAAAAAATTACCCACTGAACTTCTACTTTGATATTTATGAAAACGCGAAAATGCAATTGGCAAGAATCAATATTGACAGAAATATATCGTAATGGGTAAAATAAACAAGGGAATATAAGCATTCGTTTCATACGATTTCTGTTAGTCTGTATTATATGTATGTTTTCCTTTTAATATCACAAAGCAAATAAATCGATTGCATTTTAATATTAAAAATTGAAATCCAATTGCAGCACACAGGAAAATTCCTCTCACTTGTGCTCCAAACATGTACCTGTTTGTTATTATGTACAAAGGCAATAAATATCGAGGAAATAAAGTACATTTGCATCGTTTCTTGTTCGCCTCGATCGTTCCGATGCAGCGGCGACACAATAACAAGCCGTGGAAATTGCTTTTCACGATTTTCCTTTTCCACGCCTTTGCCGATTCTCGCATAAAATTCCCACGACAAGCACAAGTTTGGCTACAAGCTTTTAATCTGCGACTTTGTCATCGCTGTTGGCTGCCCTTTTTTCCCACCGGTTTTTCCGTGTATTTCTTTGACTCTTTTCTCCACGGTTCATGTCAATTCTAAAAGAAAAAAATCCGCAATAAATTAGTCCACAATTGAAAAACTTACCGTTGAATGTTGAGAAATCAATTCAAATATTCGTTTAAATCATTGGTCGAATATTTGTTGTTTTGAATGCAGTTTTTTATTTAAAGTAATTATAGCGGCAAGTGCCGCGTTAATAATTGATGTTAATGTTATCAACTGTCAAAACGGGGCAAGAGTCTAGTTATAGTCAAGAGGGGGAGAGTCTAGTTTATACGGCCCCAAAATCTGACGACGGATTCTTATAAAATCGGCCAAAAGAAATCGAAAATTAAGAATACTAAAAGTCTCGTTTTCGCTTCGTTTTCGTGAAAAAGAGGGTTTTCGTTCCAAAAATACCAATGTTATTTCTTATGGGACTAAAATTTCAATTAATATGTAAACAAAATAAACCATAGTTACAATGTCAAAAACGATTATCATTTGAGCAAAAAATATACTTAGTACAATCAGTTACATCTGTGCGTATAAAAGCCAAATTTATTGATTTAATTAAGAGAAATTACCCCCTCCACTAAATATACTTATATTCCTATTGGTCGGTTCTTAAAAAAATTATGGAACCATCTCACCATAATCTTATCCAATTCTGAATGAAACACAATGTCAATCTATACTTAACTCAAAACCGTCTTTTTCCATTGAACTAAGCGAAAAAGAGAATTTTTGTACTCTTTATTTTCGATTTATTTTGGTTCATTTTATAAGAATCCGTCGTCAAAATTTGGGGCCGTATTAACTAGACTCCATGATAAGTTTATTATATAGGAAATAGTATTGGATTTTTGAATCAAAAATCATCTTTTTTCACTGAACTAAGCGAAAAAGAGAATTTTTGTACTCTTTATTTTCGATTTATTTTGGTCCATTTTATATGAATCCGTCGTCAAAATTTGGAGCCGTATAAACTAGACTCCATGATAAGTTTATTATATAGGAAATAGTATTGGATTTTTGAATCAAAAATCATCTTTTTTCACTGAACTAACCGAAAAAGAGAATTTTTGTACTCTTTATTTTCGATTTATTTTGGTTCATTTTATAAGAATCCGTCGTCAAAATTTGGGGCCGTATAAACTAGACTCCATGATAAGTTTATTATATAGGAAATAGTATTGGATTTTTGAATCAAAAATCATCTTTTTTCACTGAACTAAGCGAAAAAGAGAATTTTTGTACTCTTTATTTTCGATTTATTTTGGTTCATTTTATAAGAATCCGTCGTCAAAATTTGGAGCCGTATAAACTAGACTCCATGATAAGTTTATTATATAGGAAATAGTATTGGATTTTTGAATCAAAAATCATCTTTTTTCACTGAACAAAGCGAAAAAGAGAATTTTTGTACTCTTTATTTTCGATTTATTTTGGTTCATTTTATAAGAATCCGTCGTCAAAATTTGGAGCCGTATAAACTAGACTCCATGATAAGTTTATTATATAGGAAATAGTATTGGATTTTTGATTCAAAAATCATCTTTTTTCACTGAACTAAGCGAAAAAGAGAATTTTTGTACTCTTTATTTTCGATTTATTTTGGTCCATTTTATAAGAATCCGTCGTCAAAATTTGGGGCCGTATTAACTAGACTCCATGATAAGTTTATTATATAGGAAATAGTATTGGATTTTTGAATCAAAAATCATCTTTTTTCACTGAACTAAGCGAAAAAGAGAATTTTTGTACTCTTTATTTTCGATTTATTTTGGTTCATTTTATAAGAATCCGTCGTCAAAATTTGGAGCCGTATAAACTAGACTCCATGATAAGTTTATTATATAGGAAATAGTATTGGATTTTTGAATCAAAAATCATCTTTTTTCACTGAACTAACCGAAAAAGAGAATTTTTGTACTCTTTATTTTCGATTTATTTTGGTTCATTTTATAAGAATCCGTCGTCAAAATTTGGGGCCGTATAAACTAGACTCCATGATAAGTTTATTATATAGGAAATAGTATTGGATTTTTGAATCAAAAATCATCTTTTTTCACTGAACTAAGCGAAAAAGAGAATTTTTGTACTCTTTATTTTCGATTTATTTTGGTTCATTTTATAAGAATCCGTCGTCAAAATTTGGAGCCGTATAAACTAGACTCCATGATAAGTTTATTATATAGGAAATAGTATTGGATTTTTGAATCAAAAATCATCTTTTTTCACTGAACTAAGCGAAAAAGAGAATTTTTGTACTCTTTATTTTCGATTTATTTTGGTTCATTTTATAAGAATCCGTCGTCAAAATTTGGAGCCGTATAAACTAGACTCCATGATAAGTTTATTATATAGGAAATAGTATTGGATTTTTGATTCAAAAATCATCTTTTTTCACTGAACTAAGCGAAAAAGAGAATTTTTGTACTCTTTATTTTCGATTTATTTTGGTCCATTTTATAAGAATCCGTCGTCAAAATTTGGAGCCGTATAAACTAGACTCCATGATAAGTTTATTATATAGGAAATAGTATTGGATTTTTGAATCAAAAATCATCTTTTTTCACTGAACTAAGCGAAAAAGAGAATTTTTGTACTCTTTATTTTCGATTTATTTTGGTCCATTTTATAAGAATCCGTCTTCAAAATTTGGAGCCGTATAAACTAGACTCCATGATAAGTTTATTATATAGGAAATAGTATTGGATTTTTGAATCAAAAATCATCTTTTTTCACTGAACTAACCGAAAAAGAGAATTTTTGTACTCTTTATTTTCGATTTATTTTGGTCCATTTTATAAGAATCCGTCTTCAAAATTTGGAGCCGTATAAACTAGACTCCATGATAAGTTTATTATATAGGAAATAGTATTGGATTTTTGAATCAAAAATCATCTTTTTTCACTGAACTAACCGAAAAAGAGAATTTTTGTACTCTTTATTTTCGATTTATTTTGGTCCATTTTATAAGAATCCGTCTTCAAAATTTGGAGCCGTATAAACTAGACTCCATGATAAGTTCTATATATAAGAAATAGCATTGGATATTTTTATCAAAGATCGTTTATTTTCATTAAAATCGAAACGCAAAACGAGATTTTTCTTTAATCTTCATTAATTTCAGCCGAAATTATGAAAATTCGTCATTAGGTTCTGTTTCACTTTCAATATCCACTTTTTGATAATAATCGCATTTGAAAGTTCATTATTGTGTTATTAAGAAAAAAAATTGGTTAGTAATAATCAAACAATTTAAATTTTAATTATTACAAATTAAATTTGAACGGCGTTTGTAAAACTGATACTTTTCAACTACCTAGCTCAGTTTGATTGTTTGATTCATGAAATACACAATTAGGTCGCAGTGAAATGTTTTGTAATAGGAACTATTTGTGCTCTAACATTTTAGCGTGAAAAATTATATCCTGTTCATGCAGGTAAAATA
Organism: Sisyra terminalis; assembly: GCA_958496175.1. Classification (NCBI taxonomy): domain Eukaryota; kingdom Metazoa; phylum Arthropoda; class Insecta; order Neuroptera; family Sisyridae; genus Sisyra; species Sisyra terminalis. The sequence goes on along the minus strand of OY292275.1, from coordinate 3,309,291 downwards.
TAATAACAAATTGGGATATATTATATTTTTTAATGAACTAAAAGCAATGGAGCTAAAGTGATATGTGATAGCAGTGATAAATAAGAAATTTAAATACTAGTCAAAATTTAACGTGCAAGCCTAAATAGAAAATTTGGAATTAGCAAAATAGGAATTTATAATTCTGCAATCTCTGCGAATGTATAATTATTTATTTTCAATCACGTAGATATCTTAATATCCGTAATACTAGACAAAATACTGGAATTCTCGGGAATTATAAATCATTTAATCCAATACACATGTATATCTTAACATTCGTATTTCTAGATACGTACATTTCTAGGATTTTTGCGAATTTTAAATGAATAGTTTGTGTTTATTCAATTTATACGATTCTGAGTAAATAAAATATGTAAAATCTCGCGAATTTAAAATCATACAATCCAATGTTCGTAAACATATTAACTTTCGTACTTTTAGAAATCCTGATTCTCGAATTTCCACGAATTGGAAAAAAAATATTTTCCATCACGTAGAGATCTTAATATTCGTAGTACTAGATATTTATAATACTGGAACTCCCGCGAATTTAAAATCATATATTTCATACGTTACCATTCCTACCTTAAGATAAATATATTTCTCTAATTTTCGCGAATTTAAATCAACAAAATACCTCTTGGAAGCATTAGAAACTAAGTAAAAATTATGAGGCAAATCTCGCGAATTTATAATTAATAAAATAAATTAAAATAATATTTGCAGCTCTAAGTAAAAATGAAGCGTAAAATCTAGCGAATTTTAAATCGTACAATCCAAATCTTGTAAGCAATTTAACTTTCGTATTTAGAAAAACTTATAATTTTGGAATCACCGCGAATTTATAATAATTTATCTTCAATCACATAGACATCTTAACATTCGTAATACTAGACACATAATATTGGATTTTTCGTGAATTATAAATCATTCAATGCAAATCTTGTAAACACTCCAACTTTCGTCCTTCTAGAAATTATTATTTTGAAATTTCCGCGAATTGGAAAGAATTTGTTTTCAATCACATTGGGATCTAACTATTCATAGTACTAGACACATAATACTGGAACTCTTGCGAAGTATAAATCATTTCATCCTAACCACGTGTATACCTTAACATTCGTACTTCTAGATACGTACATTTCTAGAATTTTTGCGAATTTTAAATGAATAATATATGTTTATTCAATTTATGCTACTCAGAGTAAAAATGATGATTAAAACCTCGCGAATTTAAAATAAATAAAATACTTTTAGACAATACATGCAACTCCAAGTAACAATCATCCATAAGCTGCCACGAATATAAAATTATATATTCCTAATAACTTAAACACGTAACATTCATTGTTTTAGATAAGTACCTAGAATTCTCATAATATCGCAATTTAAACATTAATAAAATGTGTTTTGGAAACTTCTATTGGTGACTCAAAGATAAAATGATTCATATTATCTTCCGAATTCAAAATTGTTCAATCCAACTAATAAAGACACCATAACATCCGTATTTCAAGATATTTCCATATCCGAAACTCTCACAAATTTAAAATCATATATTCCAAATCACGTAAATACCCTATCATTGCACTCCTAGAATTATAAAAATTTATAATGCTGGCATTCTCGCGAATTTAAAATCATACAATCCAAATAATGTTACTACCATATCATCAGTACTTCTAGATATTTACATATCAAACTTTCTCGCGAAATTAAAATGAATATAATCGAATGCTTGCAGTTTTATTTATGATTCAATATTATTTAGATTATTTGTTCAAGATTTTTAATCAGAATTGTTTATAGGAACGCACGCTAACATATATTTAATGAATATTCAAATATTAACAATTGATAAAAAGTAAAATCAGAAAAATTCCGGCTATTAATAGACTTGTAAAAAATCGAAAAAGAAAATGGTATTATTTCTTTGATTTGTTTTCTTCATTTTATATTTTCTAATTATAATTACAACTTTTTAAAGTGTAGTAATTAAATGATAAAAGGTTGGTTCCAAACGTAATTATTAAAGCTACTTTTATTTTATTTACGAATTCCTCTATAAATAATACGGAATAAATAAATTGTTCTTTAGTAACATTCAAGTTTTCTCATATTTTAAATTTCCCAGTTCTTGTTTAAAAAAAATAATGTTACACTTTGATCAAAGTATGTATTTGTATCTAAATAAAACGTATTTTTGTTTTGTAAATATTACTCAATTATATTTTATTTATGGCATTTGTGAGGTGTGCTGTTGGGGTGTTTTTCGCATTTAAATCGCAAAGAAATTTGTGTAGTTAATTTAATAAGTGTAAAAAGCAATTAATAAGTGTATTGTTTGTGTATTTTCGAAAGATTTATTTAAAATACTGTTTAATATTGAATAATTGTGATTGATACACCATGATGAATTAAATTTTTAATGGAAAGCAATATTTAAATATTTTGTGTTAGTGAAATTTAAAACTGGATTAAATTCAAACTGAAAATGTGAAGTTTTTGGAATTTTAATTTATAATATTTCAATAAAATATTATCGTGAATAATTTGAAGAAAATGGCGCTTGGAAAAAGAAAAATCAATAAATTTTATGGTAACGTTGACAACTTGAGTTACATATTTAAAAATACTATTTTCAAATTCGTTAACTTGTAAATGAGGTCGTTGTAATTTGATAGTTTCTCAATGCTATCGTTTAAATTTTCGATGGTCGAATTTTGGGTTTTTTACTCAAAATTTCCATTCCTGAGCGGTTACTTTATGCTTAATAATAAGCATAAAGTAACAAAAATTTCTAATATAGCCTCTACCGTACTAACTAGACTCTTGCCGTCAAGAGTCTAGAAAATAGAAAATTTTAGTTTTCGAAAATTCATTATTCTCATTGAGAAATTTACCTATTTAATCATATTTTCCAAACGAAGTCCAGGGATTGTTGTTTTTTCTTAAATAATTCATTTTCGGCTGGAAAAAAAAAAAACAAAAAAAAGTTGAAGAAAACTATTCATTTTGGCAAGAGTTTAATTATCGTGGTAGAGGCATTTTTAAGAATTTTTTGGTACCTTATGCTTATTTATAAGCATAAAGTAACCGTTTTAAAAAAATAATTTTGAGTAAAAAATTCAAAATTCGACCATCGAAAATTTAAGCGATTGTATTATAGAACTGTCATATTTCGACGACCCCATTTACAAGCCAGCAAATTAAAATATGAAGCTTATTTAGTTATCAACGTTACCTTAGATTTAATGATTCTTTTCTATTTTTCAGCGCCATTTTCTTCAAATTATTTTTCATAATATTTTTATCATTTTGTATGTATTGCACTTCCAACAACCCAAAATTTCATTCTGAAATTAAATTCAATTTTAAAAATCACTGACACAAAATATTATCTTTACTGCACTTCCATCAACCCAAATTTTCATTCTGAAATTAAATTCAATTTTAAAAATCACAGACCCAAAATATTATCTTTACTTTTATAACACAATGAAAAAAAAATATTACAATTTTCGATAATTATTCAATAATAAACAGTTGTTAAAAGAAAATCTTACGAAAATGAATAAACAATATAGCTTAACACTTTTTTAATTATTTACCCAATTAATTTTAATTTAATTTTCATTTAACAGCGAAAGAACATTGCACAAATTCAATTTTATTCAGTAATGTTTACAAAACAAAAAAAAACTTATTTTATACGTACGAATACTACGATCCAAATATAATATTTATTTTGTAAAACAATAACCGCGAAATTTAAATAAATTTATATTTGATTAATAAGTGTAGACACAATAATTCGTTATTAATGAAAACTATGAAAATTTTGGAAGACTAACCGCCAAAATACCATTGAATTCGGTTTTAATAAAGGCCATTCAAATTTAGCAGTTACGATATTTGAAATATTTAAATTTTTATTTGTTACAGCTCTTAAGCTGTAACAAATGTTGTAACATGTTACAGCTCTTAATCTTAGTACAGCTAAGTTTTATATATCATCTTTCAATTTGTTTGATTTTATAAGGATCCATTGTTATATTATTTTTAATTACTATAATCAAAATCTAACAATGAGTTTGAATAAATTCGTCGTAAACAAAACGAAAACAATAATTATAAAAAAATCATTTTCGCATCGTTCTTGATAACGGAGATTTACTATGCTTCTTAAAACCTCAGCTGACTTCAGCTGTCTGACAATGTCCCAAAGATAGGAAGTATTTTCCGTCGCGCCAAATTTTGACTACGGATTCTTATAAAATTCGCGAAAATAAATCGAAAATGAAGAATACAAAAAGTGTCGTTTTTGCTTAGTTCATATAAAAAATAGGGTTTTTGGTACAGTTTGTGATATTTTATTTTCATTCTATATATATCCTTATTATGTTCAATGTGTGGAATGATTTTTTATAAAAACGGAATTATAATAGACCATCATTGTGCAAATTGTACAGTTTTAGGATATGTTTAGGATATTTAGGATATTTCAACATATATCTTCAGTTTATGATTTCGATTTTTGAATTTTGAATATCTTAATACATAGTGTTTCATTGAGGATTATGTTAAGAAGGACGCAAAACTTTTTAAATAAAATTGACCAATAGGAACAAAATCTAATTTTATGGGGGGGGGGGTTATTTTCTTAAATAATATTAATTAATTTAGTATCTTCTACGTAAAGACGAAATCAGTTGTACTAAGTCTTGTTTTCGTTCAAATGATTATCAATTTTGACATTGTAACCATGACTTATTTTGTTTACATATTTGTTGACATTTTAGTCCCATAAGAAATAACATTGATATTTTTGGACCGAAAACCTTCTTTTGCACGTAAACGAAGCGGAAACGAGACTTTTTGTATTCTTAATTTTCGATTTATTTTGGTCAATTTTATTGGAATCCGTCGTCATATTTTGTCACCACGGAAATTAGACTCCCCCCCAAATGGCAATTTAGAATAAAATATGCTTAAAACTCAAAATATATGATGAGATATAGAGAAAATGTTGGTTTCTTTAGTTGAATCTTGGCAATCCAAAATTTTACCTAATTTCTCCTGAGATTGATTAATTAATTTAATTTAGTTGAAAAAGCAATAAAAAATACTCAATTCGTGCTTGAGTGTCTTTAAAATGTTTAAAAATTATAGATTCACCGGTTTTTTTATGATAGGAACTCTTGAAAATCACCATTTTCACAAATTTTTAGTTGGTAATACTGTTTCAAATTTCGTGAAAAGCCAATATGGCCACCGGTATGGCCACGTGGTGACTATAAAGCATTTTTTAAATATTAAAATTTTAAAAAAATCCAAGAAGTAAATTCCGAACAATTAGTAAAGATGTTAAAATCTATGATCGATGTATCAAACTCTGTGTGAAACAATATTTGTAGTTTATAACTAGTTGCTGTTATGGGTAACAATACCTCATTAACTTTGAATGATATTTATTACGATATTATAATTTTTAACTAATTGTAGTTAAAATATTAATTCATAAAACACCACGTTCCTTGCTTATTAGGTGGTTTAGTATATAATTCCATACCTTAAAAACTTTGTCATCATATGACCTCACCTATGACACTTTGTGAAAGATGCATAACAATGGTGAAAGCATCAGGTTGTCTTGGCACTATGTAAGGATCAAAATGCATAACTTTATGCAAATCTGCATTAGTATTCAGCAGTCTCCCGTATTGATAAAACTTTCCATCATTATAATAACTAATAAGATCTGTAAATTGGAAAATAAAGAGACTTTCTCTAATGTTATCACTATAAGATGTTTAAAGATTTTCAACGGATCTGATCTAAATGAAAAAAATTAAAAGCTATTGGTAACATTTTTACCATTTTAATCATTCAAAATACAAAGAATCAAAATGTTTTGCTCAATTCTTTCAGTCGGTAAATATGTTACATAGTAAGTATTGTAATGGAAAAGCAGCAGTAATAGGAGCCAAATTGAAATTGTATATAAAATTCTGGCTATTATGCACCGAATAAAAGCTACGTCCGACTTTTATTATAATCGATCTCATTTTTAATGCAACGGCGACATTCGTTTTAGTGTGTTGGCTCCTCGGTCTTTTCCTGGATGGAACTCGTAAAATTGCATTGAAGAAGTCGCACGGAGCTTTTCGCGGAGTGTTTTACGGCCACCGACCGCATTAAACTCCTCAATTCTCCTCAATATCCACACTATACATAGCTGGATGCCTCCCATATATATCGGTTCCCATGCGAGAACAATAAAACGCACCTCGTCCACGTCCATTTCAATCATTCCCCGTCGACGACTCGAAACACTTTCGCCACCGTTTCCCGGATTAAAGTTTTATGAAAAAGGTTTTGCGACGAAAAATATTTCTAAACACTTCCGCCACTTTTATTTATATGTATTACGAATGTTGAGCTTTACAGTGTGCTATAGGTTTCGCGTTTTTAACGCACAACAAAAGCGTTTGGCAGCTTTGATGCGACAAGAGATTTTTCTTGGGGCATTTCAATGCCCAAAGAAAAATCAAAAGAATTGTTATTGCATTTTCGTTCAGCTGGGAATTCCTTTGAAAAACGCACCTTCACTGCAGCTTTTGTTTCATGTGAAAATTTCACGAAAAACATTTTTCCCGAATAAAACAACGTTGCCCGTCGAAAGTTAACCAAGCATTTACCTTATTCCATGTAAAATCATTGATTTACCTTGATGTTCCCATTTTTTTTCCTCCTCGTTCGTCTTCCTGAAACGAGATTGTTTATTTTCTTTTTTTTTTTTTGAAGTTATACTTCTTTAGGCGCGTTATGAAAAATTGATGAGAGTGAAATTTTACGATGCGCGCGCACCCGTGACACAAAATTAACAGAGTGAAGTTGCCCACTAAATCGCTTATGAAGTTGAGGAAAAAATGCTACCAACAAAACAGAAATGGAACCTCTGTTAGTGGCGCATGTTGGCACGCATGCCGCCTCTGTTCACTGTGTATTTATATTTATAATATTTATCCACATGCTTTGAGTTTCTACATTTAAAACACGTGTTTTCATTTTGTTTTCATTATACAAGTGCGAATTTTATATGTACCTCTGAATTATAATCAGAAGTGATTTAAATTGAATATTTAAATCAATACTAATTAATATCAGAAAATATTTGTGAAAAAACTGTGTTCATCAACCTTCCTAAGTGCTCCAATACAATTGAGATTAACTATCCGTATGTATTATCTATCTATACTAATATATAAAATTCTTGCGTCTGTCTGTACATTGCGATTTTGAACCCAATTTAGGGGTAAATATTTGTTTCAGGAGGCCCTTATTCCAAATTTAACATTTTTAAAATTTTTGTCTGTCTGTCTGTCTGTGTGTCCCGATTTAACTAAAGAACGGAACAACCGAATTCAATGAAATTTGGTATTAAGATACAACACAATTTCCCACAGACTATAGGCTACTTATTATTCCAAAAAAATAATAAGGGAAGGTATTCCTTAGGGATGAAAACATACATTTTTACACTAGACAGGTAAGTTATATATCATTGGAAAGGTAATTTAAAGTTAAAAAATAATCTGTAAAAATATTTTTAGTTAAACTGACAGAAAGCACAGTAAATTCAATTTAAATTTAAAAAAATTGCCTCTTTGAAACATAAACCTTTATATATACAAAACACATGGTTGATGTTAATAGCGCAATGGCTTTTTTGAAAATTTCTACCCTAAAAGAGTAAAAGGGGTCACTAAGTTTGTATGAGAAAATGTAGAGTTAATCAACAATCGAAATTTTGAATTTAATAATTGTAATTAATAAATAAATAATTAACTAATAATAAGTTTCTGTTTTTGTTATATCATTTTAACTACAGCATTTTAAATAACGTCATTTCACTTAATTAGTATGAAAGTTTAGGTAGTAGTTAGGTTTAGGTTTAGTAGTATGCCAAACACCAAATGGCCAGTTTTTAGTTTTTATTTGTTTTACAACAAACTTTTTTAAAATCTAATTTTTATGAACCTATGATTGTGACTTGGAGCAATTATTTAACATTAAGGGAGCAATTTTTTGTCATATATTTCATTATAAATCAAAAAATAAAATCTTCCAAACCAACTTTTCTTCGGTATTTAGAAAATTTTGAAAATCAATTATTGTTATTGAAAATAAATAAAATATTCGAATTTTCTTCCACACTTTCTATCTTTTTCCAACATATCTATTTACGTTACGCAGACGAAGTCGCGGGGATCAGCTAGTTTAGTAATAAAAATGACAAAATTATTACTTGATAAACTAATAAGTAGGAATATAATAAAATCATGTTTCTCTTTACGAGAGACTATCGTCAGTTGCGACGTACCATATAATTTTTCTTTGTCACCGCCACCCAATATACTTACACGACTGACAAATGCTAAGAATTGGAAATTGATTAAATGAAATCAAAATGACTGTTGAAACAAACGACAACAATCATTCAGTTCAAATTTTCAACAATTATGGTATTTCACTCACACGTGTGTGTTTACAATATTTGTATACCTTTGCCGAAATATATGCATACATAATACTAACGTTTGCCTATTATTATTATTATTATTATGAGAATTAATATGCATTTAAAAGAAAGATATTTTCCTGAAGTTATTCGGGGTAATATTTAAAACAATGTAATTAAACTGGATTGATACATTACATTACAATATATTTTTCTATATTTGAATTAAAAATTAGTTTCAATACATAGATATGAATGGGTAAATAAAATATACAATCACTATTGCATAAATTTAATTTTTAGGACATCCTTATTAAGGATTGTTTATGTATATCTATACATGATATTTAATGCCAACAATCTACTTCTATATGGTAAATGTTTTCGATAAGTATTTTTCGAGCATGTGACCCAATCTGTTAATTCGGTTAAACGGTTAATACATATAATATGTAATATACATTTTGTATAAGTAACCAAACGTGTAAGCATATAGTATAAATGTACAAATAGCCAATTTAATCTTTTATTTGAAACCCAGTTACATTCCGTCAAATATTCACAACCCAACACTGGCACAACTGACAAATGACTAAAACTAGCAATTGAATGAAAGTGAAATGACAGTTGAAACTAATGACATGGTTGTTCAAATTTGAGGCAATAATTATTATATTTGTATTCCACTAAAGTGGATGTATTTAAACTGTATATTCTTTGTCTTTGTCGCAACACATACGTTTTCTCATTATGTATTTTGATATTAAAAGTAAATTGTGTTTAAAATTGTATCATATTTTAGTAATCTCAAACCTTATAACTGGTGTGCCAGTTCAGGCACTACCGGAAGAGGCTACGGCAGTGGATTAAAAACCTATTTTTAACTATACCAAAGAAGTATAACTTCTCACGCGCGTATATAAGTACACACACTGCTTTTTTTCAAATAGCAAGTTTGAATGAAAAGTTAAAGCAAATAATTCCCTGTCCAAATCCATATTTCATTATAATTTCTTTTGCATTATCTAAGACAACTGTAATTATATCTGTCACAAAATAGAAGAGCAATCATTTTTCAACCAACATAAAATTAGGTCACGTTTCATGTGCTCGAAACGTAAACGAAAATGAATAACCATTTAATGGAAATCCTCGAGTCGACCTTTTCGATTCTGTGATTCCATTTCACCGGAAAACGCCGTTGCCTTTGAAGTCCCGCAATTATTGTCTCCGTTTTGCCAACAATTTATAATTTTAAAAATCGAAAGTTCCAACGTCAATAAAGAGCTTTCGTTTCCCTAAAACTCATAACACAATTAAATGATGATAAATGAAGCTTATTTTCTTTGTTCACCTGTTACGATTGCATCTGCAAATGCGGCAAGATTTCGTGGTCGCAGCTCTTTTCCACTATGTGCAAAACGGCAACAATTAAAGTTTTTCTTGTATGAATAGCGTTTAATGTTTACATGAAACGAGAACTAAAAAAAGTTTGATAGAAATGGGAGAATGGAGGAAAAATTTAGATTCCGAGTAGTGCAGTAGCAATGCAGTCATGGCACATTGCAATTCATGTTGAGAGATACAAATATTGCATTAAATAGAATCAATATGCAGCGATGTTACTTGATATTGAATCCCTCTCGTCATCAAACGACTGTCGATAATCAAAATACGTTCGACGCTTCATTCTCGACTTTCTCACTTTGGATATTACAAACTAAAAAACAACAAAAAAAAATGTATAACATAAATAGAAAAAACAAGCACAGAAAGCTCGCGTATCAAATTTCATCTTACACTCTAAAATGATGACTTGCATCGTTCGCTTTTATCGCTTAAATTCAATTAAGCTTCAAAAAAGCTTTTCTTTTTTCTTTTGGTTTAACTTAAAATAAACGTTAATTAATCAATTTAAAAATGATGTAATGGTTCTTTATAAATATGTTATTTATTACCCCCGACAAAAAGAAACTTCCTAATTGACACTTTTATATTTGGTATTGTAAAAAAACGGCAAAATCGGTACAGCCGTTTTCTAGTTATTGTGAGACCCACAAGCCTTTTTTTTAATTCTTATATATCTAGATAAATGAATGAAGTTATTATTTCCCATAAAAATTTTCTCCAGAAACCTATTTCCATGAATATTTAAGATTTGAAATATCTGCAATGTTACACAAAAACTTTCATTGCATTCTCGGCAAATTTCATCCCGACAAAACCAAGTCTCACTGGAATATTTTTCGCTGATTTTTAGCGGAAAATTTTGTAGGAAAATGTATTTTTCAATGCCGAACTGTTTGCACTATCAACGAAATAATGCAATTTCGATTGTATCAAATCGCTTCCCATCAGATATCGATTGCAGGGAAGGAGATTTTCGCGTTATTTCTTGCATTTTTCATCTGGACGAAGAATCTTCGTGTTTTGGTACATGGGCGCCGATAAAGTTATTTTCGATGGGTATCGATAAATTTTCATAAAGTTTAATTTCCAATAAACGAAATTATTAATCAAATTTTTGAATTTCAATTGTTGGTAAGTTGATATCTTTAATATCGACACAATAAATAACTTCACGAATAAACGTTAAATATGGCACATAGTGCACGAATTAAAATTAATACAATGATTCGGAAATAAAACATATTTTTTTTATAAAGATAATTAAAATTTTAAATTCAGACATTAATAATCAAAATTTGAAAGAAATGCGCCAAAATTGTTTGGTGAAATTTGAAATTCCCAAAAGTTAGGTTAGCAAACTTACCAATATTGACTAATATATACCAAAAGTACATAGTACATTACAACGCTTACTTCAGATCAGTTCAGAATGGTGATATTGAAGTTGAATTATTTTAAATCATATCGATTATTACTCTAACTTTAATTATTGAATTTTTATATAATTCGGTTAATAATTATATTTTGAACGACCAGAGAAAACAGGTATTATCTTAAACTTTTGGAAATGATATTCTAACTTAATTTTTTATGTAAAAACACCAAAAGTACATATTACTTTACAACGCTTACTTCAGATCAGATCAGAATGGCGATTGATGGCGATATTGAAGTTGAAGTATTTTAAATCAAATCGATTATTACTCTAACTTTAATTATTGAATTTCTACATAATTCGGTTAATAATTATATTTGGAATGACCAGAAAAACAGGTATTAACTTAAAGCTTTGGAAATGTATTCTAACTTAATTTTTTCTACAATTTTAGGTTACTTCCAATGGCGTCTAATTATGAAATAAATTTCCGTCTTCCCTAACGATTTCTTTTTGTTCTGAATAAATTGAAATATCGGCAATTTTTTAATTAATTGGACCACAAATTCACACTTAATTCTGTATTAAATTAAAACAGGTTAAGTAATAACCCAAAAGGTTAATCTAGAAGATTTATACCTGAACTTTTGAATGGCTAAAATAAGCTTGAACAAAAAAATTTCAAGGAGTTATCATACAAGGGAGTGATTTTTGACCAAAAATTATTTTGGTATTAAAAATATATAAACTTTCTTTCATTTTCACATTATTAAATGGCGTTTTTCTTCCGTAGCGCTATTTTCCGAAGAGTAATTTCTCAATTTGATTGTATATAAACCCATGAAAGAACTTCACGTTGTATTACATAAAGCCTCAAGTACATATGCCTATCCAATGTTCGAGCTTTGTATAGTAAAAGCTTTATACCCAAAAAAATGAGCTTTATAAAGAAATGCTACTAAATTGGTTAATATTTATATTTGGAATGACCAGAAAAAACAGGTATTAACTTAAAGCTTTGGAAATGATATTCTAACTAAATTTTTTCTACAGTTTTAGGTTACTTCCAATGACGTCGAATTACACAATAAATTTCCGTCTTTTCTGACGATTTTTTTTTTTGTTCTGAATAAATGGAAATATCAGCTATATTTATTAATTAAACCACAAATTCACCCTTAATTCTGTATGAAATCAAAACTGGATAAGTAATAACCCAAAGGTTAATCTAGAAGATTTATACCTGAACTTTTTAATGGCTAAAATAAGCTTTAACAAGAAAATTTCAAGGGTTTATCATACAAGGCAGTGATTTTTGACCAAAAATTATTTTGATATTAAAAATATATAAACTTTCTTTCATTTTCACATAATTAAATGGCGTTTTTCTTCCGTAGCACTGTTTTCCGAAGAGTAATTTCTCAAATTGATTTAATATAAAACCATGGAAAAATTTCACGTTGAATTGCAAAAAGCCTCAAGTACAATATAACAATTCAACGTTCGAGCTTTGTTAGTAAAAGCCTTATACCCAAAAAAATAAGCTTTTTAAAGAAATGCTACTAAATCGGTTAATAATTATATTTGGAATGGCTAGAAAAAACAGGTATTAACTTAAAGCTTTGGAAATGATATTCTTACTTAGTTCTACAATTTTAGGGAATTTCCAATTATATAATCAATTTTTGTCTTTCCTGAGGATTTCTTTTTCTTCTGAACAAATTGAAATATCGGCAATTTTTTTTAGTAATTGGACCACAAATTCACCCGTAATTCTGTATGAAATTAAAACTGGATAAGTAATAACCCAAAAACTTATTCTAGAAGATTTATTCATAAACTTTTTAATGACTAAAATAAGCTCTTACAAGAAAATTTCAAGGGTTTATCGAACAAGGAAATAATTTTTGACCAAAAAATATTTAGGTATTTAAAATATAAACATTTTCTTTAATCTTAACATAATGAATTGGAAATTTTTTCCCGTAGCGTTTTCTTCCGAAAAGTAATACTCAAATTGATCCAATATAAAACCTTGAAAGTAATTCATATACAAGATACCAATCCAACGTTTGAGGTCTGTATAATTCAAATTTTATACCGAAAAAAATGAACTTTTAAAAAAATGCAACCGATTTTTTTAGAATGTAAACATTTCCATGAAAAACCAACTCACCCCCTTGTCAATACAAGTTGGCGCCCATGTATCACCGCGATTTTCTGGCACAAACTCCCGCTTATTAGATATCTGGATGGGATTAAGCCAAACCGGTGGCGGCGGTATTGCACACCTGTGACCACCTGATATCTGACGAGATACCCATAAGCTGCAGAACAAGAAAAATTCCCATGTAAATGTCACATTTAAGTAAGACATTCACGTCGCAACATATCCCCAAATGCAATCCCGATGACATTTTTCCACCTCCGCTATATTTCTGATGAAATTTTCCTCCCGTTTGTAATTAATTACTCGTATGACGAGTGGGAAATTAACAACGCGTGAATAATACAATGACAACTTTTCGATTTAATGGAAAATTTATGAAAATTGAAAAGCGTTAAATTACAAACAACATACACACACGAGTCGAGTTTATAAAATATTTACCAATCTATCGGGGACTCTTTTGCGTCCAATATTTACCTTTATGTTGCTGAATAGATTCCAAGGGGTTGGGGGGTGGTTGATTAGCGGCCGTCTATCCATATTGTATTTGTCCGGTCAATGTTGCAACGAATGATATATTATTGGCTGTTTAAAATTAATTGCATATTATTTTATGCATTGAGTTAATGAATTGAAATCATTAATATAGAAGAGCTCATTAATTTAATATGAATGCGAGATATGATAGAAAAATCCGGCTCCGATTCGCTCAAATCTCTCTTTGTTGATTATATTTTCATGATATTGGCATGGTATAGCATCGCATGGAATGCAGGAACCCCCAAAAAAAAAATATGCAATATTTAACGATGGCAGTATTAATTTACGGCTTATTGATTCAATGTTTTCCTGATGTTGATGGATCGTTTAATGAAAATTTAAATCAAAACATTTTTATTTCATTGGAAAATAAAATCGAGGGAAAACAACTATTTTTTGGATTGAATTCGAGAGATTATTGGTTTGATATTTGTTTTCATATAATTTTATATGAGGGCACCCTATTGGTAAATGGTGAAGACATATTATGTCTCTAGGGACTATATTTCAAGGCATTTTATTATCAATCAATTTTTTGGCAATAGGTAATGATATAAGCACCTATTTGTATTAAATGTGATAACTACCTAAAATATTTTGCAGAAATAACAACTCGAGGTATTCGGACATCAGAATGATCCTATGCTGACTTAATTGATACGAAGTAAAAGAAGAAAATTTGGAATTCCCAATAGCCTCAGAAATAAATAAACATATACCCTTAGAAGAATCCTAATGTTAATCATATTGAGAGGAAAATATTTTGAAGATATCAAGCTCTGAAACCAATTGATTTATTGTAAACTAAAACATCCCCGTTACATATAGGCAGTGGCGTAGCTACCTAGGGGCTAGGCGGGGCAGTGCCCCGGGGCTCTTAAGCCCAGGGGGGCCTCGAATCCTTACCAGAAATCTCGATCGAACTGAACTTTTGGAAATTCAGTTGGAAGTTCACCAATTATGTACGGAAATAATGCGCAAATATGAAGTGCTAGAATGCGACCTAACGGAAGTATTTACAGCGATGTTATTATTCTTTACAATTCCTGTCACTTCTGCAGCGACTGAAGGGTCATTTAGCAAATTAAAAATAATAACAAATTATTTAAGAAATAATATGGGCCAAACTCGACTCCGACATTTATCGCTAAAGCAATTGAAAACAAACCCGCGACAAGCCTGGATTTAAATGAAGTCTTTGATACTTTTGCGAAAACTAAAGCTTGGAAAAATTGTAAAAATAATTGTTTTTTAGTCAGTTGGTAGGCCCGACCTTTATATAATAAACCCTTGAATCTTTTCTATTTCGTTTTATTAGCCAAACCTACACCAAGTAGTAATTGTAATTAATGTTGTTACTGTTTAATATTTTTATTATCTGCCCTGCAGTGCACAAAAAAGAGCTTAAGTAGCTTAGCGTTTTTAAAGTATTTCTATATTTCATATTTTTATTTGTTAAAACCAAAGAAATATTGTGTAGGACTCTTTCTGGACGTAGCTCAGGCGTTTGACCGCGTTTGGCACACGGGCCTATTATACAAGATAGATAAACTCCTTCCTTAGCAACTGTACACAATCATCGCCAGTTTCCTGATGGAGAGAAAATTCTTTATATATTATGGCGGCGTTGCCAGCTTGACATACCCAGTGATGGCAGGCGTCCCTCAGGGAAGTGTATTGGGTCCAACCCTATACAATATTTTTACGGCAGATTTACCGGAAGATGCAAACATCTTCACATCTACCTTCGCTGACGACACCGCAATTCTCTATGCTAACTCAAACACTCATATAGCGACTGAAAAGTTACAAGAACATGCCAATAAAATAATTGGTTGGGCAAACCAATGGCGCATCAGGATCAACGAATCGAAAACTCAGGTCAACACATTCACACTCCGAAAAAGCTCTGGTGGCCCAATTACCATCAACAATTGTCCAATCGTAAACAGCCAGGAAGTTAAACACCTC
This sequence comes from Sisyra terminalis, assembly GCA_958496175.1. Lineage (NCBI taxonomy): Eukaryota > Metazoa > Arthropoda > Insecta > Neuroptera > Sisyridae > Sisyra > Sisyra terminalis. The sequence goes on along the minus strand of OY292275.1, from coordinate 3,293,280 downwards.
GGCTTCCACCTAGACAGACGATTGACTTGTGAAAACTCACATCACTAAAAAAGCTTCACAGGTGAAAATCCTACATCGGAGACTTGGATGGTTGACCGGAAAGAGATCGTCTTTGAGTCTGACTTCAAAGGTCATGATTTACAAAGCGATTCTCAGACCAACATGGGCGTATGGGGCACACTTGTGGGCCTCCGCAAAACTATCAAATGTTGAGTTGATCCAGAGACGACAGACTGCAACATTCTCAGGTCCATCTTGGGGGTCGGGCGCTACGTCAGAAACGAGATCATCCAGCGCGACCTGGGGATTGACCCGGTACTAAGCTTTTCAAAAAAGCAGGGTCAAAAATATTCGCAAAGGATTGACGAGCATCCTAACGTACTAGCTGCGAAAGTTCTGCAAGCCCCTCCATACAAAAGACTAAAACGAATGGACCCTAGTTCATTTATAAGTACACTAGCTGATCGCCGCGACTTCGTCTGCGTAACGTATTTTATTTTTCTTATTTCTTTTACGAAAAATAAAATCATACTTAAAAACACTTCACACTTTTGAAAAAGACACATTCATTAAACTGTTGCAAAGATTAAAATAGTTCTATATAATAATTAATTAATTTTCAAAAAATATTTATAAATATCTAAAAAGAGTATGGTCTATTGCGTATACCTATCTACAGTAGATATACCTACCCTGAACCAAATAATCCGTAAATCAATCAGCATTTATACAAACTAAATAAATAATATCGCCAAGTTCAATAAATTCGGTCTTAATTATGACTAAAAAAAGTCGAAAATTATCAAAATACTTGCGTCAAAATAACCCCATCACACTATTTCGATTCCCGAATGAACCTTTTTCCAAAAACTATTACACTATTGCACTGTACAACACAACCGCGAAATTGAAATTTGTACAATGGCACGAAACCCAGTTCTTTCATAATCAAGTATAACCATTATGTATCTATAAACATATTATTAAAATATCTGAATTTCAACTATATAATTAAACCATATTGGATAGTCCAGAGTTCACCATACACGATTTGGCGTATGCCTTTTGCTCTGGAAGAGGATTTTTAATTTATTTTACCATTATGATGATATGATTATTTATTATTTATCATTATGATGATTCTGGCTGGAAATGCGAATTTTTTTCGTAATCCCTTTCACGCACTTGCAAATAAAAGATTTTTTGCAATTTTTTTTCATCCCTCAATATTTACGTAGGGGGTACATTCTCTTATTTTTTTTAAGGAATGATAAGTAGCCTAACGTGTGTTGTATCTTAATATAAAGTTTCATTAAACTCGGTTGTTCCGTTCTTTAGTTAAATCATCAGCGCACGCGATGTAAGAAAGTTTTTTGGTAATTTTTTCACACATTATTGGAGTTTTTAGTATGGATCCCTAATTTTTTTTTGAAAATTTAATATAGCCTTTGTTCACCGAAAATAGTATAGCTTCCCAACAGTGAAAGAATTTTTCAAATCGGTCAAGTAGTTTCGGAGCCTATTCAAAGCAAACAAACAATCAAATCTTTCCTCTTTATAATAATAGATAGATAAAAGATAAATATATAACCTGACCTTGTTTCATAGTTGTGTTATTAACTTTTCATAGTCTTTTCGACAGTCCAATTTTATAATAGTTGTCGGTTTTTAAGTAGAGTTTATGATGAAAATGGTTTTTATTTTGACATTGGTCAAAACGCCAGTAGAATGGAGTTCTCTCTTTTCTTCTATGTATTGTATTTGTTTGTTTGTTTGTATTTTGTTTAATTCTTTATATGTCGTTACTTTTCTTTTCATTTATTTGTATTGAGTTGTAATATCTAAGACGAGGAGCACGCAGTGCTCAATTCCTTAAAAAAATTGTTAAAGCCTAATCAATTTACATAGCAGTGGAGCCCCATTTTTAAATTTTCCCCAGAGCCCTTGGTTACCTAGCTACGCCACTGCGTAGACGTGTGGGATTTATTTATTGTAAACTTTCCACAAATTACCAGGTGCAATACGGGAGCGGTTTGGTTTTGATAATGGCATATTTACTGAAATTAATTCATTAAATCCTTGCGATGATAGCATCTTGAGAGTTTTCAAATCTGACGTGAATTTGACGAACGGATAATTGAATTAGCGACGTTCGTCGGTTCGTTCTTTGCTGATACTTGAAAGTGAACAGTTTTAAATAAGCTTTAGCCCATTACAGTTGAGAGTTGTGAATTATGATATTTCAGAAAAGTCTCATGTAAACAAAATTCGAGACAAGTTTGCGCTTCTGTTTCGTTTATTTATTACTTAGCACACCATAACTGGCTGCCTAACTCGTTTCCCGTCTCTTGTTTGTAGATAAATTTCATTATGACATTATCTTTTACAATTTTAATTAATCACATCTTCGCTCAACACATTTTATTATCGTCGCGTCGTTCGTTCGTTCTATTTTTCTCTTTGGCAAAACTTGAAATTTTAATCAGGGAATTATTTTCATAATCCAATTTGTATTTGTAGGTACCTCCTATCATTTCGGATGGGTAATTTTCAAGAATAACATTTTTTTGTCTGTTTCTCAATCATTCAATTTAGGGAAGACCCACGCACTGGTATAGTGAAACTTACTTTTAAGAGAATTAACTCCATATGATAGTCATATAATCTATTACCAAAAACCGTTTCTTGTCTTTCTTTTTTAACATTCCTCAGCTCTTTTGGTCAGTATAACGCATTTCTATTCATATTTTGACAGTGTCCTAATAGTATGCAGGTGTTTTCTTATAAAGTCCTATTTAAATTTAGCAGTTAGATTTTAAAAAAGATTTTCTCATTATCCTTATATTGTGTTTTTTCGTCAAATTTATCTTCTCGTCCCTTGAAGAATGAACTTTAGGATGTAAAAGAGGTAAAATATTTAGAGTTAGCTTTAAGGCATTTATAGTTAATATTTCCGTAATGGAACAACTTGAAAATACAAAGATTAAACCAACGAACAAACGCAAATAATGTAGGAACAACGAAATTAAGATGTGAGGGGATAATTTTAGGAAATCAAACAATCTGTTCCTATTGATAACGAAAATTTTCATTGTTATTAATATTTTGTAACGAAATTTCATTGTTCATATTCAAATTTCATTGTATTGAAAGAAGTACCTCCATTTAAATCACTTGAAAATTTCAAATAATGATTGTTGGAAAATAATTCCTTATTTCTTAATTATATTCGTTTAGCTTACTGTCCAAAGTTAATGAGGTATTGTTACAAATAACAGCAATTAGTTGCAAATTAAAAATATTGTTTCACACAAAGTTTGATCCACCGATCATAGATTTCAACATCTTTCTTAATTTTATTACTTAATATAATTTTAGATAAACTTTTTTTTTTAAATTAACAACACTTTGATTATTAAATTTTCGATTGTTGATTAACTCTACATTATCTCATATTAAACACTTTATTGAGATAAAACTTTTAGTTGCGAATGCATTGGGCAACTACTAGTAAATATATATACAGTGTAATCTCACTAATCCGACACTATTAAATACCGAAGGGTGCCGGATTATTGAAATGTTCGAATTACTGAATTATAGTAAAAAAGTTATAGGTAATGAATAAAATAAAGAATTTCATAGAGGAAGTAAATGTATGCACTGGTATGAGGGGCAAGAGAAGCGTGGGCGGAGAGTGCCGGATTATTAGACGTACCGATCTATCGAAGTGCCGGATTAGTGAGATTATATTGTATATATAAAAAAAATAAAAACCGATGTTTGTACGTAAGAAGTTATACTCCCTTGCAGTGGCATAGCTAGGTAACCAAGATTTAAAATCAATAGTTGTAAGAAAATTTTGTGTTTTAATAGTATATTGAAAAAACGATATTCTTTTCCGGTGCCTCTAATACATCGAAATTGATCCCAAATAAATTTGATTATTTAAATTGTCTTCAAAGTATTGATAAAAAAGGGGATGTTTGGAAGCTTGAACACTAAAATAAAACAAAAAATTAGTATAAATTATAAAAATATTTTAAAGAAATAATTAATTTAACCAAGTTGTAAAGCTCCCGCTTGGTTTCACCATGGTCTTACATATCAATTGCACATTTTAGAAGCTTTTCCCTTCTTTTTTTTATTTTGGTAAAAGTTTTTAAATTCATCTTCCCATGGAAATAAATCTAGCGCAATTAAATTTTATTCAGGCTGTACAATTAATTTTTTGTAGATTAATTAAAAACGTGCAATCCACGTGGCTTTTTGATTTTGGATTAAGAAGAATACCGCAAGCTCTTTACGTTCATCTTAATTACCTCTTAAATCTCGCGAAACACCACGTTCTTTGTGTAACATAAATTTCGGTTTTTATATGCACGAGGAGAAGGTGAAGCTGCGCGTTTTCTGAAAAAGGACATCTGGGATATATAATTTTCGAAAAATATTGCTCAATATAAACTTCCTGTTCCGCCTTAATTTTTATCTTATAATCCACTTATGTTTAGAGGAGCACATTTGTTATTTTTTCCTGTTTGTTATCCGAGAACCAATTGAAAAGGTTTTAGGGAAAAAAATTATTGGGATCGTCCTTCGTAAATTATGTTATATCAACAATAATTTCACCGGTGAATGTAATAAGTTTCAATTGGCATTTGGAAAGTCTGAGCTTTCAGCGCTTGTTAGGTCAAAAGTAAACTCTGTCGAAAATGAAGGCGAAGCTCGTTACTTCAATTGTTTGTGTGTACTTTAGCCGGCCAACCGAGCTGTCTCGATATCAGCGACTTTATTAGTTTACTTTACACTATTTACAGTTGCAGACGTTTCACGATTCAACATCTTGACGGACGCTCGAAAGCTCATTTTCTCGTCCTGCAAAAGATTTAGTTTTAAAAAACACATAACACAATTTCATTAATTTTTTTAAATATACCTTCGTTAAGCACACACACTACTCGGGAGCTTTTATTTGAGTTGTGCTCGGATTTGATAAAGCCTTCCTTCGTTTTTTTTTCTCACGCTTTCCGTAGTAGTTTTCGTTGGCAAAGTTCGAGAAAAGAGAATTCAATTAGTTCTTATTTAGATCACGTAGATACAAGTTGGCCAGAATGTTGCGGTAACTTACTTAGCGCTAAAGTTTTATCATTTTTGATTGCATTAGTTTCATTACGCCACGGCTTGATTAGTTCGAGACGATTTTTTCTACGGCGAATTCAATATGGAGTTTTGAGAAAAGTTTTGTGCCATGGTCATACTCGTACTTGTTCCGATGTGGCGGCTATAATCTAATTTGGCAGTGCAGGCGGTGGCCGGAGCACCTCGGTACTCAGCTTGACAGCTTTTGAAATAATAATTCTATCAAAGTTTTCTGCATCAGAAGTAGTTTTATATTTCAGACATGACAAGAATTATGACGATGTGCAAGAAGTTTCGTTCCAACTTTTCCGATATCTGACTATTTAAATATTGGGGGGTGCGGGGTGGTATTTTTGTGATGAGAAATTCCCCACTGGCGAAGTGCTTACTGGCGACCAAAGCTTCCCCATCGTGCTGTAACCAAAGAGATTGAATTAAAATACTTAAATATGCAACTTTGAAAATAAAATTTGATTGACATAATTTCAGACAAGAAAAAAACATATTTAAATAGATAAAACGATTTTAAAAGTTTTTAAGGACTTAAATATAGATTTTCTATCAAGTGTACATTCCCGTGATAAAAAATTAGCTGCAATTTAGCTTTTAAAGTACCTGACCAATGAAAAACTTCTACACATTGGGTAATATGTTGCCTCATGTGGCACAAATTACATTCTTTTTTCAAGACTTTCCAAAAAAAAAATCACATAGAAGGTATAAAATTTTTACCTTTCAAACGTAAATCGTAATTGGCTGATTTTCAATACAAACTTTGAGAGCTTTTAATCAAATCAAATCACAATGAAATGATGTTTTAATTTATTGAAATTTTTCAATTTAATTAAATATTGAAATCATTCATTCATCGAAATTTTTTCCTCCTTTTTTTTCAAGTCATTCGAGGCTTTTAATTAAAGCTTGGGAAAAAAACCGCCGAGCGAATCTCTCAATCGAAAAGCTCGAGCTTTTTCATCGTTTCAAAACCGCACATCCATATATATACCTCTATTTATTTTAAAATTGACACAGAAATATATTATAATTATGAATTCCACCATCTATGCATTTTATATATGTTCCACTTTAATTACAACTGTGAATAATTCTCGAAATGCAATCCAAACTTTGGTGCCAATTGGAACTTTATTTTAATCGAAAAAAAAGCGCCTGAAACATGTAAAGCTCTACGTTATTACTTTCAAACCAGAAACACTTTCATTGCAAAATTTTGAATTTTTAAATTTCAAATTTGTCGCCATCTGGTGGAAAATTGGTTTTCCGTGATTGGAAAAATTTTGTTCTAATAGCAAGGTGGCTTTGGCTGATGGCGGATGGGGATGAAAGTTTTGCTGGTCTGATATTGATAAGGGTGTTATTATTGCGTTGAGGGGGGTTCAACACCGATGTACTTAACTGGTTAAATAATTGAAACGTTTGTTAGAGAAACTCCCTGGCGTGTTAACGTAGACGATAGACGTAGTAGCTAATGCTTTATCCAGCGAAATGTAACTACAATTAATTAAGTGTACACGCCACATCCTGACGTAGATTTCTTGTGGTTGTTCTGATGTGGTCCATTTGTTCTTACTTGTTACGGAAACTGCAAACTAGCCTCAGGAAACTGACGAATCGTTCCATACATTCCCTCAACATTCATCCCGCCCGTCCTCACATGTCTCCTCGCATTACATAATTCAATTCTCAGCCAACATGTTCCACATTTTATTATCTTTACCTGCACATTCTCAAGTGAAGTGAAGTAAGCTTCGTGTACATTAAACTATACACCACGACCAACATAAAAAACAACCAGAAACTATTTTATCTTTTACGATAATTTCAAAAGATTGCATTTCAACAAAAAGATTTCAAACACATTAGTTAAATACAACAAACACTTTAACGTATTTTCTTTTCATATTTCCGCGAAATATTTAAAATGATTATAGTAACTTAACTCAAATAAAAAGTAACCAGTTGGCATTATTACAAATTTAAACAATTGATATTCAAATTTCCATTGTGATCAACCAATAAGAATTTTTATTAGTAAAATATCAATGGTTGCCACATAAAACATTTGAAATCAACAAACAAACTGAAAAATATCAATAAAGGTAAATTTTTTACTGAAATAATTTCGTGATAATTTTAATTTAATTTTCAGGTATATCTCTTTCGTTGATATCAAACTTTTGAACATAAGCGTACCCGTATCTCACATCCAATATACATTCTCCCGAAAATTCCAAGTGAACTCATTTTGAACGCTTCCTGGTGATGTTTCTGGTAAAATCTCTCGTTTATTAATTAGAATAATTGATCGTCTCCTTTGTTTAATTATTTACGTATTTCGCAGCCAATTAGCACAATGTTACATTACCGCAATCATTTCCAAGTTAAAATGTACAAAATTAATATGCAACTCAACAAGAAATCTTCGGTTTTGCCTCCTCATGGCATCATGGTTTTTACAATATGAACCACTGCATTGTGAGGAAACTTTGTGGCGTATCACATTAACGACTAAGACACCCCGTAATTCATTGCAAGTTTACGAATTATTTATTGTTTGGGTGGAAAACTTGGCCGATAACACATACATACATAACTATAAGGCTATTGAGCTTCGGATTTAATATTAATGGTAACACAGAGTTTAACTTTATGCATCAATACATAAATAAGATTTTAAGCTTCATGGAGCTTTAAGCAGGTAAATGAGGTCTTGGTCTCGTCTTTGTTTAATTGAATTGGAAAATTGGAATTGAAACGTTCATTAACATCTTTTTTTTTCTTCTTCTCTTGTAGCAATTTAAAATGATAAATGAGTCGACATTTAAGAGGAATAATGAGGCGAAAAATCGGACATTAAAAAACAGATTTCCGCTAAAGTGCACAATTGGAGTGAAAATTTATGATTCGTTTTTTAATTTGAATTATTTTTATTTCTTTCGTTTATGAACTATACGAATTTTTTTGCCTTTTCGTAACTTTTTAATCTTCAGTATAACTTTATCTGTAATTCGATTGCTACTGGAATTTAAAAGCACAGGTTACCATAATAATGGAAAACTTGTGTTAAAGGATTTGGTGCCTTCTTATAGTTGCATTAGTAATCATAATTAGGCTAATTTAAATTACACCAATGTACACAATGAATGATACGTGTACAAATCTTTAAGTAAACATTTTGGTGCCCAACGGGCAACAATTGGGATTGCCGAATGGAGTTCTATCTGGTAAAGCATTTAAAATGATTGAAGGTTTCACTGTTGATCAAGACTTACGAAAAAAAAAACTATTGAAAACCAGTCATGGAAGAATCTAATATGGTATATAAAAGCGAATTTAGCAGCTTTAAAAGCTTTAAACCAACTAGTCGAAACATGGAATATATTCATTATAAACGGAATCAAAAAAATTTTGGAAATGACATTGGTATTAGAATGGTCTCATGTGTTAAACGTTTATAAAGAAAACTCCGAATTTGGGACCTCAAATGCGGTATTTCCTTGTAAGCTGCAAATTAAAACCCGTTTTTTTTTTGACAGAAGATATATATGGTAATAATTTATACCCAAAAATCATACAGTTAATAAATGTCATTTTTTTTAACATAAGCAACGCAAGATAGAAGAATTTTGATTTTTAAGAAAAAATTGTTTCCCATGTTTTAATGCAATCAATATATATAAAAGATCTTGGAAATTGGCCACAAGAAACATTACATATTACTATATAACGCAAATTTAAATAACCCGGAAGAAAAAGCCATTTTAACGGATTTTTATCGATTTTAAAAAAGTAATGTTTTCTACAATCAAATTGTAATGGGCCTAACTTCCTACATTAATTATTTTTTCAGTTTTAGGTTTAAAAAAATCGTTTAATGCAAAAACATGAAGGTTTAAGGTACGCCGATTTAAAATACACCAATTTACACGATAAATGAATGATATGTGATACGAATGATACTTGTGCATATCTTTCAGTAAACATTTTGGTGCCCAACGAGCAACAATCGGAATTGCTGAATGGAGTTCTATCTGATAAAGCATTTAAAATGGTTGAAGGTTTCACTGTTGATGAGCTTTATTGATCAAGACTTTTGAAAAAAAAACTTTTTTGAAAAACCAAAATCATGGAAGAACCTACTATGATAAATAAAAGCGAATTTAGCAGCTTTAAAAGCTTTAAACCAGCTAGTCGAAACATGGAATATATTCATAATATACTGGACCCAAAAAAAATTGTGGAAATGAAATTAGTATTAGAACGGTCTCATTTATTAAACATTTATAAAGAAAACTCCTAATTTGGGACCTCAAATGCGGTATCTCCTTGTAAGCTGCGAATTCAAACCCAATTCTTTTGACACAAGATATATTTATGGTAGTAATTTATGCCCAAAAATCATACAGTTAATAAATGTCAATTTTTTTAGTATCGCAAGATAGAAGAAATTTTATTTTTAAGAAAATATTGTTTCGGATATTTTAACGCCGGAAATGAAATCAATATATGCGCCGTTTATTTTCAAAGTGAGTTAAGTCCATTTCAAGAACATTCTCTATAGTATTATCATTTTTAACCAAAGAAAAATAAGATACTAAGGAAGAGGGAATAATTGGCGTTTTTGTTAACAACTAAAATGAAATCAGTAATTTTTAAAAACTTAACAGTTAAATAATTAACATACTTTGTTCTAGTTACAAGAAGAAGAATCACCATATAGACCAGAGTTCCCCAAACTTTTTTTTGTCGTAGACCCCTTGCCATGTTTTTCCGTGTTGGGTAGACCCCCTACTTACCTGATATTGATTTCCTGTAAATTTCTAACTGCAGTGAAGTTTAGTATTAAAACCTTAAAGTAAAAACATAGGTACTTTTATAACTTCATAGGTACTTTTATAAATAATGTATATGTCTTGATATTATAAGATAGTATGATGTAAGTAAATAGGTACTATCAGTGTATGTGTTGAGATCCACTATCGTGGACCCCCATTTTCATTTCATGGACCCCCAAATTTTTTTTCGCTGACGTAGACCCCTTGCAGGTTGTCATATACCCTTAGGGGTCGATATAGACCACTTTGGGAATCACTGATATAGACCGTCCTTGAAATGGACTTACGCCATTTTCAAAATAAATGAGTCATATATAAATGCCTTTTTGAAAATTGAGCACAAGAAGCCTTACAAATTAATATATAACGCAAATTTAAACAATTTAAAAGAAAATGCCATTTCGAATGGGTTTTCATCGATTTTTAAAAAGTTATGTTATCTACAATCAAATTAAAATGGGCCTAACTTCCTTTATTAATTATTTCTTTAGTTTTAGCTCCAAGAAAATCATTTAATGTAAAAACATGAAGGTTTCGAATTCTTTTTTAAATTGGAATAATCGATTTGCGTAGAAGAACGGAATAGTCGATTTACAGTCCTCGATTGGCTCGTACCTCCGGAAGAAATTGGAAATTTTTTTAATTTTACTTTTCAACTATTTAATTATTAAATATCTTTGCTTTGGTTAGAGAATGCTACACAAAAGGAACTTGCAATTTTTCGTAGCACTTCCATTTGCTCATTTTAATCGAGAAGACGTTCCTTTTCTATATTATGTCAATAAAAAAGAATGAGGCATTCTTTAGAATTACTTTGATCTTTGTGAAAAATGTGAACAATGTATTGTATCGATCAAACTATTTAAAGGAAGTTGCTACGATGTAAAAAAAAATGTAGTGAACGATTTGCCTTTGATAGTCAAAGCTCTCATTCATTAATTGAGCTTTCATTCAATCAACTGTTTCATCGTATTGAAACACTTCTCTCTAGTCAACTCGGCCAAAGCTCACCTTACATAAATATGAAAAGCTTTTTACCTGCAACCTATCTGCACAATTTACAACGCCGCGTTACAACTTGGTTTTTACAACTTGAAACTTTCACAACATAAATAACAAAAGTTCATAAGTGCAAAATACTAACACATGTATAGGATGATTTGTAATTTGATGGAACAGTAGGTAAAAGTTTATGATATGACTGGTATAATTTTATTGAATTTTAGAAAATTATTTAAACAACAATTTTAATGTATTGTTTCCACCGATAAGCTAAATTTTGAGTTATAGTACTATGAAACTATGTTTATCTTTTACAAATCATCCTGTATGTTTCATACATATAAAAGTTCCATTTTCAATTTGGAAATTAGTCGAGGCTTCTTTCACGATCTCGAGACGATGTCTATTCAAAAATTACGAGCAAAGTTTTGTCTCCTATTCGTTTTTCTTCTCATAGTCACTAAGAAAAATTGCCTTGTCTGATATTTAAAAGAGAACAAAAAAAACAAGTTAAATGAATTATTTATTCACGTGAAATTTAGAATTTTCTGACACGTTTTTTTTTGTGTGTTCTGTGCCGCTTCTATAAAATTACAGTCACATTTTATGTGTCAAACAAGTCGAAGAACATTTTACATTGTCTCATGCATAAATAATCGCATCGTTCGTGTGAAACACGAAGAAAAAAAAGGATCACATCTAAACTTATGAGCCTACAAAGCCCAGTACTACGTCGGAGGCATTGTCTTGGTAAAGTTATTTGATTGGTCAATATTTTTTTCGTAAAATGCTTGGAAATTTTTAGGACTTTGTCAACATGTAACAATAATGACCAGTCGGAAAGCTAAACGTCCCATGGAAGTTTGGAAGAAAAATTAAATAATGAAGGCAAATGAAAAAGCTTCAAGACATTGAAACTATTTTAGACAAGTGCGCCGGGTAGGACAACAGCTGAGCTTTTCTCTAGGTTAAGGACCTCTTCGTCGCGAAGGCCCTCGAGATATGACACCGATGGTAAAGAGTCCCGACATACCTACGTCATCGGCTTCAAAAGCTCGAAATCTTGAAAAGTTCAAAAAGCCTCGACAACCCTACAATACTGGCGACCCCACTCTTGAGTGCGTGTAAAATGAAATTCTACCCTCGTACTTTCGTCCTACATGATTAATTCTCAAAAAGTAATGTATATAAATATATTTTTCTGCCACGTTTATTTTTGAAATAACTTTAAAAATTTTATGTTGGCAAAAATTTAAACAAAAAAAAAAAAACGGCGCTCGTAAAAACGAACGAGGTGATAAATAAGGGTTGTTTTTTTTTCTACGAAAATTGTTCCAATTACCTTCCATTAAATTTTTTATTTCGCCGAGAAAAGAATTTGCCGAGCAGCATTACCTCTGCACATTTATATTTATATTTTCAAATAGAAAGAGTTTCGAATATCTGCATAATGTCTGCAATATTTGGTGTTTATTGGCGCCCAACTAGGACAAATTTTTTTTTATGTAAATTTTTTTCATCAAAATAAAATTTTATCTTTTCCGTTTTAGAATGAAGAAAATTAAAGTTGGCCAAAAGCAAATCAATATGAAACTTTGAAGTGTTTCACATGTCATTCATTGAAAATTGAGCACAAAGCTCTCGGAAAACATTTCTCCCTCGTGTCTTTGTCTTCGCGATGACACTACACATTGAATTCTTGTATGAATATTAAAAACACTTATGATAATGAAACGCCCGAGATGTGACATTTTGTGCCAAAAAAATGGTGAAAACATAAAGCTTGGTTCATCTTGCATACCTGCAATTAATTGCATTCGTAATTGGAGTGATAAGACGGCTTCTTTATAATCTAGCACTTCAAAAATATACGGTAAGTTGTGCAAATTAATGTTGCAATTACTTTCATAAAAATATGTTTTAGTGAGGGAAAAAGAAATGCAAAATTACATCAACCACCAACTCGTTTCCATCACATTTGATCGAAGTTTCCATATTGCGACAAGATGGAGCCGAATTTTATGCATTCATGGAAACTATTCGGGTTTGTTTGAACAATAAGTTCACAAATGATCAAACAGAAAATTAATCAGATTCATAGCCGAAACCAAGCACCAGAAGTGGCTTAGCAATGCGCTAGCGAAAAGCAAAAATCAATATTTTCATAACATTAATATGAAATTATATGCTCCAGTTATTTATAATAAGGGAACGCACTATATACGGAATCAATTTCCCGTACATATTCTCGTTATATGCAACATAAATATTTATTAGTAATTTAATCGGAATCAATTCTATTTGAAAAACCAATTTCAATGAAATGCACAACTGTGTTTCACTAAAATTTGTTTAGTTTAGTTTTCGTATAATCGTTCAAGCATATGCACTACCCCAAAAATATTTAGAAGCCAATTTTTATTAATTGATTGATTAGATTCTAAACATGGTTAAAAAAATCATTTTAACTTTTGAACCGTGCTCGATACAAATGAAAAAGTTAGCAAAATAAAAGGAGGATATTTCCTATAAAAAAGGTTCCTTACCAATCAATAAATTGGTGGTGTCCATAATTTACATAATATTATTTAATTTTAGTAGGATAGTGGACATGAAAGGATGTAAATCCATATACTAATTATTAATTTAGCGACACTTTCCGGTCTTTTATTAGATCTTCATCAGGCTTTTAAAAATCATACAAACACATGTATTACAGAATCCTTCAAGCATTACTAATTGAAGCATTGGGTACAAGAGTTTCGAGAAATATGATAATGAAAGTTTTAATGTCTTATTTTATTTTAATACTTATAATTTGACTTACATTAACTTTATTATTTATTTGGCCAATGATTTAGTAAAAGGATCAAGGTATTATAACTATTTTAAAGCAATCAGAAATATCGTAATTTTTTTTTTATTTGTCCTATCCGCCCTTGTTGCACCTAGCTGGTAAAACAGATAGGACGTTAATTTTACTATTAATTTTTAAGGAAAATTACTGACAATTTGAATACTTATATAATTATTTTTAATTAAAATGTAAGTTAAACATGTGTATTTATAACAATCACCGTTCAAATATTCAACTTTCTTAATCATTTTTTTTTTGGTTTTCGTGTTTTTAATTCATCAAAATATTCACTAGATTGAAGGGAATCTTCCGAATCAGCTGCAACCGGCCTCCTGAACGGTCCAACCTGATCTTTCAGGCCTACTTGGAAGGTCAGGATCTGTTTCAACCACTCAGCATTTTCAGGTTTCATTAAAGTTGTCAAGGATAAAACGTCCCTAATCTTTACGTCTTTTACTTCAGGTTTTTCTACCTGCTGCAAATTCAAATCATGTTTGCTTACTGGCAAAACATTCTTCTCAAATGTAAAATTAAGATCCAGGAATGCATGAAATCTTGAGGTCGTTATCACTCCTTCAGGACTAAAGTCTAGTTTAACATATCGTTGTATAGCAAACCGAGCTTTGTTTTTTCCAGTGGCTGTGGGTGTCTTAGACAAGAAGACCTGTAAACCTATATTCCAATCTTCAAGGTAGCTAGCCATCAATGCATTGAACGGGGCTAGGATTGTTTCTTGCTGATGATATCACTTTCAAGTATTGTTCAGCTGACTCAATAGTTTCCACAGATTTTAGCAATATGCCATATCTTCCGAAATTTCTGTCACATTGGTTATAAGAGTGGCCTCTTACTGGAAATATATGTTCAATTGTAATGTTTAAGCTTTTGGCCAGCAATGTGGAGAACATTACCTCTGTTATATTTTTATTTTGGCCTCCACAAGCATCAGAAAAAAGTACTATCTTCTTAATATTAGGTAAATTTTGTAACTTATCTTTAAACAAAATGAACAAAGAACAGACAGTGTTGGGTGCCTTTTTGGAATCAATTTCTATAAAATAATAAAAGGAATTTAATCCATCATTGTGACAGTGAATGTTTAAGTTGACAAGCTATAGCAATCTATCTATTACTATAAAGAGGAAAGATTTGATTGTTTGTTTGCTTTGAATAGGCTCCGAAACTACTTGCCGATTTGAAAAATTCTTTCACTGTTGGCAAGCTACACTATTTCCAGAGAACATAGGCTATATTAAATTTTCAAAAAAGTTAGGGATCTATACTAAAACTCCAATAATATAACCCGAGGTCTGAAAAAATTACCAAAAAACATTATTTTATCGCGTGCGCTGCGAAAGCTATTGGTTATAAAACAAAATAATGTTCTACGATTTTGTAGAACATATTATTATCTACAAAAAATAGAGCGACAGCATAGGTCTAACTAGTACAGTTATGTCACAATAAGTGCTTTTCATTTTAAAAAATATATATAAATGCCTTCGCTATGAAAGCTCTTTTATTTATACTTTGGGATTAATTATACGTTCATACCGCATTCGCTTACGTATCTGACATTCTTATGCTCTAAATAAAAGAGACGTGGGTTCGAATCTTAAATTAGACTTTTTTTTCACAAAATTGTTTTTGGGAAAAGGTTCATTCGGGAATCGAAACAATGAGATGGGATTCCAATGGGAAACAATGGGATTCCAACTAATATTCAAAAATCTAAACTCTTAACTTCTGTTATTTTGACGCGAGTATTTGATAACTTTCGACTTTTTTTAGTCATAATTTAGACCGACTTTATTGGACTTGACCATATTTTTTATCTATATATATAAAAGAAAGTCGTGTTAGTTATACTATTTATAACTCAAGCACGGGTGAACCGATTTGACTGAAAATTGGTAGAAAGGTGGCTAAGAACTTGGCGAAGGACATAGGATACTTTTTATCCCGTTCCGATTTCCGATCCGTCTTGCATTCGCTATGACTGTAAATAAATCACAAGGCCAATCCTTGAAAGTTTGTGGTCTTAATCTACAACATCCATGTTTTTCCCATGGTTAATTATATGTGACATGTTCACGGGTCGGAAGACCCTCTGCGTTATTTGTTTTCGCGCCTGATAAAAAAACCAAAAATATCGTTTATCACAAGGTGCTACACTGAAATGTGCAACCCATGCAAAAAAGTAAATGGAAAATAAAAAATCACTGAATTAATAGATTTTTTTATTTACAATTATTCTTATTTAAAAAGTTAAAAAATGTGATCATTTGTTGCCTATAGGGCGGAACAAAGTTCGCCGGATCAGCTAGTATAGGATATATAAACATTCTGTCCTATGTATTTTATACACAGTATAACTGTTCAAAGTCAACGAAAAAATATTATTTTGACCTCTTTGTATGTCTTTTAGTGTATCCTGCTCTGTTCGGCTTATACGTACGGAAAGTTGATATTCATCAATTTTGTTCCAATCGACTTGAAATTTTGACACAATATTCTCAAGATATGAAGCATTTAATTTAAAAAAAATCAAATAAAATTAAAACCTCCCCCCTTTAAAGGAATTTTAAATCTAATGATTTCAACATGCCTCTAAGCTTCCGGCATTTATGGAAAATCTCTAGAAATTTATGGAAAAGAACTCTTTTTATAGGAAACATCCTCTTCCTTCATTTCGGTAATAACTTTTTCGTTTCTAGCACGGTTCAAAAGAATTTTTTTCCCGGAAAATCAATTTTTAGGGGGAACACGGCACTCCTCGATGACAGATATTTTGGTAGAAATCATGTTTGGGAGTTGATCTATCAATTAATAAAAAATTGGCTTTTACATTCACTAAAGGAAGTTCACTAATAAAATTCTCTTCCACGACTGTACTATTTGGTGAATTGACAAAAAAAAAACGTAGTTTGTCAAGGATTAAGAATAAAGTTTGGAAATATTAAACCTCGAAAAAGTTTACTAAGATTTTAAATTTTCTATGTAATCAGGCGCCGATTCATTGTTATACCTTAGTTTACTCGAATATAGAAGATTGAAGAAAAGTTTCACTATAGACATATGTGTACCATACACTGAAACGTAATATTCGGTTGCTGATAAATTTCGTGCGAAAATTCCTCGCGAATAGAGATCAACGCTAATGACGGGGATTGTTTGTGGCATTTTTAGATTTGCAATATTTTGCCGAAGATTGACGCATCTCGTGGCTTGATTTACGTTCCACGTCCAAACTTATCTCACAAAACTATTTCATTAACGAAAATTTCCAATATAAAATTGGGGGAAAGGCTTTCGGAAAGTTCAAAGGGTGAAATTCTTTTGATTCGATTTTCTCAGCTTCAATTTAGAAAAAAGAGAAAGAAAAAAAAATATATACTTTACACAAAAACGTCAATAATTTTTGTTGTTTGTGATTTTTTTTTCTTTTCTTCTCATCAATTTTATCGGTGGTGTGCAACCCTTTTTGAAATTGGCTGGTTTTTTGTCCAAATATTGCAAGGAAAACAATACTTTTATTCTTATTTGAAAATCAATAGTTTGTTAAAAAACATTTTTTTTTTCAGCACAAAACCATGAAAAACTTTCTTTGGAATTGATTTTATTATGTTGTCAAAGGGTGTCCAAATAGCCGTGGAAGATGAAGAACTTGAGTGTAATAAACGTTAATATTTGGTCGAGAGGGAACTCAAAAATTAATTAATTCTTTCATAGAGAATGTCTTCATATAATTGCTATTGGAATAAGGCAACAATCGACTCTAATGAAAAAAGTTTCCTAAATCATTCCATTCACACATCACCAAATATAAAAACCGTAAACCCCTCTGTGATTATTTTTGGCGTAATAATAGTTACCAAAGGATTTCAGTGGAAAACTTGAGAAAAATAAAATGTCCTTGTTCTACAGGTGTTTCAAAGCACAATCAAGACATTTAAAGCAGGTTAAAGTTCATTTTATACACGAAATTTTTTTCCCTACACTTAAATTTAAGCATACGGAAAGAAACATAAAAAATTCAGCAACTTCTCAAGCGGGGCGTCTCATAAATTTAGATTTCCACATAAAAATGCAAAGACGAACGAGAAATAAAAAAACACCCTCTACTACTAACACATACAAAATAATTGTGTTATAAAACTGAATTATTTTTATTGGCTTAAAAAATACGACATGAACACATACTCCATCCCAACTGGGACAAATAAAAGCCGGCAAAATACGAGCGGCAAAGAAATTAAAATATCGCTCCTTTTTATTTTCAATTAAAATATTCTTAAGCGATTTTTATTGGAAATTTTCAAATTAAATTTGCGGTCGCCATGAAATATTGACGAGGTTTTCGCGTAATGTTCGATATCAACATGAGAATTATCGTATGATTTGTATATGTATATTGGAATCGATTCAGTTGGAAAAGTTGTGGAAAGCTGCTGTGTTTAATGGCGATCGTACAGCGCGGGGGTGTGAATGCGGACGTGTAACGAAGCAAGGGTTGTTTTTCCGTTTTTCCGCGTCTGTTTTTAATTATTATTCAACCTCGTTAATTTTTTATCGAGAGTTTCAATAATAATTTCAAATTGCTAATCAAAATTTTGTTTGTTTTAGCGTCGAAACCGGCCAGGCCTGGCTTATGAATAGCGTCGCTCGTTGGGGGTTGCGAAACGATAGTTGATTTAAGTAAACATAAATATTTGTAAAATGAGTTTATTTACTTGTAGAAAAATCTATTTTTTTTTTTTGGTCGCAAAGTTTATTCAACAATAGTGATACATAACCAATGGTTTTTATTGGATACATTAGACTGATTCAAAAAAAAAATGATGATTTTTTTTCTCTTGATTATACCGACAATATTTCTGGAAGTGACAAAAAAAAATCCGGTGAAAGTTTAAGCTTTTAATATTAATTTTAACAGGTGCCGCATCGTAAATTTCGATTTTCCATTTCAATAACATGGCGACAATATTCTCTTGCACTTTGGAATTTTATGGCTCACGTTGGTGACAATATTTCGGAATGACCAAGGTATATTCATGTAGAAAATTGAATGATCTACAAAAAAGGTCTCGTACAAGTTTTTGATATATTTATTTCTTCAAAAGTTATTCGAGGTCAAAGTTGAACTAAAGAGAAATTTTAATATTTTTTCAATTTTTTGACGCAACCATCAATTTTATGAGAAAATTTTATAGGATATTTTTTGTAGAGCACTTTGTTTCCTATAACTTATCTCTATACAAGTTTTTGATATTTTTCACAGGTCCTATTTCTGCTATGTACCTTGCATAAACCATCAAAGCAGCGTCTGTAGATCCTGATTTAGGATAGAGAGATTAGTTTACGATATTGTAGTTGTTTATTTGAGTTGGGAAAAATAGATGGTAATTCTTAAAAATCCCCGAATCTTGTTCCTGCTTTCAAGACCATATGTCTTATTTTTTTTATTTTTATATTTTCAGTATTTGTAGAGTAGGTTATCGAAGATGTAACCACTGATGCCTCTAATTATTTGGCTAGAAGCACTTTTACAATTTCCGTAAAATTTCCGGACAAAGCGAGGATATATAAGTCTAGCAGTAGTATCCTTAATTCCTCATGAAGACCATATACCTTGTATTTGGCTGGGTAGTTTCCCAGCATTCTTAGTAATTTATTTTGAACTCTTTGTATTGTCAGATATTTGGTATTGCTTATTGATATCCAGACTGGACATGGATATGTAAGCACTGGTCTGAGCACTGTTTTTTAAATTATTAATTTATTGTTGGAAGACAGCCCAGATTGTCTGTTTAGCAATGAGTATAAAATGTTAGTTCAGGCCATTAATTTGTTTTTTTAATTAGTTTGATGTGTTCAGCAAAGTTGAGTCTGGAATCCAGTTGCATCCCCAAGTATCTAACTATTTTAGCCCATTCTATATTCTTTTCATTTATTAAAACCTTTTTATGCTTGTTAGATCATCTTCTAGTGAATAGGATCGCTTTAGTTTTGTAATCATTGACCTTTATTTTCCATTTTCTTAAAAAAATATCATTATTCTTTTTAAGGCTTTGATTATTCTATTGGTCACTGTATCAGCTCTTCAGGCCGATGCAAAAATTGCTGTATCGTCAGCATATAGGGAAAGGAAATGTTCGGGTGTCCGCGGGATATAATTTATACATAGAATAAATAAAATAGTTCCCATAATTGACTCTTGAGAGACTCCAGCCTTAATCTGTTATTAGACATTTCATTTTTGATTTGCACAGCAAATGGCGCTCTTTGAGATAACTCCATATTATTATTATAATGTATCTGGGAAATTTCATTTTAATTAGTTTGTTTATTAGCTCTTCATGTCATAGAGTATGAAAAGCCTTTTCTATGTGAAGTAGAGTCATTCCCGTGTGTTTATTACTGTTAAAGGCGTCAGCTATATGGTCACATATTCTGTAGAGTTGCATTGTTGTGGAATGCCTGGATCTGAATCCAAACTATTCGGGCATTAGTATTTTTTCTTTGTTAACATGCCCATTTATTCGCCTTAGGATAGTTCGTTCGGCGATTTTGCTTAAGGTTGTTAGTAGACTGATAGGTCTATAACTAGTGGGACTGAATGTTGGTTTACCAGGTTTGAGGATCGAAAGGTTTTTCAGTACCTTGGCATTGATATTATCTATTCCTGGGGCTTTATTGTTTTCTTAATTTTTTAACGATGTATTTTATTTCTTTAGGTTTGACGTAGTCAAAGTATGCATAGTCTTCAGTAGTTGTTGTTAAGAAATCTGCAACATAGTTGGTCATTTTATTGTTTTGGTTTGGGTTGTCTAGGTTGAGATTTTGCTCTTGAACAGTTTCAAACCATGTAGCTAGTAGTTGGGCTTTTTCTTTATTTGAGTAAGCGGTTTTATTTCCTAATTTTATTTCCTTTACGCTGTTTTGTGAAACGTTTTGTTATTTTTCAGAGGGAGTTATCTTTTGATTTGAGGGTTGTTAAAAAATTTGACCAGCAGTCGTTTTTCCATGGTATAATTTGTTTTTGATTATTTGTGAGAAGCAAAGATAACATTTTTTATACAAGCGAATTTTTAGTAGTAATTTTTGACTTTTATTGGATAGACTGAATTTTAATAGTGTGACGCCGTTACTATAGCAGGAAGTTGTTCGCAACGACTAACGATAGCACCTTCGTTGAAAGCCACTGCTTATTTCGCTTCCATTTTTATTTGGTCTTCCCCTTACTTTCCTTCTTCTACATGCAATCTTTTTTTACGGTTGTGTCCCGTCATATAAATTTTCTCTTGTGAATTATCTTGTTATTTAATGCCGCTTTATAATTGTCAAGATCTAGAGTTAATAAAATCGATAAGTGTAGAAGTATTGGAGTGGCTAATTCTCAATTACTATTGATCTTTTATATCGGTTTTTGGTTTCTTTCAATACCTATTTATAATTTTGGTCAGGGTCTGAAAAAATAGAAGATTAGTCATAAAATTTTAATGAAAAGAAAGTTGAAGTTTTCTTTGTACCTTGTAGAAATTATAAACTTAATCCATCTTTATTTGATAACCTGGATTTCTACCCATTTAACATGCAATGATCCATTCTAGTAGACAAGAAAAGACAGATAGTTGCTCTTACTTTCACCCACGCATCAATCAAACTTCCTATTTCAATGTTTTTCCTCAAAACTCATCGCACGGAGCTTTTTTAATTCTTTTTCAATTTAACAATACTTTCGGCCCCTTCGGCCTTTTTTTTGTTTCTCTGATTTTCTTTTCGTCTTAAACTTCCTCTTTGTATATGATTTCCTATTGTATTACATTTGTAGTTTACACAGTTTTTCATTACATGTAATTGAATTTGTAGTTGAAAAGTAGAAGGCTCTTTGTCTTCAATTTGATCTATTGTAATCTTGACCATTTCATTCCACCACAAACCACCAAAAACACCCATCACCAAAACCACTTTCTGCATAAGAAATGAACTGCGTTAGGCGCTTTCTTAATAAATCACATATATTCTTTTACTTTTAAAATAGCTTAAAATTGGCTGTACTTGCCTATGTTTATATTTTCATTGGCAATTATCATTCCTTTAATTTGAGAGTACTTAGTCCATAGACTGTTTGGGCTTTATTCCTCCGACTAAAACAAACAAAATTATGAAATTCACCGAAATTAAGAATCCAGAATGATAATTCCAATCAGTTCCTGAAAGACATTTTTACACACATCTGCATTATTTTCGTTTTTCCAACGGGTAAAATTGCTATACTCTTGACAATATACAGTTGTAGACTGTGCAGGTATTAAATTTTCTTTTGCTTTTTCAGCTTTAGCGATTATATTTGACGAAAGAAACATTTTTGCGATTGCAAAATCCGGATTGACTTCTAATTGTTTAAATTAAACATTTAATATTGTCGATGGAAACTTGAAATTTATAGTACTTACAGATTTGTATACTTTTGAATTTTTTCTTACGAATTAAATGAAAAATAAGAGTTTTTATGCACCTCAGGCGTTATTAGGTGATAATGTCCATAAAATTCGAATAACTGTCAAATACAATTCATTTAATTACACAATTCTAAGTAGGTCAAGAAAATTCCTCCAACGAATTGTCAGAGAAAATAGCTATTGACTTTACCGACACTTTTAAAAGTTGCTAAAAAATTAAAAAGAAAATTTGGAAAAACTATACTTTAGCAATAGCATATTTATGAGAGGTATTGAAAGAAAAATTCGCGATATTGTAATTTTGAAACGAAAAATATTAAAAAACTTTTTTGATTTGTTGATTCGACGTTCAAGAAAAAAACGCAATACCAATTCGACAAACGTTAAAATTGCATTTCTTTCCTTCATTTTCAATTATTGCGGCTACAATCGTTAATTTGGTAAACAATTTTTGGTGCGAAAGTGTTAACTTGGAAAATTATTTATTGCTGCACTTACCTGCGAAGTGTGAAAACTTGTGAAACAGCAAATAGGAAAAATATTATTAAAATTTTTCTCAAATGAAAAAAGTTTTGTTTCGTTCCGAAATTTACGGAGGGAGGCAGGTACTAGGTAAATTGTTTACGACGTAATTACAATCGAAGGTTTTTGGCTAAACTCATTATGAACTCTGTTGATGTCGTTTTAATCATCGTCGAACAACAGCGTGAAATTCGTAACGAGTTTCGAATCGATTGTTGAAATTTTCAAAGATTTAATTGGAGCAACTGTTACGTTTCAGGCTGTTGTACCACTTGTGTCTTTGATGTCGCCGTATATACAAGGTGAGATCAAAATACATGGAGCAAACGTGAAAAATGAATGGTAAAAAAGAGATCTACCAAAAAAATGGTGTTGTTTCTTGATAAAATGTAATATTAATTTTTATAATACAGAAGTAAAGTAAATATTGATGGGATTTTTCTTTTTTTGTAGATCATTGCTTTGCAATCCATCCTGTAGAGTGTGGAAATTTTAAGTTTGATATTTCATAATTTTCGTCGAGAGGCTTGCAAGGAAATGAGCATTGTTTACGAGTCATATGACAACATGTAGACGAACGGGGGTGTAAGGATTTCCGGACGGGTGAGCTTTGAGCTTTCGTGGGGTGGTAGGGTGCGATGCGACGCGTCGTGCAGATCAAAGGCGCGGCTAATGTGTGACGCGTGAACATCAATGCCGGTTCCTGGAGCTTCATCTCAAGCTCGCTTGGCTCGCATCGCTAATGAGTCTGTCGTATAATAATAACCTTTATGAGGGATTATGATATCAGCAAGAATGATGCCAACATCGGTAATTAACTAGTCTGGCGTAATGCAAATATATGTACCTGCTCTATACCTGTCCTCGGCACTGAAACGTCATGATTGCATCGCCCTTTTGCCGCATTCAAAACGTGTTGTTTGTCACAAAATAATTATTACCACTTCGCCGTCGTATGAATAGCGTTATTAATTATATTCACGTTTAAAGCACCTCATTCCACAACAATTCGCTGGATGCCAGTATCAGTGGCGTAGCTACCTAGAGGCTAGGCGGGGCAGTGCCCCGAGGCCCTCGAATCCTTACCAGAAATCTCGATCGAACTGAACTTTTGGAAATCCAGTTGGAAGTCCACCAATTATGTAAGGAAATAATGAGCAAATATGGAGTGCTAGAATGCAACCTAACGGAAGTATTTACAGCGATGTTATTATACTTTACAATTCCTATCACTTCTGCAGCAGCTGAAAAGTCATTCAGCAAATTAAAAATAATAGAAAAATTATTTAAGAAATAATATGGGCCAAACTCGACTCCGAAGTCATTGATACTTTTGCGAAAACTAAAGCTAGGAAAAAAGTTGTAAATATAATTTTTATTTAGCCAGTTGGTAGGCCCAACCTTTATATAATAATCTCTTGAATCTTATCTATTTCGTTTTATTAACCAAACCAACACCAAGTATTAATTGAAGCATTGGGTACAACAAGGGCGTATGATGTAAAATAGAGTTTCGAGAAAAATGATAATGAAAGTTTTAATGTCTGATATTATTTTAATACTCATAATTTGACTTATATTAACTTTATTATTTACTAGCTGATCCCCGCGACTTTGTCTGCGTAACGTAAATAGATATGTTGGAAATAGATAGAAAGCGTGGAAGGAAATTCGAATATTTTATTTATTTTCAATAACAATAATTGATTTTCAAATTTTTCTAAATACCGAAGAAAAGTTGGTTTGGAAGATTTTATTTTTTGATTGATAATGAAATATATGCCAAAAAATTGCTCCCTTAATGTTAAATAATTGCTCCAGGTCACAATCATTGGTTGATAAAAATTAGATTTTATAAAAGTTTGATTGTTGAAAAACAAACAAAAATTAAAAACCGCCTCTTTGGTATTTGGTGTAAGTTCCTACTTCTTAAACTTTCATACTAATTAAGTGAAATGAAGTTATTTAAAATGTTGTTATTAAAATGATATAACAAAAACAGACACTTATTATTAATTTATTATTTATTTATTTTTAACACTTATTAAATTCAAAATTTCGATTGTTGATTAACTGTACATTTTCTCATACAAACTTAGTGACCTCTTTTACTCTTTTAGGGTAGAAATTTGCAAAAAAAAAGCCATTACGCTATTAACATCAATTATGTGTTTTGTATATATAAAGGTTTATGTTTCAAAGAGACAATTTTTTTAAATTTATATTAAATTTACTGTGCTCTTTATCAGTTCTACTAAAATATTTGAACAGATTATTTTCTAACTTTTAATTACCTTTTCAATGATATATAACTCGCTTGTCTAAAGTAAAAAATTTTGTTTCATCCCTAGGGAATACCATTCCTTATTATTTTTTTGGAATAAAAAGTAGCCTATAGTCTGTGGGAAATTGGGTTGTATCTTAATACCAAATTTCATTAAATTTGGTTGTTCCGTTCTTTAGTTAAATCGGGACACACAGACAGAAAATTTTTTAAAAAATGTTAAATTTGGAGTAAGGGCCTCTTGAAACAAATATTTACTCTAAAATTGGGTTCAAAATCGAAATGTACAGACAGACGTTAGAATTTTATATATTAGTATAGATTTGGCCAATGATTTAGTAAAAGAATTAAGGTATTACAACTATTTTAAAGCAATCAGAAATATCGTAAAATTATTAGTTTTTTTACTTGTACTATCCGCCCTTGTTGCACCCAACTGGTAAAACAGATAGAACGTTAATTTTACTATTGATTTTTAAGGAAAATAACTAACAATTTGAATACTTATAAAGTTACTTTTAATTAAAATGTAAGTTAAACATGTGTATTTATAACAATCACCGTTCAAATATTCAACTTTCGTAATCACTTTTTTTTGGTTTTCGTGTTTTTAATTCATCAAAATATTCACTAGATTAAAGGGAATCTTCCGAATCAGCTGCAACCGGCCTCCTGGACGGTCCAGCCTGATCTTTCAGGCCTACTTGGAAGGTCAGGATCTGTTTCAACCACTCAGCATTTTCAGGTTTCATGAAAGGTGTCAAGGATAAAACGTCCCTAATCTTTGCGTCTTTTACTTCAGGTTTTTCTACCTGCTGCAAATTGAAATCATGTTTGCTTACTGGCAAAACATTCTTCTTAAATGTAAAATTAAGATCCGGGGATGCATACAATCTTGAGTTCATTATCACTCCTTCAGGACTAAAGTCTAGTTTAACATATCGTTGTATAGCAAACCGAGCTTTGTTTTTTCCAGTGGCTGTGGGTGTCTTAGACAAGAAGACCTGTAAACCTTTATTCCAATCTTCAAGGTAGCTAGCCATCAATGCATTGAACGGGGCTAGGATTGTTTCTTGCTGATGATATCACTTTCAAGTATTGTTCAGCTGACTCAACAGTTTCCAAAGATTTTTGCAATATGCCATACCTTCCGAAATTTCTGTCACATTGGTTATAAGAGTGGCCTCTTACTGGAAATATATGTTCAATTGACATGTTTGAGCTTTTGGCCAGCCATGTGGAGAACATTACCACTGTTATATTTTTATTTTGGCCTCCACAAGCATCAGAAAAAAGTACTATCTTCTTAATATTAGGTAAATTTTGTAACTTATCCTTAAACAAAATGAACAAAGAACAGACAGTGTTGGGTCTCTTTTTGGAATCAATTTCCAGAAAACAATAAAAGGAACTTGATCCATCATTGTGACAGTGAATGTTGAAGTTGAAAAGCCATAGTAATCTTTTATAAAATTGTGAAGTTATGTTAAGTTTTGGTATCGGCAAATTATGGGCATAATCAAACTCCAATACAAATGTTTCTGTGTCAGGATTATTCGGAACTGACTCCAAAAGTTTTTTTAAGTTCGAATTTAAACGCACTTTTGTTATATATGCACAAGGGTGTAGCGCCACCTTCGAAATTAATGATCCTCAGGTCACCTGGAACAAGTTTTTGTAATACAAAACTAGATGGCTTTATGCATGTTTTGATGTAATAACATCAAAACGGGCTTTGGGTACCGAACGCCCTTGTTATCCCCAATGCTTCAATTATAATTTATGTTCTCCCCACAGTGCACAAAAAAGAGCTTAAGCAGCATAGCATTTTTAAAGTGTTTGTATATTTCATATTTTTATTTGATAAAACCTAATCAGTTTACATAGCAGTGGGGCCCCGTTTTTTAATTTTCCGCAGGGCCCTTGGTTACCTAGCTACGCCACTGGATGCCACTATTGCATTTCCATTTCGAAACACCATATCGGTTCCGGTGGAAAAAAAACTTTCAGAATAGTAACCCGTTTTTTTTCTTCTTCTTGTTTTAATCTTTGCATAAGTTATTGTTGTACAAGCCATTGAATTTCAGAGTTTCAGGATTGGAAAATTTAATTTGTCGATGCGGCGCATTCGAATTCTATGAATATTCGAATATTTAAATGTAATTACTGCAAAGATAAAAGACTGTATACTATATATGTTAGTACCGTTTATTTATTCATGTCGCGGAAATTTATGTTTGTTCCGCTACTAAGTGTATAAAATTCATCGGAAAATATCTAAAAGAAAACAAATCAAAATATTTAACTTAAACTCGTACGATACGGAGACTATTACGGTTTAATTTGAAAATATTCATCTTTTCCGATTGTCGAAAGCGGTAAATATCAATTGACGTAATTGTTTATATTTTTCCTCGAAAACAGTAAAAAAAAGTTTCCAGATGATTGTCCAAAAAATTAATCTTTTCCTGACTAATCTTTGTTTAATCTTCTATGAAAAAAAAGCGGAGAATAAGATTCATTTCTTAGTGTTTTTGAAAGGAGTTCTTTGAAATTAACTAAAGCCAAGGTCCAAGTATAAAATAGACAACTACTAGAAATGGGTTGATAGGAATGCATGGGGGAAATTTTGTTCAAGTTGGTACATTTTTGTGCCTTATATACTTATTTGTGAAATATCGTTTTTTTCACCACGTTTTGACATCTATCATATTTGAAATTGAAAGAAATAAACATTTATTGGAAGGATTAAAAGGGATGGATATAATTCATGATTTTATGCCTAAAAATAAAATAAAATGCCAAAATAAACTATTAAACAATACTGGTAATCGGAATACTGAAATAATTACTTCGTGTTTTTCTTATTATTACTAATAACTTTATCATTTTTTCAGAAATTTCCAAAGCAATTTTCTTTAGATAAAACATAATTTCCCGTCAATGTACAAAGTAATATATTCAACTGAAGAATTGCCCCAAAGATGTGGTAGTAGAGGTGGAGGCCAGTAAATTTAAAAATATATAATAAGAAACGAAGATGGTTTTAGTTAAATACGTTATATAGTAAATAATATTTGTGTTTTAGAACATATATTATAAATACATAATTTTTCTTTAAGTAAAAAATTCATGATTTGGTACAAGTACCTTTTCTACAAGGTACTTTCTGGTAACATCTCACTCTCTACTTCGTTTTTTCAAAAATTCGCGAACTTTTTCCATTCGTAAATTTGTTAATAATTCAGTTTTGGTTAATAATTGATCTTTTGTTGATACATATTAATAACGGCTGATTTATTCGCGAATTGAATTAAAAACAGAATATAAAATGAGATATTGAGTTAGTAGTATGTACAAAAGCTACTTGTACCAATGCTTTTATAAAATATTGTCTTCTTTCTTCCCAATTATGCTTTACATATTTAAACTTTGTACATATGATCAATATTAAATTCATTAATACGTTAATTTTAACCTATTTTGGTTAATTTTTGGTAAAAAAGAGTACTGGTATACTTTCTTTCAACAATTTGAATAATTGTACTAAGATTTACTAAGCTTTATAGTATAGTTCATCAACTATAACTTAAAATATTTATTAACACGTATTGAAACTTAAAAATCTATGAAATCTAAAAATAAAAAAAGGTTTCATAAAAATTTTCTCCAATTGCTAGCATAACATAAATGGCTTGACAATTTTTCACTGGTGGATTTCGCTTCGCCATAAAAACTCATCAATTATAAGGAAAAAAAATTATCAGACCAGAACTTCTATGGAATTGTCTGCAAAAATTTTGAGGTTATTCGCAAAAATAGTAAACTATGAAGTAATTGCATCAATTTCAGTATACCTGTATTGTTTATTATTTTACCTGGGCCTTTATTTTATTTTTGAGTACAATACCATGAATTATATCCATTCCTTTTAATATTTCCAGTTAATTTTTATTTCCACGTTGAATGTTTATTTCTGAATATTTTAAATATGGCGGTGGATGTCAACACGTGATGAAAATAAAAACATACCAAC
Organism: Sisyra terminalis; assembly: GCA_958496175.1. Classification (NCBI taxonomy): domain Eukaryota; kingdom Metazoa; phylum Arthropoda; class Insecta; order Neuroptera; family Sisyridae; genus Sisyra; species Sisyra terminalis. The sequence goes on along the minus strand of OY292275.1, from coordinate 3,264,119 downwards.
TTGAACAAAATTTCCCCCATGCATTCCTACCAACCCGTTTTAAAAGCTTTTTAAAATTTAAATATCCGTTTTAAATTCCAACCCGTTTTAAAAGCGTCATTTTTAAGAAAGCTCCTCCTCATCTGACTAACTAGTTATACTAGAAAAGCATAGAATCCTGAAATCCGTTTTGAAATTACATTCCTTTAAATGACGCCTTCCATACTACAGTATGAAGTTACTCGCAAATCAATGAGCAAGCAACTGGTCAAACTGGTCAAGTTTTGGAGCTAAAAATTTTCTGTACTAAAAACGCAATTTAGTCGATCGCGTTGATTTTTCGATTTCATTAGCTCGAAATATCAAAAAGAATGAATATAACTAATGAAATATAATGAAATGTCAAAGTAAAATAATAAACAATACAGACATCAGTAACTAATGACATAAGTGCTAACTTCAGCAATTTTGTTGATTAAAAGTTAATGAATGTAGGAGCAGTTTTATATAAAAAGAATGATGGAAAATTTTCTAACAGTAAGAATAGAGAAAGACGAAAATACACTCATTAAGTTATAAACAAGTGGGTTATAGATACGAGGTAATTAAAACAGGCGCGGAAAATTTGAAAAAAAAAATCTATAAAGTATTTTGTTCGAAGAGGTTTGTGAAAGAAAAACCCTATTTTTTAAACATTTTACTATATCAATGATTGAATGATTAATTTTTCGTAATTAATTAATTACCGCTAAATTATTTTGTCACAAACGAATTCTTTTACAAACTTCTTCGAATAGGGTGTCGTGAGGGGGTTGACACCATGAGTTACCGCACTGGATCATACCAACCCTAGTGACGCCACTGCTGAGGTTCAAAAAGTGGACCAAAAAGTCAATTCTGGCAAGAAATTGAGCGACAAGCTAATTATATTATTATTGGTAACATTACATTTAGAACCATTGAAAACTTTATCGACTTAGGTACCGAGTTAAAGAGCTGCAACGCATTTAAAAGTGAAAATCAACGATTATGACTAGTAGCAGGATGTACTATACGAACTTTAAACTTTCAAAATCGCCACTACTCAGGAGATAAACAAAACTAAGCACTTATAACACTTATAAGACCTCTAACAATTTACGGCTGGTAAACCTGGAATATCTCAATCAACCGATGCCAATTAATTCCGCATATTTGATGGTAAAATTGTTAGAAATATTTAAGAACTTTGGATCTATAAAAGGCGATTTTAGGGCGTAAAACCATGCTTTTAAATCGATAAATGCCAGCATGACGGACAAATGGGTGCAGGAACGACCATGTAAAAGATGGAAAGAAGAGGTCGAAGTTGACATACGAAAAATGAAAATGCCAAACTGGAAAACGAAAGCATAGATCGGGAAACATGGCGAAATTTTGAAGTCCAGGCCAAAGCTCTTAATAAGCTATAGAACCAGAGGAAGAATATATAGTCCATTGGGTGGCACCAATTCTTATAAAAAGCCTATCTCCAATTTGAAATTTCAAGTTTATATCTTTACCTGAATCTTTTCTGTGAAAGAATCTTTGATACATAAAGAATCATATTTTCAATTAAATTGTTCCGGTAAATTACCATTTAAAGTCCCAAGATAATAATCGCAAAACCCAATATCAAATGATCATTATTTTAATTGAAAATTTTGATTTGTTTCCCAAATAAATATGACCAAAAGTCATGCAAACAATCGTTCAAACAACATACATTTCTCTGTTTAATTTTGATGTCTTTTTCAAATCACCAGATTTCCATTTCGATAAAACGTCAACAACAATCGACAGCAATTCACTCTAATGGACAACAATACATCAACGATGCTTTGCCCTTCTTCCGTGTCCCCCTCCCCCCAGCACAAACAATAATCGTCTCGGTGGCAAAAAATTGCCACCACATGCAAAGCAAACATTAAATTATTAATATCCGGTAAGCACGCGGAATCCAAAATGGAATTGAAGAAATGAACTTTAAATTTATTTTTTTTAGGTTTTTGGAGCTTTCGATAGGAATTTAATGAAATACTTCAGACAGTTCAATTACCGTATTCTGAGAAACTTACGTATTCCATTAAAGTAATAGTCTTCCAGTGTTCCTTTTTTTGTCTTTCGTTTTATCCTGGAAGAGTATATTGATTTCTCGTCCTTTTTTTTTTCTTTTGTAATTGCAAACTTTTATTGGACGTTGTCGCGTCGATAGATTGAATTTTAAACGAAACGTGTCCCGTTATTATCACGAATGCAATTGATGTGCAATTTTGTGCATTAATTTCGTAGAGAAACTGATAAAGATGCGATTGTTTTGTGGCTATATGTATGTTCCATTGTTGTAGTTAATATGCGACTGGTGCATTGTTGGCAAGCGCTTTTGTAATGGGTCACGTTTCGTTTAGATTTCAATGTTGAATTTAATGTTGATGTAACGTTTGGCGACAAGACGCCATTTACGGCTTATCTCTCATTGCTGTAAATGGGAAATTTTGCCGTCCTTAAATGCATCTAAAATATAATGATGGCAAACGGATAACGTTGGACGGGGATGAGATTAATCATTGGTCTGGGGTTTGTATAAAATTGCATTGGTGTAAATATTTCTTAATCTATTTCTATTTTTAGGATCCATGATGATTACAGAGGTCCAGAAAAGAGCAATATTTTCCAAGCTCCCTAAGAACCAATCTTAAATTTGGTAATCTTCTATTATTATAAAGAGGAAAGATTTGATTGTTTGTTTGATTTGAATAGGCTCCGAAACTACTTAACCGATTTGAAAAATTCTTTCACTGTTGAGAAGCTACACTATTTCCGGTGAACATAGGCTATATTAAATTTTCAAAAAGTTAGGGATCCATACTAAAACTCCAATAATGTAACCCAAGGTCTGAAAAAATTACCAAAAAAACATTCTTTTATCGCGTGGGCTGCGAAAACTATTGGTTATAGAACAAAATAATGTAGTACGATTTTGTAGACCATATCATTATCTACAAAAAATAGAGCGACAGCATATGTCTAACTATTGTAGTTATGTCACAATAAGTGTTTTTTTCATTTTAAAAATATATATAAATGCCACCGTTATAAAAGCTCTTTTATTTATACTTTGGGGTTAATCCTTATCAAAATAAATGACTTCATATTTAAGACTGCTTCAATACCATTATATAACTTTTTGAGTTATTCAATTTGAACATTCCATTCGAAAGATATCACAAGTTTAAAAATGTAAGTTCTTGGAAAAATGTCGCATGGTCACCGCTTTTCTACGGTTTTTAAAACAATTTTAAAACCAATTATTGTTACTGAATATTAATAAAATATTCGATTTTACTTCCATGCTTTCCACTTAATTCCAACAATTTTGTATGTACAACGCCCAAATGTGCGAAATCCAATTGCATTTTAGTAATGATAATCAAAATAAAGTAGGTCATAATTTTTTTTGTTTTACATTGTATTTTCCAATATAAATGCATATTTGTGTCGATGAAATTTGGAAAGTGTTTTCCTTATACGATGCAGATATATAATAAGAAAAGGTTTTTGAAAATTTCTCCCCTAAAAGAGTGAAAAACGGTAGCAAAGTTTGGACGGCATAACGTCAAATAAACAATCGAAATTTCAAATTTCATAATCAAAGTCCGTTAAAGGAGAAACGTTTAACTGCTTAATATAAAACAAACTTGGTTTATTATTAGAAACAAAAACTTGGGGTTTACTTAAGGGTGGATCACTGTTAGAAAAAAAAAAATCGATTTTTTTTTCCATAAATGTCTTCGTATAACATTCAAGAATAACGTGTTAAAAGGATTGAAATAGCTGACTAATGTATTTTCACTGATAAAAATTAAATAAATTGATAATAACATAAAAAAATATCTTAAAAAAACTTTAAATGCGTTTTTCTCGAAATAAACTTTTTAAAACTAGGAGACAAGATTTCTCAGAAACTATCCGACGGATTGACTTGAAACTGGAGAGTGTTATAGTTCAACACGTCTTCTTGGTACTGAACCTCTGAAATTGGCCAAGCCTCCCCCCCACCTCAAAGTGGGAGAGGGGAAAAGGTCCAAAAAAAGGTCGTTTTTTTTAACTTTTTTTTCAAAGTCGCGCCATTTTGTGAATTTTCAACTTTTTTCGGATTTTCAAGATTCAGTACCAAGAAGACGCATTACCAAAACCTACATTCTTTGGAAAATCATGATCCGACTTCCGGTTTCCGAGAAAACTTGTCTCTCGTTTGGCTCCTCATTTTTGAGGACCCTTTTCCAAAGCGCTGTAAAAGGGAGAGGGGGGGAGACATATCGGGACAAATTAAAAGAAAAAATAGTTCAAAACTTCAACTTTTACATGCCGAAGACCGTTTTTTAATTTCTCTAAAAAAAAAAATGGCAGCAGTTTTAAAAAAGTCATTTTTTTTACGTTCTGACAGTGATCCACCCTTAAAAATTTAAACTGATAAATATATCTGTAAAAGGTTAAGTTAAGTTTATAAGTGAGCTTTAAGTTTTTGGGCTTTCACATATTGTAAGCCTGAAAATCTGAAACAATTACATTAGTGAGCGAGTACCCCTTAAAATTCGGCGAACTAAAAGAAAATACCGACATTGTTACGGTAAGCCATAATGATAAAAGAAATTTAAAATGCTCTTCCAGAACAAACAACATACGCCAAATCGTTTATGGTGAACTCTTGACTATCCAATATGGTTTAATTATATAGTTGAAATTCAGATATTTAATAATAAGTTTATAGATACATAATGGTTATACTTGATTATGGAAGAACTAGGTTTCGTGCAATTGTACAAATTTCAATTTCGCGGTTGTGTTGTACATTGCAATAGTGTAATAGTTTTCGGAAAAAGGTTCATTCGGGAATCGAAACAGTGAGATGGGATTCCTACTAATATTCAAAAATCTAGGCGAGTATTTTGATAACTTTTGATTTTTTTATTTTTAAAAAAGACCAATTTTATTGAACTTGGCGATATTTTTTATTTATGTATAGATGCTGATTGATTTACGGATTATTTGGTTCACGGTAGGTGTACCTACCGTAGGTATACGGAATAGACCATACTCTTTGTAGATATTTATAAATATTTTTTGAAAATTAATTGATTATTACATAGAACAATTTTATTCTTGGCAACAGTTGATTAAATGTGTCTTTTTAAAGTTGACAAAATAGTGTTTTCAGGTATGATTATGTTTTTCGTAACAGAAATAAGAAAAATAAAAATTTTCATATACAAATAGCAAATTTAAAAAGAAAATATTATCTACACCTACGTTACGCAGACGAAGTTGCGGGGATCAGCTAGTTTAAAGTATAAATCTACACTTTTTCTTCTGTGGAATTCATTTAAAATAAAGTTATGCAACTTTTTTGGGGTTGAAACAATGTATGACAAGCTTTTCAAACTTTTGTGCTATGAAAAAATGCAATAATTCATTTTTGTTAGCAAGTCAAAATATAATATGTCCATCACAAGTAACAACTATATGTGAATATAGTTGTTGGAAAAAATATATTTTTATTTAAATGTCATATTTCGAATATAAATCTTCCGTTTTTGTTGAAATCTCGACAACAATGAGAGTGCATGTCTGCATAAACATATGTGCATAATATTATTCACTGTCATAGCACCGCGTTGTGCAACAATCAACAAAACCGTGGTATTAAGACGTCAAAGCATATTCTCCAAATGATAGATTATTAACATAATCGTTATCAAGTTCCCGAAACAAAGCTATTATTGATTAAGTCAACGTTTCAATCCGCAACAATGCCATTGCAACATTTTAATCGCAAGCTCATAAATATGCAATAAAATTGCAACGTTTCCCCCAATCGAAAAATATTTCAATTGAATATGAAAATGGTTTTTATTGTTATTTATTTGCGCCAACAATAGCCCACATTTTTCGTATTTACCATTGTCGCATATAAATCAATAAATATTTACGTGAAAAAAGCGACGACCGAGAAGAATCCATTTCGATTTTATTGCCATTAGTTTATGTCCTCATGTCCTCAACAATACAATGACGGCAAATAATTTTATTTGTAAGATGTGATAAACTTTTCGCGACACATTTTCCACTGGCAAACAAATATTTCGATACAAAGTATCGATATACCTAGATACAGCTATTGGGGATGTTAATGCCAGGCTTTTGGAGGAAAAGTTTGCCAAATTTTTATTGGGCTGGAGTGGTTTTATGAAACAAATCTCGTTAAAATATTCTCCATCAATTTCACTCTTTTTGATAAGTTTTTTATTGGCGGCAATTTGATGAGAAAAATGTGCGCGTTAATGGGGGGCGTTAGTGGAAACGATGGATGAGTTTTAGACGAAGTTTTGTTGCAAGTTTCAATAGAAATATTTGTTGTTTCTTATGGGAATCTATATTAATATATAAAATTCTTACGTCTGTCTGAATATTTCGATTTTGAACCCAATTTTAGGGGTAAAATTTATTTCAAGACGCCCTTATTCCAAATTTAACATTTTTAAAATTTTTGTCTGTCTGTGTGTCCCGATTTAACTAAAAAACGGTCCAACCGAATTTAATGAAATTTGGTATTAAGATACAACACAATTTCCCACAGACTATAGGCTACTTATCATTCCAAAAAAATAATAAGGGAAGGTATTCCCTAGGGATGAAAACATAAATTTTTACAGTAGACAAGTGAGTTATATATCATTGGAAAGGTAATTTAAAGTTAGAAAATAATCTGTAAAAATATTTTTAGTTGAACTGACAGAAAGCACAGTAAATTCAATTTAAAGTCTAAAAAATTGCCTCTTTGAAATATAAATGTTTATACATATAAAACACATAGTTGATGTTAATAGCGTAATGGCTTACCTATCTGACATTCTGATGCTCCTAATTTTTTGTGAAAAGTATATCGGAAATATTGTTCAAAGTGACAAAAAAAAATATCGGGACAGTTTGAGCCCTTAATATTATTATTAAGAGGTCCATCATCTTTAATTTCGATTTTTTATTTGTGCTTTCATTTTTGTGTCAATGCTGTCAAACTATCAAGGTAAAAAATTCATCGGCACATATAATTATAGAAAATTAAATTCCCTACAAAAAACGTCTCTGTGAAAATTTTTGCCAGAAACGCCGTTTCCGAATAATCAAGCTTCAGACATTGATATAATTTTTAGATTTATCTTCTTTATTTTGGAATTTTGTAACTAATGAACAAATAAACATATAGAAATAAACAGGATAGATTCTTGAAGGGAATTTAATGCTCTACAAAAAAGGTATCTTGACGTTTTTACATACAATCACTTTTTCAAAAGTTATTCACAATTAAAGTTGAAGGAAAAATTAAATTATTGTTTTTTTCGTTGTTGAACCAATTTCTTTCCATTCAGTAGGACAAATTGATATTTTACATGATCGAAAATCAGCATTTTATCAATTTTATTACTTGAAATATCTAAATTTCATAATATATCCAAACCTATTCACGGTTTACAGCTATTTATTACACGAAAATGTGGATTTACTTTAATATTATTAATTTAATATTTCATTCAACTTTAATTGTGAATAACTTTTGAAAAAGTGTTTTTATGTAAAAACGTTACTGGACCTTTTTTGTAGAACATTAAATTCCCTTCAAGAATCTATATTGTTCATTTCTATATAATTATTTGTTCGTTAGTTACAAAATTCCAAAATAAAGAGGATAAATCTAAAAATTATATCAATGTCTGAAGCTTGATTATTCGAAAACGGCATGTCTGGTAAAAATTTTCAGCGAGACATTTTTTGTAGGGAATTTAATTTTCTATAGATATATGTGCAGATGAATTTTTTTACCTTGATAGTTTTACAACATTGACGCAAAAATGAAAGCACTTACTTTAATATTATTAATTTAATATTTCATTCAACTTTAATTGTGAATAACTTTTGAAAAAATGATTTTATGTAAAATCGTTAAGAGACCTTTTTTGTAGAGCATTGAAATTCCCTTCAAGAATCTATATTGTTCATTTCTATATATTTATTTGTTCGTTAGTTACAAAATTCCAAAATAAAGAGGATAAATCTAAAAATTATATCAATGTCTGAAGCTTGATTATTCGAAAACGGCGAGTCTGGCAAAAATTTTCACAGAGACGTTTTTTGTAGGGAATTTAATTTTCTTTAAATATATGTGCATATGCATTTTTTACCTTGGTAGTTTGACAGCATTGATGCAGAAATGAAAGCACAAATAAAAAATCGAAATTAAAGATGATAGAGCTCTTAATATTAATATTAAGGAGTCAAACTTTCCCGAAATTTTTTTGTTGTCACCTTGAACAATATTTTCGATATACTTTTCGAAAAAAAAAATAGTCGATTTTTTTGGCCCAATCTAAAGTTCATAAGTGAGCATTAAATTTTTTGGCTTTTATTTATTGTAAACCTGAATATCCAAAATACGTATTCACAAGTAAATACATTAGTGAGCGAATATTGAGTAACGAGAAATTCGGGGAATTAAAAGAAAATGGTTTAATTAAAAAGTTTTTTTTTATTATAATTTGTTGTTTCGCAATCTGTCCCAGGACAATAAGCGAATCTGTTGAACGCATGGACGAGACGACAGGGCACCCCTATTGGGGTGCCCTATCCTTCACCACCTGTAGGGAAGCTCCAGGAAAATTATAAAGTTGAAATTCAGATATTTTAATAATAAGTGCGTAGATACACAAAGTTATATTTGATTATGGAGGAACTGGGTTTCGTCAAATGAACAAATTTTAATTTCACGGTAGTTTTGTACATTGCAGTAGGTAGTGTAATAGTTTTGAGAAAAAGCTCATTCGGGAGTCGAGACATTGAAATGGGATTTCTACTAATATTCTAAATCTAGATCCTTTACTTCTGTTATTTTGACTTAAGTATTTTGATTACTTTTTCTGTTTTAAGTCATAATTAAGACCGAATTTATTGAACTTTACAATATTTTTTCTTGAGTATAGATCCTGAATGATTTATGGATTATTTGGTCTACGGTAGGTATACCTACCGTAGATATACGCAATTGAACATACTCTTTTCAGATATTTATAAATATCTATTTAAATATCTATTATATTTTATTCTAAGTAATAGTTTATTAAATGTGTCTTTTTAAAGGGGACAAAATAGTGTTTTCAGATATGATTATGTTTTTCGTAAAAGACATAAGAAAAATACAAATTTTCATATACCATTACAAATAGCAAATTCAAAAAGAAAATATTTTCAATACCTACATTACGCAGACGAAGTCGCGGGGATTAGCTTGTTTTAAAGAAATTTTGAATAATGGAAGATTATTAAGGTAACATCAACGCTAAATTTATTTCCAAGTGTTTCCCAGCCTAAAGAATTTATTGTTTACAAATCACAAAATGTTTAAATTCGAAAAATTAAATTTGCTGAAGTGTTGAATTCAAACTCCATGAATATTCGAATATTTTAATGTAATTACTGAAAAGATAAAAGAGTATTTAAAACTTAAGTCTTGCAGATTATTTATTCATGTTGTTCCGTTTCTTCTCGTTTATATATATATATATATATATATATATAATCAGCATAAGACGATTAAAATACCTACCTTTTGCAACGCCCAACGATTGATTGTTTTTCTGAAACCCAAAAGCAAATAAGATTAATCTACAATTTTCTTTTTTTTTTACTTGTAAAATATTCAGTTATATTTAAGCTCTCTTGGCTCAATTCTCAATTTTTCTTTCAAATATCGTAATAATTCTAGCGAAAAAAAATTGCTCCCTCACATAAATTTTATCGGCTCAAATGTGTTCGATGGCACATATCATAATCGCTACAAGCATAGCGTATGAAATTTACAATCTTTCGTTAAGCTCGATCGCAAAGTGGGGGGACGACGATGTAGCGCGTTAGAGACGCGAAATATTAACGCGATGCGCCATCTATTTATTCGCTTTATCGTCCAATTTACAACCGAAAAAACTTGTTCGCATAATATTTGATGATCTGTGTCGTTAATGTCGTCGATATTTGCTGAAATATGATGCGATTTTCGTTGCCACTATAACATAATATAAACCTTTTGGCCAAATCAATAAATCAGAATTAAGAGAAGAAAATATATGTGTTGTGGCTACAACTCATTAAATTTAACAGGATGCTTCTTTGAATTTGTTTAATTTTTTTATGGACTAAAAAGTATCAATCGGTTGAACTTTGAACGGCGATTAACTAGCTGGAGGAATTGCAATTCATTACTCTAATATTTAGTCTAGGATCCCACTGCAGAAAAGTGTAGTGATCGAGTTTATGCTAAAAACCTAATTTTTACGAATATTTATCATCAGGAGCATACAAATCTCCAAGGTTGCCTATCAAAATGTGGCCGCTAGTATTTTTAATTAAATTATTTTTTATTGATTTTGGCCAAAAATTGAATTGATTTGTTTTTAAAATAAAATATCGTCCACTTCACGGCAATATATATAACGACTTTGAAAAGTCAGGGTTGCCGTTGCGCACTTGACCGCACCTCTTGGCAGCCAGGTGTAAACAGGTATGATTTTGGGCCCTTTTTACGTTCATAACGTACATCTAAGATTTATATATCAAATTGAAGCTAATTTTTTTCTCATTATTATGATATACGGTTGCCTAATTAAATCTGGCCGCAAATAAGGGTTGCCGGCTGCTAAAGATAGCAAATATTAAAAATAAAGTGAAAGAGAACTAGCGCGTAACATCACCAGTCAGACGAGGACAGCGATTGGCAGTTGTACGACGTTTTAAAGCCATTGCGCATTCGTCGGATGCTAGTGTTTTCAACCACTCAGTACTCCCGGAGTATTTTTTTGAACAAAGTATTATCAAAATCGATTCTGCTACTTTCCCAAATGTTTGTGGCAAATTAGACCCAAATTGACATAAATAATAAAAAACCATCAATGATTTCTATGTCGACGTGTCCAGGATTAGCTGGAGCAGAGGAAACCAATAATTAAAATGGAATGAGATATTTTGGACGTCTGTTGGTAATTGCTATTAATCAAAAAGTTGACATTGGGTACTGTCTGTCATTCTCTCTAGCACCTCTACCTTCTGCACTATTCCACTGCTCAGACGACATGAAGAAAACGGAAAAGTCAACTCTATTCAACAATTGTAACCAAAGATTGCATCAGCTAATCCTGGACAAGTCGACATAGAAATCATTGATGGTTTATTATTTATATTAATTTGGATCTACTTTGCCACAAACATTTGGAAAAGTAGCAGAATCGATATTGATAATACTTTGTTCAAAAAATACACCGGAAATACTTGAGTGGTTGAAAACACTAGCATCCGACGCATGCGCAATGGCTTTAAAACGTCGTACAACTGCCAATCGCTGTCCTCGTCTGACTGGTGATGTTACGCGCTAGTTTTCTTTCACTTTATTTTTAATATTTGCTATCTTTAGCAGCCAGCAACCCTTATTTGTGGCCAGATTTAATTAGACAACCGTATATCATAATAATGAGAAAAAAATTAGCTTCAATTTGATATATAAATCTTAGATGTACGTTATGAACGTAAAAAGGGCCCAAAATCATACCTGTTTATACCTGGCTGCCAAGAGGTGCGGTCAAGTGCGCAACGGCAACCCTGACTTTTCAAGTCGTTATATATATTGCCGTGAAGTGGACGATATTTTGTTTTAAAAACAAATCAATTCAATTTTTGGCCAAAATCGATAAAAAATAATTTAATTAAAAATACTAGCGGCCACATTTTGATAGGCAATCTAGGAGATTTGTATGCTCCTGATGATAAATATTCGTAAAAATTAGGTTTTTAGCATAAACTCGATCACTACACTTTTCTGCAGTGGGGTCCTAGACTATAAGTATAGGTGTCAAAGGAAATTCTGGATTGATGTACTTTTCCATATTTTCGTTAGTTTCGCCGTCGTTATTTTAGTTTTTTAGTTATACAGCGTTAAATTTTTTCACTGCATCTACAAATATTAATGATTAATATTCTTAGATATAAATTAGTTCTTTGGGACAACTTGCCAATCGTTAATTTCTCTGATTTCCAATAATTTATTACTTTATCCATCATCTGTTAATATTTCATAGTTTCATAGAAAATACCTTCCTCTCAAATTTGATTTTGGTAGTGCTTATAGTTTGCAATCCAACCTGAAAAAGATTATGTTAATTTTATTGTTCCAAAACGAAATTTTGTCAATTACCTGATACATCAATCAAAAACCATCATTTTTTCTGCCAAATAAAATTCCCAAAGGCGCAATAAATCAATCCAACACAAATTTTAATCTCCCACAACTCCGTAGACTATAACCGGTCAGATTGTCAATTAGTTTCGAGACTATGAAAAAAAAATTGAAATTGCCTGTCAATAATGTTTTCGTAATTATTTAAATCATTAATTAACATTGATTCCCAGTCGAACCGTTTGCCCGTTAATCAGTGGAATAATAAAGTAGATAAAGTAAACATTGAAACTATACACTATATAGGTACCAACTGGATTGCATTGTATGTTTAAAATCAACCCCCGGTTTGGCTTTATCATACCCAATCAACCCTCGCGCCTCCCCGGCGTACAGTGGATTGCGTAAATATTAAATAATTAATGTATGACCGCAGCTTGTTAATATTTGAAATAAACAGCCGTTTTTCATCGAGTTTTCAATGCACCAGAAATAACTCTGCAACTGCACTATTGTGCAGCCATTACACCACAATTGGGGCGCGAGCCGTCGCGGGGATGACAAACAAAAATGCCATTTCAAAAGCTGAGTAAAATTGGAAAAAAATGAGCCACCACCAATCACAGACATTACCTTAAATTATTCACGACGATAACTTTAAATTTTTAATTTCAATTTCGCCTGTTATTTACAACTGACAAATACCATATATTTTTTTTTTAAAGTGAAACTTCTTCAGCGACGACAGCACTAATTATTTGATCGAAAAAATAACATTGAAATCAAACACGTTTTGAGAAAATCCTACAAAAATCAAATCTCTCGAAAAGTTCAAACATATGTTAATTTTTTTTTCTTTGTTGGTTCGCCGATTGGCACGAGACGATAAAATGCGTCAAACTCGCTGTTAATGTTCCATAAAATTAAGCTTGGAATTTTATTAAAACGGCTGGAAAAATCGGCCGGATGAGAACCGTAAAAAATTTTTTTTTTCTCATTTTTACGATAAGCACAACTAATTTTCCGCGAAAGATACCCCCAACAAGTCTCTCCCACCCCCGCTCAGCACCCCGCGTTTAACGACTTGCAATAATCTCGTTCACTTAACAACGAAATTCTATGATCGTAAATTCATTTTTAATGTAATAAATAAATGTGTAAGATAAAGTTTGGTGTAATTTTCGTAAGAGTACGTTTCGTTCGACGAGAAAATGATCAAGTTTCAAAAATAAATTAACGAGCTTTTAATTTTATAAATTCATATTTTATTATCGCCATAATTAACAGTGACGGCCGAATTTATATTACTTTTTCTTTTAATTTTCTCCGTTTTTTTTAAAGACTACATTGAAAAGTCGTTATTAATTTTTCATTTCTTTTCCACAGAGGTGGATTGACGATAAAATTGCACTTGGAAACTTATATAAAAAGCTCGACTTAAAGTGTAAGAAAGGTCAACAATTTTATTTGAAATAAAAAATCAAAATTGTTTACGGTATCCACTGATATTTGCTGGTAGAAGTAACCTTAATCCATCCCTGATTTTCGGAATAATATGGTCGTTGAAAATATAAATGCATTTGTATATCACTCATTAGCAATTTGAAGAAGAAAAGCTCTAAATTCACATCGGTCAACTGGTACAGAGTTGGCATTACTTAAGTCTTAAGCTCCTTTTTAAATCTTCTATAGATGCATATCGTGAGGAATTAATTTCGAATCAAATGATCCATGGTTTGTATAAAACTTGCATTATTATACTTGAAGAAGTATCAAAAGTTGTCAAAAGTTAATCACATCATTATAGGTAGATTTCTACAAAAATTCAAAATTAATTTTAATAAAAAATAATTAAAAAAATGGATTGGAATTTCAAACCCATTTTAAAATTATTAGCTGTTCTTCTTCGACATTGAAGCATTAGAATTAAACTTGCAATATCTATGGCGGTAAAATTTCAAATTCCATGTCGGTATTGGTCGGTATGATGGTAATTTTAAAGGTTTGAAGATGTGATAATTTTCAACCTGAAACATTTACAAGAATTTAATTAATTCAAAGAATATTATATCGTTGATGGAAACTACTTTAAAAAATAGGTATTTAACTATTTTTTAAATACAAACATGAAGTTTATTTGCTTTAATAACCTAAAAACCAATAAATTTTGTATTTTATAACTTCGTTTCAAATTATATAGATGGCGCATCGAAAGAATTCATCGAATTCATAAAATATCTACTTACATTCATGTTAAATTATGTAAATCGTAGAGGAAATTAAGATTTCTTATATTTGAATTTCTTGCAAGAACAAATTTTATATTATATATTATTTTATAGGTAACCATAATATCTCTTACCATGTGACACTAATGGGCAACCATGTTGAACCATGTGATATTACATACCCATAACCTAAAATGAGAAAAAACTTAATGTTTTGCCAATTATCTCCAATTATGTACAAAATCATTAAATTAATATTTACTTTCTAGCCCGTTTTGTTAAAAATATTCCCAAATAACAAAAAATATACAAGTTTCATACTTACGTTTATATATAATCGATTTTATTTAAATTTAGTAAATTTAAAAGATCTGAAACTAACTACAGTAATATTGTTTGAAATTCGCACAACAAGTGTACCAACTTAACATTAAAATCAAAAATCAAAATTCACGTGACAATTAGTCGTACAAAAATCGTTTCATGAATTGGAAAACTTCTTCACAATAAAAATATATTAATTATGTAATTAATTTGGTTCGTATATTACTACTATATTTCCTTATTTTCATTGAAAATTTACTTGAAATCAATCTTTTCTATTTTAATTATTTCAGAATGATTATTGCAGTGTACATATGTTGACATATGTACAAAAGTATTTTGGGTCTTATAGAGATTTCTTTTCTATAAAATGACTACCCTTATCGATAATTAAGGGTCGAATTTTTAGTGGATTAAGGAGCTGAAATAGCTGAAATTGGAAGACCTAAACCTAAAATACTTGTAAGGAAATCCAAACCTGGAACCGAAGCCTAAGTTTATGCCAATTTTCTTCTTAAAATCTTTTAAATTAACACTGAATATTATTTCACATATCCACAAAAGTATTTTGGGTCTTTTCTATGATTTCTTTGTCATGAAATGACTATCCTTGTCGAAAGTTTAGAGTCGAATTTTTGGTGAATTAAGGAGCTGAAGCTTAATATTATAAAATCAGAAGATTTTGGAAGACCTAAATTTAAAATCTAAACCTGGAACCGAAGTCTAAATTTATTTATGCCAATTTTCTTCTTAAATTTGAAATTAAAACTGAGTATAATTCCACCAAAACGGGATCCACAATCGATTTAACTTAAACCCAATTTTACGTAAGTTTTTTCTGATTCAAAAGTTACTTAATTTATTCTAACAAATCTAATTTTAGGTGTTCCTGGTAGTGGCAGTGGATTCCTCATGATAACTCTTTTTTTCAAAATTAATAAATCGTTGAATCTTGTATCCAAATATTTGCATAAATTGCCACCAAGCAAGAAAATTTAATTAGCCGAAAGTGTCAAATAAGGTTCAATTATGAATTCAGTTTTAAATCATAACAGGCAACATTAGCATCAAGTTAATTGAACGCATTAGAGAGATGAGCAAACGTTGGCAATAGTTGGAATTCCGATTCCCCTTTTGCGTCCACCCAACTATTCAAAGATCACACGCGGGATATCCAACTTCGGCATCCTAATTCACCCGATTTGACAAACAATCCCACTTTGATAAAAGCTCCAAGCTGTGCCAACGCTATCTCACTAAATGTCAGAACATGTTAGCTCTCTATGTCTTGGTGCCGACCACCCGACCAAATCCATTGTCGGTAGTTATTTAATATTATATATTTGCAGATATTAATAGTGGAGAGATCCACATTCCGATCGCCTCGAGCACTCCGAGTCCGTGTTTATCGAGCTCATTAACGTTCCGATTGAACTTCTAATGCAATAACTCCAACTCAAACAAACCTCCTAAAAGCTCGCTCAAGTTTCCGATATGATCGATTACACCGGGAAACTTTGACGTGTGGCAGATTCGACGACGATGGGAAAAGGAAGAAAAAAAAGCGGCCGAAGATTGCAACGGTGTGAAGCACAAAGTTTACATATATACGGAAACATGTTGAGAGGTAAAACATGGTCAATGTTTCAAGGAACTAATTAGAAAATTTTAATTATTCAATTTCAAAGCGCTGCTACTAGCTCGAGAACAACGTATAACATCCACTACGAATATGCTCCTCCTCGGTAATTAGTAACGTAGAAGAATTTCGCCTCAATTATAAAACGTACAGTACACTTCTATTGTAACAGACGACATTCGTTTATCTAAAAGAAAAATAGAGAAAAAAATAATTAAAAAATGCAATTTTCTCGTATAGTTTTGAATTGATTTAAAAAAAGAAGTGAAATAATTTTATCTATATATATTAAACTGATTCAAAAAAAATTATGATTTTTTTTTCTTAATTATATCGAAAATATTGTTGGAATGACAAAAAAAATTCTGTGAAATTTTAAGCTCTTAATATAAATATTACGAGGTGCCGCATCGCAAATTTCGATTTTACATTTAAATATCATGGGAACAATAATCTTATGCACTTTGGAATTTTATAGCTCACGTTGGTGACAATATTTCGGAATGACCAAGGTATATTCTTGTAGAAAATTGAACCATCTACAAAAAAGGTCTCGAACAAGTTTTTGATATATTTATTCATTCAAAAGTTATTCGAGGTCAAAGTTGAACTAAAGAGAAATTTTAATATTTTTTCAATATTTTGATGTATCCATCAATTTTATGAGAAAATTTTATAGGACATTTTTTGTAGGGTACTTTGTTTTCTATAACTTATTTATAAAAGTTTTTGATATTTTTCACAGGTCCTAAGTTGTTTGCATTTAACTAAAAATTCCCTGAATTTTTATATTTTTAACATAAAAATTATTTTTTTAATTTTAATTAAATAACTTAGGACCTGTGAAAAATATCAAAAACTTTTACTAAAATAAGTTATAGAAAAAAAGTGCTATACCAAAAAGATCCTATACAATTTTCTCATAAAATTGATCGTTGCGTCCAAAAATTGAAAAAATAATAAAACTTCTCTTTAGTTCAACTTTGACCTCGAATAACTTTTGAAGGAATTCATATATCAAAAACTTGTACGAGACCTTTTTTGTAGATAGTTCAATTTTCTACAAAAATATACCTTGGTCATTCCGAAATATTGTCACCAACGTGAGCTATAAAATTCCAAAGTGCAAGAGAATATTGTTCCCATGTTATTTAAATGGAAAATGGAAATTTGCGATGCGGCACGTCTTAATATTAATATTAAGAGCTTAAACTTTCACAGGTTTTTTTTTCATTCCCAACAATATTTTCGATAGAATTAAGAAAAAAAATTGATAATTTTTTTTTGAATCAGTCTAATATATATAAAAGAAAGTCGTGTTAGTTACACTATTTATAACTCAAGAACGGCTGAACCAATTTCCATGAAATTTTCAATGTATATTCGGTAGGCATGGGAATCGGATAAAAAGTATATTTTATACCTCCAGAAGATTAAGATGTCCCTCGACATCTTCTGCAAATTTTTACGCCTACTTGTCTACTATTTGTAAACATTGATGCCTGTGATTTATTTTGAAAAACGCTTAGCCACCGTTTGAATTTGAAATTTTTATTTATTTAATTTATGTTTTATTTACATATTTTAATTTATAGTTATTGTAATATGGAACAATTGGGGAAATGACAATATTGTAAGGCATTAAAATACAACGGTGAATCTACTGAGTCATATTGTGCTGGTGAAAAAGTAAAATTCCCCCAATTGGTCCCATCACTAGATCCATTACGCTCATTAGTTTATGGGATAGGAAATGATTGTAAAAACTCCTTGGCCAATATTCAAAAACTAAATAGTAGTTTACAAATGATGTCGTTTCGCCCATAAAACAAATATGTTTAAGGAAATACTAAAGAAAACAGGAATATTTCCAGTAAGCTTCCAGTCCCTGATTAATAAGCAATCTTTGAATCGAATTGGCCAAAAAAATAATTCAATTTTGAAGGACATAAATAGACAAATACAAAAATATGTTTAGAAAT
The DNA here is from genome assembly GCA_958496175.1 of Sisyra terminalis. Classification (NCBI taxonomy): domain Eukaryota; kingdom Metazoa; phylum Arthropoda; class Insecta; order Neuroptera; family Sisyridae; genus Sisyra; species Sisyra terminalis. The sequence continues at coordinate 3,245,678 of OY292275.1, read as the reverse complement.
ATCTATTTATGTCTTTAAACTCATATATAGGTGAGAATGTAAAGATTTTTCGTATACATATGAGTTTTAACATGCTTAATGTTTTTAAGGGTGTAGATTTAAATAAGTAAAATGCAATGTATATTAATTTAATTGTTAATAATTATTGTTATTATTAGTAGTTTAATAATTAAAAATGTAGCAATATTACTGATATCAATTAATTTTTGCTATTCAATTTTAGGTGAAACGAAGTTAACCGCGTCCTCTGATATTTGAAAAAAAAAATATTTGCATGTAACATAATCAAGTACATATCAATCGTAACACAGGCAAGTGGTAAAAGCTTTATTTTTATATTGTATTTAATATTATTACCATACACAAAAGAATTTAATGAAAACATGACATGAAATTTGAAATTTGGCTGTTAACAACATTTAAAATATTATTAAATTGTATATATACGAAAAATTCAAGCATATGCTCAACTGTTGATATGAAATACCATAGTACAAGCTTGAAGGCCAAAATGAGAGAATGGCAGCTATAAATATGTCGTTTAAGGAATCTGAACCGGTTGGAGATATTTATTATTTGTTGTCAATTATAAATACATTAACACCTCTTTCCGAATTCATAAGTGACACCTTTAATTCTACCTTTTTCACACATTTTGGCCTTCAAGCTTTTACTATGTTATCTCATACCACCCGTTGAGAACAGGTAGAAAATCGTTTACAACTTCACACCAGCTTGGAATTAAGTCGGTTTCAGTCACAATATTGATCATTATGGATCAAAGGTCGATAATTCGAACGTAAATTTCTGCCTACCTGCATTCTTTCGTTTGATTCAAAAACAGGTTTATTGATTTTGATAATATTTTGTTTTCAGGTACATCTTAGGCGTGTTTCGCCAACAATAAGTATAAAGGTCACAAACAAGTCTAATCTAAATAGTTGTACCAATATTTCATTCAGGTTTTACTTTTGGTTCCAATTTAAACACAGCTTTACTGTTTTGATAGAAACTTTGTAATTAAGTTCAAATAATTTTTCTTCGGAAGAAAAGGTTGCCTATTTCCGTTTAATTATTAATAATAAAAGTTACATTTAGAAGAAGCCTGATTAAAATTATTAAATGGACATCCATTAATTGGATGTAAATTGAACTCTTTAATTAAATATCTATGTTCTTTGTTAAGATATCAAACAATCAGCATATTTTAAATCAGGAGTGGCCAACCCGAACTGTATTGCGGGTCACTTCGGAAATGCATCATAACTCTGCGGGCCACCCTTAAAGTTATATCTCAAATTCTTCATACTAAATTTAGATACACTGTAAACATTTATAATATATTGATTTTCACCACTTTGGTCATTATAAAATGTATACATTTTAATAATGATATAATATAAAATGTATACATTTTATAAAAGTCTGATGCATCTTGCAGGTTGGCCACCTCTGACAATCTCTGATTTAAATAAACAACAAATAATCTGTTTTATCTACTTATATAGAATTGTTATGTTGGTTTGTGTAGATTTCAAAAACTCAAAAAGTTTTGCATCGATTTAGCTCAAATTTTGTCACGATATGTAATCCGCTTTAAATATTGTTTTTATCTTTTCTTGCGTCAGTAAAATACCTGCGATTTCAAAAAAACGGCTTTTTCATTGTCAATACTCTAATTGTTAACTGCCAATACTTCATTGTTATGATCTTATAGTGATTTTTAGAGGTAGAGGTCCTCAAAACTTAATTGATTAATGTATATATTGAAGGTGAGTTATAATTGGTACAACGAGGGATTCTGCGGGTTGATAAGGGAGGTGATTCTAATAATTCACAAGCTTTTTTACAAATATTGGCTGGCAGGACAAGGTCTGCCGGGTTTAGCTAATTTTATATAAAAAAAATATACATTAAATATTTTGTTGTAGGATCTAGAAAGAAGAACTCAAATAATGCCAACCAAAACTTTTGGCTTCTCTAGTTGCAGTTGTCGTGTCCAACCTGAAAAACAAGAATCGCCCCTATTTTCTTTGGCAAATTTTCAACAAGAATAAAAATTGTAGGATAAATTTAATTGATTACAATAATATGGATTTACACTTTTGTATGTTACTTCTACTATTATCAGTTACATATTATATTTACTTAAGCTAATTTATAACGAACTTCATTGCAGGTGGTCAAATTTAACAGGAATATTCAAATGATCCCAAGGGAACTAACAAATTATTCGACCCCTGAATATCTGGATTATAGTCAGGAAGTGATTAAACTGTACCGCATTTCATTCCGATGATTGAGGAATATATTTTTCATCCATTAGACTTAAAAAAAATTACAAAAGCTTGAACTAAAGAATCCTTTGAAAAGCTCCCAATTGATCCATTAGAACTTTTCAAAAAATTAGTCCTTTTAATCAATCCTTTTTGTCTTCCAAACCGAGTTTAGTATTATATTTTGGTCCAAACCCAATAATACTTGTGTAGTTCCTTAAAAATAACTAAACTTGTTAAAATTGCCGCTTTAAAAGCTGTCACCGTCAAATAAATTATTTACGGAATACCTCTCCGATGAATTATTCTTGTTGCTTTTATTTTTCGAGCAAAGTTTTAAATTAGAATTTGCGACTTGGTTGAATTTTTAATGAGCTACACGACTAGAGCTTTTCTTTGCTTTGCAGATTTGAAATTTTAAAGAGATTATTCAATATTTAAGCTGTGTGCTAAAGAGTTTTTGCATTTGTATTGATTGGCATGTGGCCATTAAGCTCCCGTGCCGTTTTTATTTAATTGGGAAAAATTCAAAGGATTCCTTTTGGATTATTCATTCGCTTTTGTTCACGGGGTGGAAAAATAGCTCAACTAATGAGCTTGGGATTTAAAGCTCGGTGACGTCTATTAATGGGTTAATTTTTTTTTGTTCAGATTGAAAAATCAGCGATCATATAGGCAAAAAAAAAGAAATAAATCAGGAATATGTTTAAGATAAAAGTTAGGTAAATAATGTTTCGAAACTTTGCTCGTTTCGAATTGATATTTACCATAATATAAGCCAGGTAAATTATTAGCCTTACACAAAGCCACATGCACCACGTATCGTATCCAGAATATTCCCCCAAATCCCCAACTTCATTTAAATTCTAAGTTTTCTAATGTCCCGGATTAAAATAACGTACGTCAACGTTGCCATACCATACCATAGCCAAGGCAAAACTGTTGTGAAGCGCCCCGTCATATGATTATCTTTGAGATGTGAAAATAATTGCTTTGGGAATTATGACGCAGCTTTTTAAATCACAGTCTCACAGAATCAATCGCAAATATTACAATAACAAAAGATTTAAATTTGCTCTAAAAAAAAAAAAAACGTATTTTGTCTTTGGTTCTGTAAAACGAAAAATTAATGGGAAATTCATTGTTTATAAATATTTCAATGCAAATTACGATGGAAAGTTGAATTAGACAACTAAGCAAACAAAAATGCATAATTGATGCATAAATTTCCGTACTGAGAGAGGTACAAGTTTTCCAACTATCGTAATTAATTCAGTGCATTATAAATAATCGATATCGAGTGTCTTGTCGTATTGCAACCAAACTTTGTCCTCATATTTTCCGTTTTTGCCAGCGTTCCGACTAATTGATTAATCAATAATCATTTGGGTTTTTCCGTTTACAGTAAAAACTGAAACTTTTTCCATTTATCATTGCAATAGTTATGGAAATCATTCATCGGGACTTGTTTTTCTGAAACTGAAAACTATTACAAAAAATATATATGACATCATATTTTCATCGTCAACCATTTACTGCATTCGTTTGATCTATTTAATGGATTAATCTCAAATTATATTGAAGTTATATTTTCTATTAATCTGTAAGCACTCGGAAGAGTATCTATTCTCCATAATTTAGCAAAGTTCAGAGACTTGTCTTTTTCTGTATAACGGGGTCTTTTAAAAGCTCTGCCACCCAGTGGCGTAGCTACCTAGGGGCTAGGCGGGGCAGTGCCCCGGGGCCCTCAAATCCTTACCAGAAATCTTGATCGAACTGAACTTTTGGAAATTCAGTTGGAAGTTCACCAATTATCTAAGGAAATAATGAGCAAATATGGAGTGCTAGAATGTGACCTAACGGAAGTATTTACAGCAATGTTATTATTCTTTACAATTCCTACCACTTCTGGAGCAGCTAAAAGATCATTTAGCAAGTTAAAAACTTTACTCCTTTATAAAATAACGTTATTTTCATCACATTTTGACATCTACTATATTTGAAAAGCTGTGGCATCTGGGGCTGCTGTATAAGTTAAAAAATGTGGTACCTCACCCGCTCTACCACGTCCTCCAGTCCTACTTGAAGGACAGAAAATTCTTTGTCAGTTACAATGAAGATCAATCGGGACTCCACCCGGTCGGTGCTGGGGTGCCACAAGGTAACATATTGGGACCAATACTGTACCTAATTTATACGGCAGATCTGCCCACGCGGACGACACTGCGATTATGGCGACAGATCAATGCTCACAGGTTGCGACCGAAAAATTACAAAGGGCCCTCAACGATCTGGAACCATGGCTTAATAAATGGCAAATAAAAGTCAACGAAGCCAAATCTGTTCATGTGACATTCACTCTACTCGGCGAGATACCTGTCCACCGGTATATCTCAACAACCATCAGGTGCCGCAGGCGACAGAAGTCAAGTATCTCGGAATGCACTTGGACAGAAGACACATAGCTGTCAAATGAGACCAGCTTAGAGCCAAATGTCGTCAACTGCAGCTGCTGATTGGTTGGAGGTCGCAATTGTCCCTGGACAATAAACTACTGATATACAAAGTAATTCTGAAGCCAGTCTGGACCTACGGCATCGAACTGTGGGGAACAACCAGCAACTCCAATGTGGAGTGGATATCATCCAGCGCTTTCAGTCTAAGACACTCAGGCTCATTACGAACGCCCCATGGTATATCACTAACCACGAGATACATAAAGACCTGAAGGTGGCCACCGTGAGAGAAGAGATCGCCAGATTCAGCCAAAAATATCAAAAAAGACTGGAAGACCATGCCAATCATCTGGCGATCATCTGGCAACAATAGACTGAAGCGCTACACGTTTCTGGAATTGCCTCACAGGGAGTAAGTTCAAGGAACCGATTTGACTCAATATAGAGTCAAAATGGAGCATGAACGTAGATCAAATTTGCTCATTGTCCAGGGACAGATTGCAAATACATGGAAACAGGGAAAAAATTATATTTAAAATTGAAAGAAATAAACATTTACTGGAAATAATAAAAGGAATGGATATAATTCATAATTATATACCTAAAAATAAAACAAAAGTCAAATTAAACTATTAAACAATACTAGTTTATGGAATACTGAAATAATTACTTTATTTTTTTTTTATTATTGCTAATAACTTAATCATTTTTGGAGAAATTTCCAAAGCAATTCTTTTTTGATAAAACATATTTCCCGTCAATGTACAAAGTACATATATTCAACTAAATAATTGTCTCAAAGATGTAGTAGAGTTGGAGGCCTGTGAATTTAAAAACATATATAATGAGAAACGAAGAAGATGATTTTAGTTAAATACGTTATAAAATAAATAAAATTTGTGTTTAAGAACAAATATTATAAATACATAACTTTTGTTTAAGTAAAATATTCATGATTTGGTACAAGTACCTTTTCTACAAGGTAATCTCTGGTAACATCTCACTCTCTACTTCGTTTTTTTTAAAAATTCGCGAATTTTTTCCATTCGCAAATTTATTAATAATTCAATTTTGGTTCATAATTGATCTTTTGTCGCTACCTATTAATCACGGCTGATTTATTCGCGAATTGAATTAAAAACAGAATAGAAAATGAGACATTGAGTTAGTAGTATGTACAAAAGCTACTTGTAGCCATGCTTTAATTGAATATTGTCTTCTTTCTTCCCAATTATGCTTTACATATTTGATCTTTGTACATATGATCAATATTCAATTCATTAATACGTTAATTTTAACCTATTTTGGTTAATTGTTGTTAAAAAAGAGTACTGGTATACTTTCTTTTACTCTCGAAAGTTTGTGAGCAATCATTTGAATAATTGTACTAAGATTTATGAAATTGTATTATTTAGTACATCAACAATAACTTAACATATTTATAAAAACGTATTGAAACTTAAAAATACTATGAAATCTAAAAATAGAAAAAGGTTTCATTAAAATTTTCTCCAATTGCTAGCAATACATAAATGACTTGACAATTTTTCACTGGTCGATTTGGCTTCGCCATAAAAATTCATCAATAATAGTAAAAAAAAATTTTGCAGACCAGAACTTCTATGGAATTGTCTGTAAAAATTTTGAGATTATTCGTAAAAATAGGAAAATATGAAATAATTGTATAAATTTCAGTATACCTGTAGTGTTTATTATTTTACTTTGGTCTTTTATTTTATTTTTGGGTACAAGATCATGAATTATATCCATTCCTTTTAATATTTCCCGTTAATTTTTATTTCCACGTTGTAGGTTTATTTCTGAATATTTTAAATATGGCGGTAGATGTCAACACGTGATGAAAATAAAAACATACCAACTTGAACAAAATTTTCCCCATACATTCCTACAAACTCATTTCTAGCACTTGTCTATTCTATACTTTGAACAAAAGTAATAATTAAAAGCACTAGGTAGTATTAATAAATAAGTGCTAACTTCAGCAATTTTGTTGATTAAAAGTTAATGAATGTAGCAGCAGTTTTATATATAAGAAAGATGGAAAATTTTCTATCAGTAAGAATAGATAAAGACGAAAATACACTCATTAAGTTATAAACAAGTGGGTTCTTGTTACGAGGTAATTAAAACAGACGCGGAAAATTTGAAAAAAAAAATCTTCCACTGATACAATGATCCAATAAAATATTTTTTTTGGCCAATCAATGGGAAATTTTGACCCAAAAAAGAAATATAACATTATATGTCCATCATCAACCATTTACTGCATTCGTTTGATCTATTTAAGGGATTAATCACATCTTTATCAAAGACTTAAAATAAAATTAAGTTATATTTTCTATTAATATGTGAACTTTCGGAGGAGTATCTATTCTCCATGATTTAGTAAAGTTCAGAGACTTGCTTTTTTCTGTATAACGAGGGCTTTTAAAAGCTCTCCCACCGCTGCCTTTGAAGTACTGATAAGTCTTCCTCCTTGAGAGCTTGTAGTTCAAAATCTCAAATAACAACACATTTTCTTTTTCAATCTTTACTAAAATCGATTTATAGCCGGAAATTTTTGAGGTAAGTTTATTTATTATCAATTGATAATCTTTGATCTCCCATATAATATATGATAGCATGCGTTTTTTCGCTAAGTTTAGTGGAAAAAGGTGATTTTTGATTTTAAATAATCAATGCATTTCTTCAAATTCTGCGTAAAAGGTGACCAAAAAACGAATAAGCATAGAAGTTTCACTTCGTCTGCGGCCGTATGCGACTAACGGTTTTTCTTTTCAATATTTTCTCAAACCGAAAGTCTATCCCCGTTTTTTTCCTCGTCTACTTTTATATTACATATCTGAGTTTCGTCGAAGCGGCTTGTTACACAAATGAGATTGAAATTATTATCCGCAAGTCTGTCAAATTGAAAAATTCATAAATCTAAATTCAATATGGACGAGCACGTCTTACATTTCCATCAATATTCATTTAGCAAAGCCTTTACAATTTAATATTTAAGTCAATGCTGAATTGTCCAATAAAACAGAAACGAGTTTGGGTCAACATTATTGTTCCGTTAAACTAAAATCAAACATGAAGGTATATCATTCGGTATTGAGATAGTGGATCGGGGGACATGACAAAAGGGTTTGCGTGTCACATTTACTGACATAGGTTTATTTTCCAATATGGATTATGAAAACATCAATATTTTCATTTTATTCCAGCCCCTCAAATAGCTGACTTGGCTGTTTTCCATCAAACGTATACGTTCTAGATTCACCCGGTGAATTTAAACGAAGGGTGGCAATTTTTGCCATTGCATATTGCCCCACTGAGAGATAGATGTCCAATAATAGATTGTTTAATATATCGAATTGCGGCATTTACATAAACGTTCAATTAAACGAAGTTAGAACATTTGGCTTTACGACTATTGTAGTAAATATCCCCGGGGAGTTGATTCATGTTTTATTGGGCGAACAGGTAGAAGGACGTTCCCGGAGGACATATTGGCAGAAACGGTCTCGGGAGACGTTGGAGTAACGCCGGCACGTGATGTGACAAAATAAACGACGCCAATGCCCATCCTCAAATTGATTGTGCGACTTGATCTGGAGTTCACACGAGCCCTTAATAACCTCCGTATTACCTACCCACCTACCTACCTACCTCCCGGAAAGTCGGCAAAGATGCGTGAAACGCACCGTGTGCGTTTTCATTGTCCCTCCCCCCCCGATTACAATGGAAGGAAAAATATAAAATTGGTTAGTACATGTGGCGTCAATGTGACACTGTCTTGCCTTTGTTCCGGCTTTTATTGCGGCCGGAGGTGTTTGATTGCACCAATCGACCTTATCCAATGCTCTGACAATCTTTATCGCTCCGGGTTTCGGTTTATTTCCTAATTTATTCATTGTACACGGTTTTAATTTGGATCGGTATTTATCGGGAAATAATCGTAAATGGAATGAATCAATGATTATGGAAACCAAATGAGTTTAAGTTACCTAAAAATATTATTGGATACTACAGTGGACCCCCGATAATCCGGCCCTCGGCTAATCCGGCACCCCCTGTAATCCGACATGGTCTATTATTTATTATGTATTGAATATTTTTTTGACAATCTTCGCTACACAGAGAGAAAAAATACTACTGTTAAGAAAATTGTCGTTATACTATAGATAAAGCTATTCTTTTGTTTACCTATAATGTAATAACAAATGCTTATAAAAATGCAATAAATATTGATGTTCTTTTCTCAAGAAAATAATATCAATACCAATAAAATTAATAATTTTTGATTATTTTTATATACAAAATTATGTTAATAAAACGTAAGCTCTCTATTGTGTTGTTTATTTTACTAAATTTAGCATATATACATAATGAAGTATGATTTGTACTTCAGAGTACATAATATGTATATTAGGGTGTCCGTTATTTCCCAATTTGATTTTATTACAGCGATCGCCCCCTGAATTTTTAGTTTAAGATATAAAATAAATTATCCAATACAATTAAGCTCTTAATTTCTGGATTAAACCGTGCCGGAATCATGTTACTTTTACCATTTAAATAACATGGGATTCTTTGATTTTTTACTTTTAATTTTTTTTCTCAGAAACAAATGTATGAAAAGATTTAAGATCAAATTATTCTGACGTAAAATTTAACGCTCTACAAAAAATGTCTCTTATGAATTTTCGATTAAATCATTCTATTAAAAGTTATTCAACATTAAACTTGTGCCTAATATAAATCTTGCAATATTTACAACTTTTTCCTCATTTTTACTTCTTTTAACTATAAAATCATTGAAACAGAAGATAAAAATTATTATCATTAGAGCGCAAGTGATTATTTGTGTTAATTTTATGGCTTGAACAGAAAATTAAACAAACAAAAAATCATTTTTTGACAATTAAAACCGGTGACATAAGATCCGAATTCGCTATAGTCGTGAAATTCAATTTATCCAGAATAAATTTTCGTACTTTAATCAATATTTTGTACCTACGAAGTGAATTTCATACTAATTAATGAGACTATCGACAAAAGTTCAATTATTATTCGAATTTTTACCATTTCACCTGACGCCATCTATGAGAAATTTCTTAGAACTTGTAGTCAACATCATTTTATTGAGCCTATAGTCGATTAATTTGTCGTTAAAAAGTTAAATGTTGAATAACTTTTAATGGAGTGATTTAATCGAAAATTCATAATAGACCTTTTTTGTAGAGCGTTAAATTTTACGTCAGAATAATTTGACCTTAAATCTTTTCATCCATTTGTTTCTGAGAAAAAAAAAACTAAAAGTAAAAAGTCAAATAATCCCATGTTATTTAAATGGTAAAAGTAACATGATTCTGGCACGGTTTAATCAAGAAATTAAGAGCTTAATTGTATTGGATAATTTATTTTATATCTTAAAGTAAAAATTCAGGGGGCGATCGCTGTAAAAAAATCAATTTGGGAAATAACGGACACCCTAATGTATATAACATGTAGAATCTTATCATTGGATTTGTAATTTGTAGGATTACAAGGTACTCTTTCGTAAAAAAATCCGGACTATAGGGGGCCTTCGGCAGAACTCTATAATCAGATAAATTCGCTAATCTGATTCTGCCCTTTAAACTGTTTGTCGGATTACCGGGGGTCCACTGTATAAGTATTGTAACATTGTAACATTTCTATAACCAAAGAAAGGTTCCGTCTTTCAAGATTACAGTCTTATTTTTTGATGAATCTCTCTAAAATTTGCTTTAAAATGATCTTGAGACATTATTCTTTAGTAAAAGAAATCAATTTTACTACAAATATGGCTACGGCTAAAAGTAGTCAACCGCTATGCAGAAGTACAGCTTCATTTTTTGATGGTTCTTGATGAAGTTTCTTGTAAAATAATCTTGAAACTTTTAACTTTAGAGTAAATCAAGTTTTTCTTCCATAACTATTATTGGTTTGCTCAAATTTAGTAACGAATCCAACCTATTTTTTGACGTTTCCAACTTCATCGTTATGGCTCAAAAAAATATTGGTCTATATATATTTGGAAAAAAAAGCTTTATTATGTTAAAGATAAAGGTTTTAAGATCATTTTAAATTACTTTTAATCAAGATTAATCAATCAGTGAAGCTGTAAGCTTGCATTGCGATTGGCTTATTTCAACCATAAAAACATTCATCCCATAAGAATACCTGGATCTGGTATTTAATAAAAAATGTTTTTTTTTTTCAGTAAAACTTCCATACTTCAGTAAATGAAGCAAATTTTCTTAAATTAAGCCTTTTGTAATTAATTTTTTTCAATAAATGGAAGTCATCAAAAATATATCAATGGCTAAAAGTAATCAACCGCTATGTAAAAGATCAGCTTCATTTTTTGATGGTTCTTGATGAAATTTCTTGTAAAATAATCTTGAACTTTTAACTTTAGAGTAAATTAAGTTTTTCTTCCATAATTTTTCTTAGTTTGTTCAAATTTAGTGATGAATTCAACTTATTTTTTGACATTTTCAATATCATCGTTATGGCACAAAAAATTTATGTATACATATTTATTTGGGGAAAAAAACTTTATTGTGTTGAAGATTAAGGTCTTAAGATCATTTTAAATTTCATTTTCTCAAGATTGGTTAATCAGTGAAGCTTTAATCTTGCATTGCGGCTGGTTTATTTTAACTTCAAAAACATAGGTCCCATAGGAATACCTGGATCTGGTATTTGATAAAAATGTTTTTTTTTTTTGGAGTATAACTACCGAAGGTAGGGAAGCTTTGGGGAGAGTCTAGTTTTCGTGGCGACAAATTTTGACGACGGATTCTTTAAATATTCGCGAAAATAAATCGAAAATGAAGAATACAAAAAGTATCAAAGCTTTAATACAAATACTTTTAATGTTTAATTATATTTAGTTTATAGTGTGGTGTCCAACAAACAACCCTTTTTCTCAATAGAACATCAAATTTTTTCTGGATCACAAATTCCCTGGTTTTTTCGACCAAACTATGCTACTTTTCCTGGACTTATTCCTTAAAAAATAGCTTCTCGACTTGAGATTTTGAACAATTTTTAGATACAATATTGTGAAATAAAATCAAAATTCGTTGTTAATTTTTAATAGAATATTATATTGAACTTATTTTTCAATCGTACAGATTACTTACATCATATGCTTATTTACGATGACGTTTACATTTTCTCCTAATATAAGCAAACAAATTATGGACCAAATTTCCAGGTTTCTATCATATCCTTTGACCCAAGAAAATTCTTCGATCGTTGAACATCCTTTCCAACTAAAATGAAGCATGGGATAAAATTTCACGAAATTCTTGCATTTTCTTTCTTAACTCCATATAAATTCCATTGAAAACATATTTTTCCTAAAATCAAGCAGTGAATTACTTTTGAATTATTCTTAAACTTTATAAGTTTAAAGTTTTGCAACTAACTTATAAAAATTCAATGTTCCTCGACCTTGTTCAATTACTCTTGTTTTTCCACTTTTGTAGCCTTTATTGTACCATCCTGTTATCCCAAAAAGTTCAGCTACCCTCAAATCACTACTCCTCACTGGACATCGAGGAAAACTACACATTTTCAACGCCATTTTCATCGGCTACAATACTTCCCCAAGGACTGGAAGGAAGCAAGAATTATTATGATACCAAAACCGGGAAAGGACCCCACTAGGACCGGATCATATCGTCCCCTCGACCTACTTTCTATCTTATCTAAAATCTTCGAGATAATAATCATAAGTCGACTTAATAAGGACATCAGTAACTTACAAATCATCCCATCAACATCAATATGGTTTTAGAATCAAACACAGTACGATAGAACAAGTACACAGGGTGGCTAATGTAATCCAGGCTGTAATCATTTCGACTGTAAAAACATGAAAATTAATCAATTTCTTTTTGTCCGATCTAGAAGCAATAAAGTTAACCGTATTATAAAACGCAGGGACCATAAAACGTTGCATTACTACAAAATTGTCGCAAATATATATTTGTTTTTTGAGCTTTCCAAAAGCTTCTGCATCTTTGCCGGAACTCCGTAGCATTCATAAAAACACTTGCTTTTCTTTATCTTCTCCAGGATGAAGGCCACCTGGTAAGACTTATACTTTCTTAAATTTTTTTAACAAGTAGTGTTATAATTATATTTTAATTAATAAAACAAGTGCTTACTACCTAAATTAAGCTCTGAAGAAACTTTTGTCGAAATTTCAGCCCAATCCGTCCAAATTTGCTTGAAATTTAATTCTTCGAATAAATAATAACAGCTTAAACCTTCGGATCATCTAATAAAAGTCTGAGCCTATTTACAAATCCTGTCATCCCAAAAAGTTCATTTTTTAATATTTCGACTATAAAATCATCAAAATTAATCAAATTCCTTTTGTCTGGTCTGGAAGCAATAAAGTTCTCCGTATTTCACAATGCAGGTACCATAAAACGTTGCGATTCTTCAAAATTTGTCGCAAATATATATTTCTGACCTTTGAGCTTTCCAAAAGCTTCTCCATCTTCACCAGAACTCAGTAACGCTCATAGAAACATTTACTTTTCTTGATCTTCTGGAGGATAAACGCCACCTGGTAAAACATATAATTTCTTATTTTTTTTAACAAGTGCTGCTATAATTAAACTGTAATTAAGAAAACAAGTGCTTACAATCTAAATTAAGCTCTGAAGAAGCTTCTGTCAAAATTTCAGTCCAATCTGTTCATAAATAAGCTTTAAATTTAATTCTTCGGATAACTAATAACAGCTTAAATCTTCAGATTGTCCAATAAAAGATTGAGCCTATTTTCCAATGGATTAAGCTGAATTTTGGGCTGAAGAGTCTGAAAAGCTTGACTTCATAATTAAATTTACCAATTTTATTAAAAAAATTAAGTTTTTTTCATTTTTTTAAATTATTTTAGAATTGTTTTCTGTTGGATTTGTAAGCTTTTTGTTCATCTCATTAACTCTTGGGTTTCCTTTTAGTGACAAAGTTATAGAATTGTTTCCATTACCTAAAAAAATAATTTAATTAATTTCCTATGTATTTTTCTTTGATCTTGAAACTTTCGGATTGAGTCTTTCACAATTTAAGGTTACTTCCAATATTTTCTTAGTGTTAAATACATGAATTATGTGTATAATAAAGTAAGTTTTAATAACCGTAGTTTTTTCTATAGTTTTCTGGGAATAATTTAATGGCTAGTTGTATCAATTATGTACAAATCTTTTTTGGAATTTCCAAAGTTTTCCGTTAGTAATTACATTACATTTTCGGCGAATTTCAAACTATTGCTTTCAATGTGAATTTAAATTTGAAATTCATATTGTTACCAAAAAAAAAGAAGTCAATAATGGAATTCCAGTTTAGTTTTTGCAATCATTTTTATTCGACGGTTTCATTGAGTCGGAGCGCTGCTCCAAACAATTAAAAATTTGATGAATTTGAATTTTCAATTATTGAACAATGTTTTTTTCGTTGGGGTAAGTTTGAATTTGGTGTATTCTATTTTCTTTTCATTAAATCAAATGTTTTTTTTTTTGTAGGACAAATTTTATTGGTATGAAAAAGGACCGTTATTGTTACTTGAAACTATCAAAATAATATGTTTCTAGAGAAAAAAATATTGGAAAATTTTTATATTATATGTATGAGTCAGAAAAAAAGCTTGGTTGACGGTGTTTAAATAAATAAAGAAACGTACGGAGAACGGCAGAAAAAAAAGAGGGAATGTTGGAGGCGTGCAATATATGAAGATGGATTCTTGAGTCTTTGAAAAGCTCACCTCCCCCCCCCAATTTGGCGGTGGTGCGGTGTATAAATTTTGATCAATCGCAGATATCCCTTGTGGGAATTGATGAGTGTGGCTTTGGTGTGGCCACTCACAGCTGCTCGCTTTCCCTGATTTCGATTCCTTGCAGACGCCGGCAAAAGTTCCCGTTCCAACTCCCGGCTCCCGACCAAAACCCTCGCCCCCGCACCACCTCGCCACCCGTCTTTTATGCTTTCCTCACTCTATTCTTATTCAACTTTATCGCAATGTTATTCAACGTCGCTCGACCAACGATGTCACCCAATGTGACAGTATTCGCAACGAAAACCATAACCGAATTTTCCCGGCACACACGTACACTCCTCCGCCCTCATAACATTCACCAACTAAAACCAACAATTCCAAATTTCCATAATTCCAATTTCCATTTTATTTCATCATAACAGAAAAAAAAAAGAAGCATTTATTGTTCAAATTTACCAGCGACTCGTTAAAAAAGAAATTTTCTTTCAGGAAAATATCAACAGCCACTCGAGCCGCACGAAAACTCATTTTTGCCAAATAAAAATCGCACTATACGGCGAAAAATAACGAGAATCCCACTTGTGAAGCCCTGTGTATACGGTTCAAGTATCGATGAGTTTTTGTAGCCCGGATTTGGGAGATCATCGTCAATAGATAGATTGTACATGAGTTGAATTCATGATCAACGACACGATGTTTCGAAACCAAACTTTTCGGTTTTATCACATTCTATCAAGATATCAATCTATTGTTGAAATAATATCATCTTTCGGAAACGAAATATTTATTATTTCCACCGCTAAAGTTGACATGTGGTAACTATTCTCATCTATCGAAAAATAATTCACTCAATACAACTAATTCTTTTTGAATTTTCTAGTGAAAACCAATTAAAACGGAACTCAATTGAATAATATCGATAAAAGGTCAATCAGATTTTTTAATTCTGATTTTTTTTGCTGTCATATTAGTAGCCAAATTAGTTTTACTAGGCGCAGACATTTTCGCACTTTTAAGGGTTTGCGGAAACTTGATTATCTCAGGCCCTATTTGTCCTATCAAAATGAAACTAAAAGCAGTGGGTTCATGAAAATATTAACTATAAGATTGTAACAAGACGTTTTCACCTAAATGTAATTCTAAGGGGTGAAATTTCAGCCTGAAATTTTAGCTCTCATTTGTAAAAACTTCAATTTTCACGGAAAGATTGTGTAGGAAGGGAAAGAGTCTACACGTTAAAACTTTTTTTACAAACAATTAGCTACTAGTTGTATTCAAAAACAAAATTTGAAGGCTGAGACTTTAAGCCTTTTTAAAATAAAAAAATAACAAAATTTGGAAATTTTCAAAATTTGCAATTTTCTGAGCTCAATATCTCTGGTGGGGGAGCAGATAAAAATCTGAAAAAGCACCTCATTATGTTACTGTATGATAGTATTATGCACCTAAAATTTGGAGTTTGAGATTTGACTAGGAGCAGAGGTATTGCAAGCACAAAATGTCAAAATAATGCATACTTCAGTAGGTAAATATAATGTATTTCAAAAACTAAAAATCTTTCGTATTTGGGGAATTGGCGGATTTTTGGAAGCTGCTTAAATTCTTTTAATTAAATCACTTTCACTGATTTTGCTTTAATTTTATTTAAACAACAAATTTAAACTTTTAATTCCAAAAAAAAAAAATATAAAAAAAGAAAGAAATTAACAGAAGTTGCGGAATTATCTACTAAAGCGGTTTTTCTCAAAAATGTGGTTCACTAAGGTTTTCTAGAGCGGATTCCTTGTTGCTTATCAAACTTGTAATGATTTTTTTTTCAAAATGCGGTTGGTTAAGAGACGGAATATGTTTTTCTAACTTTTATCGATAAATTTGTTTTTTTTTTGGAATACCAAACACTTCGGAATGCTCAAAACGTATTCGATTATCCTTTTTTGTCTTTTTTATACGTAAAACACTAATGATTTTTTGTTTGAAAGTTTATAAGGAATTTCTTTCAAAAGTAAAGAAGTATTACTTGGAAGAACTTAATATTTTCTATCGAAAAAAGCGTTGGAAGTTTAACCTAATTGGGATGGAAAATTCAATTTTCTATCTTTTTTTTGCGATAAAGAAATTAATTCCAAACTTTCTGGTTTTGTCTGTACTATAAAAGTTAATGGGAAGAGCTTTTTTACAAACTTTTGTGCTTTATTTACCTTTGCTTTAATGTCTATGGCCATTAAAAGATGACACTTTCCTCAAAATGCACATTTGTGGTGTCAATTATTTAATTTCGGAGAACTTTTAAAAACTCAAAATTTCAGTAATTTTAGATTGAATATAAGTAGCCCCAACAAGAGATTATAAATTAACAGGGTTTTTCCTATTTAATATCAAAATATTGTATCAATGTGATGAAAAATCTGGCAAATTAATGGGACTTTTATCATATTTCAAAAGGCTGTATTTTGTTAACTAGAGAAAGAAACAAATCGAATCTTCCTTTCTTTTATTGTAAATTTTACTAAAATTTTCAGAACTTTAGATATCCCAAATCTACTTCGACACAAAAATGGGACAATTCAGATACCGTTTTTTTTTTAAATAAATCCATACTTTTGATATTCAATTTCTTCTATATATGGAGGATTTTATGGTTTGAGATCAAAGCGATGTTGGGGAACTTTTAAAAATGCAAAATTTAAGTGATTTTAGATTGAATATAAGTAGTCCCAACTAAAGATTATAATTTTACAGGGTTTTTCCTAATTAATAAAAAAATATTGATGTTAAAAATGTGTTGGAAAATCCGGCAAATTAATGGAACTTTTATCATATTTCAAGAGACTATATCTTGTTAAGTAGATAAAGAAACAGGTTGAATCTTTCTTTCTATTATTACAAAATTTACTTAAATTTAAATCGCTTTAATTTTAGATTTCTCAAACCTGCCCCGACTAAAAAAGTGGGACAATTCAAAGATGCCGTTTTCCTTAAATAATTCCATACTTTTGATATTCAATTTCTTCGACACATGGTGGATTTTAAGCTTTGAGATTAAAGCGAAGCCAAGGTTAATTAAGTTGCTGTTCAATATGAAAATTTCACAGGCTTTTTGACTACTTAGTAAAGATTAATAGATATTTTAAAAATGGTAAAAAGGAAAGATAATTTCTTTGATTTTCACAATATTATAAACGTCTGTGTTTCTTTAACTTATTAAATTTGAATCTTTCATTACTATTTGACTTGATTTTAACTCATTAAATTTCAGATTTTCAAATTATCCCCGTTTGAAAAAGCTTAGAAGCTACTTGACATCACAGACTGACCCAAAAATGTGGATTTTTGAGAAAACCGCCAGTTTTGAATGGATTTTAAAACTAAACGAATGAAAGGTGTTTAAATATTCACACATAAGTTACAAAAGCTTGGTTTAATTTTCGTTTTTGCCAAATAATTTTTATTAAAACTTGAATTTATTAACGGAAATAATTGAGGAAAATAAAGCTTGATTTCAAGGAGCTTTTACTGAAAAATAAAATATTTATACTCATTTATCCTAAGTAAAATGGGGTGGAACTATTTAGTTATGATAAAACGGATGAAATTTGTCAAAATTTTGCTGTTATCTTTACGAAAACTGGGTGTTTAGCGGTAAGAGTGGATTCAGGTTTCAAGTCTCAGAAGAAGGGTTTATAAAGTCGTAAAGTCGAAGACTTCTCAAACTAGGTTCCAATTCTGTTACAATGGTAAATCTATTTAATAAAAAGTAGTAATTTATTGTTATATTGTTGGCTTAAAAATTTAAATATTTTTTTATATAACATCAAAATTTATTTAATAGAAAGGGTTGTGACTTCAATGACTTTCTTCTCTTTGGATTTATTTTTGTCCAGAGATCAGGAAACTTAAGTTAAACTCAGGGAATTGTAAACATTTTCTTTGGATTCAGAAAAAAGTTTGATAATTTTGATAATAAGAAATCAAAGGCGAAACTTCTTTATCGAAATTTTTTGACAAGAATCCTTACTTAGTAAACGTTTATAACGACGTAAGTCTGCCACGCGTTAACATCGGTTTTTCCTGGTTTCCCAGAAGTTAAAAAACTTTGAAAAATGTTTACAATTATTGCTGAAAAGCTTAAAATGATCTTAATTTTACGACACGGCTCAGATACTGAATTTTATTTCTTCTCTTATTTTTTGGATGGTTAAAAGCATAATATCAAATAGCAATCATTTTCAAAAGGCTCTGGATTCGCTCACGTGAATAATACCACCATATTCGTTGGGATAATTTTGAAAATGTTTCTCGTTTCCCATTATTCCCGGGATGATGAGACTGACGTTTGGTTTCTCACTGGTATTTGTGGTGCGTTATTCATTCAACATTGCTCTCTATGTATGATAAATGTAGTCAAATATGCAGGGAACAATGCACCGAGGCATTATTGCATCAGTCATGCAGTCACCTGTTAACAACATCAACCACAATACGGTTAAATGATCGCATTTCTGCCAAGTTTTACACATTGTGCGACCTGGAAACAATCTCGAAAATGACGCACCACCAACGATGCGACACGTGTGCACGCAATCATCATCATCATCAACACCGTAAATAATGCCCAACCAAGTCGAATTTTCTACCATTTTTTATTCATTTTCATAAAATATATCCATTTATATTAATATACCTAAAACTTGACACTATTTACACGATTGACACTATTTTTACAGACGACTTCGTACAGCAAATATTGTCAAAATTGTCGCTTGATTAACCCAAGGGCATAAACGTGATCGAAACCCGGAGTTGCGTTTATTCTGCATCTCCAACCGCAATTTCAATCGACGAATCGACATGTTTCAAATGTTCCAGAATGGCAAATTTTCGTGCCATCTGCAAACGAAACAATATCAGTTCCCATGATTTATTATGGTTTCCCGTGGGTACCAAATTAAAACTCCCAAAAAAAAACGACGACACATTTTCATTAAAGCTGCCTTGCGGCAGCATGCCGTTGAGCTTATATTCGAACGGATATCCGCGGGCGATTAAGTCACCCTTTTATTTTTCAACGATTTCAGCCACAACACTGTACGTATTCGATGCTCATAAGACTCCGGTGAATGAATGAGAAATAAATGTGCGAATATTGAAACGTTCCACTTGGCAAATTGATTGCAATATAAGTCGGTGGAAAATTAAAACGTGCACTTGGAAAAATCTAAAGTTTTCATCTCTCTAATGGAAATGTCAACCAAATATTATATCAATAGTTTGTTCCAGCTAATTAAAACGAACGATTTTTCCCTCTGAATCCATTTTACAGGGCGGAAAAAAAAGCATTTACTTAAAGTGTAATAGAGAGACAAAATCAACATTCAGTGTTGCACTGAAGATATAATATGAATGAATATATGATGCGAAGCCATTGTGTTTGCATATTGCACAGAATGTGTTGAAGCTTTTGTGCTTAATTCATGCAACAAAAGCTCCAGGTAGACAATACGGGAAACAATACAATACTTGCATACGTTTTCAACTATTAATGTTACTTTTCAAGACGGAATAACGTTCATATTTATTTTATAGCACACCGGCAATGTTGTCGAGAAAAATGAGGTGAACATTTTAAAATAGCTTGTCTTTTGGTTTTTAATCACGTCCACATATTACACTTTCAGAATTTTGACATTCCGTACACAATTTTGGATATTATACTTTTGCTATTACTAGCGCTGGATGGAAAATATCAGGACCGAATTCTGAACTCAGAAAAGGATGCAGATTATGATTCTGGATGTTGCCAGGAGGTTTATTGGATCATTTTTTATACACTCCACTTGGATATCTTTGAATAGCTTTGGAATCATTTTTATAATCGTTTTATCGTAGTATCCCAAAAAAAAAAGTTAAAAATAAAAAGAAGAAATGATGATAAAAAATTTATAATAATAGCAAACATCAAGAGGAAGATTCTTCAGAAAGTTCACCAGTGTAAATATTTCGAATCGCACAGTTCTCGTTGTCATTATTTGGATTGCAGGTATTGATATACTTTATAATATTTTCAATATCTTTGATCATGAATTGTGATCCATTCATTATGATAGTTAATGTCACTTTTAGAAACTGCTTGTATTTCAAAATATGAAGAAAAAGCCTCATGGATGCTGATTTTTAAAAGGATAAAAGAAGTCATCTTTCTATCACTTCTTCATTTTTCGTAATGCCAATCAAACCTTCAAACACTGCTGAAGATCAGTTCTAAGATTGTTCTAATGCTAAGTTGGGGCTCACTGCATTAAATTAACTTCCATTCGTTTGACGAAAAGCATTCCTCTTTTCATAATATGTATAACTTCTAAAGGTAATTTTATCATATCTCGTAAATAAAATTTTACTCCACGAATGTAATTCGTGGGATTCATGGAGAAAAAGTAAGATAACATTTGTCTAATAGCACCGGCACACAAAAAAAAAAGTGCTCTGTACTTTTGACCGGACCTACATAAATCTACGTATTTTGACCCCCTGAACACGAATCCGGGGTCGGTTTGACCCGTACACCCTTACAAATTTGAGAAAACTTTAAAAAAACCGAAAAAAATTGTTAAAATCGGCAGTTTTGGTGACATAAAATTTGTTTTGAACTAAACCGAGCATGATTTTCTTGTTTTTCGATCCGCTGAATACAAATTCGAAGTTTATGTAGACCATAAGCCGTTTTTATTGTAAGAAAATTGCCTGCTTTGCGAGCCTGCTTTCTCACTCTGGCCAGACGCCGACACTGGGATTCCGAATCCCTGCATCGTAAAACACTTTTCGCTTGTGCCTGCCATGACGGCATGTACGCCTTTAACCCAGGGACTCTGCCAGACGGTTCTGTTGCCCGCCGTCACCACGTGGAGGTGTCCTGGTTACAGACACAAGCGTCCAAACAAAAATTCAAAAATGCTTAAAAGCTACTCTTGCATAATTAACTAGCCCTGTACATCAGTCATTTAAAGACAGGCAGATTCGATATAAGCAAATGACGAATTGAAATGAAAGCAATTGGCCCATTTGTAATTTTCAGAGATTTTTTGCGGGGAATTTCAATTTCTTTAGAGATTTTGGCCAAATAATCTTCAAAATCATATTCCAGAAATAGAATAATATGCAAAATATCCTTTGTAGAGATTTAAAAGTTTATTTTCATCATATAATCTCAAATTTTAGAACAATAGCCGCAATTTTTTACAATTTTTAAGGGTTTTTTGCAATTTTCTTACAATAAAAACGGCTTATGGTCTACATAAACTTCGAATTTGTATTCAGCGGATCGAAAAACAAGAAAATCATGCTCGGTTTAGTTCAAAACAAATTTTATGTCACCAAAACTGCCGATTTTAACAATTTTTTTCGGTTTTTTTAAAGTTTTCTCAAATTTGTAAGGGTGTACGGGTCAAACCGACCCCGGATTCGTGTTCAGGGGGTCAAAATACGTAGATTTATGTAGGTCCGGTCAAAAGTACAGAGCACTTTTTTTTTGTGTGCCGGTGTAGTTAATAAATGTAATTCAAATACTACTTTTATCAGCCATAAATGAATTTATCAATATTTCTACCATTTCACAATAGTTGTTTAAATATTTAAACATTTCATTTTCAATGCTCATGGTGTGCAAAAAATTTGAAAAAATCATAATATCTGTAATAATTCTTTTATATTCATTATATACTTTGATTAGATCTGAATGGTCTTTATCAACTGTATTTTCTCTTATCTCTGGAAGACAAATATTAAGCTGCTATAAATAATCTAAAGATTAATTCATGTATTTTATAAATTCAGTAATTTATATGCTTCTTAAAGCTCTGTACAAAAGCTGGTGTGGTCTAATACCTCTGTTATAATGAGTACATTTTTGAATTGACGCCAAAGTATTCATGCCATAAATATCGGCTTCAATAAGAATACCAACAATTCCACTTCCCTTTAGATATTGGTCCAAGCATTGTAAAAAACTTTTTGTAAATGAAACGACCAAATTCTCAATATCAAATTGTCAAATTCTTGATTTGTTTGTTGAATATTTTTTGCGATAAAATATATGGCCATATTACACGAAAGTAGTGCTATTTTTTTTCTTAGTGCTAGACTTACGTTGATATAGTTTTTTCTAGTGGTACAACAACGTCTTTGGAAGTCAATGGTTAAAGTATGATGGAATTAAATCCAACAGTAGATACAGATGAGGTTTCAGACGATAGTATTTATTGAAATGGGGTTTATCCTGGTATTAAGTTTGTAGATGATCGACAGAAATTATTTCTTATTTGCCTATATTGCAATCTATACAGGACCCAGAGTAAATTATCAAATTGTTAATTGTTTTGACTATTTTTCATTAAGCAGCTGCTGTCCTTATAATTCGATATTGAAGGCTGCATATTTCTTTGAAAATGAAGAATTTCTTGGCATTAATGACACTTCAAAAGAATGAGATGTTAATTGATGTAATATTTAATCAATCAGCTTTTCAAATGGCTTTATAAGTATGTAATATGGATTTTTTTTTGTAGGTTTACCAGCTGGATTTTTTGAATATCTTGGTAGTTGCAGATAATCATGATATTAATGTTTATGATACCACACTTCCATTGCGAATACATCTGCTGGATAATCGCAAGTGCCAATGGAAAAACATCATCTTTCTTGAGGCAGTTATTGAAATTTGTCACACTGCTGAAATTTCGGAACTAAGAAAAAGAGTTTTGTTTCTATTTTTTTGTACGTTTCCCACAAATTAAATTTGTCAGATCTTTTCCAAATTTAAAATCATTTCTTGATGACCAACGAACATGTTGGGTACCTGAAACTTTTGCTTCTGCAAAGGAGGTGAAAATAGAGAAATACTCCTGCTATAGTAATTCTTATTCATGACGTCTTATTTACTCTTCATTGATATAATTTGGCATACAAATTTGATGCCATGTACAATTGTGTGCGGTAAAATCTGTATTACCTTTGTATTTTCTCACTAATGTTATCTTTTCAACGATCTGCTGCTCTTTGAATATTTATAAACGATTGTGGTTTTGATTTTTGGAGTAAATCACTCGTTTTATCAGAAAATAAACACAACAATTCATTTAAGAAGCTTTGCTTCTTTACATTTATCACTTTTAGTGACATTGTTGACGCTTTTATTTAACTAAAACAAACAACTACAAGAAAACGTAAATAATAATACGTGAATACGAAAAAATTATCCATTTTTTACTGATTATTCTAATGAGCTGGAGGAAGGGTGGAAAAAGAAAAACGGACCAGCACAGTTACCGGAAACATGGTTTTTCTTTTTATTTGGTGTCCCAGGTAAAAGCATTTAAACAAAGTTACCGGTTCTCCCATTTTACATACTCAACTTTCTTTGACTTCTGCACAAATTTTTAATTTCAGAAACACAGGAAAATATCAACCTGGTTGTTTTACCGACATATGGCGATATATGAAAAGCTATCCAACAATTTCCACTCCTGAGTATTTACCTAGAAAATGGTTAGTGCATCTATTTTACTTACCTAATCTTAATCTCCAAGAACTAAACTTCTTCTTTTTGAAATAAAGCTGCACTAATGTTGATTAAGGTGGAGCTTTTCTCTAAATAAATAGCAAGATATGAACTTTCAAACCGTCAATACTTGGGGAAAAAGTAAAAAAATTATAGGGCAAATATTTAGATTAAAATAATTAAATTTACAGTACCACCCTAATAAGGGTTGAAGAATAAAAGATAAACTAATAAGTAGTACTGGAAAAGATTTGGGGAAGTTAGTGGTGATTTAATGTGGTAACTAAATTACTATGTTGCCTCCTTAAAATGGCTAATAACTGGACAGTTTTACTTTTAAGCCCAGAACTAATATTTTTTGAAAAAAATATTCCAAAATTTGAAAATGACCATAGTGGTGGTTTATTCTTTTGGAATGCTCCAGATGGCACTGGCAATTCTTTCCTTTTAAATTTACAATTAACTCAAAGATGAAAATATACAGGATGAAAAACTGTTCCACGTGTACGAAGTCGCAGGTAAAAGCTAGTTGAATATATTTTTACATGTCATATGATGTAAAAAATACATTTCAATACAATTAAAACACCGGAAGGACCAAATAAAATTTCGTACTTTGTATTAAAATCCAATATGGAAAAAGAAAATTCATTTTATTTTAAAATATTGTCCCTTATAAATTATTTGTTATTGTAACGTTCCATATAAAATCAAAATAATGTATTCTGTAATAATTATAAAATAATATTGGATAATTTTCCCCGGTTTTCCAAAAGTCCAATATTTTTTTGCTTTAAATTCAAATACTCTTGCCGGATTTTAATTTCGCGGAAAATTTCAAATTGTCAAAGTAAACTTTGACATTTTGATGTTCACGTGGATTAGGCACGTTAGCGTGGATCAGAACCAGCATGACCAAATATATTCGCGGATTACAGTAAAAAGAAATTACAAAATGCAACGTTTTCCTTTATTGACGTATCTAAAAAGGACATAAGCCGATTTTATTGCATTTTCTGTGGATTTTGATTGAATTTTCGAAAATAAATTGAGTCGCAATGGTTGATAATGGTTTGGATCCACGCTGACGTGCCTGATGACTTTCTTAAATCCATTTTAAATTTTTCATCAAATTTTTCGGAGGGATGCAACTTAAGGATTGGCAATATATGCAGCTATCCGTGAAATTTAAGCATCCAAAAATTAAGAACAACTCTTGATTGAATAATCAATTGTAGAAATTTAAACTTTTGCTTGATCTCTAAAATACTTCTTCTACTCTCTTATTTCCTTTTACTTCTATAAATTTTATTTAAATTCAATGTTTATAGGATTCAAAATTGACTTTTATTATAATAATTCTAATTTTAATGATTTGGTTTAAATTTTCTCAAGGAACTTCCACTTATATGATAATCCAAAGTATTTTAAATTTAGTTATTTCTCTGGCACTTTAACAGTGGTTTCCTTTCATTAAAACTGCCTTGTTTTTGGAGCTTTTTACATAGAAAGTTCAAAAAATTATAAATTTACAAGTTCTTTGAATTTGGGGATTTATTTTCCTCTGTTTTATATACAATTTTACATTTTCTTCCCGTTAGGATAGTTCCTAGATGACTTCTTAAATTTGAGTCAATTTTGAGCTTTATTACAGAGCTTTTGATCTATTTTGGATTCTCAACATAAATTTTGTAGTAAAGTAAAAGTTTTATATTAAAAAACGATCCATTTAGCTTTCTTTATGTCCCAAACCGAAAAATTTGCGACCAAAAAACTTTCATACATCCACAGAACTAGCATTGACATTTTTTTCCCTAAATCCCATAGCAATTCCCTCGGTAGCAGCGTTCGTTGCCTATAAACAAAACGTTTTCAATTAAAAATACAAAATAAATAATAATTTTCCACTTGAAAAACAGGATTTTAAACGTGAAAAATTTCGTGGCTTTTCTTCTCCGGCATCTCATTGTACGGTATGTTTCGACAAAAATTTCGCCTCCCCCCTAAACGATTTACGTGCCCCCTTTTTCGGACTTTTGCTCCCACAAAATGTGCCTCAACAAACTGTCAAACACGCACCTGTTGAATTGTGGAAGTTTTAAATTTTCTAACGGTTCTTTCGATTGCATTTCCGGTAAAGCCAACTAGTTGGCAAGTTTCAATCGTTTGGAAAAATTTTTGTATGGGAAAACTTAAAAATTGTATCAATATGTGGCACTTGGTTTCGTCGAAATTTCATGGGAATTACATTGAGGGTGCGTGTGATGTAATTCCCCTGGTTTAATTCAAAATTGATTTAGAAATTTACGAATGATATTGGAGGCTTGCGAACAAGTGTTGGAGGCATATGCTCACGTGGGGCGGTGTGCTGATGCTGCTTGGACCCCGAAAGGAGACCTAGATCCGTATCGTTTAGCCAATCAGGTTTGTCATCCACCGCAAATAAATATGTTTTCTTTGTTTGATTAGGAAATTTTCCGAGATAGGAACTTTGGATTCGTGAGTGGCGACTTCAGGAGCAGTATAACGCACTGGTTTCCGCCAACGCGGAAAATTGCACGTCCCGCTACGCACCGCGGACCGTACACGATACAATTCCGCGAAGTCGTTTCGCCCGAATTTACGCCATCGGCCGCGAATACGACCCGGAACGTGAGCTATACTATGTACCGTCGTTTGATCTGGGCAGTGACGACAAAGTGGTATCTACCGACGATGTGTCCTATGCCGACATCGAGTGCTGGCAAATTCCGGAGGTGGAGGCCTGCTTTCGGGAATTGATCAAGGGGCAAGTCGAACCGGATTTCCAGTAAGAATTTTTCCATGAATGCAGAAAATTCATCTAAGATTCGGCCTTTCCGAACTTTAAGGCCTCCATTTAGCGAAAATTATTTATCAATTTTATCCCTTTAATTATATAAAAACCATTGGGAATTCTAGTTTGTTTTCTTTTGTACACAAGTCAAAGAAAAACTACCCTTTGAAATTGACCAATTTTTTCACTTAGTTTAGTGAATTTTATACTTCATTTTCCCAAGTAATGATTATTAAATTTTAAAATCATTTACTACAGTTATCATAAGAGATCTTAAGCCAACCTAAATCTATTAATCCAAAGGGATTGAAATCATCCCTTATAGTCCTATTTTGCAATTGAAAATTGCCATTTTCAAAACTTATGATTAACATTTTTTAATCGCTTTTCTTTACCCAGAATATTTTATTTCGCAACATTACTAAGATAAATATTTTATTTCAATTATCGTAAAACAAATCCACCCTTCTAAAAAATACCCCCTTTAAATACCCCCTATAAATACCCCCTCAAATTGACCAATTTATTCACTTAGTTTGGGATATTTTCTACTTGATTTTTCCAAGAATTAATTTTAAATTTTCAAATTATTTACTACAGTTACAATTAGGGGTTTTTAGCCAACTAAAATCCAAAGGGAATGAAATCATCCCTTATATTCTTATTTTACATTTGAAAATTTTCATTTTCGAAACTTATGATTAACGATTTTTAATCGCTTTTTCTATACCCAGAATATTTTATTTCGCAACATTACTAAGATAAATATTTTATTTCAATTATCCTTAAACAAATCCACCCTTCTAAAAAAAACTACCCCGTCAAATTCGCCAATTTTGGTCACTTAGTTCGAGGGGTATTTACTACTTGATTTTTCCAAGAATGAATTTTTACATTTTCAAATCTTTTACTACAGTTATTATTAGGGGTTTTCGGTCAACCAAAATCTTTTAATCCAAAGGGAATGAAATCAACCCTTATATTTCTATTTTGAAATAGAAAATTGCCATTTTCGAAACTTATGATTAATGATTTTTAATCGCTTTTTCTATACACAGAATATTTTATTTCGCAACATTACTAAGATAAATATTTTATTTCAATTATCCTTAAACAAGTCCACCCTTCTTAAAATAAAAATTACCCCTTTAAATTCGCCAATTTTGTTCACTTAGTTCGAGGTATTTTCTACTTGATTTTTCCAAGGATTAATGTTTAAATTTTCAAATCATTTACTACAGTTATAATTAGGGGTTTTTAGCCAACCAAAATCTATTAATCCAAAGGAAATGAAATCATCCCTTATATTCTTATTTTACAATTGAAAATTGTCATTTTCGAAACTTATGATTAACGATTTTTAATCACTTTTTCTATGCCCAGAATATTTTATTTCGCAATATTACTAAGATAAATGTTTTATTTCAATTATCCTTAAACAAATCCACCCTTCTAAAATAAAAAACTACCCCTTTAAATTCGCCAATTTTGTTCACTTAGTTCGAGGGGTATTCTCTACTTGATTTTTACAAGAACTAATTTTCAAATTTTCAAATCATTTACTACAGTTATTATTAGGGGTTTTTAGCCAACCAAAATCTATTAATCCCAAGGGATTGAAATCATCCCTTATATTTCTATTTTGCAATTGAAAATTGCCATTTTCGAAACTTATGATTAACGATTTTTAATCGCTTTTTCTATACCCAGAATATTTTATTTCGCAACATTACTAAGATAACTATTTTATTTCAATTATCCTTAAACAAATCCACCCTTCTTAAAATAAAAATTACCCCTTTAAATTCGCCAATTTTGTTCACTTAGTTCGAGGTATTTTCTACTTGATTTTTCCAAGGATTAATGTTTAAATTTTCAAATCATTTACTACAGTTATAATTAGGGGTTTTTAGCCAACCAAAATCTATTAATCCAAAGGAAATGAAATCATCCCTTATATTCTTATTTTACAATTGAAAATTGTCATTTTCGAAACTTATGATTAACGATTTTTAATCACTTTTTCTATGCCTAGAATATTTTATTTCGCAATATTACTAAGATAAATGTTTTATTTCAATTATCCTTAAACAAATCCTCCCTTCTTAAAAAAAAACTACCCCTTAAAAATTCGCCAATTTTGTTCACTTAGTTCGGGGAGTATTTTCGACTTGATTTTTCCAAGGATTAATTTTTAAATTTTCAAATAATTTACTACAGTTATAATTAGGAGTTTTTGGCCAACTAAAATCTATTAATCCAAAGGGAATAAAATCATCCCTTATATTCCTATTTTGCAATTGAAAATTGTCATTTTCAAAACTTATGATTAACATTTTTTAATCTCTTCTCTATACCCAGAATATTTTATTTCGCAACATTACTAAGATAAATGTTTTATTTCAATTATCGTTAAGCAAATCTACCCTTCTAAAAAAAACTATCCCGTCAAATTCGCCAATTTTGGTCACTTAGTTCGAGGGATATTTACTACTTGATTTTTCCAAGAATTAATTTTAAATTTTCAAATCATTTACCACAGTTATAATTAGGGGTTTTTAGCCAACTAAAATCTATTAATCCAAAGGGAATGAAATCATCCCTTATATTTCTATTTTGCAATTGAAAATTGCCATTTTCGAAACTTATGATTAACGATTTTTAATCGCTTTTTCTATACCCAGAATATTTTATTTCGCAACATTACTAAGATAACTATTTTATTTCAATTATCCTTAAACAAATCCACCCTTCTTAAAATAAAAATTACCCCTTTAAATTCGCCAATTTTGTTCACTTAGTTCGAGGTATTTTCTACTTGATTTTTCCAAGGATTAATGTTTAAATTTTCAAATCATTTACTACAGTTATAATTAGGGGTTTTTAGCCAACCAAAATCTATTAATCCAAAGGAAATGAAATCATCCCTTATATTCTTATTTTACAATTGAAAATTGTCATTTTCGAAACTTATGATTAACGATTTTTAATCACTTTTTCTATGCCTAGAATATTTTATTTCGCAACATTACTAAGATAAATGTTTTATTTCAATTATCGTTAAGCAAATCTACCCTTCTAAAAAAAACTATCCCGTCAAATTCGCCAATTTTGGTCACTTAGTTCGAGGGATATTTACTACTTGATTTTTCCAAGAATTAATTTTAAATTTTCAAATCATTTACCACAGTTATAATTAGGGGTTTTTAGCCAACTAAAATCTATTAATCCAAAGGGAATGAAATCATCCCTTATATTTCTATTTTGCAATTGAAAATTGCCATTTTCGAAACTTATGATTAACGATTTTTAATCGCTTTTTCTATACCCAGAATATTTTATTTCGCAACATTACTAAGATAACTATTTTATTTCAATTATCCTTAAACAAATCCACCCTTCTTAAAATAAAAATTACCCCTTTAAATTCGCCAATTTTGTTCACTTAGTTCGAGGTATTTTCTACTTGATTTTTCCAAGGATTAATGTTTAAATTTTCAAATCATTTACTACAGTTATAATTAGGGGTTTTTAGCCAACCAAAATCTATTAATCCAAAGGAAATGAAATCATCCCTTATATTCTTATTTTACAATTGAAAATTGTCATTTTCGAAACTTATGATTAACGATTTTTAATCACTTTTTCTATGCCTAGAATATTTTATTTCGCAATATTACTAAGATAAATGTTTTATTTCAATTATCCTTAAACAAATCCTCCCTTCTTAAAAAAAAACTACCCCTTAAAAATTCGCCAATTTTGTTCACTTAGTTCGGGGAGTATTTTCGACTTGATTTTTCCAAGGATTAATTTTTAAATTTTCAAATAATTTACTACAGTTATAATTAGGAGTTTTTGGCCAACTAAAATCTATTAATCCAAAGGGAATAAAATCATCCCTTATATTCCTATTTTGCAATTGAAAATTGTCATTTTCAAAACTTATGATTAACATTTTTTAATCGCTTTTCTATACCCAGAATATTTTATTTCGCAACATTACTAAGATAAATGTTTTATTTCAATTATCGTTAAGCAAATCTACCCTTCTAAAAAAAACTATCCCGTCAAATTCGCCAATTTTGGTCACTTAGTTCGAGGGATATTTACTACTTGATTTTTCCAAGAATTAATTTTAAAATTTTAAAATCATCTACTACAGTTATTATTAGGAGTTTTCGGTCAACCAAAATCTATTAAACCACAGGGATTGAAATCATCCCTTAAAGTCTTATTTTGCAATTGATAATTGTCATTTTCGAAACTTATGATTAACGAGTTTTAATCGCTTTTTCTTTACACAGAATATTTTATTTCGCAACATTACTAAAATAAATGTTTTATTTTAATTATTCTTTAACAAATCCACCCTTCTAAAAAAAAAATACCCCTTTAAATACGCTAATTTTGGTCACTTAGTTCGGGGGGTATTTTCGACTTGAGTTTTCCAAGAATTAATTTTTAAATTTTTAAATCATTTACTATAGTTATAATCAGGGGTTTTCGGTCAACCAAAATCTATTAATCCAAAGGGAATAAAATCATTCCTTATATATCTATTTTGTCATAAAAAATTGCCATTTTCGTAACTTATGATTAACGATTTTTAATCACTTTTTCTATACACAGAATATTTTATTTCGCAAAATTACTAAGATAAATGTTTTATTTCAATTATCCTTAAACAAGTCCACCCTTCTAAAGAAAAAACTATCCCTTCGAATTGGCCAATTTTGGTCACTTAGTTCGGGGGGTATTTTCGAATTGATTTTTCCAAGAATTAATTTTTAAATTTTCAAATTATTTACTACAGTTATCATAAGCGGTTTTTAGCCAACTAAAATCTATTAATCCAAAGTGAATGATATCATCCCTTATATTCCCATTTTGCAATCGAAAATTGCCATATTCGAAACTTATCATTTTTTAATCGCTTTTCTATACCCATAATATTTTATTTCGCAATATTACTAAGATAAATGTTTTATTTCAGTTATCCTTAAACAAATCCACCCTTCTTAAAAAAAACTACCCTTTCAAAATTCGCCAATTTTGTTCACTTAGTTCGAGGTATTTTCTACTTGATTTTTCCAAGGATTAATGTTTAAATTTTCAAATCATTTACTACAGTTATTACTAGGGGTTTTTGGTCAACCAAAATCTTTTAATCCCAAGGGAATCAAATCATCCCTTATATTTCTATTTTGCAATTGAAAATTGTCATTTTTGAAACTTAGAAATAACATCATAATCGCTTTTCTATACACAAAACATTTTTTTTTTTTATAAAACTATCTAAATAAATGTTTTATTTTAAATACCATTGACCAAATCAACCCCTATAGACAAAACTTACCCCTTAAAAATCGACCAATTTTTCACCTAATTCAATGTGAGCAAAACTATTTTTTCGCATTTATAATCATTTAAATATGAAAAAAAATGAATGAGTAAAAAAAATCATCCCTTAAATTTAAAAAAAAAATGCTTTATGTCCTATTTTTTCATTATCAAATCAATTTTGGATTGATCAATCATTATGTTCGTAAATTCAATGAAATATATGTTTAATTCTTTCCGTAAGGCAGGGGAATTACATATAGATGTTCTAAAATTACTTTTGAAAGAAATAGACCATGATTAATTTTAAAAATGTAAGTTTTAAAGAGAATTAATTCAATTTTTCCAAAGTTACAAATTCACCAAAGTATATGTATAGGTTATAGTTGTATACACATATGCACGACTAATTGCCTATACGCTAGGAATGCCAATTCTCGTGAAAATCTATGATTTTCGTGTTTTTTTTTTTTATTTGTATCGATTAAAATTAAATTTCATTATTGAATATTGTTGATGAAATAAAAAAAGATTAAAATTACTCTTTAAAAACGTGAGTTTCAATCAGAATTAGTTCCGTAATTCCAAAGTTACAAGAAAATCCACCTATCTATTTGTATAGTCTATCTTTATGTACGTATATGCATGACCAATTGCCTATACGTACGCGACACAAATTCCCATTGAATCCTCTTAGTTTTTCGTGCTTTTGTTTTAAATTCTATCGATTAAATTTAAATTTTATTGAGGGATATTGTTGAAAAAATACGTGATCCTCATTATTGTTTTGTTTTGAATTCTTGTTGACCGAATTATTTGGTAATTTTTCCACTTTGAATTCAAGGTTGAATCTGGCTTAATTTCTAAATATATCTTGGTATTTTCGCACATCAGGCACGACAGCATAGATCAGAACCATTATGGTCCAATTTTTAAAGCCAATCTTGGGTAACGATTCATTTTCTACCTTTTCTACGTTGTTCGCGAATTAATTGAGCCATTATGGTTCTGATCCATGCTGACGTGCTTGATTCACGGAAAAATAAATAATCTACAGGAAATTATCATTTTATTGGTCTAAGTATATTTGGTTCAATTTTAATAGTAGATATTTCAAATTTTATGTCGTTTTTGTATGTAACCTTCTTGAATAATAATTAGAGAAATTACGGCCCTGCAAAGGGCCGTTTCTTTTTGCATATGTAAATTAAATCATAGTCATTAAATAATATCTTTCCCTTTTAAAAAAAGGCCTTTAAAGGCACTTTAAAATCATTACAATTTAAATGTCTTCAATAACTTTAAAGGCTTCTAATGGGTTTATTGAATATTTAAATTTTACTTCTTATTTCATTTTCTTGAGTACGAGCAATATTCAACAAATGTTAAAATTTTTATATCTTAATTCCCTCCAGTTTTTGCGTGCAGTTATTGCTCTCAGTTATTGCTGGGTTGGTAATCTAATTCCTTGGAATTTCAAAGTTCTTAAACAATTATTATTTATGGTAATTTATTGTTGATATATCTTCTTTTCTTCACCACCCTTGAGGTAATTCTTTTAAGAATAGAATCATTTTGTAATTCAACTTCATATTGTTCACCTAAAACTTAAAAGACAATAAGAAAAAATAAAGAATACAATCTTCAAAAAATGAGTAATTATTTTTCGGTGGTAAATTATAAATTGCTGCATTTACCTACTTAAAACTTCACCTTTAAATATGACTTTTTTAAAATGAAAAATTAATTAAAATATTCTTGAATTAATGGATTTTCCAAGTCTATCTAAAAAACATAGTTTTTCAGAGACTTAGCTCTCTTTTCTTCGACAAATCTATGACTTCCAGCAGTACCTTACGATCTTCTAATATAATTTTTTTCAATAATTCAGTTATCCAAATCAAAACGATCCATCCGTCGCGGATATTTCAAACCAGGATGATTATAAAATGGTAAATATCTCCGACAAAGATTGGATCAGCCAAGTACCATGGCGTGCCATATTATCGGAACGATATCCTGCGATGC
Source organism: Sisyra terminalis (assembly GCA_958496175.1). Lineage (NCBI taxonomy): Eukaryota > Metazoa > Arthropoda > Insecta > Neuroptera > Sisyridae > Sisyra > Sisyra terminalis. The sequence goes on along the minus strand of OY292275.1, from coordinate 3,211,378 downwards.
GGGAACTTCTGGACAAATCACCGACACCTTCAAAAAACTATATATGTATACCTTAAACTTTACATTAAAATTTCATCATATAAAATACAACCTGTAAATTTTTAGGCTCCGATACATCTTTTGGGGTGGTACAATGTCCAATTACCCGCTATTCGGCAACTACACTTCCGGAATTGGCGCTTCAAATGAAACTACACTCGGCAGAAGTTCGTGCGATTTGGAACGACAATGTAATTGAGATGGGAAATATTTTTCTGGTACTTTCCAATCTAAAAAACGAATAAAATAATTTTGAGTTTTAGATGCAGTGTCCTAAACGACCGCGACGTACACCTCGGTTGCCTATGGAGCCGTCGAAACGTTTTTTGAACGCCGATGTGGCCGAATTTTATCCAATCAATCCGGAAAACATCCCCTCCGAATATAGTTTGTTCCAGGGCAATAATTTCAGCATTCAAAATCATATCTATATGAATCTTCGTGAAAATATCGACCATGAATTCGGTATATTTAATTTAATCAGTGAAAAAATAGTCTGTAAATCATTTGTAAAATTAGCGAACTTTTATGATCATCAAAAATTATTTAATCAGTAGAATACAAACCGAAAAAAATTGCAGATTCCAAGAAGATAAACGGTGCAACAACTCAATCCAGCGACGTGAATATTTCCTTTGATGAAATCATCGATAAAAGCAGCGAAAACATCGACGAAAATTCGCCGCCAAAGTCAATTTTAAGCGTCGATAAAGTCTACAAAATTTCCCATTCGCAAAGCAGTGTCAAGATTTCAAATTATGTCCGTAACGTGCCCTCGAACTTAAAGGGAAAATATTCACCTTCGTCGATTCAAGGAATCGAATTCAATCCGATATTCACACCCGAAAACAGTCCCAACGTTGAAGAGCAGTTTTCACGAACGCCCGGCTCGAGTCGGCACTATATGCGGAAAAACCGCACGAAAAAATGCCAACTCAAAGATTCCGGCGGCAAATCCGATCCAAAAACGGCCGAACTTTTCGAGGCACTGTCGAAAATATCGACTGAAGTTTTGGACGACGAAAAAATCCACATCGAAACCAGCACCACGTCGGAAAATATCGATGTGAAAGTATCCAAAACGGTGGTTGCGATGAAAAACCAATGCCGACCGAAACTGCTGACGAAGACGTCAGCGTTTGCACTGTCCGAACAGAATTTGATTGTTGCGGAAGAGTTGAATCTCATTGGCGACGAACACGAGGCGGAAAAATCTGTGGAAAAATCCAATCGGAAAGTACAATTTTTATTGAACAATAAACAAATTACGTACCAAATTAAAAAGAAGCAAATCAACAATGCCGATATTCCCGAGTTTGTTCCGTGTTTTCAGAGCAAAGAAAACATTGGCATCAACTTGAAAATTTCTTCTTCGTTGCCGAATATCTCCGAGTCCAGTGACATTCCGGAGTTTTATCCGAAAGAGTATCACAATGCGCCGAAGAAAGCCGCCAGTGTTTACGACAAACCACTGCGAAACACCAAAGTTATTCTTCCGGAAAACACTTCCAACTCGATCAATTTGGATGCCCGAATTAAATCGAATGAACATCCGATTCCGGTGTATCAACGTCCTCGGGAGTTCTACACAAATACGCCGACCACTTATTTCAATATTGGTAAACAACGAAAGCAACAGGGCGTGGATTTTAACAACTTAATTCTCCTGACCCCCAACGGAAAAGAACCACGAAAATGGCTCCACAACGAATATCCCAATCGGTTAAATGAATTCGATCGAGTCGATCATCTAATCAATCGATTAAGTACTTTCATGGAACAAATTCCTAGTTCAAAGGATATTTTTTGTGAATCCCAAAGCCATGACTTTGCGTCGAACTTATATCAAAACAATTTTCCGGTGCAAGCACCGTATTACGTTCCGAATGTGGTGATGCAACCGATGCAATTGATTCCCGGATATTCCGGTGGCAATTTGATGCAAACGCACTTCTACAACCAACACTTGGACCAAACCGTACTCAGAGGTTTGCCTTGCATTTCTTGCATTTCATAATCTCTAATATTTCCCATCTTCCAGTGCCATATCAGACGCAAAACATTTCCCCGCGCACGGTTTTCCTGTCATCAAACCGTCGCCAAATTCAAGCCTATCAAAATTCGCACTGCAATTTCCACGGCGGCACAGCCACGGCATGCCAATTGCCGCACGCCAGTGCGGCAAACGCGTCCGTCATGCCGCAAGTGGTCACCGAAATGCAAATTCCGTACTCGTTTCCGCAAAATTTACCAAAGGCACCGACTGGCCAGTCGAAGAACAATTTGTCGCCGACCACGAAAAGTCCCATGCAAAGCACCTCGGCCTCGGCCGTGCTTAATCAAAACCAAGGTGAATTTTATCTGAAACAAATCAGTTACGTAATTAGGGTTTTTTTTCTTTTGTAGGGGCCAAACGACGACTGTACTCGGCCGTTTTGTCCAACACCAACGCCACAATGGACTCGGAATACGACGAGTTGGAGCGCCAAGCTTTGGAACAGTATCGGCCGTCGGAAGAGAGCCTGAAAGGCTCGTCCGATGACAGTATTCAAGCCAAGTTTCAGGTAAAAGAGATGACCAAAATTTCCCATTCGCTATACAAAATTACAACTTTATTTTTTGGTGAATCTTAATAAAATTTAGTTTAAAACAATCTTTAGATTGGGGACTTCAAAAAAGCAAAGCAATTTTCTCGAGGTAAACAAATCTAAGTTTATTTTTTGAGAAGAAAAACGTCAAAAAAAAGGGGTTCGTTTCATCGCTTAATTGTAGCAAACGAAAGAAAATTTTGGAAAACTTTGGAAAATTTTGGAAGGGCTCTGGGGCATATTAAAAAATGGGGCCCCACTTCTATGTAAACTGATTAGATTTTATCAAATAAAAATATAAAATATATTTTAAAAATGCTAGGCTACTTAACCGGGGAAGCCGGTCTAGAGCGTGAAAAAATGGGCATAATTTATGATTTTTTTGTGACTCAACAAAAAGATCAATCGAAAATCTGTGATCGAGGTTTTATAATTTAGGTTTTAATATACAAATGCAAATTTTTTCGTGTCAATTAAAGTCAAAATGGCGGCTGTCCAGCATTTTTTCGGAGGCGTCTCATTTTTTAGACGGATCCATGGCCGAAGTTGTAACCTCCTTAATTTTGGTCCTGGAACAAAATCCTGAAAATTTTTAGTTTCTATATAACAACAGCAAGAGACGTACGTAGGTTTTTTCGATATTTTGTTTTTTCGCGAAATGGTGCACGTTTGAACAAAACATTAAAATTTTCACTATAAAAAAAAGACAAAATTGTTGATTAAAAAAAAACTATGCAATATAAAAAAAAATCCTACGTACGTCTCCGGAGAAAGGTATTTCGAATGTACTGTGAAAATTTCGTATAGATCGGTGAAGATTTGCTCGAGTTATGTCTTCGGCCAGGTCAAAAAAAGTGATTTCGAGAAAAACGCGTTTAAAGTTTTAAGTACTATAAAATCATATTAAATGCGTATATACCTTTAATCTGCGAAAGTTTGGGCATTCAGACATTTTTGCCGGCATCCATCCTTTAGTATGTTATTTTTAAGACCCTAAAGTACCTTTTAAGACAAAAAAAAATCAGTTTCTTCAAAATTCTACATTTCTGCAGTAACAAAAATTGTAAATATAATTGTTATTTAGTCAGTTGGTAGGTCCGACCTTTATATAATAAACCCTTGAATCTTTTCTATTTCGTTTTATTAGCCAAACCTACACCAAGTATTAATTGTAATTTATGTTGTTACTGTTTAATATTTTTATTACCTGCCCTGCAGTGCACAAAAAAGAGCTTAAGTAGCTTAACATTTTTAAAGTATTTGTATATTTCATATTTTTATTTGATAAAACCTAATCAGTTTACATAGCAGTGGGGCCCCTAGTGTGGGTCAAAAAAATCGATTATTTTTTTTTTTACAAGTGACACGGAAAAATGTGTTGCTAGACACCTTAAAAAAATTCTCACCAAGTATGAGCTCTTAATTTTAATAGGAAGATCCTCCGCATCGCAGTTTTGTATTTTTTTCTCAGTCCAATAGAAAAAAATTCATACCTCATCATTTATCGATTGTACAGAAAAATGTTTTGAAAGAATTTTTTAGGAAATTTAATGCTCTACAAAAAAGGTATTCTATATTTTTTCCGTAAGCCTCACCATTTGAAAGATATTAAGGATTTAATTTTGATTATTTTAAGACAAATTTAATTTCTGTTTATGAATTTTATAACTCGACAATAAATGACTTCTATACAATGCACAATAGAAATTTTTGTTGGAAATTAACTGCTCTATAAAAATGGTTTCTTATGTTTTGGCGATTAAATTAACCGTTCAAAAGATATTCATCATGAAACTTTCGTGTGTACGGATTTTAAAAGTTTTTGATAAGATATTCGAATAATATCAATTTAATTTATAATTTTTGAGAAAATTTACACGAATTTTAGTTTTTATCAACTAAGAAACTTCAAACTTCACTGATGATATCAGTGACTTTGTTTCTAGGAAGTCATTGAAACTTTTTGAGCTCTTTGATCTGCCGTTATAGACAACTAAAAATTTAGGAAAATGTTCCTTATTCAGTGCTTAAGCACCTGTGAAAGTTTTTCTAGCATCTAGCATCCATAACATTTAGTTTTCAAAACTTAAGTTTTTAAAAAAACCGCCAGTTGGACTCATTGAAAATTGTTAAAGATTGCTTTGAAAATGAATGCGTTGATTAAATGAAAAATTCACTGACCTCTACTTTATTGAAACACAATTTTAGAGATCAGTGGAATCAAAGATACATATTTTCCTTTAATTAACGAAATAAAAATTTATATTTCGAGGAAAATAATTGTTTTATGATGTTAAGCTTATAACTAACGAAAATTACTTTAAATACTAAGCATTGTTAAGGAAAAAAAACGGCGATTTCCATCGATAGGTTATTTCCTATGAACGCATCCATTTATTTCTCCATAGCATACTGTTTTTCAATAATTCTCAGCAATTTGGCGTTTTTTTTTAAATTTCCATTTTACTTATGAAATAGTTTTTAAAACAATAATGTTTGCAAATATAATCTTTAGTATTGAGTAAATTACTGGTAGTTGAAGGAAAATTAAGTTTTCATTGTTTAAATCAGAGAATCCTATCATGAAACATTCAAAATTCAAACGGGCCGCCATATGATTTCAATGGCGGAAATTGATTAGATCGCTATGGAAAGCAAATAATAAATTTACAATAAAAGTTTAAAGATCAGTGAAATTATAAAAGTATTTCTTTTGATTAATAATTAATTTGTCTCTGTTGTCAAAGATAAGCATAATTTACATTGAAAAAATTGCTGAATATTTAAAATTTTTGAACATATGAACAATTATCACTTTTGGCAATGGTTATATATAAACGCACCCATTGATTTCCAAGGCAATCTTTCCATGCCAATCTTAATTAGTGTAATTTGGCGGTTAACTTTAAATTTTAGAATAGCTAATTAAGGATGTTACGGAGCTATGTTAGAATGCTACCAGATAACTAAAAATTTAAGAGAATTTTCCGTATTTAATGCTTAACCACCTATAAAAATTTTAAAGCGATTCACCAAGTCATTAAAAAGTTATTCCAACTTAAAAATACTATGATTTTACACGTAATCTTATTTAACTAAATTAAGTTACCATTACACTTTTGAAATTTTAAAAAAGTCACCATGGAATATTTTGGTGTTTTTTGTCCTTTTATTACTTAATGGGCATAAAAATTTAAGCTTTTTACATACCCAAAAAAGTTATCGCATTTATACTTTTAAGCCAAGTTTCAAACCAATATCATTCCCCTGTAACAGACTTTGATTAATTTAATAGAAATTAATGTAATGTTCTAAGAATAATTTCCACAATTACCTTTATAATGATTTAACGATCAATATTTTTTAAGGTTAATTATAATCAAAAAAAAATAGGAAAAACTAGTTAAATTGATAAACAACTATTGAAGTTTAATCTTTTCAGTGATAAAATTTTTACAATTTTAATGATGATACTTTAATACAAAACAAACAGAATATTATGATGGAGATTTTTGTAATTTTTTTACCACAAAATGACAGTTCAAACAATTAAAATTTTTCAAATTGATTATTTAAATTTCTTTTTTAAATTTACTCTGGATCAGAACCTTTGAACTGTCATATGAAAGATTTGGAAAGTGCGTGTATAGGCAATTTGCTTTGCAAATATGCTCGATAATTGCATATCTCAAGTATAAAAATTCGTCAACATTTGAGAAGTATTGGAAGTATTTAAGCACCAAAATCGATAATAATTATTGAATTGAACTGAATAAAATGTGTATTTTTTGTTGAACTTTCAAAAATTGATATGATTTCGACTATTTGCAACACAAAAGCTGTAATAATTAAGTAAAAAAGCACTAATGTTTGTCGTTGTAGGAATTGGAACGTCTTGCCATGGAACAATACAGCAGTAGTAGTGGCTCGTCGGAGAGTTGTGCGTTAGGTCAAACGACAAACCCCGAGTCGCTCAAATCCATCGAAGACATGCAATCCGCGTCCAACATTCGCAATGTCTACGTAAAAGGTTCAACCATTCGAAAATCGAACAGCAACTTATCGATGAGTTCAAAGAAAAGCGCCGTTCTGCTACCATCAATCGGTGAGGTGAGCAATGACGAGGCTGATTCGCCCACCAAAGCCAAAAAGCCAAACGTTGATCGTAAGAATAAATAAATTCTCAAGAAAACCAAATCCAAATCGAAACTAATGATTTCTGTGCTTGTTTTTGAAGCGACTCAGTCGGTCAAGCGAAAATTGATCATTTTAAAGCCATCGAATCGGCCCGTTTTCTCGGATCATTCCAGCGATGGTGAGGACAATGACGACTGTGGACCACAAATTATCGCCACGTTTACAGGTATTTGAAGTTGGCATGCTTTTTTTGATTGGTAACTTATTTTTTCTGTGTAGATCGTTCGCAAGCGGTTTTTCGCACACCGTCCATGATGGTAACGATAAACAACAGTTCTTTGAACGAATTTTCCCCGATCAAAAGCGATAATTGTTTTGAAAATGTCCCGAAAAAATCGACACCGAAAACGTCCCACGAACACCAAATGGACCATGGCAAATATGAGTCCAATACTTTAGTGACCAACGTTGATAATTCTAATGCTAAAGAATCGAAAGTTACGAGTCGTAATCGGCGGCGACAAGGTCGCAACTCAAAGAAGGCAAAATGAAAACGGTTCTCACGAAATGCATTTCAATTGTGTAGGGGAAAACTCGAAGAGTTTTCCCTGAAATTTGATGAAGTTTTAAAAATATATGTTTGAAATCTTTTCGTTGATTTGATGATCTATCTTCTTCTATCTATTATAAAGAGGAAAGATTTGATTGTTTGTTTGCTTTGAATAGGCTCCGAAACTACTTGACCGATTTGAAAAATTCTTTCACTGTTAGCATGCTACACTATTTCCGATGAACATAGGCTATATTAAATTTTCAAAAAAATTAGGGATCCATACTAAAACTCCAATAATGTGTGAAAAAAATTACTAAAAAACTTTCTTACATCGCGTGCGCTGGTGATTTAAATAAAGAACGGAACAACCGAGTTTAATGAAACTTTATATTAAGATACAACACAATTTCCCACACACGTTAGGTTACTTATCATTCCTTAAAAAAAATAAGGGAATGTACCTCCTACGTAAAAACTGAGGGATGAAAAAAAAATTTACTTTAGATAGGTGAGTTATATATCATTGGAAAGGCATTTAAAAGTTAAAAAATGATCTGTATTAATATTTGTAGTTGAACTAATAAAAAGCATAGTAATTTAATTTAAACTACAAAAAATGGCGTTTTTGAAATATAAATATTTTTATAGATAATAATCTGACAGTAAACTTTTTTTTTTACAAAATTGTTGTAAATAGATCCTTAGGGTTGCTCAGTAAGGAAATATTAACGAAAAAAATGTAAAAGTAATAATAATAATAGAAATAAAGCTTAAAGTAAATACGTTTTTAAAACTGTGCATATATAAAATGGTGTATTTATAAACTCCTCTGACTGATGAAATTTTAATATTCGGTGTATTCCTTATAGGAACTAAGCATGTGATAAGATTTTTTTGAAAATTCCTACCCTAACAGACAAGGGTAGATTCAGGATTTTTTTCTTGGGGGTGGGACAATATATTTTATTTGCAAGTGCGTGAAAGGGATCACGAAAAAAATTCGCAATTCCAGCCAGAAATCATCATAATGATAAATAATAAATAATCATATCATCATAATGATAAAAGAAATTTAAAATCCTCATCCAGAGCAAAAGGCATACGCCAAATCGTGTACGGTGAACTCTGGACTATCCAATATGGTTTAATTATATAGTTGAAATTCAGATATTTCAATAAAAAGTCTAAAGATACATAATGGTTATAGTTGATTATGGAAGAACTGGGTTTCGTGCAATTGTACAAATTTCAATTTTGCGGTTGTTTTGAACATTGCAATAGTTTAATGGTTTTTGGGAAAAGGTTCATTCGGGAATCGAAAAAGGGAGATGGGGTTATTTTGACGCGAGTATTTTGATAACTTTTGACTTTTTTTAGTCATAATTAAGACCGAATTTATTGAACTTGGCTATATTTTTTATTTATGTTTAGATGCTGATTAATTTACGGAGTATTTGGTTCACGGTAGCTATACCTACCGTAGATTCAATGAAAATTAATTGATTATTGCATAGAACTATTTTATTCTTTGCAACAGTTTATTAAATGTGTCTTTTTCAAGAAATGTGAAGTGTTTTCAGGTATGATTATATTTTTCGTAAAAGAAATAAGAAAAATAAAATACGTTACGCAGACGAAGTCGCGGGGATCAGCTATAATATGATAAAATTGGTTTCTCAACACTTAATTATAAAATTGGACAAGAAAGTTTGCTTTTTCGATGTAAAGCTTTTAATTTTTATTAAAGGTTTTGTCAGTGTAGTCAACGAAAATTTCGTTGTACAAGGCCAGAGGATTGTACGCAAGAAAAACGTGCTCGGCATCGATAAAACCAAATCCGCGATTTTCCTTCTGCTTCGTTACGACTTTATGCCGCAATGAGTCGAAAATAAAACGGCATATGTTGGCGAATAAAAGGGCGAAATATTCGCATATAAATCAAAGATAAGAAGCAAAATTCGACCAATATATTGTAAAACTAGTTAAAAAAACCAATCGCCAACATGAACTACATAATATTAGCTGCATTGCATCCACAAATGTGTTCCCAAGAAAATGGCATTTGGGATTTTCTAGATCTATAATGCGCGATAAAACCTCATCTTTATTTAATAATATAACGCTTCATTGGCTCAATCGTAAATTTAACGTATTCTTTCAGTTTGACTGACGTTCTTCGCGCACGATTTAATATAATTGAAACATTGAATTTACGCTACCGTTAACATTACAATGAAGCTTTTTCATTCACGTTTCGTTTGGCGTACAGCACACGTAGAAAATTTTCAACGTGCAGAAAATTTTCGACAAAAAATTTCAAATCTTCGCTCAATTTTAAAGTGATTCGTTTATATTATTATCATCGTTTATTTTTCTCTGTGCTTTTCGAATTCGCTATCTGGTTAAATTGGGGACATTAATACGGAAATCTGGTGGGTGTGTCACGTTTATTGTTACGCTAACGAGATCGTCCACGTTGGAATTTGTAGTCGATGAATTAATTAACTCGCAATTTGATGTTTTCAAATCGTGCGAAAAACTTGCTTCTAAATTTATTTAGTAAAAACATCAAAATTCTGGAACATTTTTTCTTATTCTATGACGACTTAAAAAAGTGCATTTATATTATATACATTTAAATTATATACAGCTCATTCCAATATATGTATTAGGCATAATTTTGGAGTTATCAATTAAAAAAAGTACGAAAGAACTTAAAAAAATACATCACTTGGCCAGCCAATTGATTTGGTTCGAAATGATAAAATGGTGAAAATATAAGCTACAAGTTCACACTTTCAGTTTCAGATGGCGCCAAAATTCATCCTTTTTAGTATTGCAAAATTCAATTGCAAATTCGAACTCAGAGCGTGTCTTTTTGCACACAGGACTAAAAATTTTCACATTTGTATTAACATAAGGGCCTAGTTTCATAATCCGTTTTCAAATCTAATCCTCATAAGGGAATCGCACCCCCTTAAAAATGTCCGATATCAGGGTAAATTTGCTGTATGCAATTTTACTTCGTTAACTTTCCATTTTTATTTCCCAAGGATCCAGCCACTATATGCATTATATTTTTATATGGTTCTATTAAGGACGTTTCCATTAACAATATTCAATTAATTTGGTGCAAAAAAGAACATTCCTTATATCCTTTTGTTGCACTTGAAAATAGTCCTTTTTGGAACTTTGAAACGATATTGTGGCTGTCCTTTTGCTCACAGGACGAAAATTTTTTCACATTTGTACTCACATAAGGGCCTTGTTTCATAATCCGTTTTCAAATCTAATCCTCATAAGGGAATCGCACCCCCTTAAAAATGTCCGATATCAGGGTAAATTTGCTGTATGCAATTTTACTTCGTTAACTTTCCATTTTTATTTCCCAAGGATCCAGCCACTATATGCATTATATTTTTATATGGTTCTATTAAGGACGTTTCCATTAACAATATTCAATTAATTTGGTGCAAAAAAGAACATCCCTTATATCCTTTTGTTGCACTTGAAAATAGTCCTTTTTGGAACTTTGAAACGATATTGTGGCTGTCCTTTTGCTCACAGGACGAAATTTTTTATACCGTTGTACTCACATTAGGGCCTTGTTTCATAATCCGTTTCCAAAAATTGTCCTCATAAGGGAATCGCACCCCTTTAAAAATTGACCGATTACAGGGTAAATTTGAGGTATGCAATTTTACATCCTTAATTTTCCAATTTAATTTTTCAAGGATTCAGCTACTATATGTATTATATTTTTATATAATTCTATTAAGGACGATTCAATTAACTATATTCAATTAATTTGGTGCAAAAAAAAACATCCCTTATATCCTTTTCTTGCACTTGAAAAAGGTCCTTTTTGAAGTTTGAAACGATATTGTGGCTGTCCTTTTGGTCACAGGACAAAAATTTTTTCACAGTTGTACTCACATTAGGGCCTTGTTTTATAATCCGTTTTCAAAAATAGTCCTTATAAGGGAATCGTACCCCCTTAAAAATGACCGATTTCAGGGTAAATTTGCTGCATGCAATTTTACATTCTTAATTTTCCGATTTAATTTCGCAAGGATTCAGCTACTATATGAATTATATTTTTATATAATTCTATTAAGGACGTTTCAATTAACTATATTCAATTAATTTGGTGCAAAAAAAAACCATCCCTTATATACTTTTCTTGCACTTGAAAATAGTCCTTTTTGGAACTTTGAAACGATATTGCGGCTGTCCTTTTGCACACAGGACGAAAATTTTTTCACATTTGTACTCACATTAGGGCCTAGTTTGATAATCCGTTTTCACAATTAGTCCTCATAAGGGAATCGCACCCCCTTAAAAATGACCGATTTCAGGATAAATTTGCTATATGCAATTTTACATAGTTAACTTTCCATTTTTATTTCCCAAGGATTCAGCCACTATATGCATTATATTTTAATATAGTTCAATTAAAGACGATTCAATTAACTATATTCAATTAATTTGGTGTGAAAAAAAACATTTCTTATATCCTTTTCTTGCACTTGAAAATAGTCCTTTTTGGAACTTTGAAACCATATTGTGGCTGTCCTTTTGCACACAGGACGAAATTTTTTTCACTTTTGTACTCACATAAGGGCCTTGTTTCATAATCCGTTTTCAAATCTAATCCTCATAAAGGAATCGCACCCCCTTAAAAATGACCGATTTCAGGGTAAATTTGCTGCATGGAATTTTACATCGTTAATTTTCCATTTTAATTTCCCAAGGATTCAGCCACCATATGCATTATATTTTATTATAGTTCTATTAAGGACGATTCAATTAACTATATTCAATTAATTTGGTGTGAAAAAAAACATTCCTTATATCCTTTTGTTGCACTTGAAAATAGTCCTTTTTGGAACTTTGAAACCATATTGTGGCTGTCCATTTGCACACTCAGGCACCTCAGGCGTTATTAGGTGATAATGCCAATCGAGCGACATACATCCCTCTGGCTGCGTTATCTTCCTATCCGGGCATTATCACCTTGATAACGCCCTTGGTGCATTAAAAACTATTTCGGAAGTAGAATCAATCAATTGTAATTAATAGACCAGCACGGCAATTTACTGGCATTGGCGTTGAAATAATCAATGAAATTATAATATATGTTGTGGTTATGCAATCAGTAATGCGTCAATGTACCACAGTAGCATTCCATGGTATTTTCAACCAATCACTATTGTTATTGCTTTTGGTAAGTTTGAGACTTTGTAATCTACTACCTAAGGAACATGATATAAACATAACTTAAAATGTTACATGTTCTACACTGATATTAAAACATAATAAAGCTTTGCAAAATCCTGGTTGCTCTCATCCATGGTGTGGTAAATAATAAGTTCCCAATAACATTATTAATTATAATAAAGCTGTTCATTTCTAACTTTAATGAAATCTAAGAAATTTTGTTTGAAAAATTATAAGAAATCGCAAAACTCAAAAAATACCAATAACGAGCTCCTTTGGCCACAACATTAAAAAGTGTTACACTACGAAAACTTCACAATTCCACTGCCGTATTACTATGACAAATATATTTAAACGCAAGTAGTAAAGTTGTTGAAATCGTTTAAAATAAATATTAATAATTGAAACTATTTGCAAAATTTGAACTTAACCAAGTTTTTTTTGGTTTTGAATTCAAAATAGATTGTTATATTATCGTTTGATACATTGTTACGAACCCGAAACAGTCTTTGGTTCGAAAATCATTCGTTATATATCGATGTTACATGTGATTGTTGAAATTGCAATTATTTCTCCCACTAAGAGGGACGTTTTCATCCCTTAAACGAGCTTTGCTTTCGGAAATATATGCACAGCATGTACAGATGGATTTATATTTTCGATTGGTATCATAAAAAATTTAACTTCAGTTTTCACGATTTTCGTGAAAATTCAACGATGGTTTGACGAAAAATTTCATTGTTTCGAACTAAAACGTTTAATTATATTATCGTTTAATACATTATAACGAACCTGAAACTGTACTTTGATCCAAAATCATCCTTTATTTAAAGACGTTCGCAACAATGTATCGAACGATAATATAACGAATCTTTTCGAATTCAAAACAAAAACATTTTTCGTCAAAAAAACCCGTGGGTTAACCATCGGTGACTTTTCACTAAAATCGTCAAATTTAAAAAAAAAATACGATGCCAATCGAAAATATTCATCCACCCGTATATGTTGTGTAAATTTTTCCGAAATCAAAGCCCGTTTAGGGGACGAAACCGACCATCAAAGTATCAATAGCATATAACATCGTTATATAAGGGATGATTTTGGAACCAAAGACTGTTTTGGGTTCGTACCACTATATCAAACCATAATATAACAATCTACTTCGAATTCGGAACAAAAGCATTTTTCGTTAAAAAAAACCGTGGGTTAATCCGTTGATTTTTTACGAAAATCGTCAAAATTGAAAAAAAAATTTAAGGGTGCCAATCGAAAGTATACGTCCATCTGTACATGCTGTGCAACTTTTTCCCAAAACAAACCACGTTTAAGGGATGAAATCGACCAACAAAGTGCCAGAAGAATTCGTTAAACCAGCCAAACTTAAAGAGGTCATAACGTCGTTAAATAAGGAATGATTTTCGATCTAAGCACAGATTCGGGTTCGTAACAATGTATTAAACAATCATATAACAATCCATTTCGATTTCGAAACAAAAAATTTTTTGGCCAAAAAAAACGTGGGTTAACCATCGTTGTTTTTTCACGAAAATCGTCAAATTTTAAAAAAAAATTTTAAGGATACCAATCAAAAGTATACGTCCATCTGTACATTCTGGGTACAGTTTTCCAAAAACAAACCACATTAAAGGGATGAAATCGACCATCAAAGTGGCAGAAGATCACATAGAAATCCATGCAAACTTAATCGCATGTAACATCGTTATATAAGGAAGGATTTTCGAACCAAAGGCAGTTTCGGAAAGTAACAATGTATTAAACAATAATATAATAATCTACTTCGATTTCGGAACAAAAACATTTTTCGTCCAAAAAAACAGTGGGTTAATTTTTTGTTAAAAAAAACCGTGGGTTAACCATCGTTGATTTTTCACGATAATCGTGAAATTTTAAAAAAGCAATTAAGATGTCAATCGAAAATATACGTCCATCTGTACCTTCTGGGTAAAGTTTTCCAAAAACAAACCACATTAAAGGGATCAAATCGACCATCAAAGTGGTAGAAGAAATCATAGAAAAACATCCAAACCTCAATCGCATATAACATCGTTATATAAGGGATGATTTGCGAACCAAAGGCAGTTTTGGGTTCGTAACAATGTCCAGAACAATAATATAACAATCTCTTTCGATTTCGAAACAAAAAGATTTTACGCCAAAAAAAAACCGTGGGTTCAACCATCGTTGATTTTTCATGAAAATCATCAAATTTTAAAAACTTTTTTTACGATGCCAATCGATAATATACGTCCACTTGTACCTACTGTGCAAATTTTTCTTTCATATTTGAATTTTTCACATAAATTTTGACGTTTTGGGAAGAAAGTGTACCTAATACAATTATTGTAGATCATTTTATTACCTAAAATTTCGCTCGTTTAGCTCTTTTCTATAGGTCTTGTAGGTTTACTAGAAATCGCAATAAACCTTTTTTTACTCTTAAAAACTCACCTCTCCCCGTTTCCGACCTCAGATCGCCAGTAAATTATTTTTCCTTTCAATTTTATTACCTTCTTTTCCTTTTCCATCCTACTTTAAATTTATTTTATTTCAAAAATTATCTACATTGGTCTATATGGCAAAATTTGTATTTCATTTACATTACTCACGTTTCTATTACGCCTCTGCTAAATTTTCCGCAAAAATTTCAACCATACCAATTCCGGTTTAAAGCTGTAAATGTTGTTGTTGCGACGCAACAATTTACTTAAAATTTAATGATTTTCCTTTGTTGTTATTTGTCGCCGTATCCACATTGAAATTGGAAAAAAAAATTTTGCCCTTATAGCTCGGGACACCCTAGTGGTGGCGTTATTTCATTTCATCGGAAGGACTATAATTATTATAATATATTATATTATAAAATATAACATATTTTATATTCACATATTTTATCGAAAGCTACAAGTTCTAGTTTTGGCGGTTTTGGCAATGAAATATTAGTTTATTTTGGTAAAAATATTTGCTGTTGAGTTCTCAGATAGAAGCATAGATGTCGCAACTAAAATTAGTCTAGGGGAATGGTTCAAAGTTGATAGGTAGATGAATAGGTGGCGGCACAAACTTGAGTCGATTTTTACAAAAAAAAATCATTTGATTAAAGGGGACAAATTTAAATTTTCAATTGTTGTATCAAAAGTAAAAAAATATGGTTATAATTTCATCATTATTATTTCAGCACGTTTTATTAAAATACTGATATTTGACAATAAATCCTAAAAATTTCATTCATTAATCTCATACGGTTTGGCTGTAATGGCTGTAATCAATATTTGAATTAAAAACACCGAAAATATTCTACGACGTAAAGAATCAAAGTTCTTTTGAAGTATGTATAGAATTAATGGGAAAATGTAAAAATTAAGTTTCGACCACGTGCGTTATTATGGATATATTCGTGACTGCAAGGACTGCATCGACTGTACGGATGAGTTAAAACCTGAACAGATGTTTATCGCTAAAAAAAACCACAACTGTTATAGTTGTGCTAGTAAAACATAATTAGAAAGAATAAAAAAAGAAACTTCAATCTTTCTACCTGAAGTCCTGGAAGTAATAGGGAATAGGAAATTTTAAAAACAAAACTTTCCCTCTTATTCGTTGTCAAGTGCTATAAATGAAAATTAAACGAATTTATATTCTTTAGTTTTTTTGTCAAAGGTGAGTTACATCAAGGTTTATAAAATACACAGGTGGCCTCATGCGCTACGTGACGTATCCAGAAGAAACTCGTACATATCTTCAGACTGATTCAAATTTCAAAATTCTTCGTATGACGTCATATTTCTTTTCTAATGGTGCGACTTGTGTAATTTATAAACCTTGGAGTTACATGCCCTAATGAAATCCATTTCTTTTAAATGCTTATGGTACACTAAAAATATATTTTGTTATTGCAGTTATTAACATATATAAACACCAAGAACAATGTGAAAGAACCACGTGTTGGATAATTCATGTTTTCAATGTTCCAAGTCACCTGTTTTTAGGGTTGAAATCTCCAAGTCCTCCAAGTGATGATGCAATCCTTGTCAATGACTGATTAACTTAGAATTAAACTTTGAAAGAAATGAATGGTAAGTTATAGACTTTACCGGGATTTTTATTGAATTTACATAAAATTAATTTGTTGTCTGTTTTTTTCAGTTTTTAACTACAAGAGAACGAAAATTGATCTTGGGAAATACATTAATCGATTAGCTAAAGACGTGGATAATAGTACCAGGAAAGTTGCTCAAAAACTATATTTCTAAGGTATATTATGTTTTAAAGTTTGTTGAAAGTTTTGTGAAATAGATATCTTCTTAATTCGTTGTTAACTTTTCCAGCTTCATAGTGAAAATAAATTGTACTAGCCGACTCCAAGGGCTGAAAAAATGTACTACTACTATTAAAATTGTATGTCGAGAATCCAAAAGAACTTAGATCAAATAAATCGTCAATTTATTGACCAACAAATCAATGTAAATTCATTAAATAACTTCTCCAAATTTTGGATTTGGTAATATAACTTTTAACAAGTTTCAGTGCCCAAAAAGCGTCCGACAAGGATACATTATCTGCTTAATTCACTTTTACACATACGGAAAATGTATAAATGTTAAAGTCTACAAGAAATCAGTGGTAAAATTTATTGTAGATATAATTTATAAAATATACTTCCTTAGATTTTCGTTGGTTTTTTTCTAGGTGAAAATAATAGTTTTGAGGAAATGTATCAAAATGCACCAAATTTCATCTGCATAATATAACAGTTTCTTTTCATGTTAAATACATAAAGTACCCAATTAGCGGACATCAATTTATAAGTAGCAAATTCACTTCAAATCCTTCAAGTTAAAAAAAAAGAAGTGAACTAATGCTTCGTTTTTTTTTTCAATTGTAACTTCCAGTACAATTTAAAAGGGCTGCAAGTTTGCGGGAAATGTTGAAGGTAAATTTTATAGTTTTAGACGATTTATTCATTTAAACTATTTAAATTTTTTTTTTTTTTGATTATTGCAGAATTGAACCGGAATCGGAAGAAATTATGCACACTAGACTGATTCAAAAAAAATGATGATTTTTTTTCTTAATTATATCGAAAATATTGTTGGGAATGACAAAAAAAAGCCCTGTGAAAGTTTAAGCTCTTAATATTAATATTAAGAGATCCCGCATCGCAAATTTCGATTTTCCATTTAAATAACATGGGAACAATATTCTCTTGCACTTTGGAATTTTATAGCTCACGTTGGTGACAATATTTCGGAATGACCAAGGTATATTCTTGTAGGAAATTGAACGATCTACAAAAAAGGTCTTGTACAAGTTTTTGATATATTTATTCCTTCAAAAGTTATTCGAGGTCAAAGTTGAACTAAAGAGAAATTTTAATATTTTTTCAATTTTTTGACGCAACCATCAATTTTATGAAAAAATTGTATAGGACATTTTTTGTAGAGCACTTTTTTTCCTATAACTTATTTCTTTAAAAGTTTTTGATATTTTTCACAGGTCCTAAGTTATTGATTCAATTAAAAAAAAAATATGTAAAAAATATAATGATTCAAGGGAATTTTCAGTTTATTGCAAATAACTTAGGACCTGTGAAAAATATCAAAAACTTTTATGGAGATTAGTTATAGAAAAAAAAGTGCTCTACAAAAAATGTCCTATAAAATTTTCTCATAAAATTGATGGTTGCGTCAAAAAATTGAAAAAATATTAAAATTTCTCTTTAGTTTAACTTTGACCTCGAATAACTTTTGAAAGAATAAATATATCAAAAACTTGTACAAGACCTTTTTTGTAGATCGTTCAATTTTCTACAAGAATATACATTGATCATTTCGAAATATTGTCACCAACGTGAGCTTTGAAATTCCAAAGTGCAAGAGAATATTGTTGCCATGTTATTTAAATGGAAAATCGAAATTTGCGATGCGGCACCTCTCCTCTTAATATTAATAGCTTAAACTTTCACAGGATTTTTCTTTTGTCATTCCCAACAATAATTTCGATATAATTAAGAAAAATAAAAACCTTATTTTTTTTTGAATCAGTCTAATGCACACCTTTGAAATCATCATGAGGTAATTTCACACCGCGCCTATAGGATGTGAAAGAACGACCCGTTTAGGCTCTGAAGAACTTTCAGGAGTTTAATTTTGTCATTTGACAATTATTATTTTGCAAATGAATGATTTCAAACGATAACGTAACACGTCTTCCGGTCGGCAAACATCAAATGCTGGCGTATAATATATTTTGAAAATTTACCATTAATTATCCTGGAGTAGGGTTATAATATGGTTCTTTATTTGAGGAATATATAAATGAATCAACTTTTGTAGAATTGTAAATTGTAAAGTCAAGGTCTTTAAAAAATAATTATCTCAAGAAATTTTAGTTAAGTTGTATTTATTATCGATTATAACTTTATTAATATATTTCATTTTTTCAGATTTCTCCATATCAATTTTAAAAGAAATATCTGAAGTCTTAAAATTTCCGCCTGAAGTATTCAAAAGGTAGTTCCTTAGATAACTGAACCTTCTAACTGTTGAACACCATTGACAAAAGGATGTAAAATTTGTTGTAGAAAAATTGTGAATTATATATCAACAGTTCTTGTTAAATTATCAATCTTTGTAAATTATTTAATTTTTCTTATTTTCAAATCGATATTTTAGAGAAAATTATGATATCTGAAAAAAATTTTTGACTGAGGTCATCAAATTACAATTGTCATTAAATTATTATAAAAATATAATCTATTTAATTCAAAAATTTAATGATTAATCAATTACATACCAATTTTTCAAATTTTATACTTAGAAATAATCCCTCAGTGTTTATTATATTAATAAACCATAATCTAATGATTTTAATATTAATCCAATTGGATTACTTTTTAATCTGGGATCCAGAAGAGGTAGTTTAAATTGATAATGTATATTAAGATGCTGGCAATAATTTTTAAAATTTTTAACTTAGAAATAATTCCTAGGTGTTAATTATGTCAATAAACGATAAACTTATGATATTTATATTAAACTAATTGGATTACTTTTAATCTGGCATCCAGCAGAGATACTTCAACAGTTGTTAAAATTGATAATTAATTAATTAATCATTTGTAACATTGTCTTACAAATAGGAGCAACAGGAGGGAAGGATAATGTTTAAATAACAAATAAGGATTCTTAATGGATTTTATAAATCTTTTGATTTTTTTCAAAAACAATATTTATTCTAAGAATTGATTTGTTGTCTTGAAAAATGATTACCTATGTCGAATTATATTGATTTTATAAAAATTAACAGATCATTTCGTTATGCGATTTAAATCTATAAATAAATAGCCCATGAATCAATTTTAAGGCTTAACTTTAAGCTTTAGCATCTTTTTAAATTAATTAATTAAAATTTCCTTGAAATGATCGAAATTATTTGGTAAAGTTTAAAATATTTTCAAAAATTTCAAATAAATTGTTTTAAAACGCTGCCTCGCTGTAATCTGATTGGTCCATTGGAGAGAACAAAGGCCGTTGCCAACGCGCATGCTCCCGCGCGCTTTTTAGAGTGGTCAGTATTAAACGGTTCCCGCGAAAGACTCATAAGTAGCTCCCGAAAATTATCGTTAAATTAAAGTTTTTCTTTTGATTCGTTGCAATAAATTAGTGAAAAGTGAAAGCTCAATCGATCGGTTATCGATTGAGATAATAATTTTCGGTTTCGGTGAGTAAACTTTTCGAATTTCTCGACTTAAAATTTGGCGTCGTTAGGAGCGTTAGCGCACCCGTTTAATCACCGCGATTATCGTTTCAAAAATTATCGGAATCGTATTTTTTTCGGGATGATAGTTAAATGGAAAATAGTGAAACGTTTTGGGGATGGAATTGGTTTTTCGGGGCATAATTTTTGTGAAAATCGATGGGTGGTTTTAAGCGGGGGTGGTTAACTCCATTGGGGCCATATAGTTTTTTCGAAAAAAAAATTCTCTTTTACTTTTTTTCAACCGCTTTGAAATTTGCAAAAAAATCGGAAAAATCATTTTGGGCGAAAATTTCAGTTAGCTTTTCCTATAGACTTGGCGCCAATTACAAAGTGTACAAGTGCACATGCGCGGTATTTTACTTTCCGTTAAACATTTATCTCTACAATGCTTTTACTTTGCCGAAAATTCACGAAGCTTAAAGCCCAGAAAAACGACCGAATTAGACTGGTTCGTTTATTTTCGTATTCTCAACCGTTTGAGTATAGTTGGTTATTTTTTCGACCAGTAGTGCCAACAATGTTAAGTCTCGAAATTTAAGTTCTTTTTTTTCCGCATTGTTATTGAAACTAATGTCAAAACACGGTTAAGTGGGTATTCTACTCTAGAGGCCCGAATTTCGAGCGTTTTTTGGCGATTGATAAAAAAAAAAGCAATTGATATTTTTACCGTCAATTTTTTTATCATTTGTTTATTTATATCAAAAGATTACACAAAATAAATTTCAAAAAAAAAAAAAATTTCCTTCGAGTTATGTGTCTTTGAAGTAAAGGGGAAAAAAATAAGGCCGTGTCCTCGTATCCATAATTTCTACCCTTATGGTCATCTGAAAAATAAAATAATGGTGAATTCTTAATTAGTACGAATGTTGTTATCGTAAGAAGTGGCAAAGCTGAAAAAAAAAATTTTTTTTTTTTTTTAGAAAATGGCGGCTACTGAAAATAAAGATCGTTTTTTTCACCAATTTTTTGACTTTATCAATTTTTTTTACTTTATCAAATTTTTTAAAAATTTTACAAATTTCAAATTTTCATTTTTTGTCGCTTCATACGATCAAAAGATATTTGAAGAATATTCATGCCAAATTTCAATTAAATCGGTTGATTAGAACTTGAGATATTATGGACATTGCATCGAAAATTGCAGTTTCGAAAAAAACGCGTTTAAAGTTTTACGTTAAGCTTCAGGCAGCGTAATTGATAGAATAGTATGTATTACCCAAGGTTTATAAATTACACAGGTTGCCCCTTTAGAAAAAAAAATTACGTCATACGAAGAATTTTGAAATTTGAATTAGTCTGAAGATATGTACGAATTTCTTCTGGATATGTCACGTAGCGCATGAGGCCACCTGTGTAGTTTATAAACCTTGTGTATTACCAACATTCTCTTAATCAGCTATCCCAGCTTCATATATTGGGCCTTCTTCTACTTCATACCGCTATAACTTCGGAAATAATTTGAATTTTGAAAAATCCTTTTAGGAGGATATTTTTCAATATCTAAACTATCGGATTATGAAAAAAAAAATTTTTTTGATTTTTTCAAATTTCTCGAGTAGAATACCCCCTTAAAACATAACATGTTACTGACGAGTTGCTTAAAGAAAATATTTTCAAAGTACAATTTTATTTGATCCCTTTAATCTACGTGTAGGTAAAACTTTATTTATGGATAGTTTAAAATGAAAATACACAAAAATTAACACAGTTTTAAATTGTAGGTTATGTGTGTAACAATTACGCGAAATACGTTTGAACTTTTTGTGACCTTTTCTTGGATATCATTTGGAGTACGTTTGAGTACATCTTCATCATTTAATTAGCAGTGCAGTGATTTTGGAATTCGTTTTGGATTACTTTTGGATTACCTTTTGGAATACCTATGGAATATCCTTTTTCATGGTGAACGAGTTCTGTTGTAAAAATTTTTAAAATCTTTTTTTTGTTTGTTTGTTTGTTTGTAGTTTTTGAAAGCATAAGAGTATTGTTGGACGCTGCGCGCCGGCTTGCTCTTATGTTTTGTTTTTTTGTTGTTTGTTGTTTGCTTTTCTTGACACATTTGTAGGGTCAGGTGTGAAAATGGCCCATAAATGTTTAAATTGCTTTTTTGTTTGTTAGTTTGTTTTTGTTTGTTAGTTTTTTGTTTGTTTTAAGTAAAACATAAGGGTTTAGTTGGACGCTGCGCGCCGGCTTGCTCTTATGATTTGTTTTGTTTTGTTTTTGTTGTTGTTTGTTTTTTGCTTTTCTTTTGACACATTTGTAGGGTCAGGTGTGAAAATGATCCATAAATGTTTAACTTGCTTTTTTGTTTGTTAGTTAGTTTTGTTTCGTTAGTTTTCTGTTTTTTTTAAAACATAAGAGTATAGTTGGACGCTGCGCGCCGGCTTGCTCTTGTGTTTTGTTTTGTGTTGTTTTTTTGTTGTTTGTTCTTTGCTTTCTTGATACATTTGTAGGGTCATGTGTGAAAATGGCCCATAAATGTTTAAATTGCTTTTTTGTTTGTTAGTTTGTTTTTGTTTGTTAGTTTTTTGTTTGTTTTGAGTAAAACATAAGGGTTTAGTTGGACGCTGCGCGCCGGCTTGCTCATATGTTTGTTTCAATTAGTTATAAGTCAAATTAGTTATAAGGAAATTAGTTCTAAGAAAATTAGTTATAAGTTAGATGTGGCTAAATATTTATGTCGGTTAATGGCTTTAATTGTCGGACGCTTCTTGTAGCCTCTGCGCTTTTATTATCGGACGCTGTAATGGCCTGGACGTTTTAATTGTCGTACGCTCTTGCGGCACGGACGCATTTTTAGTCGGCGGCCGGCTGAGTATTTAGTCACGTAAGGACTAACCAACATTTCTTCCAGGAATTTCTTTCAGATTCCAAGGATCCACGGATTTCCAATTAGTTTAGAATTAACTAGGGATTATAGGGACTTGTGTGGATTATGCAATTCGAAATCAAACATTGATCTACGCAAATGCTTAAGATTTTCCATTGATGACAAACTCAAAGAACGCATTCATGATTTGCGAGTGCAAACGTTTGCTGTTCGGATTGTTGTGTCCTTTGGGATCTGGGCAGTTTGCCTGACTAATGTTTGGCTAGAAATGTATGGTTGACATAAGGGAATTAGCCTTAACTTTTTTTTAAAAATAGATATAGATATAGGGAAATTAATTATTTGTTAGTTGTGACTAAATATTCTAGAGGGACGCTGGCTTTAATAGTCGGACGCCGGGCTTGGTATTTAGTCATTTATCAAACATTGATCAAACATTGATTTAGGCAAATTGCTTAGTTACCCCTGATGACAAACTCAAAGAACGCATTCCTGATTTGCGACTGCAAACGTTTGCTGTTCGGAATGTTATGTCCTTTGGGATCTTTGTAATTTTCCGAAATAATGTTTGGCTAGAAATGTATGACTGCCATAAGGAATATTAGTCTTCAATATTATTTTTTCAACAGTCCAGTGGCAGGATAATTTATTATTTCAGGACCCGGGAGTTCTCTGGACTTTAGGATGAGGGACTTGTGGAAATTATGCAGTTCGAAGGCAAGCAAAGTTCTATGTAAAGTGCATCGATATCCCACTGATGACAAATCTCAGGAATTGCATTCAAGTTTTGCATTGGCAAACGTTTGCATTCCCTAATGTTATGTCCTTTGGGATCTTTGTAATTTTCCGGAATAATGTTTGACGAGAAATGTATGCTTGCCATAAGGAATATTAGTCTTCAATATTATTTTTTCAACAGTCCAGTGGCAGGATAATTTATTATTTCAGGACCCGGGAATTCTCTGGACTTTAGGATGAGGGACTTGTGGAAATTATGCAGTTCGAAGGCAAGCAAAGTTCTATGTAAATTGCATCGACATCCCAATGATGACAAATCTCCAGGAACTGCATTCAAGTTTAGCATTGGCCAACGTTTGCATTCCTTAATGTTATGTCCTTTGGGATCTTTGTAATTTTCCGGAATAATGTTTGACGAGAAATGTATGCTTGCCATAAGGAATATTAGTTTTCAATATTATTTTTTCAACAGCCCAGTTGTAGGATAATTTATTATTTCAGGACCCGGAAATTCTCTGGACTTTAGAATGAAGGACTTGTGGAAATTATGCAGTTCGAAGGCAAGCAAAGTTCTATGTAAATTGCATCGACATCCCACTGATGACAAATCTCAGGAATTGCATTCAAGTTTTGCATTGGCAAACGTTTGCATTCCCTAATGTTATGTCCTTTGGGATCTTTGTAATTTTCCGGAATAATGTTTGGCTAGAAATGTATGATTGCCATAAGGAATATTAGTCTTTGATATTATTTTTTCAACAGTCCAGTTGTAGGATAATTTATTATTTCAGGACCCGGAAATTCTCTGGACTTTAGGATGAGGGACTTGTGAAAATTATGCAGTTCGAAGGCAAGCAAAGTTCTATGTAAAGTGCATCGATATCCCACTGATGACAAATCTCAGGAATTGCATTCAAGTTTTGCATTGGCAAACGTTTGCATTCCCTAATGTTATGTCCCTTGGGATCTTTGTAATTTTCCGGAATAATGTTTGGCTAGAAATGTATGATTGCCATAAGGAATATTAGAATTCATTTTTTTTTTCAACAGTCCAGTTGTAGGATAATTTATTATTTCAGGACCCGGAAATTCTCTGGACTTTAGGATGAGGGACTTGTGAAAATTATGCAGTTCGAAGGCAAGCAAAGTTCTATGTAAAGTGCATCGATATCCCACTGATGACAAATCTCAGGAATTGCATTCAAGTTTTGCATTGGCAAACGTTTGCATTCCCTAATGTTATGTCCTTTGGGATCTTTGTAATTTTCCGGAATAATGTTTGGCTAGAAATGTATGATTGCCATAAGGAATATTAGAATTCATTTTTTTTTTCAACAGTCCAGTTGTAGGATAATTTATTATTTCAGGACCCGGAAATTCTCTGGACTTTAGGATGAGGGACTTGTGAAAATTATGCAGTTCGAAGGCAAGCAAAGTTCTATGTAAAGTGCATCGATATCCCACTGATGACAAATCTCAGGAATTGCATTCAAGTTTTGCATTGGCAAACGTTTGCATTCCCTAATGTTATGTCCCTTGGGATCTTTGTAATTTTCCGGAATAATGTTTGGCTAGAAATGTATGATTGCCATAAGGAATATTAGAATTCATTTTTTTTTTCAACAGTCCAGTTGTAGGATAATTTATTATTTCAGGACCCGGAAATTCTCTGGACTTTAGGATGAGGGACTTGTGAAAATTATGCAGTTCGAAGGCAAGCAAAGTTCTATGTAAAGTGCATCGATATCCCACTGATGACAAATCTCAGGAATTGCATTCAAGTTTTGCATTGGCAAACGTTTGCATTCCCTAATGTTATGTCCTTTGGGATCTTTGTAATTTTCCGGAATAATGTTTGGCTAGAAATGTATGATTGCCATAAGGAATATTAGAATTCATTTTTTTTTTCAACAGTCCAGTTGTAGGATAATTTATTATTTCAGGACCCGGAAATTCTCTGGACTTTAGGATGAGGGACTTGTGAAAATTATGCAGTTCGAAGGCAAGCAAAGTTCTATGTAAAGTGCATCGATATCCCTCTGATGACAAATCTCAGGAATTGCATTCAAGTTTTGCATTGGCAAACGTTTGCATTCCCTAATGTTATGTCCTTTGGGATCTTTGTAATTTTCCGGAATAATGTTTGGCTAGAAATGTATGATTGCCATAAGGAATATTAGTCTTTGATATTATTTTTTCAACAGTCCAGTTGTAGGATAATTTATTATTTCAGGACCCGGAAATTCTCTGGACTTTAGGATGAGAGACTTGTGGAAATTATGCAGTTCGAAGGCAAGCAAAGTTCTATGTAAAGTGCATCGATATCCCACTGATGACAAATCTCAGGAATTGCATTCAAGTTTTGCATTGGCAAACGTTTGCATTCCCTAATGTTATGTCCTTTGGGATCTTTGTAATTTTCCGGAATAATGTTTGGCTAGAAATGTATGATTGCCATAAGGAATATTAGTCTTTGATATTATTTTTTCAACAGTCCAGTGGCAGGATAATTTATTATTTCAGGACCCGGGAGTTCTCTGGACTTTAGGATGAGGGACTTGTGGAAATTATGCAGTTCGAAGGCAAGCAAAGTTCTATGTAAATTGCATCGACATCCCACTGATGACAAATCTCCAGGAACTGCATTCAAGTTTAGCATTGGCCAACGTTTGCATTCCTTAATGTTATGTCCTTTGGGATCTTTGTAATTTTCCGGAATAATGTTTGACGAGAAATGTATGCTTGCCATAAGGAATATTAGTCTTCAATATTATTTTTTCAACAGTCCAGTGGCAGGATAATTTATTATTTCAGGACCCGGGAATTCTCTGGACTTTAGGATGAGGGACTTGTGGAAATTATGCAGTTCGAAGGCAAGCAAAGTTCTATGTAAATTGCATCGACATCCCAATGATGACAAATCTCCAGGAACTGCATTCAAGTTTAGCATTGGCAAACGTTTGCATTCCCTAATGTTATGTCCTTTGGGATCTTTGTAATTTTCCGGAATAATGTTTGGCTAGAAATGTATGATTGCCATAAGGAATATTAGAATTCATTTTTTTTTTCAACAGTCCAGTTGTAGGATAATTTATTATTTCAGGACCCGGAAATTCTCTGGACTTTAGGATGAGGGACTTGTGAAAATTATGCAGTTCGAAGGCAAGCAAAGTTCTATGTAAAGTGCATCGATATCCCACTGATGACAAATCTCAGGAATTGCATTCAAGTTTTGCATTGGCAAACGTTTGCATTCCCTAATGTTATGTCCTTTGGGATCTTTGTAATTTTCCGGAATAATGTTTGACGAGAAATGTATGCTTGCCATAAGGAATATTAGTCTTCAATATTATTTTTTCAACAGTCCAGTGGCAGGATAATTTATTATTTCAGGACCCGGGAATTCTCTGGACTTTAGGATGAGGGACTTGTGGAAATTATGCAGTTCGAAGGCAAGCAAAGTTCTATGTAAATTGCATCGACATCCCAATGATGACAAATCTCCAGGAACTGCATTCAAGTTTAGCATTGGCCAACGTTTGCATTCCTTAATGTTATGTCCTTTGGGATCTTTGTAATTTTCCGGAATAATGTTTGACGAGAAATGTATGCTTGCCATAAGGAATATTAGTTTTCAATATTATTTTTTCAACAGCCCAGTTGTAGGATAATTTATTATTTCAGGACCCGGAAATTCTCTGGACTTTAGGATGAGGGACTTGTGAAAATTATGCAGTTCGAATGCAAGCAAAGTTCTATGTAAAGTGCATCGATATCCCACTGATGACAAATCTCAGGAATTGCATTCAAGTTTTGCATTGGCAAACGTTTGCATTCCCTAATGTTATGTCCTTTGGGATCTTTGTAATTTTCCGGAATAATGTTTGACGAGAAATGTATGCTTGCCATAAGGAATATTAGTCTTCAATATTATTTTTTCAACAGTCCAGTGGCAGGATAATTTATTATTTCAGGACCCGGGAATTCTCTGGACTTTAGGATGAAGGACTTGTGGAAATTATGCAGTTCGAAGGCAAGCAAAGTTCTATGTAAATTGCATCGACATCCCACTGATGACAAATCTCCAGGAACTGCATTCAAGTTTAGCATTGGCAAACGTTTGCATTCCTTAATGTTATGTCCTTTGGGATCTTTGTAATTTTCCGGAATAATGTTTGACGAGAAATGTATGCTTGCCATAAGGAATATTAGTCTTCAATATTATTTTTTCAACAGTCCAGTGGCAGGATAATTTATTATTTCAGGACCCGGGAATTCTCTGGACTTAGGATGAGGGACTTGTGGGAATTATGCAGTTCGAAGGCAAGCAAAGTTCTATGTAAAGTGCATCGATATCCCACTGATGACAAATCTCAGGAATTGCATTCAAGTTTTGCATTGGCAAACGTTTGCATTCCCTAATGTTATGTCCTTTGGGATCTTTGTAATTTTCCGGAATAATGTTTGGCTAGAAATGTATGATTGCCATAAGGAATATTAGTCTTTGATATTATTTTTTCAACAGTCCAGTTGTAGGATAATTTATTATTTCAGGACCCGGAAATTCTCTGGACTTTAGGATGAGGGACTTGTGAAAATTATGCAGTTCGAAGGCAAGCAAAGTTCTATGTAAAGTGCATCGATATCCCACTGATGACAAATCTCAGGAATTGCATTCAAGTTTTGCATTGGCAAACGTTTGCATTCCCTAATGTTATGTCCCTTGGGATCTTTGTAATTTTCCGGAATAATGTTTGGCTAGGAATGTATGATTGCCATAAGGAATATTAGAATTCATTTTTTTTTTCAACAGTCCAGTTGTAGGATAATTTATTATTTCAGGACCCGGAAATTCTCTGGACTTTAGGATGAGGGACTTGTGAAAATTATGCAGTTCGAAGGCAAGCAAAGTTCTATGTAAAGTGCATCGATATCCCACTGATGACAAATCTCAGGAATTGCATTCAAGTTTTGCATTGGCAAACGTTTGCATTCCCTAATGTTATGTCCTTTGGGATCTTTGTAATTTTCCGGAATAATGTTTGGCTAGAAATGTATGATTGCCATAAGGAATATTAGAATTCATTTTTTTTTTCAACAGTCCAGTTGTAGGATAATTTATTATTTCAGGACCCGGAAATTCTCTGGACTTTAGGATGAGGGACTTGTGAAAATTATGCAGTTCGAAGGCAAGCAAAGTTCTATGTAAAGTGCATCGATATCCCTCTGATGACAAATCTCAGGAATTGCATTCAAGTTTTGCATTGGCAAACGTTTGCATTCCCTAATGTTATGTCCTTTGGGATCTTTGTAATTTTCCGGAATAATGTTTGGCTAGAAATGTATGATTGCCATAAGGAATATTAGTCTTTGATATTATTTTTTCAACAGTCCAGTTGTAGGATAATTTATTATTTCAGGACCCGGAAATTCTCTGGACTTTAGGATGAGAGACTTGTGGAAATTATGCAGTTCGAAGGCAAGCAAAGTTCTATGTAAAGTGCATCGATATCCCACTGATGACAAATCTCAGGAATTGCATTCAAGTTTTGCATTGGCAAACGTTTGCATTCCCTAATGTTATGTCCTTTGGGATCTTTGTAATTTTCCGGAATAATGTTTGGCTAGAAATGTATGATTGCCATAAGGAATATTAGTCTTCAATATTATTTTTTCAACAGTCCAGTGGCTGGATAATTTATTATTTCAGGACCCGGGAATTCTCTGGACTTAGGATGAGGGACTTGTGGGAATTATGCAGTTCGAAGGCAAGCAAAGTTCTATGTAAAGTGCATCGATATCCCACTGATGACAAATCTCAGGAATTGCATTCAAGTTTTGCATTGGCAAACGTTTGCATTCCCTAATGTTATGTCCTTTGGGATCTTTGTAATTTTCCGGAATAATGTTTGGCTAGAAATGTATGATTGCCATAAGGAATATTAGTCTTTGATATTATTTTTTCAACAGTCCAGTTGTAGGATAATTTATTATTTCAGGACCCGGAAATTCTCTGGACTTTAGGATGAGGGACTTGTGAAAATTATGCAGTTCGAAGGCAAGCAAAGTTCTATGTAAAGTGCATCGATATCCCACTGATGACAAATCTCAGGAATTGCATTCAAGTTTTGCATTGGCAAACGTTTGCATTCCCTAATGTTATGTCCCTTGGGATCTTTGTAATTTTCCGGAATAATGTTTGGCTAGAAATGTATGATTGCCATAAGGAATATTAGAATTAATTTTTTTGTTCAACAGTCCAGTTGTAGGATAATTTATTATTTCAGGACCCGGAAATTCTCTGGACTTTAGGATGAGGGACTTGTGAAAATTATGCAGTTCGAAGGCAAGCAAAGTTCTATGTAAAGTGCATCGATATCCCACTGATGACAAATCTCAGGAATTGCATTCAAGTTTTGCATTGGCAAACGTTTGCATTCCCTAATGTTATGTCCTTTGGGATCTTTGTAATTTTCCGGAATAATGTTTGGCTAGAAATGTATGATTGCCATAAGGAATATTAGAATTCATTTTTTTTTTCAACAGTCCAGTTGTAGGATAATTTATTATTTCAGGACCCGGAAATTCTCTGGACTTTAGGATGAGGGACTTGTGAAAATTATGCAGTTCGAAGGCAAGCAAAGTTCTATGTAAAGTGCATCGATATCCCACTGATGACAAATCTCAGGAATTGCATTCAAGTTTTGCATTGGCAAACGTTTGCATTCCCTAATGTTATGTCCTTTGGGATCTTTGTAATTTTCCGGAATAATGTTTGGCTAGAAATGTATGATTGCCATAAGGAATATTAGAATTCATTTTTTTTTTCAACAGTCCAGTTGTAGGATAATTTATTATTTCAGGACCCGGAAATTCTCTGGACTTTAGGATGAGGGACTTGTGAAAATTATGCAGTTCGAAGGCAAGCAAAGTTCTATGTAAAGTGCATCGATATCCCACTGATGACAAATCTCAGGAATTGCATTCAAGTTTTGCATTGGCAAACGTTTGCATTCCCTAATGTTATGTCCTTTGGGATCTTTGTAATTTTCCGGAATAATGTTTGGCTAGAAATGTATGATTGCCATAAGGAATATTAGAATTCATTTTTTTTTTCAACAGTCCAGTTGTAGGATAATTTATTATTTCAGGACCCGGAAATTCTCTGGACTTTAGGATGAGGGACTTGTGAAAATTATGCAGTTCGAAGGCAAGCAAAGTTCTATGTAAAGTGCATCGATATCCCTCTGATGACAAATCTCAGGAATTGCATTCAAGTTTTGCATTGGCAAACGTTTGCATTCCCTAATGTTATGTCCTTTGGGATCTTTGTAATTTTCCGGAATAATGTTTGGCTAGAAATGTATGATTGCCATAAGGAATATTAGAATTCATTTTTTTTTTCAACAGTCCAGTTGCAGGATAATTTATTATTTCAGGACCCGGGAATTCACTGGACTTTAGGATGAGGGACTTGTGAAAATTATGCAGTTCGAAGGCAAGCAAAGTTCTATGTAAAGTGCATCGATATCCCACTGATGACAAATCTCAGGAATTGCATTCAAGTTTTGCATTGGCAAACGTTTGCATTCCCTAATGTTATGTCCTTTGGGATCTTTGTAATTTTCCGGAATAATGTTTGGCTAGAAATGTATGATTGCCATAAGGAATATTAGTTTAATTATTTTATTTCAACAGTCCAGTTGTAGGATAATTTATTATTTCAGGACCCGGAAATTCTCTGGACTTTAGGATGAGGGACTTGTGAAAATTATGCAGTTCGAAGGCAAGCAAAGTTCTATGTAAAGTGCATCGATATCCCTCTGATGACAAATCTCAGGAATTGCATTCAAGTTTTGCATTGGCAAACGTTTGCATTCCCTAATGTTATGTCCTTTGGGATCTTTGTAATTTTCCGGAATAATGTTTGGCTAGGAATGTATGATTGCCATAAGGAATATTAGAATTCATTTTTTTTTTCAACAGTCCAGTTGCAGGATAATTTATTATTTCAGGACCCGGGAATTCACTGGACTTTAGGATGAGGGACTTGTGAAAATTATGCAGTTCGAAGGCAAGCAAAGTTCTATGTAAAGTGCATCGATATCCCACTGATGACAAATCTCAGGAATTGCATTCAAGTTTTGCATTGGCAAACGTTTGCATTCCCTAATGTTATGTCCTTTGGGATCTTTGTAATTTTCCGGAATAATGTTTGGCTAGAAATGTATGATTGCCATAAGGAATATTAGTTTAATTATTTTATTTCAACAGTCCAGTTGTAGGATAATTTATTATTTCAGGACCCGGAAATTCTCTGGACTTTAGGATGAGGGACTTGTGAAAATTATGCAGTTCGAAGACAATCAAAGTTCTATGTAAATTGCATCGATATCCCACTGATGACAAATCTCCAGGAATTGCATCCAAGTTTAGCATTGGCAAACGTTTGCATTCCTTAATGTTATGTCCTTTGGGATCTTTGTAATTTTCCGGAATAATGTTTGGCTAGAAATGTATGATTGCTATAAGAGGGTAGTGTAGGTTCGTGGATTAGGCCTACAGGGGACACCACATTAAAAAAAACGCGCCTGGTGCTCTACCCCGAGGGTGGTGAGGAAAAGAGTACAAGTTTTCAATACATCATTCCATATATGAGAGATTTAGGATGAAATTTTTTTTTTTTAAATTTTGAATCTTTAACTTATCGAAGAAAATCCGATTCTTTAAAAGTCGATTCTTTTGTGAGAGATGTGTGATAAATGTTTAAATATATGTGATTCATGAATCAATAATTATTTTTATTAATAATAGATATATAATTAAAGTATTCGTATGTCTATTACGATTCATGAGTATATCACATAATTATTTGTCTTTATTTTTACAAAAAAAATTTTATTTGATATTGCAAATCAAATGAAAAAAAAAAACAAGCTGAAAAATTCGTTTATCTATTTCGATCTTTCGAAAGTAAATCAGATTAAAAACATTTTTCGTCCAAAAAAAAACCGTGGATTAACCATCGTTGATTTTTCACGAAAAACGTCAAATATAAAAACTTTTTTTTTAGGATGCCGATCGAATGTATACATCCCTCTGTGCATTCTGTGCAAATTTTTCTACAAACAAACCACGTTTAAGGGATGAAATCGACCATCAAAGTGCCAGAAGAAATCATTTTTCGTCAAAAAAAAAAACCGTGGGTTATCCATCGTTGATTTTTCACGAAAACTGTCAAACTAAAAAATTTTTTTTAGGATGTCAATCTAAAGTATAAGTCTATCTGTTCATGCTGTGCAAATTTTTCCCAAAACAAACCACGTTTAAGGGATGAACATGCAGTTTAAGGGATGAACATGCAGTTTAAGGGATGCATACTTCCCACTAAGAGGGAGAGACGAACGTGGCTTCTTCAACAATTTAATGTACCATCGTTATATAAGGAATGATTTTCGAACCAAATGAAGTTTCGGGTTCGTAACAATGTCCAGAACAATAATATAACAACCTTTTTCGATTTCGAAACAAAAAGATTTTTTGGCCAAAAAAAACCGTGGGTTAACCATCGTTGATTTTTCACGAAAATCGTCAAATATAAAAACTTTTTTTTAAGGATGTCAATCGAAAGTATAAGTCCATCTGTACATGCTGTGCAAATTTTTCCCAAAACAATCCACGTTTAAGGGACTAAAACATTGTGTTCAGTTTCAGCGAAAAAAACTACCCCTTATATCCTTTTAATTCACTTGATAATTTTCCTTTTTGTAACTTTGAATTAATATTGCTAGTGTCTTTTTCTACACAAGACAAAAAAAAATCACATTATAATCTTCGTATGGGCGTAAATTTATAAATCCTCTTTAAAAACTACCCTTATCAGGAAGTATCATCATCAGGAATTATCCGTTTATTCTCAAATTGTAGAGGATAGGCAACCATTTGTTCAAGAATGTAATTGGGCTGCAGCATTAGTCCGTAGTTGACAACTTGATGTGTAAATTGGACATATGACTTGTTTTATTAATAATTTAAATCAATGTAATCTTACAGATGGAATTTTTACCTGAAAATTGAGGACAAGGGCTGTTTTGTTGGCGTTGAAGATAGTATTATCCTTTTGTCAGATGTTTAATGTTTAGTAAGTGCTATTGTTGTTGAAACTTGTAAACATTGTTCTAATTGAATTTTTCTCAACCTACAGTGGAAACTGACTGAAGACATTGGAGAATTATTCATTGGATTTGAATTGTTCATCATTTTCAAATGGACATTTGAAGAATGGAAGCCCATCATTCGAGGATATCATTTCCACAATCGTTATCTATCTATCGAGAAGAATACCAATGGATTTAAGTACAACTTTAATAATTAGTGGTTTTAATTTTGTTTTAATAAATCAGTGCAAAGTGAAGTGATAAAGTGGTTCAAGTGAAAAATAATCAAAATATCATATAACTTAATAATTTCCATAAGATTGTTGATACAATTGATACTTTTACATAGTTTATACAAACAATTGTTAATATGCACAAAACTGTTATTGTAATATTGTATATGTATATTTAATTGATATAAAACATCAATAAATTTATTTTAATAGAATACATTGTTTCAATTCGATTTACTGCGCCCATCCATCCTCGTGAATTTTATTTTTCAGAGATTTTTTTTACAGTAAGAATACATATAAAAGTTAAATTAATAAGTAATACGGTAAGTATATCAATATAGGTAGGTATGTAATAAAATTAATACGATATGTAATTTAGGTGCAATATTTTTCGATAAATTATCGAATAATACGAAAAAATATCGAAAACAAATTTTCATTTTTCTTCAATCTCATAAGAATTGTTTATATATAAGTTTTAACGTGATTTACATATATCATCTGATAGCCGCATCGCTAAGGTCGCCGCCACTGTCGGAGCTGTGGTCCCTGGTTCGAATCCCGAAGGGAAAGGGGTAAGTGTTTTTTCTTTAAATATAATAATTGATTTCTATTCCTTACAGCTTATCCCATCACTAATTAACATTAATAATTGTTTCCAGACATTGCATCATCGAAATATTCGATCGAACAGTTCCAACCTTTCGGGGTTGGAAATGATCTATCGATCGCTCGATGATGCAAATATTTTTCATTTTATTTTTGCTCAATGGTTCTGTGACGTCACTCATTTTCATATATATGACATCCCACATACGTCGCCATCCAATGACATCACCTAATGACGTCATTCCCGAAAAAAATCGAAAAATGAGTAAATTTTCGATTTTCGGGTTATAGGATTCTGGGAATGGCTTAATTACGTCACGGGAGGCCTAAAAAACATATCCCAACGTCAATTTTTTGTTTTTTTTTTTCGAAAATTTTCCGGCTAAAATTCTGAAAAACCCCAAAAATAGCCCCAATGTGGTGATTTCTTTCACTTTTTTCAACTTTAACGCCGTTTTTAGCGAAAACTATCGATCGTAGGTTATCGATAGTAGGCTCATTCGATAGCGCTTGAATTACTCTATCGATGGTGTAAATTTGGTCCCGAAAAACCTTAAGGAAAAAAACTTTTTTTTTCAGCTTCTCAGAAATTTCAAATCGTCGATGAAATGGTCGACGATTTTTTGAAAATTTTTTTATCATTAAAATTCACACTATAGATGCCCAACGCTACGATTGAAACGAATATCGAAAAACATAATCACTTTTCGATGTTCTTAATGGAATTTTTCGATTTAACAAATTTACATATTATGCATCATAATGCAATGCAATTGTAAATTGTTTTCTTGAAAAAAAGGATCAAGGACCAAAAAATTTTCCAATGTGGTTTCACGACTTTCCCGAACATAACATGAAGAAGCAATGGTTCAAATTTTTCCGGAAAGTTCCACGAAAATCGATCGATTGTAGAAAATTAATGTTATTCAATTTGATATTGCAGATATTATGCAAGATAATGCTATTCAAATACAAATTTGTTTTTTCGAAAAAAAGGATGAAGGACTATAAAATGTTACACTGTCTTTAGTCAAATTTTCCAACTTTAACATGGAGCAGCTATGGTTAAAATATTTTTGGAAAATTCAAATTCCTTCGATCGAAATTTTTTTTCAAATTTCCATCAATGAAGAAATCTTTATATATTACTTTAAACGATCAATAAATATATCTTCCAATGGCCGAATCGATAAGCGCACGGAATATGTGATAAACGGAAAGACGAAGGATCGATCCCCCAATCAGGTAAAAGATTTTTATATTTCTAATAACCAATTTCTAATTAATATCTATTCGTTACAGCTTAAGTTATCACTTACGATCGTTAATAATATCCTTTCTCAAGTTACAGCCGAATTATTCGATCATCACTTCCAACCTTTCGGGGCTGAGAAGTGATCGATCGATTACGTAGATTTTTTTTTTTTTTGATTTCGCATATGTAACGTCACACATACGTCGCCATCCAATGACATCACTCAATGACGTCATTCCCGAAAACATTCGAAAAAATAGCGAATTTTCGATTTTCGTGAGATGGGATTCTGGGAATGGCTTAGTTACGTCACGGGAGTTCTAAAAAACATATCCTTTAGTCAATATTTTTCATTTTTTTTTCCAAAAATTTTTCGGCTGAAATTCCGAACGATCCCAAAAATAGCCCCAATTTGGTGATTTCTTTCTCTTTTTTCAACTTTAACGCCGTTTTAAGCGAAAACTATCAATCGTAGGTTAACGATAGTAGGCTCATTCGATAGCGCTTGAATTACTCTATCGATGGTGTTAATTTGGTCCCGGAAAAACTTAAGGGAAAAAACTTTTTATTTCAACTTTTTAGAAATTTCAAATCGACGATGAAATGGTCGACGATTTTCGTCAAAATTTTTTTTTCGAATTTCTCGATGAAATTCACAACATAGGTGCATAACGTTACGATTGAAACGATTATATAAAAAGTTTTAGCTATTCGATACCCATCATCGAATATTACGATAGTGAAATTTTTTATGAACTTCTTAATGCTTTACATATGTTACTTGTTTTATCGAAAAATTCGATGATGGGTTTCGAATAGCTAAAAACTTTTTATATATTCGCATCAATCGTAACGTTATGCACCTATGCTGTGAATTTCATCGAGAACTTCGAAAAAAAAAATTTTGACAAAATCGTCGACCATTTCATCGTCGATTTGAAATTTTTGAAAAGTTAAAAAAAAAAGTTTTTCCCCTTTAGGTTTTCTAGGACCAAAGTAACACCATCGATTGAGTAATTCAAGCGCTATCGAATGAGCCTACTATCGTTAACCTACGGTTGATAGTTTTCGTTAAAAACGGCGTTAAAGTTGAAAAAAGTGAAAAAGAACGCAAAATTTGACCTATTTTTGGGATCCTTCAGAATTTCAGCCGAAAATTTTTTAGAAAAAAAATGAAAAATATTGACTAAAGGATATGTTTTTTAGGCCTCCCGTGACGTAACTAAGCCATTCCCAGAATCCTATTGCATGAAAATCGAAAATTCGATATCCTCCTCCCGAATTTTTTCGTTGATGACGTCATTAGGTGACGTCACATATGCGGAATCAAAAAAAAAAAATACAACGTAATCGATCGATCGATAATTTCTCAACCCCGAAAGGTCGGAAGAAGTGATGATCGAATTATTCGGCTGAAACTAACGTTAAGGTTATTAGTAACGATCGAAAGTGATACTTGAAGCTGTAACGAATGGAAATTAATTAGAATTTTATTATTAGAAATAGAAAAAACTTACGGATCTGGGGTTCGAACGCTGGTCCATTGATTTCGGTTCCTTTGGTAACGGCAGCCTACTCCTCTCGGCCATTTGAAGATTTATGTAAACGTCGTTAAAACGCATTTATGAACATTTCTCAATCCATTGCAACTTGAAAAATTTTTTCGATCCAAGGAATTTGAATTTTCCAAAAAATTTTTAAACATAGCTTCTCCAGGTTAAACCTGGAAAATTTGCCTAAAGACATGGTAACATTTTAATGTCTTTCATCCTTTTTTTCCGAAAGAATCATTTTACAATTGCATCGCATTATGTCGCATAATATGTAATTAATTTATACTGAAAAATCAATAAAGGCCATCGTTATTTTTTTCGATAACAGCCTTTGATCGTATTATTACGCAGTTTGGTGCCAGTTTCATCGAAAATTCCATTGATAAACGTCCGATTTTTTTTTCCACCGAAATCGGATGGATGTATGTAGAATGCACCAATAAAATATCTGCAATAAGGCAACCAATTCTGTCATATAAAATCAAATATTATTAATCAAATTTTTTTTCCATTAATTGTATTATTTTTTTTAAGGATTCTTTCCTATTATTGCACGTTTAAATGTGGAATTTGAACGGTGGCGCTGATATGATTTTGTTCGAAGCTTTAAGTACCTTTTTTATTCCTATAGATGTCAATGCAAACTTAAGTTATTCTAGGTAAAAATATTTGTTAATGATGTACTCTACTTAAAATAGATGGCGCAACGAACTTAAATTGGTTTGTGTGGAAGTCTTTGGTGAAAGTTTTCTACACCTTGTATAGATGGCGATGCAAACTTAAACTTAGTCGGGTGAAAATACATGCTGAAATTTACCGCCTTTAACACGTTCAATCGTTCAATGGTAAGGTTTAAGCGGTTTAAGCGTTTAAGTGAAAATATTTTTTATTTAAAATATTTTAAACTTGAAAATTATAATGTTAAATGTTTAAATGTTTATTGATAGCTTTTCCGGATGTAACACGGAACAGTTATAGCTGAAGTATTTCCAGGAAATTTCATGAATATCCTTCGGTGGGAAAAAAAAAATCGGACGTTTATCAATGGAATTTTCGATGAAACTGGCATCAAACTGCGTAATGATACGATCGAAGGCTGTTATCGAAAAAAAATAACGATGGCCTTTATTGATTTTTCAGTATAAATTAATTACATATTATGCGACATAATGCGATGCAATTGTAAAATATTTCATTCGGGAAAAAAGGATAAAGGACATAAAAATGTTGCCATGTATTTAGGCAAATTTTCCAGGTTTAACCTGGGGAAGCTATGTTTAAAACATTTTTGGAAAATTCAAATTCCTTCGATCGAAAAAAAATTTTCAAGTTGCAATCGATTGAGAAATGTTCATATATGCATTTTAACGACGTTTACATATATCTTCTAATGGCCGAGAGGAGTAGGCTGCCGATACCAAAGGAACCGAAGCCAATGGACCAGCGTTCGAACCCCCGATCCGTAAGTGTTTTTTCTATTTCTAATAATAAAATTCTAATTAATTTCCATTCGTTACAGCTTCAAGTATCACTTTCGATCGTAAATAATTACCTTAACGTTAGTTTCAGCCGAATAATTCGATCATCACTTCATCCAACCTTTCGGGGTTGAGAAGTGATCGATCGATTACGTTGTTTTTTTTTTTTTTTTGATTTCGCATATGTGACGTCACCAAATGACGTCATCAACGAAAAAATTCAGTGGGAGGATATCGAATTTTCGATTTTCATGCAATAGGATTCTGGGAATGGCTTAGTTACGTCACGGGACGCCTAAAAAACATATCCTAAATTCAATTTTTTGGTTTTTTTTTCGAAAAATTTTCGGCCAAAATTCCGAACGAACCCAAAAATAGGCCATATTTGGTGGTTTTTTTCACTTTTTTCAACTTTAACGCCGTTTTTAGCGACAACTATCGATCGTAGGTTAACGATAGTAGGCTCATTCGATAGCGCTTGAATTGCTCTATCGATGGTGTTAATTTGGTCCTGGAAAAGCTTAAGGGGAAAAACTTTTTTTTTAACTTTTCAAAAATTTCAAATCGTCGATGAAATGGTCGACGATTTTTTGAATTTTTTTTTTATCGAATTTTAGGATTAATTTCACAGCATAGGTGCATAACGTTACGATTGAAACGAATATATAAGAAGTTTTTAGCTATTCGAAACCCATCATCGAATTTTTCGATAAAACAAGTAACATATGTAAAGCATTAAGAAGTTCATAAGAAATTTCACTATCGTAAAATTCGATGATGGGTATCGAATAGCTAAAAACTTTTTATATTTTCGTTTCAATCGTAACGTTATGCACCTATGTTGTGAATTTCATCGAGAAATTCGAAAAAAAAAATTTTGACAAAAATCGTCGACCATTTCATCGTCGATTTGAAATTTTTGAAAAGTTAAAAAAAAAAGTTTTTCCCCTTAAGCTTTCCCGGGACCATATTAACACCATCGATAGAGTAGTTTAAGCGCTATCGAATGAGCCTACTATCGTTAACTTACGATTGATAGTTTTCGCTAAAAACGACGTTAAAGTTGAAAAAAGTGAAAGAAATCACCAAATTGGGGCTATTTTTGGGATCGTTGGGAATTTCAGCCGAAAAATTTTTGGAAAAAAAAATAAAAAATATTAATTATAGGATATGTTTTTTAGGCCTCCCGTGACGTAACTAAGCCATTCCCAAAATCCCATCTCACGAAAATCGAAAATTTGCTCATTTTTCGATTTTTTTCGGGATTGACGTCATTGGGTGATGTCATTGGATGGCGACGTATCTGTGACATCATATATAAGAAATTAGTGACGTCACAAAACCAATGAGCAAAAATAAAATGAAAAATATATCGCATCATCGATCGATCGATCGATCATTTCCAACCCCGAAAGATTGGAACTGTTCGATCGAATATTTCGATGATGCAATGTCTGGAATTAAGAATTAATATTAATTAGTGACAGGATAAGCTGTAAGGAATAGAAATCAATTATTATATTTAAGAAAAAACACTTACCCCTTCGGGATTCGAACCATGGACCACAGCTCCGGTAGTGGCGGCGACATTAGCGATGCGGCTATCAGATGATATATGTAAATGACGTTAAAACTCATATATAAATGATTCTTATGAGATTTGCAGAAAAATGAAAATTTGTTTTCGATCTTTTTTCGTAGTATTCGATAATTTATCGGAAAACATTGCACCTACATTACATTATGTTTAAATTTTAATACATACCTACCTATATTAATATACTTACCTTATTACTTATTAATTTAACTCTTATATGTATTCTTAGTGTAAAAAAAATCTCTGAAAAATAAAATTCACGAGGATGGGCGCAGTAAATCGAATTGAAACAATGTATTCTATTAAAATAAATTTATTGAAGTTTAATATCAATTAAATGTACATATACAATATAACAATAACATTATTGTGCATATTTACAATTGTTTGTATAAACTATGTAAAAGTATCAATTGTATCAATAATCTTATGCAAATTATTAAGTTATATGATATTTTGATTATTTATCACTTGAACCACTTTATCACTTCACTTTGCACTGATTTATTAAAACAAAATTAAAACCACTAATTATTAAAGTTGTACTTAAATCCATTGGTATTCTTCTCGATAGATAGATAACGATTGTGGAAATGATATCCTCGAATGATGGGCTTCCATTCTTCAAATGTCCATTTGAAAATGATGAACAATTCAAATCCAATGAATAATTCTCCAATGTCTTCAGTCAGTTTCCACTGTAGGTTGAGAAAAATTCAATTAGAACAATGTTTACAAGTTTCAACAACAATAGCACTTACTAAACATTAAACATCTGACAAAAGGATAATACTATCTTCAACGCCAACAAAACAGCCCTTGTCCTCAATTTTCAGGTAAAAATTCCATCTGTAAAATAACATTGATTTAATTTATTAATAAAACAAGTCATATGTCCAATTTACACATCAAGTTGTCAACTAGGCACTAATGCTGCAGCCCAATTACATTCTTGAACAAATGGTTGCCTATCCTCTACAATTTGAGAATAAACGGATAATTCCTGATGATGATACTTCCTGATAAGGGTAGTTTTTAAAGAGGATTTATAAATTTACGCCCATACGAAGATTATATTGTGATTTTTTTTTGTCTTGTGTAGAAAAAGACCTTAGCAATATTAATTCAAAGTTACAAAAAGGAAAATTATCAAGCGAATTAAAAGAATATAAGGGATAGTTTTTTTCGCTGAAACTGACCACAATGTTTTTGTCCCTTAAACGTGGTTTGTTGTGGGAAAAATTTGCACAGCATGTACAGATGGACTTATACTTTCGATTGGCATCCTTAAAAAAAAGTTTTTATATTTGACGATTTTCGTGAAAAATCAACGATGGTTAACCCACGGTTTTTTTTGGCCAAAAAATCTTTTTGTTTCGAAATCGAAAAAGGTTGTTATATTATTGATCTGGACATTGTTACGAACCCGAAACTGCATTTGGTTCGAAAATCATTCCTTATATAACGATGGTACATTAAATTGTTGAAGAAGCCACGTTCGTCTCTCCCTCTTAGAGGGAAGTATGCATCCCTTAAACTGCATGTTCATCCCTTAAACGTGGTTTGTTTTGGGAAAAATTTGCACAGCATGAACAGATAGACTTATACTTTCGATTGACATCCTAAAAAAAAATTTTTTAGTTTGACAGTTTTCGTGAAAAATCAACGAAGGATATCCACGGTTTTTTTTTTGACGAAAAATGATTTCTTCTGGCACTTTGATGGTCGATTTCATCCCTTAAACGTGGTTTGTTTGTAGAAAAATTTGCACAGAATGCACAGAGGGATGTATACATTCGATCGGCATCCTAAAAAAAAAGTTTTTATATTTGACGTTTTTCGTGAAAAATCAACGATGGTTAATCCAGGTTTTTTTTTTACGAAAAATGTTTTTCATCTGATTTACGTTCGAAAGATCGAAATAGATAAACCAATTTTTCAGTTGGTTTTTTTTTTTTTCATTTGATTTGCAATATCAAATATTTTGTAAAAATAAAGACAAATAATTATGTGATATACTCATGAATCGTAATAGACATACGAATACTTTAATTATATATCTATTATTAATAAAAATAATTATTGATTCATGAATCACATATATTTAAACATTTATCACACATCTCTCACAAAAGAATCGACTTTTAAAGAATCGGATTTTCTTCGATAAGTTAAAGATTCAAAATTTAAAAAAAAAAATTTCATCCTAAATCTCTCATATATGGAGTGATGTATTGAAAACTTGTACTCTTTTCCTCACCACCCTCGGGGTAGAGCACCAGGCGCGTTTTTTTTAATGTGGTGTCCCCTGTAGGCCTAATCCACGAACCTACACTACCCTCTTATAGCAATCATACATTTCTAGCCAAACATTATTCCGGAAAATTACAAAGATCCCAAAGGACATAACATTAAGGAATGCAAACGTTTGCCAATGCTAAACTTGGATGCAATTCCTGGAGATTTGTCATCAGTGGGATATCGATGCACTTTACATAGAACTTTGCTTGCCTTCGAACTGCATAATTTTCACAAGTCCCTCATCCTAAAGTCCAGAGAATTCCCGGGTCCTGAAATAATAAATTATCCTGCAACTGGACTGTTGAAAAAATAATATCAAAGACTAATATTCCTTATGGCAATCATACATTTCTAGCCAAACATTATTCCGGAAAATTACAAAGATCCCAAAGGACATAACATTAGGGAATGCAAACGTTTGCCAATGCAAAACTTGAATGCAATTCCTGAGATTTGTCATCAGTGGGATATCGATGCACTTTACATAGAACTTTGCTTGCCTTCGAACTGCATAATTTTCACAAGTCCCTCATCCTAAAGTCCAGAGAATTCCCGGGTCCTGAAATAATAAATTATCCTGCAACTGGACTGTTGAAAAAATAATATCAAAGACTAATATTCCTTATGGCAA
Organism: Sisyra terminalis; assembly: GCA_958496175.1. Classification (NCBI taxonomy): domain Eukaryota; kingdom Metazoa; phylum Arthropoda; class Insecta; order Neuroptera; family Sisyridae; genus Sisyra; species Sisyra terminalis. Next base: position 3,167,677 of record OY292275.1, on the reverse strand, counting down.
TCATACATTTCTAGCCAAACATTATTCCGGAAAATTACAAAGATCCCAAAGGACATAACATTAGGGAATGCAAACGTTTGCCAATGCAAAACTTGAATGCAATTCCTGAGATTTGTCATCAGTGGGATATCGATGCACTTTACATAGAACTTTGCTTGCCTTCGAACTGCATAATTTTCACAAGTCCCTCATCCTAAAGTCCAGAGAATTCCCGGGTCCTGAAATAATAAATTATCCTGCAACTGGACTGTTGAAAAAATAATATCAAAGACTAATATTCCTTATGGCAATCATACATTTCTAGCCAAACATTATTCCGGAAAATTACAAAGATCCCAAAGGACATAACATTAGGGAATGCAAACGTTTGCCAATGCAAAACTTGAATGCAATTCCTGAGATTTGTCATCAGTGGGATATCGATGCACTTTACATAGAACTTTGCTTGCCTTCGAACTGCATAATTTCCACAAGTCTCTCATCCTAAAGTCCAGAGAATTTCCGGGTCCTGAAATAATAAATTATCCTACAACTGGACTGTTGAAAAAATAATATCAAAGACTAATATTCCTTATGGCAATCATACATTTCTTGCCAAACATTATTCCGGAAAATTACAAAGATCCCAAAGGACATAACATTAGGGAATGCAAACGTTTGCCAATGCAAAACTTGAATGCAATTCCTGAGATTTGTCATCAGTGGGATATCGATGCACTTTACATAGAACTTTGCTTGCCTTCGAACTGCATAATTTTCGCAAGTCCCTCATCCTAAAGTCCAGAGAATTTCCGGGTCCTGAAATAATAAATTATCCTACAACTGGACTGTTGAAAAAATAATATCAAAGACTAATATTCCTTATGGCAATCATACATTTCTTGCCAAACATTATTCCGGAAAATTACAAAGATCCCAAAGGACATATCATTAGGGAATGCAAACGTTTGCCAATGCAAAACTTGAATGCAATTCCTGAGATTTGTCATCAGTGGGATATCGATGCACTTTACATAGAACTTTGCTTGCCTTCGAACTGCATAATTTTCACAAGTCCCTCATCCTAAAGTCCAGAGAATTCCCGGGTCCTGAAATAATAAATTATCCTGCAACTGGACTGTTGAAAAAATAATATCAAAGACTAATATTCCTTATGGCAATCATACATTTCTAGCCAAACATTATTCCGGAAAATTACAAAGATCCCAAAGGACATAACATTAGGGAATGCAAACGTTTGCCAATGCAAAACTTGAATGCAATTCCTGAGATTTGTCATCAGTGGGATATCGATGCACTTTACATAGAACTTTGCTTGCCTTCGAACTGCATAATTTCCACAAGTCTCTCATCCTAAAGTCCAGAGAATTTCCGGGTCCTGAAATAATAAATTATCCTACAACTGGACTGTTGAAAAAATAATATCAAAGACTAATATTCCTTATGGCAATCATACATTTCTTGCCAAACATTATTCCGGAAAATTACAAAGATCCCAAAGGACATAACATTAGGGAATGCAAACGTTTGCCAATGCAAAACTTGAATGCAATTCCTGAGATTTGTCATCAGTGGGATATCGATGCACTTTACATAGAACTTTGCTTGCCTTCGAACTGCATAATTTTCACAAGTCCCTCATCCTAAAGTCCAGAGAATTCCCGGGTCCTGAAATAATAAATTATCCTGCAACTGGACTGTTGAAAAAATAATATCAAAGACTAATATTCCTTATGGCAATCATACATTTCTAGCCAAACATTATTCCGGAAAATTACAAAGATCCCAAAGGACATAACATTAGGGAATGCAAACGTTTGCCAATGCAAAACTTGAATGCAATTCCTGAGATTTGTCATCAGTGGGATATCGATGCACTTTACATAGAACTTTGCTTGCCTTCGAACTGCATAATTTCCACAAGTCTCTCATCCTAAAGTCCAGAGAATTTCCGGGTCCTGAAATAATAAATTATCCTACAACTGGACTGTTGAAAAAATAATATCAAAGACTAATATTCCTTATGGCAATCATACATTTCTTGCCAAACATTATTCCGGAAAATTACAAAGATCCCAAAGGACATAACATTAGGGAATGCAAACGTTTGCCAATGCAAAACTTGAATGCAATTCCTGAGATTTGTCATCAGTGGGATATCGATGCACTTTACATAGAACTTTGCTTGCCTTCGAACTGCATAATTTTCGCAAGTCCCTCATCCTAAAGTCCAGAGAATTTCCGGGTCCTGAAATAATAAATTATCCTACAACTGGACTGTTGAAAAAATAATATCAAAGACTAATATTCCTTATGGCAATCATACATTTCTTGCCAAACATTATTCCGGAAAATTACAAAGATCCCAAAGGACATATCATTAGGGAATGCAAACGTTTGCCAATGCAAAACTTGAATGCAATTCCTGAGATTTGTCATCAGTGGGATATCGATGCACTTTACATAGAACTTTGCTTGCCTTCGAACTGCATAATTTTCACAAGTCTCTCATCCTAAAGTCCAGAGAATTTCCGGGTCCTGAAATAATAAATTATCCTACAACTGGACTGTTGAAAAAATAATATCAAAGACTAATATTCCTTATGGCAATCATACATTTCTAGCCAAACATTATTCCGGAAAATTACAAAAATCCCAAAGGACATAACATTAGGGAATGCAAACGTTTGCCAATGCAAAACTTGAATGCAATTCCTGAGATTTGTCATCAGTGGGATATCGATGCACTTTACATAGAACTTTGCTTGCCTTCGAACTGCATAATTTTCACAAGTCCCTCATCCTAAAGTCCAGAGAATTTCCGGGTCCTGAAATAATAAATTATCCTACAACTGGACTGTTGAAAAAATAATATCAAAGACTAATATTCCTTATGGCAATCATACATTTCTTGCCAAACATTATTCCGGAAAATTACAAAGATCCCAAAGGACATAACATTAGTGAATGCAAACGTTTGCCAATGCAAAACTTGAATGCAATTCCTGAGATTTGTCATCAGTGGGATATCGATGCACTTTACATAGAACTTTGCTTGCCTTCGAACTGCATAATTTTCACAAGTCCCTCATCCTAAAGTCCAGAGAATTTCCGGGTCCTGAAATAATAAATTATCCTACAACTGGACTGTTGAAAAAATAATATCAAAGACTAATATTCCTTATGGCAATCATACATTTCTTGCCAAACATTATTCCGGAAAATTACAAAGATCCCAAAGGACATAACATTAGTGAATGCAAACGTTTGCCAATGCAAAACTTGAATGCAATTCCTGAGATTTGTCATCAGTGGGATATCGATGCACTTTACATAGAACTTTGCTTGCCTTCGAACTGCATAATTTTCACAAGTCCCTCATCCTAAAGTCCAGAGAATTTCCGGGTCCTGAAATAATAAATTATCCTACAACTGGACTGTTGAAAAAATAATATCAAAGACTAATATTCCTTATGGCAATCATACATTTCTTGCCAAACATTATTCCGGAAAATTACAAAGATCCCAAAGGACATAACATTAGGGAATGCAAACGTTTGCCAATGCAAAACTTGAATGCAATTCCTGAGATTTGTCATCAGTGGGATATCGATGCACTTTACATAGAACTTTGCTTGCCTTCGAACTGCATAATTTTCACAAGTCCCTCATCCTAAAGTCCAGAGAATTTCCGGGTCCTGAAATAATAAATTATCCTACAACTGGACTGTTGAAAAAATAATATCAAAGACTAATATTCCTTATGGCAATCATACATTTCTTGCCAAACATTATTCCGGAAAATTACAAAGATCCCAAAGGACATAACATTAGGGAATGCAAACGATTGCCAATGCAAAACTTGAATGCAATTCCTGAGATTTGTCATCAGTGGGATATCGATGCACTTTACATAGAACTTTGCTTGCCTTCGAACTGCATAATTTTCACAAGTCCCTCATCCTAAAGTCCAGAGAATTTCCGGGTCCTGAAATAATAAATTATCCTACAACTGGACTGTTGAAAAAATAATATCAAAGACTTATATTCCTTATGGCAATCATACATTTCTTGCCAAACATTATTACGGAAAATTACAAAGATCCCAAAGGACATATCATTAGGGAATGCAAACGTTTGCCAATGCAAAACTTGAATGCAATTCCTGAGATTTGTCATCATTGGGATGTCGATGCAATTTACATAGAACTTTGCTTGCCTTCGAACTGCATAATTTTCACAAGTCTCTCATCCTAAAGTCCAGAGAATTCCCGGGTCCTGAAATAATAAATTATCCTGCCACTGGACTGTTGAAAAAATAATATTGAAGACTAATATTCCTTATGGCAAGCATACATTTCTCGTCAAACATTATTCCGGAAAATTACAAAGATCCCAAAGGACATAACATTAAGGAATGCAAACGTTTGCCAATGCTAAACTTGAATGCAGTTCCTGGAGATTTGTCATCATTGGGATGTCGATGCAATTTACATAGAACTTTGCTTGCCTTCGAACTGCATAATTTCCACAAGTCTCTCATCCTAAAGTCCAGAGAATTCCCGGGTCCTGAAATAATAAATTATCCTGCCACTGGACTGTTGAAAAAATAATATTGAAGACTAATATTCCTTATGGCAAGCATACATTTCTCGTCAAACATTATTCCGGAAAATTACAAAGATCCCAAAGGACATAACATTAAGGAATGCAAACGTTGGCCAATGCTAAACTTGAATGCAGTTCCTGGAGATTTGTCATCAGTGGGATGTCGATGCAATTTACATAGAACTTTGCTTGCCTTCGAACTGCATAATTTCCACAAGTCCCTCATCCTAAAGTCCAGAGAACTCCCGGGTCCTGAAATAATAAATTATCCTGCCACTGGACTGTTGAAAAAATAATATTGAAGACTAATATTCCTTATGGCAGTCATACATTTCTAGCCAAACATTATTTCGGAAAATTACAAAGATCCCAAAGGACATAACATTCCGAACAGCAAACGTTTGCAGTCGCAAATCAGGAATGCGTTCTTTGAGTTTGTCATCAGTGGTAACTAAGCAATTTGCCTAAATCAATGTTTGATCAATGTTTGATAAATGACTAAATACCAAGCCCGGCGTCCGACTATTAAAGCCAGCGTCCCTCTAGAATATTTAGTCACAACTAACAAATAATTAATTTCCCTATATCTATATCTATTTTTAAAAAAAAGTTAAGGCTAATTCCCTTATGTCAACCATACATTTCTAGCCAAACATTAGTCAGGCAAACTGCCCAGATCCCAAAGGACACAACAATCCGAACAGCAAACGTTTGCACTCGCAAATCATGAATGCGTTCTTTGAGTTTGTCATCAATGGAAAATCTTAAGCATTTGCGTAGATCAATGTTTGATTTCGAATTGCATAATCCACACAAGTCCCTATAATCCCTAGTTAATTCTAAACTAATTGGAAATCCGTGGATCCTTGGAATCTGAAAGAAATTCCTGGAAGAAATGTTGGTTAGTCCTTACGTGACTAAATACTCAGCCGGCCGCCGACTAAAAATGCGTCCGTGCCGCAAGAGCGTACGACAATTAAAACGTCCAGGCCATTACAGCGTCCGATAATAAAAGCGCAGAGGCTACAAGAAGCGTCCGACAATTAAAGCCATTAACCGACATAAATATTTAGCCACATCTAACTTATAACTAATTTTCTTAGAACTAATTTCCTTATAACTAATTTGACTTATAACTAATTGAAACAAACATATGAGCAAGCCGGCGCGCAGCGTCCAACTAAACCCTTATGTTTTACTCAAAACAAACAAAAAACTAACAAACAAAAACAAACTAACAAACAAAAACAAACTAACAAACAAAAACAAACTAACAAACAAAAAAGCAAGTTAAACATTTATGGGCCATTTTCACACCTGACCCTACAAATGTATCAAGAAAGCAAAGAACAAACAACAAAAAAACAACACAAAACAAAACACAAGAGCAAGCCGGCGCGCAGCGTCCAACGATACTCTTTTGTTTTTAAAAAAAAAACAGAAAACTAACGAAACAAAACTAACTAACAAACAAAAAAGCAAGTTAAACATTTATGGGCCATTTTCACACCTGACCCTACAAATGTGTCAAGAAAAGCAAACAACAAACAACAAAAAAAACAAAACATAAGAGCAAGCCGGCGCGCAGCGTCCATCAATACTCTTATGCTTTCAAAAACTACAAACAAACGAAAACTAACAAACAAACAAACAAAAAAAAGTTTAAAAAAAATTTTACAACAGAACTCGTTCACCATGAAAAAGGATATTCCGTAGGTATTCCAAAAGGTAATCCAAAACGAATTCCAAAACGAATTCCAAAATGATGAAGATGTACTCAAACGTACTCCAAATGATATCCAAGAAAAGGTCACAAAAAGTTCAAACGTATTTCGCGTAATTGTTACACACATAACCTACAATTTAAAACTGTGTTAATTTTTGTGTATTTTCATTTTAAACTATCCATAAATAAAGTTTTACCTACACGTAGATTAAAGGGATCAAATAAAATTGTACTTTGAAAATACTTTCTTTAAGCAACTCGTCAGTAACATGTTATGCCTTAAGGGGGTATTCTACTCGAGAAATTTGAAAAAATCAAAAAAAATTTTTTTTTCATAATCCAATAGTTTAGATATTGAAAAATATCCTCCTAAAAGGACTTTTCAAAATTCAAATTATTTCCGAAGTTATAGCGGTATGAAGTAGAAGAAGGCCCAATATATGAAGCTGGGATAGCTGATTAAGAGAATGTTGGTAATACACAAGGTTTATAAACTACACAGGTGGCCTCATGCGCTACGTGACATATCCAGAAGAAATTCGTACATATCTTCAGACTAATTCAAATTTCAAAATTCTTCGTATGACGTAATTTTTTTTTCTAAAGGGGCAACCTGTGTAATTTATAAACCTTGGGTAATACATACTATTCTATCAATTACGCTGCCTGAAGCTTAACGTAAAACTTTAAACGCGTTTTTTTCGAAACTGCAATTTTCGATGCAATGTCCACAATATCTCAAGTTCTAATCAACGGATTTAATTGAAATTTGGCATGACTATTCTTCAAATATCTTTTGATCGTATGAAGCGACAAAAAATGAAAATTTGAAATTTGTAAAATTTTTAAAAAATTCGATAAAGTTAAAAAATTTGATAAAGTTAAAAAATTGGTGAAAAAAACGACCTTTATTTTCAGTAGCCGCCATTTTCTAAATAAAAAAAAATTTTTTTTTTTTCAGTTTTGCCACTTCTTACGATAACAACATTCGTACTAATTAAGAATTCACCATTATTTTATTTTTCAGATGACCATAAGGGTAGAAATTATGGATACGAGGACACGGCCTTATTTTTTTCCCCTTTACTTCAAAGACACATAACTCGAAGGAAAATTTTTTTTTTTTTTTGAAATTTATTTTGTGTAATCTTTTGATATAAATAAACAAATGATAAAAAAATTGACGGTAAAAATATCAATTGCTTTTTTTTTAATCAATCGCCAAAAAACGCTCGAAATTCGGGCCTCTAGAGTAGAATACCCCCTTAACCGTTTTGACATTAGTTTCAATAACAATGCGGAAAAAAAAGAACTTAAATTTCGAGACTTAACATTGTTGGCACTACTGGTCGAAAAAATAACCAACTATACTCAAACCGTTGAGAATACGAAAATAAACGAACTAGTCTAATTCGGTCGTTTTTCTGGGCTTTAAGCTTCGTGAATTTTCGGCAAAGTAAAAGCATTGTAGAGATGAATGTTTAACGGAAAGTAAAATACCGCGCATGTGCACTTGTACACTTTGTAATTGGCGCCAAGTCTATAGGAAAAGCTAACTGAAATTTTCGCCCCAAAATGATTTTTCCGATTTTTTTGCAAATTTCAAAGCGGTTGAAAAAAAGTAAAAGAGAAAAATTTTTTGAAAAAATTATATTGCCCCAGTGGAGTTAACCACCCCCGTTTAAAACCACCCATCGATTTTCACAAGAATTATGCCCCGAAAAACCAATTCCATCCCCAAAACGTTTCACTATTTTCCATTTAACTATCATCCCGAAAAAATTACGATTCCGATAATTTTTGAAACGATAATCGCGGTGATTAAACGGGTGCGCTAACGCTCCTAACGACGCCAAATTTTAAGTCGAGAAATTCGAAAAATTTACTCACCGAAACCGAAAATTATTATCTCAATCGATAACCGATCGATTGAGCTTTCACTTTTCACTAATTTATTGCAACGAATCAAAAGAAAAACTTTAATTTAACGATAATTTTCGGGAGCTACTTATGAGTCTTTCGCGGGAACCGTTTAATACTGACCGCTCTAAAAAGCGCGCGGGAGCATGCGCGTTGGCAACGGCTTTTGTTCTCTCCAATGGACCAATCAGATTACAGCGTGGCAGCGTTTTGAAACAATTTATTTGAAATTTTTGAAAATATTTTCAACTTTACCAAATAATTTCGATCATTTCAAGGAAATCTAATATTTACATTGGCAGTTTAATTAATTAATTTAAAAAGAAGCTAAAGCTTAAAGTTAATCCTTTAAATTGATTCATGGGCTATAAAAATTTATGGATTTAAATCGCTTAACGAAATGGTCTGTTAATTCTTATAAAATAAATATAATTTCGACATAGGTAATAATTTTTCAAGTCAAACAAGTCAATTCTTAGGATAAATATTGTTTTTGATTAAAATCCCAAGGTCTATAAAATCCATTAAGAATCCTTATTTGTTATTTAAACATTATCCTTCCCTCCTGTTGCTCCTATTTGTAAGACAATGTTACAAATGATTAATTAATTAATTATCAATTTTAACAACTGTTGAAGTATCTCTGCTGGATGCCAGATTAAAAGTAATCCAATTAGTTTAATATAAATATCATAAGTTTATCGTTTATTGACATAATTAACACCTAGGAATTATTTCAAAGTGTAAAATTTTAAAAATTATTGCCAGCATCATAATATACATTATCAATTTAAACTACCTCTTCTGGATCCCAGATTAAAAAGTAATCCAATTGGATTAATATTAAAATCATTAGATTATGGTTTATTAATATAATAAACACTGAGGGATTATTTCTAAGTATAAAATTTGAAAAATTGGTATGTAATTGATTAATCATTAAATTTTTGAATTAAATAGATTATATTTTTATAATAATTTAATGACAATTGTAATTTGATGACCTCAGTCAAAATTTTTTTTCAGATATCATAATTTTCTCTAAAATATCGATTTGAAAATAAGAAAAATTAAATAATTTACAAAGATTGATAGTTTAACAAGAACTGTTGATATATAATTCACAATTTTTCTACAACAAATTTTACATCCTTTTGTCAATGGTGTTCAACAGTTAGAAGGTTCAGTTATCTAAGGAACTACCTTTTGAATACTTCAGGCGGAAATTTTAAGACTTCAGATATTTCTTTTAAAATTGATATGGAGAAATCTGAAAAAATGAAATATATTAATAAAGTTATAATCGATAATAAATACAACTTAACTAAAATTTCTTGAGATAATTATTTTTTAAAGACCTTGACTTTACAATTTACAATTCTACAAAAGTTGATTCATTTATATATTCCTCAAATAAAGAACCATATTATAATCCTACTCCAGGATAATTAATGGTAAATTTTCAAAATATATTATACGCCAGCATTTGATGTTGGCCCACCGGAAGACGTGTTACGTTATCGTTTGAAATCATTCATTTGCAAAATAATAATTGTCAAATGACAAAATTAAACTCCTGAAAGTTCTTCAGAGCCTAAACGGGTCGTTCTTTCACATCCTATAGGCGCGGTGTGAAATTACCTCATGATGATTTCAAAGGTGTGCATTAGACTGATTCAAAAAAAAATAAGGTTTTTATTTTTCTTAATTATATCGAAATTATTGTTGGGAATGACAAAAGAAAAATCCTGTGAAAGTTTAAGCTATTAATATTAAGAGGTGCCGCATCGCAAATTTCGATTTTCCATTTAAATAACATGGCAACAATATTCTCTTGCACTTTGGAATTTCAAAGCTCACGTTGGTGACAATATTTCGAAATGATCAATGTATATTCTTGTAGAAAATTGAACGATCTACAAAAAAGGTCTTGTACAAGTTTTTGATATATTTATTCTTTCAAAAGTTATTCGAGGTCAAAGTTAAACTAAAGAGAAATTTTAATATTTTTTCAATTTTTTGACGCAACCATCAATTTTATGAGAAAATTTTATAGGACATTTTTTGTAGAGCACTTTTTTTTCTATAACTAATCTCCATAAAAGTTTTTGATATTTTTCACAGGTCCTAAGTTATTTGCATTAAACTGAAAATTCCCTTGAATCATTATATTTTTTACATATTTTTTTTTTAATTGAATCAATAACTTAGGACCTGTGAAAAATATCAAAAACTTTTAAAGAAATAAGATATAGGAAAAAAAGTGTTCTACGAAAAATGTCCTATAAAATTTTCTCATAAAATTGATGGTTGCGTCAAAAAATTGAAAAAATATTAAAATTTCTCTTTAGTTCAACTTTGACCTCGAATAACTTTTGAAGGAATAAATATATCAAAAACTTGTACAAGACCTTTTTTGTAGATCGTTCAATTTCCTACAAGAATATACCTTGGTCATTCCGAAATATTGTCACCAACGTGAGCTATAAAATTCCAAAGTGCCAGAGAATATTGTTCCCATGTTATTTAAATGGAAAATCGAAATTTGCGATGCGGGATCTCTTAATATTAATATTAAGAGCTTAAACTTTCACAGGGCTTTTTTTTGTCATTCCCAACAATATTTTCGATATAATTAAGAAAAAAAATCATCATTTTTTTTGAATCAGTCTAGTGTGCATAATTTCTTCCGATTCCGGTTCAATTCTGCAATAATCAAAAAAAATTTAAATAGTTTAAATGAAAAAGACGTCTAAAACTATAAAATTTACCTTCAACATTTCCCGCAAACTTGCAGCCCTTTTAAATTGTACTGGAAGTTACAATTGAAAAAAAAAACCAAGCATTAGTTCACTTCTTTTTTTTTAACTTGAAGAATTTGAAGCGAATTTGCTACTTATAAATTGATGTCCGCTAATTGGTACTTTATGTATTTATAATGAAAAGAAACTGTTATATTATGCAGATGAAATTTGGTGCATTTTGATACATTTCCTCAAAACTATTATTTTCACCTAGAAAAAAACCAACGAAAATCTAAGGAAGTATATTTTATAAATTATATCTACCATAAATCTTACCATTGAATTCTTGTAGACTAATCTGAATTCTATCAGCCTTTCTAACTATACATTTTCCGTGTAAAAGTGTAAAAGTGAATTAAGCAGATAATGTATCCTTGTCGGACGATTTTTTGGGCACTGAAACCTGTTAAAAGTTATATTACCAAATCCAAAATTTGGAGAAGTTATCTGATGAATTTACATTGATTTGTTGGTCAATAAATTGACGATTTATTTGATCTAAGTTCTTTTGGATTCTCGACATACAATTTTAATAGTTGTAGTACATTTTTTCAGCCCTTGGAGTCGGCTAGTACAATTTATTTTCACTATGAAGCTGGAAAAGTTAACAACGAATTAAGAAGATATCTATTTCACAAAACTTTCAACAAACTTTAAAACATAATATACCTTAGAAATATAGTTTTTGAGCAACTTTCCTGGTACTATTATCCACGTCTTTAGCTAATCGATTAATGTATTTCCCAAGATCAATTTTTGTTCTCTTGTAGTCTTAGACTGAAAAAAAGACAACAAATTAAGTTTATGTAAATTCAATAAAAATCCCGGTAAAGTCTATAACTTACCATTCATTTCTTTCAAAGTTTAATTCTAAATTAATCAGTCATTGACAAAGATGGCATCATCACTTGGAGGACTTGGAGATTTCAACCCTAAAAACCGGTGACTTGGAACCCTTGGAACATTGAAAACATGAATTATCCAACACGTGGTTTTTTAACATTGCTCTTGGTGTTTATATATGTTAATAACTACAAAAGCAAAATATATTTTTAGTGTTCCATAAGCATTTAAAAGTAATGGATTTCATTAGTTCATGTAACTCCAAGGTTTATAAATTACACAAGTTACCCCATAAGAATAAATAATATGACGTCATACGAAGAATTTTGAATCAGTCTGAAGATATGTACGAATTTCTTCTGGATACGTCACGTAGCGCATGAGGCCACCTGTGTATTTTATAAACCTTGATGTAACTCACCTTTGACAAAAAAACTAAAGAATATAAATTCGTTTAATTTTCATTTATAGCACTTGACAACGAATAAGAGGGAAAGTTTTGTTTCGTTGTTTCTTATTCCCTATTACTTTCAGGACTTCAGGTAGAAAGATTGAAGTTTCTTTTTTTATTCTCTTAAATTATGTTTTACTAGCACAACTATAACGGTTGTGGTTTTTTTTTAGCGATAAACATCTGTTCAGGTTTTAACTCGTCCGTAAAGTCGATGCAGTCCTTGCAGTCACGAATATATCCATAATAAAGCACGTGGTCGAAACTTCAATTTTACATTTTCCCATTAATTCTATACATACTTCAAAAGAACTTTGATTGTTTACGTCGTAGAATATTTTCGGTGTTTTTAGTTCAAAAATTGATTACAGCCATTACAGCCAAACCGTATGAGATTAATGAATGAAATTTTCAGGATTCATTGTCAAATATCAGTATTTTAATAAAACGTGCTGAAATAATAATGATGAAATTATAACCATATTTTTTTTACTTTTGATACAACAATTGAAAATTTAAATTTGTCCCCTTTCATCAAATAATTTTTTTTTGTAAAAATCGACTCAAGTTTGTGCCGCCACCCATTCATCTACCTATCAACTTTGAACCATTCCCCTAGACTAATTTTAGTTGCGACATCTATGCTTCTATCTGAGAACTCAACAGCAAATATTTTTACCAAAATAAACTAATATTTCATTGCCAAAACCGCCAAAACTAGAACTTGTAGCTTTCGATAAAATATGTGAATATAAAATATGTTATATTTTATAATATAATATATTATAATAATTATAGTCCTTCCGATGAAATGAAATAACGCCACCACTAGGGTGTCCCGAGCTATAAGGGCAAAAATTTTTTTTCCAATTTCAATGCGGATTCGGCGACAAATAACAACAAAGGAAAATCATTAAATTTTAAGTAAATTGTTGCGTCGCAACAACAACATTTACAGCTTTAAACCGGAATTGGTATGGTTGAAATTTTTGCGGAAAATTTAGCAGAGACGTAATAGAAACGTGAGTAATGTAAATGAAATACAAATTTTGCCATATAGACCAATGTAGATAATTTTTGAAACAAAATAAATTTAAAGTAGAATGGAAAAGGAAGAGAAGGTAATAAAATTGAAAGGAAAAATAATTTACTGGCGATCTGATGTTGGAAACGGGGAGAGGTGAGTTTTTAAGAGTAAAAAAGGTTTATTGCGATTTCTAGTAAACCTACAAGACCTATAGAAAAGAGCTAAACGAGCGAAATTTTAGGTAATAAAATGATCTACAATAATTGTATTAGGTACACTTTCTTCCCAAAACGTCAAAATTTATGTGAAAAATTCAAATATGAAAGAAAAATTTGCACAGTAGGTACAAGTGGACGTATATTATCGATTGGCATCGCAAAAAAAGTTTTTAAAATTTGACGATTTTCATGAAAAATCAACGATGAACCCACGGTTTTTTTTGGCCAAAAATCTTTTTGTTTCGAAATCGAAGTTGATTGTTATATTATCGTTTGATGCATTGTTACGAACCCAAAACAGTCTTTGGTTCCAAAATCATCCCTTACATAACGATGTTACATACGATTGAAGTTTGGATGGTTTTCTATAATTTCTTCTGCCACTTTTATGGTCGATTTTATCCCTTAAATGTGGTTTATATTTGGAAAGATTTGCTCAGAATGTACAGTAGGATGTATAGTACTACTTTCGATTGACATCCTTAAAATTTGACGATTTTCGTGAAAAGTCAACGATGGTTAACCCACGGTTTTTTTTGACGAAAATTTTTTTTGTTTCGAATTCAAAGTAAATTGTTATATTATCGTTTGATCCATTGTTACAAACGTCGTTGAATAAAGGATGATTTTCGATCAAAGTACAGTTTCAGGTTCGTTACAATGTATTAAACGATAATATAATAAAAGGATTCAAGTTCGAAACGCCAACATTTTTCGTCACACAAAGCATGGGTTACCCATCGTTGAGTTTTCACAAAAATCTTGAAAATTTAAGTTTATTTTTTAATGATACCAATCTAAAATATAAGTCCATCTGTGCATATATTTCCGAAAACAAAGCTCGTTTAAGGGATGAAAACGTCCCTCTTAGTGGAAGAAATTATTGGAATTTCAACAATCGCATGTAAGAACGTTATATAAGGGCTGATTATTGAACCAAAGACTGTTTCTGGTTCGTAACAATGTATCAAACGATAATATAACAATCTATTTTGAATTCAAAACCAAAAAAAACTTGGTTAAGTTCAAATTTTGCAAATAGTTTCAATTATTAATATTTATTTTAAACGATTTCAACAACTTTACTACTTGCGTTTAAATATATTTGTCATAGTAATACGGCAGTGGAATTGTGAAGTTTTCGTATTGTAACGCATTTTAATGCAGTGACCAAAGGAGCTCGTTATTGGTTTTTCGAGTTTTGCGATTTTTTATATTTTTTCACACGAAATTTCTTAGATTTCATTAAATAAAATTAAAAATTAACAGCTTCATTATGTTTTAATATCAGTGTAGAACCATGTAACATTTTGAGTTAAGTTTATATCATGTTCCCTAGGTAGTAGATTACAAAGTCTCAAACTTACCTAAAGCATTTAATAATAATGGTGATTAGTTGAAAATACCATGGAATGCTACTGTGGTACACTGACGCATTACTGGTTGCATAACCACAACATATAATTTCATTGATTACAATTGATTATTTCAACGTCAATGCCAATAAATCGCTGTGCTGATCTATTAATTACAATTGATTGATTCTACTTCCGAAATAATTATTTATGTACCAAGGAGTATCCGTATTTATATATTTATAGTATTTATATCCGGGCATTATCAAGGTGATAATGCCCGGAGAGCGAGATAATGCAGCCCGAGGGATGTATGTCGGTCGATTGGCATTATCACTTAATAACGCCTGAGCTGCCTACAAACTTTCATTTTTCATTTAATTCGTGAGAAAAAAAAATTTTATCTCTATTCTAAATTCGCAAAATGTATTCAAATCTGTAAATAATATGAAGTTTAAGTTTCCATGGAAAATATTAAATTGAATTCATATTGATTTAATTTGAGGGCATTATTTTTCATAAAAAATGTTTTATTATTGTTCTGGACATTGTTACGAACCCGAATCTGTGCTTAGTTCGAAAATCATCCCTTAATTAACGATTTTACATGAGATTGAAGTTTAGATGGATTGACGATTTCTTCGGGCACATTGATGGTCGATTTTATCCCTTAAACGTGGTTTGTTTTGGTATAAATTTGCACAGCATGTACAGATGGACGTATACTTTCGATTGGCATCCTAAAAAACAAGTTTTTATATTTGACGATTTTCGTGAAAAATCAACGATGGTTAACCCACGGTTTTTTTTGGCCAAAAAATCTTTTTGTTTCGAAATCGAAAAAGGTTGTTATATTATTGTTCTGGACATTGTTACGAACCTGAAACTGCATTTGGTTCGAAAATCATCCCTTATATAACGATGGTACATTAAATTGTTGAAGAAACCACGTTCGTCTCTCCCTCTTAAAATTTTTTTGAAATTTGACGATTTATGAGAAAAATCAACGATGGTTAACCAACGGTTTGGAACAATGTATTAAATGATAATACAATAATCAACCTCGATTTCGGAACAAAAGCATTTTTCGCCAAAAAAAAACCGTGGATTAACCATCGTTGATTTTTCACGTAAATCGTCAAATTTCATTTTTTTTTTTTTAGGATGCCAATCGAAAGTATAAGTCCACCCGTATTTGATGTGCAAATTTTTCCGAAAACAAAGCCCGTTTATAGGACGAAAACGACCATCAAAGGGCCAGAAGAAATCATTAGAAGATCTAAATTTCAATCAGATTTACTTTGATTTTGCTATAGTTAGGTACGTTTGATGTTTTGTAATATTGAGCTTCTTTTTTCATTGAATCGTCGTTGACTAAATTTAGCTCTCCACCAGAAAGGCCTACAAATATAACCATGGTTTTGTCGCTATTATGCCTATTTTGGTGTTTAAAAGTCCTGTTTATCACGTGTTGTCAAGACTTGTGAATATCAGAAGAATATCTCTATCCATAAGTCTTGACAACATGGGATAAACAGGACTCACAGGACCATAACAATACATCAACTTTTAAACTCCAAAATAGGCATAATAGCAACTAAACTATTGTTATATAGTTGTAGGTAACTTATTTATACTGTGCACTCCCAATGGATTATATTTGCAAATGATTGGATTGGATTCTTCTCTGCATTTCTTTTTAAATATTTACAATCTTTGGCTATTATTATTTCCTGAAACGTAGGCAAATATCTACAAAATGACAGAAAGTATATTAGCTTCATGTATACATTGCATCCATACCCACAATTTCACAACAGATATTATCTGTTTCATATTGATTTGGTTTGATTCCTATTTTATAAAGTTTAAATGCAAGACTGACCATCAATTCAAATAATTATAACACATTTTTGGACAGTTGCGGATTTAGGTTCGATGCCGCCCTAGGCCTCATTAGATATGCCGCCCTTGTCGTTCCATAGCAAAGTGATTATCAAGACAAAACATTTTTCAACTTTTTTCCAACAATCACTTGTGATTTATACTTCTTCTTTCTGGTCTTGGATCGCGGAAAACTTCAATTATATAATCGTAATCGATTTTTCGTACTAATTCAGTTTCAATAGATAATATTGCCAGGACATTAAGTAAATCTTGGCCCACACTTGCATGTTAATAACTTTCCCATTTTTTTTCAGGGTGCAATAAGATCATTCTTCTGAACAATTTGGTGTTGCGGTTCAAAAATAGCACAGAGCATTGTCATCTTTAGGGCAACACATCTCGAAAATTCCGAATACTTTCGGATATCTTTAGTATTGAATTTTTAAGAAGATAATGTAAGAGACCTACTTCATTATACGAATACTTTCATAACGAAGATTTCTCGTTAATCGTAAGCATACTAGATTGTTTTAGATAAGTACGACGTATTTCGACTACCAAAGTTCGTATAAGACTTTAAATGTTTTGACAAAAAAGAATCGAATTTAGCTCAAAGTTCTACGGTTTGTAAAAAATACCATCATGAGGATCTCTAATTTGTTCTTAATGTCCCCGGAATACCAGATTTAACAATTGAAAAATGTGATGTGATTAATTGGAAAGTAAATTCTTTAAAAAAATATTTAATGTACTTTACTAAAGATAATCTATACATTCATAGTGAAATCAAATTTTTGAATTTAAACTGTCCGTGAATTCTTCGCCTTTAAAATTTTGCCGCCCTGAAAATCGTGCCGCCCTAGGCGTTAATCCGTCACTGTTTTTGGATATAGGAAATTCAAACATCATTTGACAACTTTCAAAATTGAGCTCAATTGAGCTGTCAAACTTCACCGACCAATCAAATTGAATCGATGCATAATGAACCTAGCTACATGATGAAATTGACAGATTACTAGATTTGACAGCTAAAAGAACTGAAAGGGACTTTTGAGTCCAATTTCTTTTTTGAAAACTAATTGTTGTAAAAAACTAATTTTAAAAATTTATATCTTAAATTACTTTTTAATAAAACTACAATTTACTCTGTACTTTTTAAAAACATGAATCATCAGTAAGAAACAAGGTTAACTTGACCACGTTTACTGCTTCATAGGCCATTAAATAAGTAAAAATTAATCTTTATCAGTGAATTTAAGCTGTTTTTTTTTTCAAAAAAACCAAACAATGGTTGTTTCATGTTCTGCCAAATGTGGAAAAAAAGCGGTTCTCAAAGTATAATTTTCCCTATTTAAATTCAACCCCTAATCCATTACTAAAATGTACTTTTTTTTTTACTGGCAGCGACCAAAAACAGGCGATGCCCTATGCAAAGAATGTTTCTTTTGGGCTTTTGAAACCGAAATTCATGAAACAATCACAACAGGTGGTTTGTTTCGACCTGGACAAACGGTGGCAATCGGAGCCTCCGGAGGAAAAGATTCCACGGTGTTGGCCTATGTGATGAAAACATTAAACGAGCGATATAATTATGGTCTTCAATTGATATTGTTGTCGATTGATGAAGGCATTACTGGTAGTTTTAAGAACTTAAATAATTGTTGGATGAATTGTTAAACTTTTCTTTTTGAAGGGTATCGAGATGATAGTCTGGAAACTGTAAAGAAAAATCGAGACGATTATCACATGCCGTTAACAATTTTGTCGTACAAAGAACTATATGGGTGGACTATGGATGAAATTGTTGCACAAGTATATGGAATAAAAGTCCATTAAATCTTTTTTTAATCAATTAAAACTTCTTGTAGATTGGACGCAAGAATAATTGCACATTTTGTGGAGTTTTTCGACGACAAGCCTTGGAACGAGGAGCCGCTCAATTGGGCGTTGATTGCATTGCAACCGGGCACAATGCAGACGACATTGCCGAAACTGTTTTAATGAATATTCTTCGCGGAGATTTGGCCCGGCTGCAACGATGCACCTCGATCATAACCTCCGGCGAAGGTGCCATACCGCGCGTCAAACCGCTCAAATACACCTACGAAAAAGAAATAGTCCTCTATGCATATTTCCGAAAGTTAATCTACTTCTCCACCGAATGTGTTTTCGCACCAAACGCCTATCGCGGTCATGCCCGCACTCTCCTCAAAAACCTGGAAAAAGTTCGACCCTCCGTCATAATCGATATAATCCATTCCGGCGAAACAATTACCATAAGCTCCACAGCCAAAATGCCCCAAGTGGGCACCTGCACAAAATGCGGATTCGTCTCATCGCAGGACATATGCAAAGCATGTTTTTTACTCGAAGGACTCAACCGTGGCCTACCCAAACTCGGCATCGGAAAATCAAGCAAATCCAAAAAAATCCTATCCCACATTGAAACCACCCAAAAACCATGCGAAAATTCATGCACATGTTCAAAAAAAGAATCCAAACCCATACAAAAACCACCATCGAAACCAATACCTCCAATAAATTTCACCCCAAAACCCAACCAAGAACCACCGAAAATAATTTCCTCGTGGCCCACAACGTGTGACCAATGCCAAGAACCATGCAATTGTATCACGGAACAACGCAAACATATATCAATAAAAAATTTGTTAGAACAATTCAATTTAAATTGTAATAAATAAAATTAATAAAAACCATTTTATTCCGTTTTTTTTTTTAAATTTCTATATATGTACACTTCTTTTCTTTATAACTAATTTTAATTTACATATATGCAGCAGATTTTCGGTCGATGACGGCTCGACAAACCGGACAGTTATCACTTATACTATCCGAACAATCTTCACAAAGACACACATGTCCACATGGAAGTAAAATTATCTAAAAAAAATTATAAATTCGACATATACAAATATCTAAATCAATAGAAGAAAAAAAATATGTAAAAATATCATCTTTAAAGTTGGTCCCCAAATGGGAACTTGCATCGAAAATTATGTCAAATTATCGACTTGATGTAGAAACAAATTTTATGCAAATTTCGTCACCAAATTCCTCTATGATCTTGAAATATGAACAAAAATTTCCACCCACATTACTATTATTAAAGCTAGAGAAATGAAATTAACGCGAAACTTAAGATTACAAGTGGTATTTGAGCAGGCAAATGACGGAATTTAAAAACTGCTTGTGATCATTAAATCACTTGCCACTACTTTTTGATTTGATAAATATTAATACCCAGGAACGAAGTCCAATAACTTTTTAACGACTTAATCAATCGCTTTAAAATTTTCATAGATGCTTTAGCATTGAATAAGGAACATTCTTCTAAATTTTTTATTGTCTAGTAGCATTTTGACGTACCTCCATAACATCCTTATGTTTTGCGTTGACTTCATTTCTCTAACTTTAATGGTTTTTGAAAAATATTAATGAATTTAACCGTGAAATATACATCAATTCGATTTTGAACCTAATTTAAAGATAAATATTTGTTTCAAGACGTCCTCTTATTCCAAATTTAACATTTTTAAAATTTTTGTCTGTCTGTTTGTCCCGATTTAACTAAAGAACGGAACAACCGAATTTAATGAAATTTGGTGTTAAGATACAACACAATTTCCCACAGACTATAGGCTACTTATCATTCCAAAAAAATAATAAGGGAAGGTATTCCCTAGGGATGAAACAAAAATTTTTTACTTTAGACAGGCGAGTTATATATCATTGGAAAGGTAATTAAAACTTAGAAAATAATCTGTAAAAATATTTTTAGTTGACCTGATAAAAAGCACAATAAATTCAATTTAAAGCTTAAAAAATTGCCTCTTTGAAATATAAATGCTTATATATATTAGGATGATTTTTTTTTGACTTTTTTTGCTCCCATCGTGAAATTTTGTTGGAAATACCAAAAAAAAAAAAATCTTTGAAAGTTTGAGCCCTTAATATTAATTTTAAGTCCTCGACCAAGACGTGTAAAGATTTCCCATTGAAAATACACGGAAACTCTGATTTTTTATTTTTAAATTTCTATATCTCAGCGACATTTCATGGGATCGCTTTTACCGAAGATGATTTTTTCTCAGAATTAAACGCTCTACAAAAGTGCCCATTGCGACAAAGTCGTAACTCACACCGGTGAGGTAGTACGGGCCACTGAACCTGATTTTTCCATAAAATTCGCGTTTTTTTTTTTTTGCATTTATCTCGTAAATAACAAGAGCAATGGAAAAATTATAAATGAAAAACTTGTAGAGAATTTGATTTGCTACAAAAAAGTTCCTGTAGAGCAAATCGCTAAGATCAATATTAAACGAGATATTAAGCCTTGAATTTTATGGAAAAATCAGGTTCAGTGGCCCGTACTACCTCACCGGTGTGAGTTACGACTTTGTCGCAATGGGCACTTTTGTAGAGCGTTTAATTCTGAGAAAAAAACCATGTTCGGTAAAAGCGATCCCTTGAAATGCCGCTGAGATATAGAAATTTAAAAATAAAAAAACAGAGTTTCCGTGTATTTTCGATAGGAAATCTTTACACGTCTTGGTCGAGGACTTAAAATTAATATTAAGGGCTCAAACTTTCAGAGAATTTTTTTTTTTGGTATTTCCTACAAAATTGCACGATGAGACCAAAAAAAAAAGTAAAAAAAAAAACAGCCTAATATGTATATATAGGTCTATAACTCGAAATATTTCGAATATCGACAAATCCTTTTAACACGTTATTCTTGAATGTTATAAGAAGACATTTATGGAAAAAAAATCGATTTTTTTTTCTGACGGTGACCCACCCTTAACTCTAATAAACACACGGGAATGCCTATACAATAATGCCTATAAAATATAATCCACACCTACGTTACACAGACGAAGTCGCGGGGATCAGCTAGTATTATATAAACATAGAGTAAAGGTAACAAGCACGATTATTGGGGAAAAATATTTAAAAATTTGTAGATTTTAAGATTCAGCTCATTTCGAGCTTTAAATATTTGTATAAGGCAAAGGAAAGTTTCAAAGGTGAGAAAACCGGAAAAAATTGTAAAGAAAATAGTAAAACCAATGAAAAAATTTCCCCACATAAACTATTAATACCTGTCGAATAGGCCAAATAGGCACTGATATCAACAAATATTTGACAACTAACAAATATGCCATTTTTTGGCAAAAGTACTGTCATTTACTTAAATTTAACATATTTAACTAAATATTTATTGTAATCTGTAAGAAAAAATAGTGATACCAGAACAGTTTGGATTTAAACCCAAGCATTCCACAACAATGAAATTCTACAGAATATGTAACCATATAATTGACGCCTTGATTCTAATAAACACACGGGAATGCCTATACAATAATGCCTATAAAATATAATCCACAGCTACGTTACGCAGACGAAGTCACGGAGATCAACTAATTTTAACATAATTTTCGATGTAGGTTCCCATTTGGGAACCAACTCACCATACAGATCCAACTAAACCCTTTTCATTTAACGAACAAATCATACCTCTCGAGGATTTTCTTTGCAAACGACACACAATTGAATTTCCGGTATTCCAGGCTCGCGCACACGTCTTCGTCGATCTTTTCGCGTCGCCTCCAATTCTTTTTTGATCGTTTCCTCCTGCATCTTGCGTACACGTTCGTTCCAATATCGTCGTACCAACAATCCCCCGATCAATATTCCCAACGAGCCAAACAAAATGCACAGCCACCGAAAACTACGTTTACGTTCGTCCAACTTTCGAACCAGTGACGTAATTGGCATCGTTGTCAAATAAAACGGGGAACCATCGGCGGCCGGTTGTAGCCTAATAGTATGTCCCGACAATGAACTAGTCAATTCCCCGATTCCTGTTAGTAACGTTCCCGCTCGTAGCATTTCTTCTGTGTTTTGTAAGCCACGTTGCCGCACCCCCGAAAAGAATCCCCATATTTGATCCATCACGGTTGGAACACTCGGTTCAAATGTATCGGCTATAACATCCAAATCTAAAACGGATAACATTGAATAAAAAGTATTGGAATTTCTCCCCGTGAAACCGTCACCTATCATATCAGCGGCCAGTGGGTCTAGGACTTCAATTTGAATCCCTTTGTTTTCGAGGACAAACGGCATTGCATTGTACACCTCCTGTAATGTGCGTTCATTTTCGGACCAAAAGCCAGCCGTACTTCTCTGTATAACATGTTCTTTGATGCTCAATTTCTGTATAACGCCCACGACACTTTTATTATTCAAACTATGAATTGGAGTCCCCAACGGTTGCACCGTACCCCGCACGGCTACATATGGCAACTTCTTCTCCGGATTGTTAGCGATCAATTGATGCAGGGCATCGTCTATCTCGAGAAATGGAGCACCCTACCGATTGGAAAATAATTACATAATTCCAAACAATTTCTCCATGTATACACATCTGTTACCCACCTGTATCAATTGTATTGCATTTTTATTTTTGTAATAATTTTTTACACATAATCCTAACAGTAATGTGTCAATTCCGAACGCAATAATTTCACCCACGTAATCCATTATTTGTGCTAAAATTATAAATTATCTATTTATTTCTCGTCCATTTCGAATTGGTATTAATGGTATTAATTTTTTCTGATTTGACTGCTTTTCTAATTAGTATGACAGCATGCGGTCCACTAATGTTTTCAATTCACAAACTTTCCAATTTTTTTTTGCATCCTTTTCTTGCATTAACAATTTAAACTCACTGCATTTCTATTATATAACAAGTATGCTACTTGTTTTTATTGACATTTGGCTGGTGAACATAAAAAATTCCAAACAATTGTGAACCGGAATATATCAATGAAATCACTATCCGGAACGATTCTACCACAATTCGTATAATATCGTACAAGTTCGTATTCGTTCGTTTCTAAATACAGAATCATCTGTCAATTTTTTTCCTAATTAAAGGCAATTTTTAGAAATTTATTTTACCAGTAAAAAAAATGTAATTTTTTCGTTTAATCACATTTCGTTCCTATCAGAAACAATTCTTTTATGGTTCATACAATTGAAGCGAATCAAAACCATGTCGCCGCCCGTAAATCGAAGCAAAACTCGTCCAAATGCCGATGTTTGTGCTGATTGTGGAGCTGCAGGTGAATCATTCCCTCGTTAATCACTGAATTCTAATTAAATATTCATCAAATTAATCTTCAATGCTTGTAGATCCAAATTGGGTGTCGGTGAACCGAGCGATTTTAATATGCACCGAGTGTTGCTTAATTCATCGCAGCCTAGGGCGTCACATTTCCCAGATAAAATCACTGGACAAATCACCGTGGGCTCCCGCCCAATTAGCCGTAACAAATCCCGAAAAAAATCCCTTAAGTGAATTCCCTAATCGAAAACAAATGATTACAGATGGTCATGGCGTTAAATAACAGCGGTGTCAACAATATATGGGAGCACAGTTTACTCGACCCAAACTTAAGACCGTCGCAAAAGAAAACCCCCACAAAAGACCAACTACAGTAAGTGATCCACAAAGTGGTCAATCCCTTGGATACATATTTTTGCTTTTAGTTCAGCAAAAATCGAGTTTATACGTTTAAAACACTCCCGACTGCTGTGGGCGATACGAGGACCAAAATCGGAAGGTCTAAACGATGTACCAAGTGAATTAGGACAACAACTTCATGCCAGTGCACGTTCATCAAATCTACACACCAGTGCTCGACTGTTGGTGCAAGGAGCCGACGCAAATTATTTCCATGATGTAAACCAAAAAATACAACATGAAATTGTCACTCTAATGTATTTATATTGTAGGAGAAAGGATCGACGCCCCTGCACGTGGCGGCCAAATCCAATCAAATATCACAAGCAGAACTTTTGCTAGTATACGGTGCTGATCCTGGCATACCCGATGCCAATGGACGCACGGCAATCGAAGCGGCCCGGCAAGCCGGAAATATCGATTTAGCCGATCGCCTACTTGAAGCCACTTATGAATTAACCGATCGGCTGTCATACTTTTTGTGCTCACAACGACCAGACCACAAAGCCGGTCAACATTTGCTCGTACCTGATGTGAAGGAAATCGATGCGACTGTAATAGGACGTTCAAAACTTAATTTGGTAGTTGAAGCCATACATAATTGATAAGGTCTTCGGTTTTATATATTTTTGGTGATGTTTTAGTTATCGAATCGACTTTTTGAGGATTTTGCTATTGATGTTTTCGATGAGGTAGATAGACGTGAAATTGAAGCTAGTAAGTATCAGATGGATTTATTTCAATGTATGAAAAATGTTTTGTTATCATTTCGAAAGAAGTTTTGCTGCTTTAATTAATGTTTGGGAAGAATAGTAAAACCATTAATTGCGAAGAAAACTCGTCGAAATGAAAACAAAACGATTTTCAAAAAATTTTGAGAATATCCTTAAAATACGTTACATTTTTTTGGAAACGAAATGATTTTTCGTCATCATTATATCATTCATTTAATGTGGCATGTTTGTTTCAATCGTAGCTTCATAACATGGATTGGTAAGTATGGCCAAACATTCATCATATTTTTGTAGAAATCTTTAATATCTAAAATAGTTTTTTTTTTTTTACATAATTTGGTCAATGTTTTCCAGGGTATAGATTTGCCATCATTGGTTAGTTTATAAGGCAAGAATCGACTAAGTTTACAGGTGAAAGCAGTGGCGTAGCTAGGTAACCAAGGGCTTTGGAGCAAATTAAAAAATTGGACCCCACTGTTATGTAAACTGATTAGGTTTTATCCAAATAAAAATATGAAATATACAAACACTTTAAAAATGCTAAGCTATTTAAGCTCTTTTTTGGTGCACTGCAGGGCAGGTGATAAAAATATTAAACAGTAACAACATAAATTACAATTAATACTTGGTGTAGGTTTGGCTAATTGAAATTGAGAAGATTCAAGAGTTTATTATATAAAGGTCGGGCCTACCAACTGACTAATATCAATTATATTTATATTTTTTTCCTAGCTTTAGTTTTCGCAAAAGTCTCAATGACTTGGTTTAAATCCAGGCTTGATGCGGTTTAATTTTCAATTGCTATTAGCGATAAATATCGGAGTCGAGTTTGGCCCATATTATTTCTTAAATAATTTTTTATTATTTTTAATTTGCTAAATTGATCTTTCTGCTGCTGCAGAAGTGACAGGAATTGTAAAGAATAATAATATTGCTGTAAATAGTTCCGTTAGGTCGCATTCTAGCACTGCATATTTGCTCATTATTTCCGTACATAATTGATGAACTTCCAACTGAATTTCCAAAAGTTCAGTTCGATCGAGATTTCTGGTAAGGATTCGAGGGTCCCGGGGCACTGCCCCGCCTAGCCTCTAGGTAGCTACGCCACTGGTTGAAAGTTTTCTTCTAGTAAAGAGTATGTTTCTATCGGTTTTTTTACTCTTAGTAGTAATTGAAATATTGAGGTTTTTAAAGGAGATCCATGGTTTAAATCCTGGTTTCATCTTAGGATATCTTTTTTTTTTTAATTTTTAGTTAAATCATCGTTCATTGATCATAGCACGAAGAATAGATACAAGAAGTCTGAATGGTTTAAACTTTTTCACAATAAGTATGTACATTAGTGTGGGTCCAAAAAATCGATTTATTTTTTTTTTACAAGTGACCCGGAAAAATGGGTTGCTAGACACCATAAAAAATTCTCACCAAGTATGAGCTCTTAATTTTAATGGGAAGATCCTCCGCATCGCAGTTTTGTATTTTTTTCTCAGTCCAATAGAAAAAAAATCATACCTCATCATTTATCGATTGTACAGAAAATGTTCCGAAAGAATTTTTTAGGAAATTTAATGCTCTACAAAAAAGGTATCTTATATTTTTTTCCGTAAGCCTCACCATTTGAAAGATATTAAGGATTTAATTTTGATTATTTTAAGACAAATTTCATTTTTGGTTATGAATTTTATAACTCGACAATAAATGACTTTTATACAATGCGCAATACAAATTTTTGTTGGAAATTAATTGCTCTATAAAAATGGTTTCTGATGTTTTGGCGATTAAATTAACCGTTCAAAAGATATTCATCATCAAACTTTCATGTGTACGGGTTTTAAAAGTTTTTGATGAGATATTCGAAAAATTTCAATTGAATTTATAATTTTTGAGAAAATTTACACGAATTTTAGTTTTTATCAACTGAGAAACTTCAAAATATTTTTCAATTTTTTTTTATATGCTTAAGTATATTTGTCTCCATTTAAAAAAATAAATTGTACATTATTTATCGCTTAGTTAAATATTTATTAATAAAAAAAGTAAAGTTTTCATTATACATATATTATGATATATTTCAGTATAAAAAAAAAACTAAAAAACTTGAAAAATATTTTGAAGTTTCTCAGTTGATAAAAACTAAAATTCGTGTAAATTTTCTCAAAAATTATAAATTCAATTGAAATTTTTCGAATATCTCATCAAAAACTTTTAAAATCCGTACACATGAAAGTTTGATGATGAATATCTTTTGAACGGATAATTTAATCGCCAAAACATAAGAAACCATTTTTATAGAGCAATTAATTTCCAACAAAAATTTGTATTGCGCATTGTATAAGAGTCATTTATTGTCGAGTTATAAAATTCATAAATAAAAATGAAATTTGTCTTAAAATAATCAAAATTAAATCCTTAATATCTTTCAAATGGTGAGGCTTACGGAAAAAATATGGAATACCTTTTTTGTAGAGCATTAAATTTCCTAAAAAATTCTTTCAGAACATTTTTCTGTACAATCGATAAATGATGAGGTATGAATTTTTTTCTATTGGACTGAGAAACAAATACAAAACTGCGATGCGGAGGATCTTCCTATTAAAATTAAGAGCTCATACTTGGTGAGAATTTTTTTAAGGTGTCTAGCAACCAATTTTTCCGCGTCACTTGCAAAAAAAAAAATTGATTTTTTTGACCCACCCTAATGTACATCAATAAGAAATCGAAGTCATAGTTCGCATTTCTATCACCGGCGGCACAAATTTTCAGGATGTAACTTCTTTGGTATTAAGAAGGTATTCCGATCTTGCAATGCATAGGAAATGTATCAAAATTTGGCGCCGCCACTAGTGTGCCTAGAATATTAACTAACCGAAAGTATGTACTTTTATAGTAACTGGCAAAGTTAGTACAATTCTAGACTTGTGGTAGCGCCACATATTGACATATTTCTGATCTTTGCAGGATTGAAATATCTTCTTTTATATTACCCTAGATCAGTGGCTTCCAACCGATCAAAATGATCGATAATGTCTAATTCAAAATTTTATGGTTGTTCTCCTGAAGGAAGCTTTAAAGCTCATTAATTTGGTATCTTAAAAAGCTTTCAAATAGTAAGTCATTCATGAAAAATGAAAGATTAGTTAAATATTTTCCAAGTATATAGAAGTAAAATGCAGAAATAGCAAATATTTGAAGAAAACATTATTCTGAAAGCCGAAGAGTGCACGTTTTGCTCATGACCCACCAAAATATTGCTATGCCCCACTAGTGGGGCCTGCCCCCACGTTGGGAACGACAGTTTTAGACGTACCGATACTATTTTTATTTTTTACATAGAAAATTGCCCGTATAATGATTTAAACGAGTACTTCTAGAAAAGATACCGATACTGGACCTCAAATTGATGCCATTTTTTCAATCTTACATTCAGACTCCTTGTATCTATACTTCCTGGATCATAGTACAGATGGTGCACGATAACTACAGTAGGGAAACCAAAATATTTTCGAGCTTATTGCATGTTAGATACTATTGTTATTATCGTGCACGTATTTGATTAAATTAGTACATTTTTTCCATTGGAAAAGAAAAATTTTAATGGTTTTTCTTTGGTTTAGTTTGGCAAAGTACACCCGGAGCACTTGACTACGGTTCCGTTCCATTTCTTCCTGTACAATCCAATTTGAGTTCAACAAGAAATCAAGCCCGGCAAAAATTGGCTCGTTTAGAGGCTAGAGAGTTTAATGCCGTTGTTTTGGACGTGTTAAACGATGCTCGTCGTCGTCAATATCTTAGCAGATTCAATGGAGTGCCAGGTGAGATATTTTCAAAAATCGTGGCTTAAAGAATAAAAAATGCGTTTTTTTTGTAGGTGCAATACCGAATCTCTTGAAAAAAGAAGAGCCAAGACAATCACAGGTTTCGGACGATGAACCGTTGTATGATTCGGTGGCATCCGATGATG
The DNA here is from genome assembly GCA_958496175.1 of Sisyra terminalis. Taxonomy (NCBI): domain Eukaryota; kingdom Metazoa; phylum Arthropoda; class Insecta; order Neuroptera; family Sisyridae; genus Sisyra; species Sisyra terminalis. The sequence continues at coordinate 3,138,588 of OY292275.1, read as the reverse complement.
ATTATGCGGCTTTAACTCCGATTGTTGTAAGGGTTTTGTTTACGATAGTAAATTAGAATTGATGTGAATTTATTTTGGAAAAATTAGTTTCCAATTACGTTGTAGTTGAGGGTTTTTTAAACGTTTTTTCTAGTTGCACTGTTATTGTATACCGTTTTCTCAGTTAGCGGCCTTTCATAAAGTATGTTTGCATATAAAGGGGAGGGGGGTTTGGCTGAGTGAGATAGTCTAGGATCCCACTGCAGAAAAGTGTAGTGATCGAGTTTATGCTAAAAATCTAATTTTTACGTAAATTTATCATTAGGGGAATAAATATCTAATAGGTTGCCTATCAAAATATGACCGCTAGTATTTTTAATTCAATTATTTTTAAATGATTTTTTGCAAAACTTTAATTGATTTGTTTTTAAAATAAAATATTGTCCACTTCACGGCAATATATATAAAGACTTTGAAAAGTCAGGGTTGCCGTTGCGCACTTGACCGCACCTCTTCGCAACCAGGTGTAAACAGGTATGATTTTGGGCCCTTTTTACGTTCATAACGTGCATTTATGATTTATATATCAAATTAAAGCTATTTTTTTCCTCATTATTATGATATACGGTAGCCTAATTAAATCTGGCCGCAAATAAGGGTTGCTGGCTGCAATAAAATAAATAACTTCGCTTCAGATTGTATTCAAAAAAAGTTTTAAGAGTACCACCGGAGACAAAAAATCAATTATTAAAATGGAATGAGATATTTTTGGACGTCTGTTGGTAATTGCTATTAATCAAAAAGTTGACATTGGGTACTGTCTGTCATTCCCTCTAGCACCTCTACCTTCTGCACTATTCCACTGCTCAGGCGACATGATCAAGACGGGCAAGTCAACTCTAAGTAAACAATTGACAGCCAAGATTGCACCAGCTAATCCTGGACAAGTCGACATAGAAATCATTGATGGTTTTTATTATTTGTATCAATTTGGGTCTACTTTGCCACAAACATTTGGAAAAGTAGCAGAATCGATATTGATACTACTTTGTTCAAAAAATACTCTGGAAGCACTTGAGTGGTTGAAAACACTAGCATCCGACGCATGCGCAATGGCTTAAAAACGTCGTACAACTGCCAATCGCTGTCCTCGTCTGACTGGTGATGTTACGCGCTAGTTCTCTGTCACTCTATTTTTAATATTTACCATATTTAGCAGCCAGCAACCTTTATTTGCGGCCAGATTTAATTAGGCAATCGTATATCATAATAATGAGAAAAAAAATAGCTTTAATTTGATATATAAATCATAAATGCACGTTATGAACGTAAAAAGGGCCCAAAATCATACCTGTTTACACCTGGCTGTGAAGAGGTGCGGTCAAGTGCGCAACGGCAACCCTGACTTTTCAAAGTCTTTATATATATTGCCATGAAGTGGATGATATTTTATTTTAAAAACAAATCAATTAAATTTTTTGTCAAAATCGATAAAAAATAATTTAATTAAAAATACTAGCGGCCACACTTTGATAGGCAACCTAGGAGATTTGTATGCTCCTGATGATAAATATTCGTAAAAATTAGGTTTTTAGCATAAACTCGATCACTACACTTTTCTGCAGTGGGATTCTAGACTATATGCTGTCGCACTATTTTTTGTAGATAACGATATGTTCTACAAAATCGTACTACATTATTTTGTTCGATAACCAATAGTTTTCGCAGTGTATGCGATGTAAGAAAGTTTTTTGGTAATTTTTTCACACATTATTGGAGTTTTAGTATGGATCCCTAACTTTTTTGAAAATTTATTATAGCCTATGTTCCCCGGAAATAGTGTAACTTCCCAACATTGAAAGAATTTTTCAAATCGGTCAAGTAGTTTCGGAGCCTATTCAAAACAAACAAACAATCAAATCTTTCCTCTTTATAATAATAGATATAGAGTTTTTAAATATATAGAAATTTGGGCACTTTTAATGGAAATTTATCATATTTACGGGAGGGTCTTAGTTTTGTGATGTGAAATATTTTTAGGGGGGTCACAGAAAGTGTGACACAGCGTGACAATTGAGGGGGAGGGGGTCAGAAAAAGTTTATTTTTGCGTGACGTATTTTATGAACGGCCCCTTACCGAATATTGCCAAATTTTAAATTTCTCTTACGTATGGTTTTGTTTAGGAATTTTTAATTTAAAATCCATGTTGTAATAATAATATTTTTTTATTAGATCACCGAAAAGAAACCATTGAATGCTGAGGCCCAATCCAAAACGGATACAGTTGATTCAGTTATCAATCGACCAAAAACTCTTGCGGAACTCAAGGAGGAAATCAATACTCTCAGAGGTCTAGTGGAACGTTTGAGTCTTGAAAATTGTGATCTACGATCTAAATTAAATACTTGTGGTAAGATTTATGATTTTCGTGGCTATTTAATTTATTAAATTGGATCATTTTTAGGTGATGTTTTATTGCCAAATGTGGCTGAGTCAACGATTGAAAGCACAAATGCTAAGGTGGAAGGCACTAATTTACTGCTAGCAAATAATCAAAATGGACATAGTTTTGATATGGAACCGGTGCAAGACGTAAAGCAAATTGGACATCGAACCAGCCAACGTCCGGCCAGTATGTATGAGGCCCGCGATCGTGATTGGCAAACTGTTAAAAATCAAGTAATCAAATCGAAAACTTGCAAAATATTTTTACTGTTTTATGTTTTTTTTTTTGAACCAGGAAGCGTCACGACCTGGAATGACTCAAAGTTTATATCAATCACCGTCTGATTCCCTATCTAGTCATTCACTGTTTGAGATTATATCACGTCGTACAAATCAAGTGACCAAACGAATTCAGGAGCTGTGGATTTGTATACAGGGTGCAAGTCGCCAGGACAAAGCCATTCCATGTGCGGAGAAAATTCGCGTAGCCGTGGCTGAATTAACCGCAGTGATTCCCCAAAATCAGTATGACGATGTGGTGAAGACGGCCATTCGGCAAATGATCACCGGCACGGCCCGGTTGCAAGTCGAATGTGCAGGTCTGCAACGGGCTTGCTCGTTATCGCACCAATCGCAAACTCTGACCTACTTGCATTTGGTCAGAACATGTGCGTATGACATTGCCAAAGCGACGAAGATTCTAATCACCAAATTTCAAGATCAATGCTAAATGATTAACGAGATTGCCAAGATTTTAACATTTAAGAAATTGAGTTGATAAGCTAATTTTTGAAGACTGCATATCAGAAATTTTATCGCATTGTAAAAATGTTTTTTTTTAATAGTTATAGCTGGATAAGTATGAAAAAAGTTTAGTTTCTAATAGATTAAACACTATCGAAATCAAAATAAGATTTTTTTCGCTGACTTTAAACAGTTATACTGTGTATACAATATATAAGATATATTGCAGTCTAATTTATGTAGTATAATCTGATATAATAATTAGGGTGATTTTTTTTTGGTCCCATCGTGAAATTTTGTTGGAAATACCAAAAAAAAAATTTTCTCTGAAAGTTTGAGCCCTTAATATTAATTTTAAGTCCTCGACCAAGACGTGTAAAGATTTCCCATTGAAAATACACGGAAACTCTGATTTTTTATTTTTAAATTTCCATATCTCAGTGGCATTTCATGGGATCGCTTTTACCGAAGATGGGTTTTTCTCAGAATTAAACGCTCTACAAAAGTGCCCATTGCGACAAAGTCGTAACTCACACCGGTGAGGTAGTACGGGCCGCTGAACCTGATTTTTCCATAAAATTCGCGTTTTTTTTTGTATTTATCTCGTAAATAACAAGAGCTACGGAAAAATTTAAATGAAAAACTTGTAGAGAATTTGATTTCCTACCAAAAAGGTCTTGTAGACCAAATCGCGAAGATCAATATTAAACGAGATATTAAGTTTATATCAATATATTTTTTTTATATCAATTTATAAGTTTAAATCAATGATCGGCAAAAATTTCACAGAAAAATCAATTCAAGGCTTAATATCTCGTTTAATATTGATCTTAGCGATTTGGTCTACAAGACCTTTTTTGTAGGAAATCAAATTCTCTACAAGTTTTTTCTATTATAATTTTTCCGTTGCTCTTGTTATTTACGAGATAAATGCAAAAAAACGCGAATTTTATGGAAAAATCAGGTGCAATGGCCCGTACTACCTCACCGGTGTGAGTTACGACTTTGTCGCAATGGACACTTTTGTAGAGCGTTTAATTCTGAGAAAAAACCATCGTCGGTAAAAGCGATCCCATGAAATGCCGCTGAGATATAGAAATTTAAAAATAAAAAATCAGAGTTTCCGTGTATTTTCAATGGGAAATCTTTACACGTCTTGGTCGAGGACTTAAAATTAATATTAAGGGCTCAAACTTTCAGAGAAAATTTTTTTTTTGGTATTTCCAACAAAATTTCACGATGGGACCAAAAAAAAAAGTCAAAAAAAAAGTCAACCTAATAATAATATGTAAAAATCATACCCCAAACATAAATTTGAACAGAAGTTCGAACAAAAACTTTAGGTTTTTAAATAAACCGCCAGTTTGGTTCATTGAAAATTGTTAAAGATTGCTTTGGAAATCAATGAATGCGTTGATTAAATGAAAATTCACTGACCTCTACATTATTGAAACACAAATTTAGAGATCAGTGGAATCAAAGATACATATTTTCCTTTTGCTAGCAAAATAAAAATTTATATTTCGAGGAAAATAATTGTTTTCTGATGTTAAGCTTTTAACTGACAAAAATTGCTTTAAATACTTAGCATTGTTAAGGCAAAAAAACGGCGGTTTCAATCGATAGGTTACTTACTATGAACGCATCCATTTATTTCTCCATAGCATACTTTTTTTTAATAATTCTCAGCAATTTGGCGTATTTTTTGAATTTTCCATTTCACTTATTAAATTGTTTTTAAAACTATAATGTTTGCCAAATATGATCTTTAGTATTGAGTAAATCACTGGTAGTTTAAGGAAAATTAAGTTGTCAGTGTTTAAATCAAGGAATCCTTTCATGAAACATTCAAAATTCAAATGGGCCGCCTTAAAATTTCAAAAGTGGAAATTGATTAGATTGCTGTGGAAAGCAAATAATGAATTCACAATAAAAGTTTAAAGATCAGAGAAATTATAAAAGCATTTCTTTTGATTATCAATTAATATGTCTTTTCTGGCAAAGATAAGCATAATTTACATTGAAAAAATTGCTGAATTGCAAAATTTTTGAAGATATGAACAATTATCACTTTTGACAATGGCTATATAAACGCAACCATTGATTTCCAAGGCAATCTTTCCATGCCAATTTTATTAAGTGTAATTTGGCGGTTTATTTTAAATTTCAGTACGGCTAAGTTCCGGGAACTTTTTGATCATAGTAATATATAGTTAATAGAGGTAGTTATTTTCAGTAAATTAAATATTTCCATGAAAGCTTATTTTTCAGGGCGACCTTTGCCGGATTCAGTTAATTTTGTACAAATTTCATCCACTTGAGAATTTCAAATCTGAAATGATAGACCTCTTAATATTAATATTAAGGGCTCAAATTTTCCCGATAATTTTTTTTTGTTACCTTGAATATTTGCGATATACTCGTCGATTTTTTTGGTCCAGTTTAATGTTTATCGTACAATTTTATAGCTTTAATAGATAGAAAAATTGAAAAAAAAAATCCATAAAGACATCGCAAATTTAAATTTATTTTGGACCTTTTAAAATTTAGAAGTACGACTCAGTTTTCGACGATGGTTTAACGATACTTTATATTCTTATCCGGCTATTACTGTTCTCGGTATAGGTGAATTATTTTCTTGAAATTTCTTTGAAAAAAAGTAGTCTTACGATAGAAGATTTGCTTAAAATCGTTAAGTATTATACTTAATATACTTCTTCTGCGTCTTTAACAATGTTTAGTTTTGTCAATTTTTTTCGAGGAATTTCAAAAATATTCACCCCTGGCCTTTCTACTCTACTGATAAATTAGTAATTAATCCATATCTCATAGGTGAATAATTTTAAATCAAAAAAATCTCCGATTTTTCTTTGACTAATTAACATGATAATTAAATGTTTAAGTTTGGGAAAAAATGCTAATTTTAAACTGTTAAATGTTAAGTTAATTTTTTAAAGATTTCAGCTACGCTATGTGCTTGACATTTTGCCTTAACTAATTATTTATATTTATATATATTCTCTTCTAAATATTTAACTTTTAAGTTTGTTAAAGTCAAAGGTTTAGCCAAATTGTTAAATGTTTATAAGCTAAGTAAATATTTGATCTATTTTAAAAAAAAAAAATTAGTGAACTAATGAAACCAAAAAGTATCAAAGCTACAATCATACTGAAGATTTAAACTTTTAAAATGCTTTTTTTTTAAATTAATATTTTGTAGGTGTAAAATATTATGGTGCTGCGTAGTGATTGATTAGAGTAATTAATATTCGTTTACATCACAATATATGTATAGCGTAGATATTTCTAAGTTGGATTTATAACTTTTCGGAGTTATAATATTGGAACAAATTCCCTCGCAAAAGTGTTTAAATAAGAAAAATAATATTAAGATTGTATTTGAAATGAGAATGTGCCTTTTGAGTATGAAATTATAATTGGCAATTTGTATTAAGGCTTTTCTTTTTGTTCGTATATAAGAGAGGTGTAATTGTTAAGTATTAAAATATATTTTTTTTTTGTTAAATAATTGGTTGTACAACTTTATAAAGAAGTATTTATTAAATATGCAATATTAAATAATATTTTATATTATATACAAACGTAAAATATTTGACTGAATATAAAGTTTATATAAAATAATTTTTTTGATAAGTTCGCTTTTTTTTTCCTCGTGTTAGTATTCAGCTTTCGTTAAGATAGTTATGCATATATATATATACAGATAAAATTAAAGATTAAAGATTAAATACATTGTTGTGGCAATAATTTAATGTTAAGTAATTATTTTTTATAAAATAAAAAGTTACAATGGAATACTGTTTTGTGTTGATTGTTTTGGAAGCTCTTTTATGAACTAAGTTATGTTTTTTTGGTTCAAATGTCTAAAACTTTCCTACTGTACACGCAGGTGAAGTCGAATCAGGCAGTGGTGGGCAAAATGTTGGTAAAATTGGACGTAAACTAAGCAATAATATTATTTGATATTTAAGCGTAAAAGTATTTTTTTTACGAGCACTTCCATATACAACAGGCGAGATTACCGCCGAAAAACATATAAAGCAAATTTTTGCACTCGTAAGACACTTCAAAGCCGAAACCTTCGCCGACAACCACGTGCCAACTGGGACCCAACTTTTTGTCCATCGTTTCTTTAATCATTCGAGCGGCTAACTGGAAAGAAAATTGTACAAAATTTCAATAATAAATCCAACTTTATCAAACTAATTTCATCATAAACAATACTTCATTGTTGGCCGGATGTTTTTCACAAGCGGTCACGCAAAGTTCGATTGTCTCACTTCGTATTTCATCGCTCATATCACAAAACTGAAATGTAAATATATTCGTTAGCATAGGGTAAGTGTTGGGAAAAAATCAATAACCTCCCATATAATACAAAAGGACTTATCTTACCCGAACTAAAGGATACATATGGACGATTTTTCGCTCTTCCAAAGCTAATTTTTGTGGTTCTGCTTCAGCCATATTTTTTTTTATTTTTCATATAAATTCTATGTAAATATATTTTTTTGCTAAGAAAATATCGAGACGAGCCAAAGCTCAAAGGCTACATGGTGAAAAGCTCAGCTTTCTTTCGTTACTATAGCTTCATGTTTACTTCTATAGTTGAAGCGTAACTTAACGAAGCGGGAAATTCAAGTTACGTTGAAATCGATTCACAATTTTTCAAACTAAATGAACTATAAGTAGAATATAGTAGAAAAATATCTTACATTTCAATGACGTAATTGTTCATAAATCATTTAGATGTAATTATATTTATATTAGCACCGCTGAGCAAAACATTAAATATAATTACACTTAATTCGTACTCATTAGTAAATAATTTGATTTTAAGAAAAAAGCTAAACTTTGAATTCTATTCGTATGGATGTGTGTCAAATAAACCAATTATTTGTACCATTATTTCCTTTCTCTTTATCCAATTTTTTCTATTAAATATTAGTCATCTTTTTTCCAAGTTCTGCTATACTCTTTAGTAATTTAATTGGAAGAACCTTTTGCATTTTTCTCTTAAAAGAAAAATACAAAAAAAAAAAATTACTCTTTGTTCCAAGTCAATGATGATTTTTATTTTTCTTTTAAATGATTTGGAAATTTGGCACTTGTGCTTCCAAATTAAATTTAATTTCAGAAATAATCCTAAATAAAAATAATTACCTTTACGACCTTCACTATCTTCTCGTCAATGCGTCAGTGATTCCATGTTTATTGTATTGATTTGTACCATAATATCATAATGTTGATATAGGCAAACATACGTACATTGGCGCACCACTGGTTGCATACGCAGCCTGCTTGTCGTAGTGCGCCCAAAAAAGGATACATATCCTGCTCCTATGCAACAATGCTCGTATATTTCCTCGATCACTAATCACTCGAATCACTAACTTGACCTTTGATCCAAAAAATTTCGTCCGGTTGAAAAAAATTAAGCGATTTTTTGACAATTCTTATAAATAATTCAAGACCATGTTTAGATCTTACTTTTAAAACTCAAATACTATTTAAGCATTTAGACTGGGCCAAAAAAATCGACTTTTTTTTTTGTTTGAAAAGTATATAGAAAATATTGTTCAAGGGGATTTGCCAATACAATTTTATGTAATTATCCCATAGAAAGAATTTGGGAGAAATAAATCTTCCAGGGGAATTACATTATGCCAATCTTAAAGTTAGCAGTTCCTTTGTATTAGACTGGGCCAAGAAAGTTGACAAAATTTTTTTAAAGAATATCGAAAATATTCAAGGTGACAAAAATAAATATCGGGAAAGTTTGAGCCCTTAATATAAAGAGGTTTTTTTAATTTCGATTTTTTATTTGTGCTTTCATTTTTGGTAAGTTCAAGGTAAGAAAATACATTTGCACATATATTTATAGAAAATTAAATTTCCTACAAAAAAGGTCTCTTTGAAAATTTTTGCCAGACACACCAATTCCGAATAATCAAGCTTCAGACATTGATATAATTTTTAGATTTGTCTTCTTTATTTTGGAATTTTGTAACTAACGAATTAATAAGCATATAGAAATGAACCATATAGATTCTTAAAGGGAATTTAATGTTCTACAAAAAAGGTCTTTTGATATTTTTACATAAAATCACTTTTTCAAAAGTTATTCACAATTAAAGTTGAAGAAAAAAAAAAAAATATTTTACTCGTTTATTTTGAAAGTGGCGTAAGTCCTTCTTGTAACTAGAACAAAGTATGTTAATTATTTAACTACTAAGTTTTGACAAGTTACTGATTTCATTTTAGTTGTCAACAAAAACACCAATTATTCCCTCCCCCTTATTATCTTATATTCCAATGGTTAAAAATGATAACATTGTTCTTGTAATGGACTTAACTCGCTTTCAAAATAAACGGTTCATATTCTTCTATCAACGCTACACCTCCCGTGTTCAGCAACATCATTTACAACGACTAATTTGTCGAAAAATATTTTACATTCCCAAAAACTATCATTGTTGGACCAGTTTTGTACTTTTTCATTGTTGCGGAAAAGCGAAACGAATAGAGGGGCAAGGGGGTAATATTATTGAAAGATGTGAATGAATAGGTTAGGATTTATTATGAAATTTAAATATTTCGAGCGATAAGATTGATAAAATTATGATTTTCGATCATGTAAAATATCAATTTGTCCCACTGAATGAAAACAAATTGAATAACTTTTGAAAAAGTGATTTTATGTAAAAACATCAAAAGACCTTTTTTGTAGAGCATTAAATTCCCTTCAAGAATCTACCTTGTTCATTTCTTTATACTTATTTGTTCGTTAGTTACAAAATTCCAAAATAAAGAAGATAAATCTAAAAATTATATCAATGCCTGAAGCTTGATTATTCGGAAACGCCATGTCTGGCAAAAATTTTCAAAGAGACCTTTTTTGTAGGGAATTTAATTTTCTATAAATATATGTGCAGATGAATTTTTTTATCTTGATAGTTTAACAACATTGACGCAAAAATGAAAGCACAAATAAAAAATCTAAATTAAAGATGATAGACCTCTTAATACTAATATTAATAATTTTTTTTGTTAATGTTTTATTCATCGAATTAAACTTACTATTCTACAATAAAAAAGACACATTTGCTATGTTAAATCGAAATTTACATGTGGTTTTTGAGAAAAATAAAAGTTCAAAAACTTACTTTTGCGTTGCGGTGTATTGCTGTATTAATAACGATCTGAAAATAATTAAAATTAAATTATTAAATTTTTGACTTTAAAATTTAAACAAATCTACACACAGGGGAAAAAATATCATTTCATATTAGTCCAAATGGATCAAATGAATCTAAATCATTTGTATATTCACAAAGACAATTATAATTTAATCAAAGGAATTCAACCATTTGATGTCCTAGAAGTCAAAGAAAATATTCGATATATCCGCGGATTGAAAATAAAAATCATTCTATTGATTTATGATTTATTAATAAATCATTTACAAACCGATTAAACTTAAATTTGCATCCTATTTAAATTTAACGCGCCGCCTACCTTTATATAAACAATTGAGACAAAACATCGCTGTGATTGGTCGAAATTTTAAATTTTAACTATCACCATCTACCGACCATACGTCAAAGCTGTCACTTTTGACAGTTGACACTAGGTAAAACAACATTTGACATTTTTCAAATATACGCAATCATTAGGAAGTGCATATGATGACTGATATAATGTATCAATCGAGGAAAATCGAAAAATGCTTGATTTGTTCGGAAAAATATAAATTAATGACTTCATTGCAACGATGTTTCAGGGAATTTGAGGAGCTAACAGTGGCCCAAGTTCTCCAAAACTTGCATTTCCTAACAGTAACTATCAGAGCTTTTTGTAGCTTAATTTGTTATTTTATTATGCTTTTAAAGATTTCAGATACTTGGGATACTAACGATAAGATATGTTTTATTTGCTTGGCGAAAATCCACTCCTGTTTTGAGTTCAAAATGTTGTGTAAACAAATCGAATATTTATCAAAACTTCCAAACGATGAATCGAATTACTTACCACCGAATTATATCAAAGAAGAGAATACTGGCCAAGGAAGTTCAATTAAAAATTATGCTTTTGAGGAACCAAATTTGAACGAAATCGGGCACTGTTATGAATTCTACGTCAATGATATTTTACCCACTACAAATGGAGATATACAAGAGTCCACTTTAACAAGTAATTCTACGTTTAAAATAGAAATTGAGGAAACATTTCAGGCCAAAGAAGGTAAAGTTATAGTTCACTCCAAAATCATAAGCAATTAAAAAATATTTTCCAGAGAACCATCAAGAAAATTCTTCGGTTCATCCCGATATGAGACCAGTTTATTGTGATGTTTGTGGTAAATAATTTGAAATTCCATAAATTCTACAATTGATTCATAACTGAATATCCTTTTAAGGTAAATCATTTAGTAACTTGAGCAATTATAAGAAACATAAATTGGTACACAGTGGAAAAAAACCGTATGGTTGTGATCTTTGTAGTAAGTACACATATGCCATGTTAACTTCAAATGAAAATAAGAAATTAATTTAAATTAAATGATTTTAGGTGCCTCATTTAACAATTCCAGTAATTTGTCTCGACATAAATTAATTCATACCGGTGAAAAACGATACACTTGCAATGTTTGCAGTAAGTTTCAATATAATCTAAAATCAATAATCAATCATTAATTTTTCTTTTTAGATAAATCATTTGCCCATTATACAACTCTTGAAAACCATAAAACTGTACATAGTGAACTAAAACCATATGCGTGCGATGTTTGTGGTAATAATCTATAAGTTTTGCACTAAATTCCTTTGATAACTCTTTGATTTTTAGATAAATCTTTCAAACGTTTGGCTCATTTGGATAATCATAAACTAAATCATTCCAATCTAAAGCCGCATGTGTGCAATGTTTGCAGTAAGCATCAAAGTTCAAGGAGCAAAATAAAATTTTATCTTTATGATTTTTTTAGATTCATCATTTAAGAGCATCACCAATTTGAATCGACATAAATTTATTCATACTGGTAAAAAACCATACGTTTGTGATGTTTGTGGTACGATTGATCAAATATTTAAATTTAAAAAAAAAGAAATAATTATAATTGTAAACTTTAGGAAAGTCATTTCAATACGCAGATGGATTGGCCCGGCATAAATTGATTCATACGAAAAAAACTGCATATGTTTGTGATGTTTGTAGTAAGAATTAAACTATTCTTTTTTTCTGTTAAAGAAACCAATTATAAACATTTTTTTTTTTTAAGATAAATCATTTAAATTTCTTCACTGCTTAAATCAACATAGATTAAGCCATTCGGACGAGAAACATTACGGTTGCGATATTTGTGGTAAGATTTATGTGATGTAAAAGATTAGCAATAAATTTATTGTATTTTAGGGAAATCTTTTAAGTTTCCTGGCTTCTTAGAGAAGCATAAGTTGGTGCATTCGGATGAAATCTTACCTGTTTGATATTTTAAGTAAGTGATAAGAATTTTCGGCTCATGTGTGCTTTAGCACACCTACAATCTGGCAATGTTGCATTTTCGACTTTCTTTTTAATTTAATTCGCGATTAAATCGGTCCATAATGAAAATTTGGCCACCAAAGGAGAATTATACCATATTAGAATTAAATCAGCAAAAAAATCGTGAATTTAATTAAAAACAAAGTCGAAAAAGCAACGTTGCCAGATTGTGGGTGTGCTAAAGTACATTTGAGCCGAATTTTCTTATTGAAATACTATTTTTTTTATGATTTTAGATAAATCATTCAAGAACGATAAATCGAATAAATCATTAACTCAAATTAAGAATTCGAAGAATATGTGATGAAAAAAGATAAATTTTCTACTGAAAAAATATTATTTTTAAATAAAAATTTTAAAAATGTTATTCTATGCCTCTCCAGCCTCCACATTGTAGCCTTAGGGCTTATAGTATAATCCTTTTCCTTTTGATTTTAGAACGAAAAGTTTATGTATTTACAATATGAAATTTTTAGGTCTATTCAAAACAAATTGGAAAAATTTTGAAGGAAATAAAATATATAAATCAGAAGGCATTCCTTTTTTGGTAATTCGGCCTTGGAAAACCAAGAAAAAAATCCAAGTTTTCCCCATTTAATTTGTACATATAATTCTAGCTTATACTTTTAGTAACTTAAAGTTAACTTTCCTGAGTGAAATTTTTTGGTATTCATGGTACTGGTTAGTAAATTGAATAACTGAAATAATAATTTAACAATTCTAAGGGTTTATAGTGATTTTTTCCAATAAAATTACAAGTTTCCATTTCAAAAAGTTTTAAATTAAGGAAATACTCACTGACCAGTAAATACAGGAAATATTAAGTTTCTGTTGGGAATTTATTTTCTCCATTTTAAACACATAAAATGGGATACTTTATCTCTATTGTTTCCAGTACCGGAAAAAGATCTGGAAGAATCAACCCGATGCGCCATCAGACGACTAATTCAAGTACTTTAGAGCGCGATTCTGTCAAATTTTGTAAAACTTTTATTTTAAAAAACCCAAGTATAATGTCCAACCGGTCCCATCGAAGTTGTTGTGTCGTAAACTGCAAAAACACCAGCAGAAAAAGCACATGCACTTTTTACAAATTTCCCGCTGCAAAATGGAAAATCAGTCAAAGAATCAAATGGATTGCTGCGATAAGAAGACTAAAGTAAGCCACTAAAATAACCATTCTTCTGATTTAAGTAAAATTAAACAATTTTATGCAATTTTCTTTGAAGTCCCGATGGATCACCGTGGATCCCCAAACCATACGATGCCATTTGCAGTGATCATTTTGTCGGAGGCAAGAAATCCGAAGAGGAAGCCAGTCCTAGTTATATACCGACAATATTTCCATCTATTTACAAAACTTCAAAGGTTAATGAATCTACGGCTTTGACCAGGTGAATAAATATAAAACAACAATTGTACAACAATGCAATCAATATTCTAACAATTGCAGACACATGCGTTTCATGGATCGTCGAATAAAGAAGAATAAACCATCGAGGACTGATAAAGATACGAATTCATTGCCAAAAAGGCAATATGTTCGGCGAAAAAAGTGTGAGGTAAAGATTTAAGCATTGATCTGATTTAAGAAGATGTATCCTTTGGTAAATTCAAATTGTATACATCAGATATTTGTAAGAATTTCTTTCTACTTTATGTTTTTCGGTATTTATTAAAAGTAGGAAGAAATATGCATCTACTGAACTATTGAATAATTTCTTTGGTATATCTGTTTCCCTTTGCCCTTAAACGATTTAAAATCGTAAACTGCTTCGAATTTTAAACGATAGAGAGCGGTAATTTGGTTATTTATGTTAATAACCATAGTAACAACAAAATTAATGGCTCACAAATATAAGTTTGTCTATAGAAGGCGTTGAAATTTAGTAACTAACCAATGATCTGAATTTAGTTGAACTAGTTCAATGAATACATGCTACTAGAAAACAAAAGCCACCATTTTTAATGTCAATCCCAATAAATGTTTATAATAATGGCTGCGGTTGAAATTAACAGCTATAAACATGGATTTCTTTATATGTATATGGGAAAAAAGGAAAATTTACTAATGTGGTATAAGAAGTGCAGTTTACGTAAGTATGATGTTCGTTTGTGCAGGGAATTGAGTGCAATTAAGCGCCTACCTGCACAAATTAGCGCTTGAAATAAACTTTTATAAAGCGGCTTGCTATTTAATGTACAGTGAGTTATCCATTTGTACAGATCAGTGGTTTCATTGGATTTATTGCGATACCTAGCGGTCAAATTAATCTGATTTAAGAAGATGTATCCGATGTATTCTTTGGTAAATTCAAATTGTATACATCAGATATTTGTAAAAATTTCTTCCTACTTTATGTTTTTCATTACTATAGGCGGCATTTATTATAAGTAGAAAGAAATATGCATCTACTGAACTATTGAATAATTTCTTTGTATTTTTCTTTGCCCCTAAACGATTTGAATTCGTAAATTCATTCGAATTTTAAACGATAGAGAGCGGTAATTTGGTTATTTATGTTAATAACCATAGTAACAACAAAGTTAATGGCT
Source organism: Sisyra terminalis (assembly GCA_958496175.1). Lineage (NCBI taxonomy): Eukaryota > Metazoa > Arthropoda > Insecta > Neuroptera > Sisyridae > Sisyra > Sisyra terminalis. The sequence continues at coordinate 3,123,299 of OY292275.1, read as the reverse complement.
CACAAATATAAATTTGTCTATAGAAGGCGTTGAAATTTAGTAACTATCCAATGATCTGAATTTAGTTGAACTAGTTCAATAAATACATGCTACTAGAAAACAAAAGCCACCATTTTTAATGCCAATCCCAATAAATGTTTATAATAATGGCTGCGGTTAAAATTAAGTTTTAAACATGAATTTCCTTATATGTAATGGAAAAAAAGGAAAATTTACTAATGTGGTGTATGAATTTCCGTTTACGTGAGTATGATGTTCATTTTCATCGTTTGTGCAGGGAATTGAGTGCAATTGAGCGCCTACCTGCACAAATTAGCGCTTGGAATAAACTTTTATAAAGCGGCTTGCTATTTAATGTACAGTGAATTCAAGGTTTGTAAATTACACAGGTTGCTCCATTAGAAAAAAAAAATTACGTCATACGAAGAATTTTGAAATTGAATCAATCTGAAGATATGTACGAATTTCTTCTGGATACGTCACGTACCCACCATGAAGCCACCTTTGTATTTTATAAACCTTGCAGTGAATTATCCATTTGTACAGATCAGTGGTTTCATTGGATTCATTGCGATACCTAGATTAATAGCTATAAACATGGATTTCTCTATATGTATATGGAAAAAAAGGAAAATTTACCAATGTGGTGTATGAATTGCCGTTTACGTGAGTATGATGTTCATTTTCATCGTTGGTGCAGGGAATTGAGTGCAATTAAGCGCCGACCTGCACAAATTAGCGCTTGAAATAAACTTTTATAAAGCGGCTTGCTATTTAATGTACAGTGAGTTATCCATTTGTACAGATCAGTGGTTTCATTGCGATACCTAGCGGTCAAATTACAAACGAGCGACACGATGACAAATAAAACCAAGTTATTAACCCAACAAAACGATTTTAAAGTTTAACCATTTGCTTATAATAAATTTTAATGATGGCATCTAATATAATAAATGATTCCGGAGCCGTGAGATTTTCACCACGAAAAACTTTAAGTAGAAAATATTGTTGTGTTTATGGATGTACAAGTAATGCACGTAAAAACTATGATGTTCGTTTTCACCGTTTCCCAAAGCCCAATCGTGCTTTCGTTAGAATCACAAATGATTTTGGTGACTTTGAACAAGTGGATTGCCGAAGAATGTGGATTGAAGCTTTAAAAATAGAACGAAATGTTACAGATCACATGGTAGTTTGTTCTTTGCATTTTACGAAAAATGATTACATTTTACCAGGTAAACTTAGTATAAACTTAGTATTTATTAATGTTCTAATAAAAAAAAAATCTTTACTAGATCAATCAAGAAATCAACGATATTTAAAAATCAATGCAGTACCATCATACAATTTACCAAATGCTGAAGACGAAGAAAAGATAACAAGGAAAAGACATCGTTTGGAAAGTGAAGAAAAAAAAATGCATAATAATTGTGGAACAGAAAATTCTATGAATTTAATCAATTTGAAATTGAATAATGATAATCGAAGGGTAAAAATGAATAGAATTTATATATGAGAAGTAGTAGAACTAGTTCAATGAATTCATGGAATTCTACTAAAAATCACTTAAAACCCTTAAAACAAACGGTTTCATAGTTATTTACGTTTATAACTATACCGACAACAAAACTAATGAATTTATCTATATTTAAATGCATGCTACTAGAAAACATTTAAAAGCAATAGGGTATTTGACTAATTTAGGACAATTCTTTTAAATTATTCTATATATTACATAATCAATCCAATACATAGATATTTTCGGGAAATTTATTGTACAAATCGATGTTAAACTTTAAAATTTAAAATCCGCGCCAAAACCGCTATTTCTGTAATGGCGGTGACGTACAACGTCATTCGCAAGTAAACAAGTTAACCTAATTCCACGAAAGTGACGTATTGTTATTGTTCTTCAAATTTATTGAACATAATGGTTTATAAATGGTGTGTGGTGTCTCAATGCACAAATACGTCGATAAAAACTCCACATAAACTATTTGTTTCGGTTCCCACGAATCCCGAAAGACGAAAATTGTGGTTACAATTGTCGGGAAGAGATCCAATGACAATTTTAACTCATACAAATGTTTTCATGTGTGAAGATCACTTTAATGTAAGTGAAATTTAACTTTTGTATGTTGGAAAAATGTTTTACTTGGTTTATAATAATGTTTAATTGCAGATTGAAAAAGATACAATTAATTATACAAAGTATAAAATGGGTTTTAGTAGAAACATACTGTTAGCGGATGAGGCTGTACCAACTAAGTTTTATTGTCAAGAAGATTGTAAAACACGGATGTCTGATGGGGAATCTTCTCATGAAATGTTTCTTAAACGGGAAAATATTAATCTTAGTACAGAGTATATGCAAATTCAAAATTCTTCTGAAATCTATAGTAAAAGTTTACAAGATGCTGAAGGTATATTATATCTATTTACTATGAGATAATAATGTGTTTTAAAGTACGCAACTAAGTCATTAAATGTAAATGTATCCAGTGGCGTAGCTAGGTAACCAAGGGCTCTGGGGCAAATTAAAAAATGGGGCCCCACTGCTATGTAAACTGATTAGGTTTAATCAAATAAAAATATGAAATATACAAACACTTTAAAAATGCTAAGCTACTAAAGCTCTTTTTTGTGCATTGCAGGCCAGGTAATAAAAATATTAAACAGTAACAACATAGATTATAATTGATACTAGGTATAGGTTTGGCTAATAATACGAAATCGGAGAAAATTCAAGGGTTTGTTATATAAAGATCGGGCCTACCAACTGACTAAATAACGATTATTTTTACAATTTTTTTCTAGCTTTAGTTTTCGCAAAAGTTTCAATAACTTCGTTTAAATCCAGGCTTGATGCGGTTTAATTTTCAATTGCTATTAGCGATAAATATCGGAGTCGAGTTTGGCCCATATTATTTCTTAAATAATTTATTATTATTTTTAATTTGCTAAATGAGCTTTCAGCTGCTGCAGAAGTGGCAGGAATTGTAAAGAATAATAATATTGCTGTAAATAGTTCCGTTAGGTCGCATTCTAGCACTCCATATTTGCTCATTATTTCCTTACACAATTGGTGAACTTCAAACTGAATTTCCAAAAGTTCAGTTCGATCGAGATTTCTGGTAAGGATTCTAGGGTCACCTGAGCCTGAGGGCCCTGGGGCACTGCCTCGTCTACCCCCTAGGTAGCTACGCCACTGATTATATCTATTTACTATGAGATAATATTGTACTTTAAAGAATTAGGTATGCAATTAAGTCATCGCTGTTTTTTGAGGAAAATGCAACTTTATTGCGAAAAATTTGGCGTAAATGTATCATTGAAAGTATTGTCCATCGTTAGTTACACGTTTTTCCCATATTTCTGGTAAAAATATTCATTTTTTGAAGCGATCTACGAATCAAAGCCATTGATGTCTTCATATGAAGGCAACTACTGATAAATCAAATCATGTGGAATCGACCAAAACATTATGAAAATTATTTGACCACAAAACCAAAAATTTTTTTTGTAATCCCAAAGTAAAATCATCAAGGTATCAAAACGAACTATTCACCATGTACCTTAGCTTGATTCCTGACGTTTTAGATATGTTAAAATCTACCAGTACTTCCTGCTGGAGCCTTCTATTTACAAACAATAGGTACTTAATTGCACACCTAATATATTATTTATACTGTGTATACAACATATAAGATATATTGCAGTCCAATTTATGTATAATATATAAAAAACCATACGACAAACAAATTTGAACAGAAGTTCAAACAAAAATATTCGTGACTTTTACCCAGATACGTATTTCGATTGCCAAGCAATCCTTTTGAGGAGCCCTCTTGAGGGCTCCTTGGAGGAAAAAACAGAAACCCCTTTACGAACGATGGAAGGACCAGAAGACCGTTGGTCTGTTTTAACTTATTATCCAGGGATTTCCCAAAAAATCGAAAGGATATGGAAACAGTTTGGAATAAAGGCTAGATATACAACCAAAAAGTTGGGTGGATTTTTCAACAGTTCTAAAGATAAAATTCCGGACATACAAAAATCAGGAATTTATGAAATCCCTTGCACGGGCTGTGATAAAAGCTACGTCGGTCAGACTAGAAGACAAATAGGGCTTAGGTATGAGGAACATCTGGCAAACATAAAATATGCAAGAGTGGAAAAAGCATCTGTGGCAGAACATGCACTGGAAACAGGGCATACATTTGCAGAAGCTAGACTGCTAAAAAGTGTTCTAAAAACCGCACAAACCGATTGGATGCACTCGAAAGCATAGAAATTGTTAAAAGAAAGGGAAAGGTACTAATTTGGGAAAATGGACCAATTCAAAATTCGGCACTTTTCGGGTTGCTTACGAAGGATTCGGTGAAAGTAAGGAAATTTAGGAACACCTCCCCCCCTCCATAACCACATCGCAAAAAGAAAAAGACACGACAAATTGAGGTCAATCCGTGATTATTTTGTGAATCATCACAAAGCAGTTACGGAGTGATCCAAACTACTTGAGAAGATTGCTTGGCAATCGAAATACGTATCTGGGCAATACGTCACGAATATGTTTGTTTGAACTTCTGTTCAAATTTGTTTGTCGTATGGTTTTTTATATAATATTATATTAAATTATACTAGATAAATTGGACCGTAATATATCCTATATATTGTATACACAGTATAACTGTTCAAAGTCAGCGGAAAAAATCTTATTTTAATATTATTTATAATTAATTGAAATAATTAATTTTAAATATTTTTGTTTTTAGAATTATCAAAAGCTCAAAATAAAGACACCACCACCGAGCCTATCATAGCTGCAGAAAATTCAGTGCAAGTAACAGCGAAAGTAATTATGCATTATTGAAGCAAAGCTGTACAAAAGAATGCCTAAATCATAGTATTTCCACCTCACCATTCCAAATGTCCACAACATCCAAGGTTTATAAATTACACAGGTGGCCCCATTAGAAAAAAATATGACGTCATACGAAGAATTTTGAAATTTGAATCAGTCTGAAGATATATACGAATTTCTTCTGGAAACGTCACGTAGCGCATGAGGCTATATGTGTATTTTATAAACCTTGATGTCCAGGTGGTTTTTCGATTGTTGATTTTTTGAAATTCACTAGTTTTTAGTATATGCAATATGCAGAACATTGTGTATGAATGGTTGCATATACAACATCTGGCTTCAATTCGCCTTTTAACATAAGTCTTAAGCCATTATAGTTTGGAGTTGTTGAAGCAATTAAGAGAAATATTTTTTTTCGAAGATGAAAAATCAGATAGTGATTTATCTTATTAAAAAAGCATAATTTATTGTAGCTAGATACCTAATATATATATATATATATATATATATAATTTAATGTAAAATTAAATACGTTTTTTACATTATTATATGATAGGATTACCTACAATAATTTGTAGTATATTTTCAACGTTGTCAAATACCCTATTTAAGTTTACATAATTAATTCGGTCATTTGTGTAAAAAAATTAATCATACAATTTGAATTTACCGCATTTTTGTTTCTTTGAAACTTGTGGATTAATCAAATTTGTTTTTTTTTTTTAGAAAAAAAGTACAATTATTAAATCCAGTAAAACGGAAAGCTGTTTGATTTGTTCCGGAATATATACATTAATGGTTTCCCTTCAAGAATGTTTAAGGGAATGTAATGGATTAACAGTGGCTCAAGTTCTAGAAAATTTGCATGTAAATATTGAAAGCATAGAGAAGAGCTTTTTGCAGCTTAATCTTTATTCTTTGCTCATAAAGATTGCAGATGCTGTCGATGTTAACGATAAGATTTGTTTCATTTGTGTGGCGAAAATTCATTCTTGTTTCAAATTGAAAATGTTATGTGATCAACTCAAATATGATCAAAGGTTTTTCATAAAAGAAGAAAACCACGAGGAAAGTAGTATAGAAGAGAGTGACGAAGGAAATTCAATCGGAAGTTATGGCATTGAAGAAAATTTCGTTGAAATGGAACACAAAGAATATGTAAATGTACCAAGTGCATTACCTGTTACGAATGTGTTTATCAAAGAACCAAATTTCACAAGTGATCTTCCTGTTAAAATAGAAGTTGAGGAGACGTTACACGTTAAAAAAGGTAAAAATATTGGCTTTAATTTTCCGTTATTTTTTTTTTAAATTTTCTTTTTTTCAGAAAAACCAATTTCAACTTCAAAATCATTTTTCTGTCATATTTGTTGTAAGTATTGAAGTTCTTGCCATTTATTTTTCACTAATTAATTATATATATTTTTAGCTAAATCATATTCTACCCGAAACTATTTTAATAAACATCAAGTTATTCACAGTGGTGAAAAGCCTCATGTGTGTGGTTTATGTAGTAAGTATTAAAAAAAAAATAACCAAGTAGCAAATTAAGAAAGCTTAAATTTAAATGAAATTTTAGATGCAGCTTTTACGGATGCTAGTAACTTACGTCGGCATGAAATAGTTCATACCGGAATGAAAAAGCATACTTGTGATGTTTGTAGTAAGTTTTAATGCAATTCTTCGACCTACTAAGCACTTAACACATTTTTTTTTTAGATATGTCATTTGGTCATTCCAGTACACTAGCAAAACACAAAACGATTCATAGTGATCAGAAGCCATATGTTTGTGATATTTGTAGTAAGTATCACTGATTTATAAGAAAACAAATTAATAAACTTTACTTCTATTCTTAATATCAGTATATAACTATTAGACTGATTAAAAAAAAATGATGATTTTTCTTAATTATATCGAAAATATTGTTGGGAATGACAAAAAAAAATCCGGTGAAAGTTTAAGCTCTTATTATTAATATTAAGAGGTGCCGCATCGAAAATTTTGATTTTCCATTTAAATAACATGGGAACAATATTCTCTTGCACTTTGGAATTTTATAGCTCACGTTGGTGACCATATTTCGGAATGAGCAAGGTATATTCTTGTAGAAAATTGAACAATCTACAAAAAAGGTCTTGTACAAGTTTTTGATATATTTATTCCTTCAAAAGTTATTCGAAGTCAAAGTTGAACTAAAGAGAAATTTTAATATTTTTTCAATTTTTTGACGCAACCATCAATTTTATAAGAAAATTTTATAGGACATTTTTTGTAGAGCACTTTTTTTTCTATAACTTATCTCTATAAAAGTTTTTGATATTTTTTACAGGTCCTAAGTTATTTAATTAAAATAAAAAAAAAATATAATAATTCAGGGAATTTTCAGTTTAATGCAAATAACTTAGGACCTGTAAAAAATATCAAAAACTTTTATAGAGATAAGTTATAGAAAAAAAAGTGCTCTACAAAAAATATCCTATAAAATTTTCTCATAAAATTGATGGTTGCGTCAAAAAATTGAAAAAATATTAAAATTTCTCTTTAGTTCAACTTTGACCTCGAATAACTTTTGAAGGAATAAATATATCAAAAACTTCTTAGAGACCTTTTTTGTAGATCGTTAAATTTTCTACAAGAATATACCTTGGTCATTCCGAAATATTGTCACCAACGTGAGCTATAAAATTCCAAAGTGCAAGAGAATATTGATCCCATGTTATTTAAATGGAAAATCAAAATTTTCGATGCGGCACCTCTTAATATTAATATTAAGAGCTTAAACTTTCACAGGATTTTTCGTTTGTCATTCTCAACAATATTTTCGATATAATTAAGAAAAAAAATTAACCATTTTTTTTTGAATCAGTCTAATAACTATAATTTTCCTGTTAAAATTTTAATTGAATATTTTTTTTAGATAGACCATTTAAGCGTTTATCATACTTAAGGACACATAAATACGTTCATTCCCGTCTAAAACCTCATGTTTGCGATGTTTGCAGTAAGTGTTAGAAACTATTAAGACTCCAAAATTTACTATAATACTTTTTTTTTTCTTTAGATTTATCATTTAAGAGTCCCTGTCATTTATCTCGACATAAACTAATGCATAAAGAACCGAATGTGTGTGATATTTGTGGTACGACTGAATAAAAATGACTAAAGTATTATTAAAATTAATTAAATTCTATGATTCTAGATAAATCATTTTCCCATCCGGATTATTTAAATCAACATAAATTGATTCATGCAGAAAATAAAACACATGTGTGCGATATTTGTAGTAAGTTTTTATTGTTTTTCTTTTAACGAAAAGTATTAATAAATATTTATTCCCTAGATAAATCATTTACTATCGCTCGCTATTTAAGACAACACAAAAAAACCCACATAAATCGAAGACCGTGGGCATGCGATATTTGTGGTAAGATTTTATTGAATATATTAATCCTAAGGTTAAGAAAAATATAATTTTTTTTAGATAAAAAATTTAAATATCCTAGCGAATTAAAGAAGCATAAATTAACTCATTCGTTAAAAAAACGGCACGACTGTGATGTTTGTAGTAAGTTATAGCATTTAAAATTTGTAATCTTTTTGCTAATTTTTGATTTTCAATTTTAGAAAAATCTTTTAAAGTTTCCACTGATTTGATTGATCATAAAAAAATTTGTCATACCGAAAAATCGGAACCAACATAAAGTGGAAAAAATATATTATAAATTTGACTGAGAAAATAATGATCAATATCGTTGCAATTTAATTTTCATTTAATGATACAATAAATCAATATGAAATCCAATTATTTTATTCAGAAACTTTCCTATGTTTGAAATTCAATTTTACCTTTAATTTCCTAACTCAAAAGCATTGCTTTGATGGACTATAAATGAAATTTATCTAATTGACTTTATTTTTTCGTGCTATTTATTGCAACCGTAGTAGTCCCAAACAAAAAGATTTAAGATAATAAATCATTAAGATACATAATAACATTTTGCCATCATTTGGATTATTTAATTTTGAATTTTACGCGCTCGTCCCTATTTTTCCCATACTTGTTTTTAATTGGTTATTGCAAATTTACCAATCGATTGAACTGCCATCTAATGGCCAGTACAAACTAGAATTCGTAAACTGTGGTCTTCTGGAATAATATCGTAGAACTATTTATTTTTTTTAAATTATCGTTCATAACAAAAACAAAAATAGTTTATACATGATGAAAGACAAGAATGCCAAAATATGTAAAATTCAAAACAAATGCTGTAAAACGGAAACGTTGTCCCGTAATTTTGGTGGCCATTAATTAAGCACGTTAAGCACTAAGCAGCCATTAATTTAAAAATAAATTATAGAATTTTGAATTAATACTTTTAAAGAAAAATGTTTAATTTGTTCTGTAACATATAAAAGAACGGTTTACCCGCAACAATTTTTAGTGGAATGCGGAAAATACAAATCAGTAGCCCAGGTTGCCCAGGTACTCCAAAAATTATAATTTCTATCAGTAAGTATGCATTTTTAGTAACTTATCAAATATTTATTAAATTTTCTAATAAATTTTATTTCCTTAGAGATTCCAGAAGCCACTGCTTATAAACTTTATTTATTTGTGACGAAAATTTAATCCTCTTTTGCATTCAAAACCTTATGTGAACAAATTGATAATACATGACAAAATTCAAGATCCAATTCAACATTGGAATCGAATTTACCAACAAAAAGCTACATAGATCCAGAAACTACCTGTAAAAGGGCTAAGGAAATGACCAACGTTTAGGAATCACATGAGTTCGACAGCTTTCCACAAACTTTTCTCGAAGAAAATTCCGATATCACACCAGAAATTAAAATTGATATTGACAAAGGAATTTTCGGTAAGAATTGTAAATCGTAAGAACCTTTTAAAACTTTTCAATCTTTTAAAACTCAAATACTCATATTAAACCCAAAAAAGGGCTTTTAACTCATTTCTTAATAAAAGGCACAGTTTTACTGATTTCTGAAAACTTTAAATTGTGTAACTTATGAGGTTTTTGAAATAATCGATTTAATTTTAATGATGAAATAAAAATTTATAGGAGAAAACTTTAAAATTGAAATTCATTAGTTTTTGGTATAGGCAATATGCAGAACGTTGTGTATGCATGGTTGCATATACATCAACTTAATTTTTACTTATTTTAACTTGTACCTTAAACCTTTTTTGTCATTAAAAAGATTTATAAATTTAAAAATAAATCGTTCCTAAATTTTATATATATATTTTTCTTACTAAAATTAAATTAGTATAAAATAATTAAACTCTTATTTTTTCAGAAAATTGGCATAAATAACACAGTAATTTGGCTGTCCATAAAATCGTACTTGTTCGTAGTAAAATGGAAGTTAAATAAAATCAAATGAAAGGAAAAACTATAAAAATGTATGATGTTTGTAAAAACTGGATATATTTGAGACAAAAGAGTTTCAAATCGTTTGCAATTACCAGGTATAAGAAACTAATGTAAGGTAACAAGTCTATAATTGGTTTATGGACTTTATTGTATCACCTACAATGAATTTACTTGAGGTGGACACATAATTAGATCAAATGGTTGAAATGGATGCAATTAATTTGTACAATGTAACTAACTAAAACTAAGTTGAAGTAGGTAATATGAAAAACACGTTTATCTTCAGTGGTTTGCATTAACTAAGTCTTTTAAAAATATTCTTCAGGTGAATTGAACTTAGCTATATTGGCCTCCTAGTTAATGTTAATCAAATAAAAAAATGGGTTAAAAATATTTCATCAAAAACCGGGGAGTGGTCTAAAGGGTTAGTTCGGGAACTTAAGGTCCATAGCGGTGGTTCCCAACAGGGAAAGTATTGGTCGCTATCCAGTGAATGCTGGAAGATTGAATTCATTGTTTAAATAGGCCACAATGAGTACTTAAATGAATGAAAAGAGGGTATTTAGAAGAACTAATATCATATATATAAATTGACTATCTTGCCGTGCGTCCGTGCAGAATGGGCTATGCGTATGCGCTCTGTTATCCCCACTTACGCATTCAAAACGTTGGTATGGGTACTCACTCACTAATGTATTTATTTGTGAATACGAATTTCGGATTTTCAGGTTTACAATATGTGAAAGCCAAAAAACTTAATGCTCACTTATGAACTTAACTTAACCTTTTCAGATATATTTACTTATCAGAGTTTAAATTTTTAAGCAGACCCTAAGTTTTTGTTTCTAACACTAAATCAACTTTGTTTTATATTAAGCAGTAATAACGTTTCGCTTTTAACGGACTTTGATTGATTATTAAATTTGAAATTTCGATTGTTTATTAAACGTTATTCCTTACAAACTTGGCTACCGTTTTTCACTCTTTTAGGGGAGAAATTTTCAAAAACCCTTTCTTATTATATATCTGCATCGTATAAGGAAAACATTTTCCAAATTTCATCGACACAAATGTGCACTTATATTTGAAAATACAATGTAAAACGAAAAAAAAAATAATGATCTTTATGTTAGTTAACATGACTAAAAAGCTATTCGATTTCGCACATTTGGACGTTGTACACACAAAATCGCTAGAAATAGGTGGAAAGCGTGGAATTAAATTCGAATATTTTATTTTCAATAACAATAATTGGTTTTCAAATTGTTCTAAATACCGAAAAAAAGTTAGTATCGAAGATTTTATATTTGAATTGACAGTAAAATATATGGCACAAAATTGCTACCTTAATGCTTTTCAGCCGAATATATAGTTAGTCCAGATCACAACCATTGGTTCATAAAATAAAATAGATTTTAACAAGTTTGATTGTTGAAAAACGAACCAAAATTTAAAATCGCCAATTTGGTATAAGTACTACATAAGTATTAAACTTTCATACTAATTTAGTGAAATGACGTTATTTAAAATGTTGTTATTAAAATTATATAAAAAAAAAAACACTTATATTTTATTTCTTAATATAATTTTAGATAAACTTTTTTTTATATTAACAACACGTTGATTATTAAATTTAAAATTTCGATTGTTGATTAACTCTACAATTATCTCATATTAAACATTTTATTGAGATAAAACCTTTAGTTGCGAATGCAACGGGCAACTACTAGTTGTTCTTATATTTTATCAGAAATTAGTTTAATAAATGCCTATGGAACAAGAGGGTCAAGTTTTTTTATGGTCTTCCTTAATGCTTCATAAGGTCTTTGATAATTCTAGAATCAATTACGCGACGATATAATCCTCATTGAGATTCCATGGTCTAAGCTATTCACGTTACATTTAGATTATAATTAAGGTCAAAAATAGAAGCAAAGGCAATTGCTCTGGACCTTTTCATGGAAAAACTTGAATTTATTTTACTAGTAATATAAGTTCCTTGATGTTCATTTTATTGCAAGAAAGATGTCAATTCCACGATCAATCCAGAAATCGATTAAAAATCACCACCTACCTAAATCGAAAAACACCGGCAGCCATTTTCTCTGCAAAAACTCCATGAAATTCCGTCGAATTTTCTATGACTTTTCCATCACCAAAACTAATCTATTTCACCATAAAAGTATAATTTCACTACTGAATAACACCTTAAACTATAATTTTGTCAACTAGAATCTTTATGTACTTGAAAAAATGAAAAAAATCAAAAAGAAAGCACTTATATCTAAAACATGGCGTAGATCGATTTCCATGTTGTCAGACCAAATTTTCGGATTTGGTTTTTCATAATTGTTGTAACAAATATGACTTAAGTAATTGAAAAAAATTGATGAAAACTTTGCACGTAAAACCCGTAATTAGTTTACAATGGTGAAAATAGAAAGGAAATTAATTAAACACCGTGGAAATTACTTTGAATTGCACAACGTTAATCGGTTTCGAGATTGAAAAAAACAACTGAAGATTAACGTTGGGCCGGTTGTGCAGCAGGTGGCTGCAGGTATCGTCGTCGTCGTTTTTCAAAAACGAAACCCCCCGAACTGTGGAACATCCGGAAAATTTCGGCGGACAAAATTTAAACAAATTTTTGAAGAAAAACTTTTTTGATTTAATTAATTTTGAGACTAGGAGGTCTTTTTCTATAAGTAAAGAAAACACTTTTATTTTTATCCTTATTACATTTTTCGAGATCTGTCAAAATGTAGAAGAAAAAATATAAATTATAATAATTTTTTAACAATTTGTTGAATAAATTTAAAAAAAAAATTTTTTTTTGTAGGTAAATTAATCGAATGCAAGGACAACGTGGACAATATGGAAATAATTGCAATGGTATTTGTATTTAAAAAATTTTTTGTATTTGAAAATTAATGTTTGTTTTTTCAGGAAGTTTCTTTTGAGTACTAAGATTTTCTAAGATTCTATGGATATGTTGTATTCCGGAAACTTCTGTGGTTTTTGATTTCAAACGATTTCCATCTAACAAGTTCAAAGACAATTAGTTCTTTGACAAAGGATATTTCAATTTATTGAAGACTGATTAGAGTCCTTTTATTGGCTTCAGATTACTGTTAATTTACGAATCAAAATTAAATTTAGTTCGCATACTTATTGACTTAATTCAATGGTCCCCAACCTTTTTCCATCATTGTATTGCTACCATAAGTACTATGAACAATGGCAAAAAAATAATGCCTGTCTTTAAATTAAATTCCTAGAAATATTGAGGTCTGGTATTTAGCATTCAAAAAGAGATACGCTGACGATTTGTTCCAAGACTACACCGGCACACAAAAAAAAAGTGCTCTGTACTTTTGACCGGACCTACATAAATCTACGTATTTTGACCCCCTGAACACGAATCCGGGGTCGGTTTGACCCGTACACCCTCAAAAATTCGAGAAAACTTTAAAAAACCGAGCATGATTTTCATGTTTTAAAAATTTTTGAGGGTGTACGGGTCAAACCGACCCCGGATTCGTGTTTAGAGGGTTAAAATACGTAGATTTATGTAGGTCCGGTCAAAAGTACAGAGCTTTTTTTTTGTGTGCCGGTGCTATTGATCCGAATTCTGTCTTGGTTTTATTTTATTTTTTTAAATATTCACAGGAAATTTCTATAATATTTTTTTACCTTACAAATTAAGATCGAACAAAATCTATTTTTTTGAAACACTTATAAACATTACCAACCTCTGCTGTTCCTCTACTATGCCTCAACTTTTGTACTTCCAAAGGATATAACATATTAGTTTTATTTCATAAAAAAAAAATTCCCCGGACATATTCCTTGGTGCTAATATGACAATATTTGTCCAAAGAAAAAAACGGAAAATATGTATTTATTTTCAGATTTCTATCAAGGTCAGTTTAAAAGTGTAAAATGGTCAATCTAATATTTGATTTATCTGAAAAAAAAAAAACATATTTCATTATCAATCTAAAAATGTGCAGTATTTTCTACCTACATTGCAAAATTTATATTTTTTTGCCTCTTTCTATGACAATAACACAATTTTTTCAATATTTTTCAGACTTTCGAATATTTAAACTTTGGGTCATATCCTTATTTTGCTTACTACAAACATTGCAAACTTCGTTTGATTTGCCAACATTCTTCCATGCATAATTGGCATTTGTATGCTACAAGAAAAAAAATCCTCAAGCTAGATAAAGATAAAAATTCAATTATTTTAATAAACCAACCCATTTCGATCGTAGTGCTTTCTCATATAACAATTTGAAATCGCATCAATCTCTAACAAGTTTCATGGATTAGAAGACGATTTTTTTCTCCTTATCCTCTGTATGCATTGTGTTAAACATTGCTGATCAGGAAGTTGTGCCAAAACTTCTGTCGAAAATTTTGGCAATTTTTCGCATAGAATTGCCGAAGGTGAATGTTCCGGGTGTTCATTGGCAGCTCTTTTCAACTCGTTTCTCGCTATTGTAGTTTGACATTCGGTTTGATTGGCAGGGTGTTGGTGGTCGTCAGGTGAAGGGCGTTTGATGACTGTTATACTTTCTCCAGGTAAACACGTGATAGTAATCGCTCTGGCATTACACTGACGAGTTCGATAACGTTTACATACCCAGTACGTTTTTCGAATATTTCCGATTGTTTTGTAGTAAATAAATCCATCCATAATCAGTCTATTTCCAATTATTTGAGCTGTCGTTTTTACCGAAATTGTTACGCTATGATTTTGAGGAGGAATAGTTTTAGGAAATGTGCGTAAAGGGAAAAGGGTTATTGGTAAATTCTTGCCTTTACGTCCGAAAATATCCTCGGTCATTTCAGTCTTAGAATTCGTAGGAATTGAATTATTTGGGGTTTCAGTGTCTTCAAGAGGTAGTTCATGTTCCACTTCAATCGAGTTGTCTTCATCGATTTTCTCTGCGAAAATATTTATTAAATTTTCTCTGATAATACGTTAAATTAGGATTTTACCTTTTTTAATTTCAACATTTTCTTCACTGATTTCCAATTTAATTTGGGGTAAAATAGTTGCAGTTAATGTTTGTGATAGAATCTCCTCGTTGGATTCTTCTGCATAAATTGCGGCGTTGCTTTGAAGATGGTTTAGTGCCTCTTCTACTTGGCTACAAAGTGTTTTAAATTCATAGCAAAATTGGATTTTCCCAACGCAAATATAACATAACGAGCGTCGAAGATTTGCAGCATCTGAAATCTTTTGGAAACTTGAATGTTTTCAGGTCAAAAAAATCGACTATTAATAGTAACTTACTGTTAACAAGTGGAGATTTTTTAAATCTTCCACTATAGAAAATTTATGGCCGGTCAAAACTTTATGTAAAGAAATCATAATTGAATTTTCCTGCGAACAAATCAAACATTTTTCATTGGCTTGATTCATTTTCGGTGGGGTTTCTTTCAAAATTTGCTTATTTTTTCTATAATTTACACGGAAACTGTTATTTTTAAATTTTCAATAATTTGACAACCATTGACATTTGTTTGACGTTTTCGCATTAGTTACAATTTTCACCGCCAGTGGCGCCACGTGTATAATCAAAAGGTTTACATCCACGATAATGAATTTTTCGTGAATCGCTTTTCATCAATTCAAATAAAATTTTCCACAAAAAATGTCAAGATTCAGCGGAGCCCTACAACTAACGAATTTGGATGACTTCATTACTCCATCACAGGTTTTTTTTTATTCGTTTCTTATATATTTATAGGTTAACTTCCTTTTGCTGATTATGTTTATATTGCGTTGTAGGAATGTATAAAACCTGTTCAAATTCAAAAAACCAAAAGTGCAACGGGTGCAAAAATTACCATTCAAGAAGATGGCAGCTATTTACAAACGGGAAATGTATATTTATGTTTTAACTAAGAAATAGATAATAACGAATGTTTATGTTTTAGGATGGATATGTAGAAAAGTTGCAAAAGGTCGAAATTTCCTTGACGGATTGTTTGGCTTGTTCGGGATGCATAACGTCGGCCGAAGGCGTTTTAGTTACGCAACAAAGCCAAGAAGAACTTCTTCGAGTTTTCAATGAAAACAAAGAATTGAAATTGGTATAGTTTTGTATTTTTACGATTAATATGAATTAATTGGCATATTTTTGGCAGAATGGAAAAAATGATGAAGCAAAAACTATTGTTTGTTCACTTTCGATTCAAGCCGTTTTATCATTGGCGTCCCGTTATAACTTATCCCCGGAATTAGCCACGTTGAAATTATCAGGATATCTACGACATCTAGGAGCTGACCTGGTGATTGATACAGCAATTGGAGATGATTTGGCATTACTTGAAATTCAATCAGAGTTTGTGCAACGATTTAGAAGTGCCGAAAATGATAATGTCGCCAATATACTTCCAATGTTATCTTCTAGTTGTCCAGGTCTTTAACTTATACCCTTAAATTTGAACAAATTATTCATTTTAAATGATTTAGGATGGGTTTGTTATGCCGAAAAAACCCACGGGAGTTACATTTTGCCGTATATTTCTTCAACCAAATCACCGCAACAAATCATCGGATCTTTAGTCAAAACGCATTTGAAATCTAATGGAAATGGAGTTTATCACGTAACCGTGATGCCGTGTTACGATAAAAAGCTAGAGGCGGCTCGAGAAGACTTTTTCAATAAACAAATCGAACAACGAGATGTCGACTGTGTTATTACTTCAAGTAAAATTGAAATAAGTCCCAAATTTATTTTATCAAGTTATTTCATTAATTTGTAGTTGAATTGGAACAAATGTTGGGCTCTCAAGGATTATCTTTGGAGAATATGGAGTCTGTACCCTTGGATACACCATGGGGAAATCCACATCCAGATCAATTACAAATTAGCGGTCTCGAAGGCTCAGGATCCGGTGGTTATTGTGATCACATTTTTAAATATGCCGCCAAAGAATTGTTTGGTGAAGAACAATCTGAAAGGCTGCAATTTAAACAATTAAGGTTCCCTCTTTGAAAAAAATTTAAAAACGTAAATCTATGGATTATATTTATGTTTTAGAAATCCAGATTTTCGAGAAATAATCTTGGAACGTGACGGTAAAGTACTTTTACGAATGGCAATCGCCAACGGTTTTCGTAACATTCAAAACCTTGTACAGAAATTAAAACGTGGCAAGAGTAGTTATCATTTTGTGGAAATAATGGCTTGTCCTTCCGGTATTTAATGATATCCAATTAAATTTGATCAAATTTTCAAATTGATACTTTTAGGGTGTTTAAATGGAGGCGCACAAATTCGACCTAAAGATGATGTCACGTCGCATGACTTGACTAAAGAATTGGAGCGAAATTATCAAGGACTATATCCGAGGAACCCGCATTCCAGTGCGGTGGTAAAACAGTTGTATGATTCCTGGTTGGAAGGACCAAATTCGGATAAGGCAAAATCGCTTTTACATACGCAGTATCATGCAGTAGAAAAAACAAATATTGCTCTTAATATTAAGTGGTGATTCAGTAAATGTATTTTTTTTAAATAAAGTTGTTAAATATTTGAAGTTGTTATATGAATGACCCGTATAAAGATTTCTTGATTGTATCGAATTTTCTATGGGATAAATATTGAATAAAAAGAAGTTCTTAAGAAGTTTCTATATTAATATTTTATTCGATTCTCTATCTAGATCAATTAAAGGACAAATTAACTAAAATTATGCCAATGGTATCTTAAAAGTTTGATTTTGACTCAATAGTTTAAAAGAAAATGATCTAAAACTGATTCATATACGTTTATCTATCTTTAATCTATTTCTCCTTTTAAGTTTTCCAACTTTTTCGATGTTTTTATACATTTTATCAAGCCCTAAACTTAAAAAAAAACTTTCCATAAAGAAAATCCACAAAAGTAACTTTTTTTGATTTGTTTAATAAAAGTACATTCGTAAAACTAATAACATTCGTAGCACATATAGTAAATTAATTGCATTCAATGCCAAACAATTTGTAAACTTAATTGGATTAAAAGATTTTATGATCTCGGTCGGTTTAAAACCGGTTTTGAATTCATTCGGCTGCCTGGCATAATAGCACGTGCAATTTTCCAGTATTATTTAACCTTAATTCAAATCCACGAAACACTTTAATTCAATTCTTATAATTCCATTATTAATAATTAATTGAATTATTCAAACTATAAGGTAATTCTATTAGGCTTAATTGGCTTACAATTAATTGTAAAATACAGGTGATTCTTGTTAAGAATCATTAACAGGTGGTCTTTTTTTTTGTTTGAGGTGTCAAACTTTTGAAAACTTTTAAATTTTTTTTTTTTCAAACTAATTTTTGAAAAATTTCAGCTAAAAATGGACAATTTTGATGAGTCGCTGAATCAATTCGCCGTCGATTTGTACAATATTGGCGGCGTGAAATTT
Source organism: Sisyra terminalis (assembly GCA_958496175.1). NCBI lineage: Eukaryota > Metazoa > Arthropoda > Insecta > Neuroptera > Sisyridae > Sisyra > Sisyra terminalis. The sequence continues at coordinate 3,104,597 of OY292275.1, read as the reverse complement.
GGCAATTTTAAAACAAAAATCGGAATCAATTCGCCGATTTACTGTGATTTGCGCGTTATTGTAAGCCATCCAAAGATTATGGTAAATGCAAGCGAAGAATGTGACGATTTAGTGGATGATTTATGAGAGCAATGCATTTTAAATTGCAGGACAATTTGGCGAATTTACTTTGTAGTTATAGTAAAAAGATGAGCTATGTTTCGTTGTGCGGTGTGCCATACACGGCGTTGCCAATTGCCACGTTAATGTCGGTAAAGCAAAACATTCCAATGTTGATTCGTCGCAAAGAAAAGAAGGACTACGGAACGAAGAAGTTGATCGAAGGAAACTTCACGGCTGGTGAACGATGTTTAATTGTTGAGGACGTTGTAACTTCTGGTAGTAGCATTTTAGAGACAGTGGCCGATTTAACAGCCGAAGGCTTAGAAGTAAACATAATAAATTCATATTTTCCTTTCAATTTTATCGATTAATTGATTCAGGTAACCGAAGCAATTGTGGTGTTAAATCGTGAACAAGGCGGAGCCGACAATTTGAACAATAAAGGCGTTCAAATGCATGCCCTTTTTACAATGACTAGTTTATTGAAGGCCCTACTAAACGCTGGATGTATCCAACAAGCCACCGTTACTTCCGTGAATGAATACATCAAAAATTCGCAAATTTCTTCCACCGGTGAAATCAAAAATGGAGCAAGTATACCCTTCAATTCTGATCAATTTTAAGAAATCCTCATTCATTATTTTCTAGCCAAATCAAAACATCGAACCGAAATGACTTTCGAAGAACGAATTAACCATTGCCAAAATGCAGTTGCAAGAAAACTATTTGAAATAATGATAGCCAAAGAGACCACGCTTTGCGTGGCTCTTGATGTAACCAATCCCGAATTGTTACTTCAACTTCTCGACACTCTTGGACCATATGTTTGCCTAATTAAAACTCATATCGATATCCTAAACAACATTCCACCAGAACTATTTACAAAACTTAAAGATTCAGCCGTGAAACATAACTTTATTATATTGGAAGACAGAAAATTTGCGGATATAGGAAACACGGTTAAGCTGCAATATAATCAAAGCATTTTTAATATCAGTTCATGGGCGGACACTGTAACAGTGCACGCATTGCCCGGTCCTGGAATTATTGATGCATTTAAAACGATAGAAGGGTCCGACAATAAAGGCATATTTTTATTGGCTGAAATGAGTTCGGCCGGAAATTTAATCACAAAGAATTATAGCGCGGAAGCGCTAAGTTTAGCAGAAAAAAATACGGAAATTGTGACGGGAATTGTTTGCCAGTCAAGTGAATGGGTTAGCAATCCGGGATTTATTCAATTAACTCCAGGTGTAAAACTTGATTCAAATAGTAAGCAAAGCCTTGATTAACACCAAAGGATATCCGTGTTTTTATAAAAACTAAATTTTTAGACGATGAACTAGGACAACAGTACAATTCCCCTGAAAACGTCGTGTTGGAACGCGGTGCCGATATCGCTGTGGTTGGTCGTGGAATCATAGAATCAGAAGATCCTGTTAAAGTGGCAAAACAATACCAAAAAGTACTTTGGGCGGCCTACAAAAAACGCACATCCCAAAAAAATCCATAATACTGAAAACAATTTTTATTGCTTTGTAGTTACAAAAAACAAACTAATAAAAATTTGACTTAATTACATAATCGTAGTTTTAACCAAAGAAAATTTCCTTCAACCGTATCCTTAACAAATCATTTTTTCGCTCCCCATCCCCACAATCCCTTAACAAAGCCAGTAAGTCCAGCTCCGGCCTGGTCTTTTCCCTTAACTTTAGCCGGATCGACTTTGTCGTCCAAATTGGGATATTCAATCAAATTGTTGGCCAAATCAAAGAATAGCGGTTTGCATGGAACGGGTTGGAGTTCGGGTGGGAATTTGACAATGTTGGGATTAGTCGTGAGTACACTTGGATCTTCGACAAACTCATCCAAACGTTCTTCCAACGGTTTTTTTATTTTGACCTTTTTCACCGGTTTTTTCACCTCCGTTTCGTCCGATTCCGCGGTGTCAATGTTTTCGAGCACCACCTGAGCATGCGCGATATGTTTACTCTTATCAATATCCTCCAGAAGATTTTTCATCCGGCTTTTTTGATCGGCAGTGGATTTTTTGTCGGTTAAAACACTAGAGGCGTACGAGGCCGATTTTTCGTACAAAGCATAGGCGTCGGTGAAACGTTTTAGCACCTCCAAAGTTTTCGCCATGTATAAACATCGGAAACCTTTAAAACATTTCCCCTGTAAATTGATTTCCGATTGATATTTATCATTATCTTCGAATCCTGGCAATTGTTGTAAATCGGCTATGTTTTGTAAGATAATTTCATAGAAACGAGCAAATTCTTGAGGTTTAGTTTTTTTACTGTCAGCTTTGGCTTGTTCCACCAAGCACAAATTACGTTCAATTGTATAAGTCAATCTCAAATACGTTAAATAACTTAAAAGCAATTGAGGTCCGGTTAAAGATTCTCCAGCCGGAGCTTTCAATTTTGGATCATTCTTAATTTCGTCTTTTACCAGTTGTACACATTCTTTACAATCCATCAGCAACTGTTCATAAATTTCAACACGTTTCGCCACCTCTTTAGCGGCTTTCAATGATTCATCAATATTTTGAATACTAATTAAAAACAGTCGAACACGTTCAGGCCGAACTGAAAATTTGTAGCCTCGCCATTCGGTTTCGACAAATTCCTCAGTGCGGCGCTGTTTCGCTTGTTGCATAAGCGTATCTAAACCTTCCAAATTGCCTATGGCACTTAAATTAATTGCCGACGTATCTCCTCCGTTTATATTATAAGCACAATAGCGAATAGATGGTGCGACTTCGTCGCACCTCGCCTTATATGCCGCCTGTTCTTCCAACGGCAAACTATTCGCCAATTCCAAATAAATTTTCTGGGTAATGGTAAAATTTTCCATCGAGGTTTTCCACTCTTCCAGCTCAAAGTAGTAAGTTCCCAAAATCCATGTTTTATAGGCGCGGGCCTCCAGTTTTGTACGAGCATCACAATAATTCGTCTGCAATTATACAAATAATAATAAGAAGGTAATGAGTGGTTTTAAGTCTAAATACATTGGCTAGTGTTTCTAAAACAGTGGCACACGAAATGGCCTTGCGAAGCCGATTGATCAAATGATATTTTTTTCTCGGTTCCGTATTCATTTCTTGGCGTAATTGCATAGCATAGGCCCAGGCTCTTTCCGTTAACATTAAACATATTTCCAAGTACCGAACATCCGATTTTGAATCTTCCAGATGCGAAATAGTAACATCTCGTCGTTTATAATGTCTTCGATCACTCTACAATCAAAGAAATTTAATTATAAACAGGGAAAAAATCGTTAAAGGTATATAAGCACTTGGGTTAGTTTTAGGACTTTCCTAAGGCGTCGAACTCGACGGGAACAATATCCATGATAGCGTTGATAATCCCCATGCCGAAGACCATGCTGTTGCTGTGCTTCCTTAATTAATTTCAATACTAAATTTAGTTAAGCGAAATAAATATCATTGCGAACATATGGATCGCTAAGGTTAAGTTAATTCCGAAAAAAGGATACTTTCAAAGGTTAAATGCGGCACAATGTTTTCCTCAACTTCTGGTCCATCGTCTGGTTGAGGTGGATTTTCTTCATTTTCAATAGCCATCGTTAGAAATCAATTGAAATCTTGGGCTGAAATTTGTTAATTTATTGACATTAAATGCCAATGTTGGCCATCGAAAAAAGTGTAATCCAATTTACACTTTCGTGCACTTGTTCTGGCCACGTGCCATTTTTGCACTTTTAGCATTCCGAACTGTTGCGAACCATAAAGTGAGAGATTTTTCTGGTTCCGAATAATTCTTAATACGCGCAAAATTTGAATTCGTTTCGATAATTGATTTTCCCGAATTTACTAATCTTATTAATTGAAAACGATATTTTAAATATTTTAATTGGTTCTAATAAAAAAAATATTTGTTTTTAGATTTAATTTACTTGTATAATCCAAATAACAAGAGGCATGCAATGGAAAAAGAATAAATTAAAAGGATCAATAATAAGGAACAAGGCCTATTTTTCCTCTGAAAATGTAAATAAAAATTCATCGTTTACTTTAGAATAAAATCATTTTAATGAAGAAACTGATAAACATCTAAAATATTGCATCTATTAGTCACAAAATAAAACGTGATAAAAAGTTTTTCTTTTTATTAAAAACACTGGAACTATTCCCCCATATATAATTATTTGTCTTCAATGTGTACATTATTAACCATTGTATTGATTGATTAAGTTTAGATTCGATTCCGCATTTTGTTTGTTTTGGGGCGGTTCGATTGTGCATTTGTGTGATTTGTGTAGGGTATGAGTTTCAGCACATTCCCCACGGCCTTCGTGCGTCCCTCCCGGAAAACCATGCGTTGTCCCGGCCGAATATATTCCGGATGTTTGATGAATCGGAAGTGCACGATCGCCTTGTCGCCGGTGCGCAGGCAATCTTGCGACATTGAAATGATACTGGCGGTTTGTCGAATGCTGCCGCAATGGACCATCGCTTGGTAGCGGGAACTTATCGTTGTGGGATGGTGGAGGACGAGAACTTCGCCTTCGAATTCCCAACAGGCCTGCGGTTGAACGTCCGGCGATACCATTACCATCCCCTTTCGGATTTGAGATCTTTTGATCTAAATTTTAAAGTTTATAAGGGCTGGCTTGTTTAGTTGGTGTTTTCGGTTACCTTTTTTAATGCGAAACTGGCAGTTTGGCCGGCACGAACCTGTCGTACGGCCATTCGTTTTCGATGAATACTGCGCACGGCTATCGGTTGAAAATATCCTAGCGCGTCTGGACCTAGTAATAAAATGTCATTTAATTTTATTAATCCATGCAAAACTGTTCCAGAAACTACAGTTCCAACACCCTGGAAAGAAACAAAGAAATCATTAAGTTGTTCTCGTTTTATTATAGAATAAAATTTACCGGTACTGAATATGTGTCGTCTATTTGAAATTCAGCAGGTTCATCGTCGTGACAAGGCATTCGGGTCGTCAATAAATTTAAAAACATCTTCAACAAATCCAAATTCGTTCCCGTTACATTGGATACTTGGAAAATTGGACATAGACGTTCCGACACGAAATTCGTTGCGCTCAGCACAACATCGTCGGCCGTCTTAACCATAACGGGAACTTTACGACATCCTGGTGATTTCAATATCCGCATCAGTAACTTGAGATTGTCCTGCAAAACATTCGGCGGACACATATCAATTTTCGTAACAACGACAAAAACCGGAACGGACAATGCTAACGCCAACCCCAAATGCTCCTTGGTCATGCCAACGATGCCCGCGTTCGCCCCAATCATTAACATTCCAAAATCGGGAGCATGGCCCGTCATTCCGAACACCGTTGTCTTTAAGTACCTCTCGTGTCCGGCCAAATCGATGAACGTGATAACTTTTGTACTTTTTTCGCATATTTTCACCCAGTCGAGCGTTCCATGTTCCGGTTTATTGACCACATTACCTAAAATTAACCATAAATAACCAACAAAGTTTACATTGAGTCATTGTTGTGATTAATTGGTTAATTTTACCGAAACTATCGAAGCCGAGGATGTCATTGCCGACGGAGCTGGTTCGTCCCGATTCCATTTCGTGTTTGTGACGAAAGAGTCGCTGCCGCGCGTGGCCCCGTCCATTGTCCAGCTCACCGTGCGTTAGCACTCCCAAAAGCGTTGATTTCCCGGCGTCCACATTCCCAACGACGGCGACGCGAATCTCCAAGAAGTCGGTCTGCTCCAGCCGCTGTCGCACCAGATGCAGTCCCGTGATTCCGCCATCGACTTGCCGCTGTCGTAACGAAACACAATCCGCCTCCAACGACGCGGCAATCGACTGCAAAGTGGCCACGGCCGCCGCATACTCGTCCTCCTTTAACCCGTTATTCGCGCCATTCTCGCCGATCCCCACGTCAATAATCGTTTCCCCACGTCCCTCGTCCAACATCTCCTTAATCTTTTGCGTCAACAAATCATACTGCTCCGACGTCGGACTCACCAACACCATTTTATCCCGTATCCCCTGACATTCCTTCACGCATTTCTTTTCGTTTCCCAAAAGTTCATCCTGAATTTCGCTCTCCATTATTTATATATATAACACAAACAATTAATACTATTCAGCCCAATCGAGTCACTGGTTTACGTCCAAAATTTAAAACCAAAATACAATTGAAAGAAACGAAACAACTTATACATAATTTAATGTAAACGAGGATGATTTGCACTAGAATCTGTAATAAAACATTGTTAATTTAGTTATATTTCAAGCCTATTGAATCTTTACGGGGAATGAAGTCCTATAAATTTTTCAGTCCGGATGAAGACTGAGAAATGATTACAAGGAGTTTACCAAACGGGACAAATATCAAAAACTGAAGGTCATAACGATATTGAAAGATTATTTTCCTTTCCGGAGAATTATTGAACAAAGAAGACAAATCATTAACTTGTTTTGGAAAGAATCAACAATTATTGTTAATGATCATCGATATTGTACCAAAAAGAAAATATGGAGAAGTTTAGCACAAGTGTTGGTCTTCATCCCTCAATGGTAGGAATTTTTATATAGTTTGGGTAAAAAATCATAGATAAATAATTATTTTTTCATTTGAAGAATAATAAATCGCAAATTGAAAAGAAGAAATAAACTACTATTACTTAATCAAAATAAGTTTTTTTCGCTGACTTTGAACAGTTATACTGTGTATACTAGGGTGATTTTTTTTTGACTTTTTTTGGTCCCAACGTGAAATTTTGTTGGAAATACCAAAAAAAAAAAAAAATCCCTGAAAGTTTGAGCACTTAATATTAATTTTAAGTCCTCGACCAAGACGTGTAAAGATTTACCCATTGAAAATACACGGAAACTCTGATTTTTTATTTTTAAATTTCTATATCTCAGCGGCATTTCATGGGATCGCTTTTACCGAAGATGGTTTTTTTCTAAGAATTAAACGCTCTACAAAAGTGCCCATTGCGACACAGTCGTAACTCACACCGGTGAGGTAGTACGGGCCACTGAACCTGATTTTTCTATAAAACTCAAGGCTTAATATCTCGTTTAATATTGATCGTAGCGATTTGGTCTACAAGAACTTTTTTGTAGGAAATCAAATTCTCTACAAGTTTTTCATTTATAATTTTTCCGTAGCTCTTGTTATTTACGAGATAAATGCAAAAAAAAAACGCGAATTTTATAGAAAAATCAGGTTCAGTGGCCCGTACTACCTCACCGGTGTGAGTTACGACTTTGTCGCAATGGGCACTTTTGTAGAGCGTTTAATTCTGAGAAAAACCCATCTTCGGTAAAAGCGATCCCATGAAATGCCGCTGAGATATAGAAATTTAAAAATAAAGAATCAGAGTTTCCGTGTATTTTCAATGGGAAATCTTTACACGTCTTGGTCGAGGACCTAAAATTAATATTAAGGGCTCAAACTTTCAGGGAATTTTTTTTTTTTGGTATTTCCAACAAAATTTCACGATGGGACCAAAAAAAGTAAAAAAAAAAATCACCCTAGTGAATACAATATATAAAATATATTGCAGTCCAATTTATGTAGTATAATCTGATATAATAATATATAAAAATCATACCACCAACATAAATTTGAACAGAAGTTCAAACCAAAAAATATTCGTGACGTATTGCCCAGATACGTATTTCGATTGCCAAGCAAACTTCATCAGTGGTCATCAAGTAGTTTGGATCACTCCGTAACTGTTTTGAGGAAGATTGCTTGGTAATCGAAATACGTATCTGGGCAATACGTCACGAATATTTTTTGGTTTGAACTTTTGTTCAAATTTATATTGGTGGTATGATTTTTATATATTATTATATGGGGGCAGCAATGGAATCTGTAATAAAACATATTAAATTTAGTTATATTTCAACCCTATTGAATTTTTACGGGGAATGAAGTCCTATAAATTTTTCAGTCCGGATGAAGACTGAGAAATGATTACAAGGAGTTTATAAAACGGGACAAATATCAAAAACTGAAGGTCATAGAGATATTGAAAGATTATTTTCCTTTCCGGAAAGTTATTGAACAAAGAAGACAAATCATTAATTTGTTTTGGAAAGAATCAACGATTATTGTTGATGATCAGCGATATTGTACCAAAAAGAAAATATGCAGAAAAAAGCACAAGTTTTGGTCTTCATTCCTCAACGGTAGGAATTTTTATATAGTTTGAGTAAAAAATTATAGGTAATGAATTATTTTTTCATTTGAAGAACAAATCGCAATGGGTGGAATTGGAAAGACGAAATAAACTATTATTACTTGTTAATTGTAAAAAAAATGTTATTTTTTATTCAAGAAAAACATCCCCTAATTCCCTGGTATAATTTACATTGACCTAATCTTAAATTGAATAATTAATTAGTTAGTCACTAAGTTACAAACCAATATGTAATTTTATTGTTCCATAAATTAGAATGGAGCGATAACAATGAATTTAATGACGATACATGCAGTAATATGATGCAATTTGGTGCAAGATAGTACCTATATGACCTATATATATATATACATTTAATAAAAGCAAAAAATTTCAAATTCTAAAATAAGGTAATTGACGGTTGAGTTCATTTTTTCCCAATTCTTACCTAACTGGTTTATTTATAATACTAAGTTTTCAGTAAATTTCTATGAACAAATCGACATTGAAAAAATTGGACAAGATGATAAAATATTGTGAAATCAGACTTACTATTAGTCGTTGGTTTAATATGAGTAATTTTTCCGAGGGAATTCTTGATTTGCTTGCGAATTGATTTAATTAAATCGCATTGTTAGGCGTTTAAATTTTTAATGGATATATCTCTTTAAATTTTATCTTCCCGTTTCACTTGGCTTTAGTATATATGACAATGCAGTTGAACAGCTGTTGCAATTATGAAAAAATGCAATCAATGCAACGATATATTTGGGTTGTTGATAATTTGCAAATCAATCGCGCAAAAATTTATCTAAAAATAATCAGTTTGTTGTTGAACAGATGTACATGTCTATATCTATATATATACACGAAAAATATACGCAAACTTGTATATAAAGTCAACATATTGACAAATATTGATCGCCGAGGCAAAGTTCACGTCTGGGCCCCGTGCAAATGCACCGATTGTTTGAAAACAGGTTGTCGTTGCACCCAATTGCATTGGGATGCAAATGTTGGCGAAATTTCACGCAAAATTCGGATGAAATGATTGGGAAATGTAGAAAAATTGTACTTGCCTGACGTTTATGCCCCCTAACCGACGTCACATAGCAGTGTCAAACGGCGCGGACCACCTCCAACCTTGTTACACGTACAAATGCCAACATAATTCTCAAATGCCCACCAATTCAGTTGGAAAAAAAAAACGTACTTGTAATATTTCGTATATTAAGTATAGAAATCCACGTGGAATATATCAGCCAGTATAGAAAACGAGTACACAAAATTACGAAAGTGAAAGTAATCAATTTCCTTTGAATTATTTTCGTTTAAACTTTTATTCGAACATATTGAAAGGGATTTCAATTGATTGCTGTTGATGCTTTTCATTACAGATTTCTGTTGTATAACGCAAGCTTTTTGCGCTTTTTGGTGTCAAGTTCAAAAATTTGGGAACGAAAACTTTATATACATAAAAAAATACTTTATTTACACAGTAAATACATTTTAATTACTTTTGGCAGGCTTCGCCTGCCTCATTAACAATTAATCTTCGTTTTTTAATGAAATGCTCTACTCGATCTTCCAAACTTTCTAAAAAATTCATTTAAAAAACTTTTAAATTTCATACTTTACATTAACAATTCATCAAAATACCACATTTTGGACGTTGCAACAATGATTTGTATTGCTTAGATTTGGTTCCTTGTATTAAACAATTTGATTGATTTGCAATTTTGGTTGAAACTTTTTCTTCAATATTGACCAACATACTTTGAATCATTGTAGTTCTAACAAAAAATTTAAGATTTTATTTATAAAATATGATTAAAAGTAATTGAATTACTTAATAGAATGAAGCGTCCAAAAGTTTTGAAGTTCATTAACGGTGGTTGTTAGGGCATCCTCTTTAAAAACCCATTCGTTAATTTCGTCGAAATCACATTGGAAAAGATTTAACGGCACTTCACTGGCCAGATTGTATTGCGGTTTTCTGAAAGAAAGAAAAATGAAAATATTTAGAGGGAAAATTGAGGAAAAATATTACCGTGGATGTTCTTGAACGTTTAATAAATGTTTTATCAGATAGGGCTCTTCTTTTTCTTGGCCAATTAAAAGCAAAAGACCCATTATACATCGAATTTGGTGCCACAAAAATGCTTTACCTCGAATTTTCAGTTCATACATATCATAAGCTGCAATTAATCCATTAGATTTATGCATATTGTTTTTTTGATTTATACCCACGAGAATCCGTTTTCATTTGATTTTCTTTATGAATTAAGTTTATGTTAACTTCCCGAACATCTCGCATAAACTCCACAACCCCATTAGCTACATCCATTTTACAGAAATTTCGAAAATCATGAGTTCCCAGCAGATACTTTGAAGCCTCAATCATTTTCTAAAAATTAAAGCTTTTTAAATGAAATTTTAACTGTTAACCAATTTCTTTACCTGGATATTTAAATTGCCACGAGGAAAAAAATATTTATAAGTCCGTTGAGTGCAATTAAAGCGGGCGCTAAACTCATCATTCACCGGACTCCATGCCAAACATTGAATATTCTTTGGTAAGACTCGATTTAACATTTTACAATATTCAATTTCATCGGTAATTGAGGATGGTTCGTTTTGGGATTCTTTGGGAAATTTACTGCGTACATCTAGGGATATCACCTTAAAAAATTGATTATTTTAAAGATGAAACCATAATTTATGGGTTTAAAAATTTTCACTTGAGAAAAAGCGCTGACTCCTTTATCGGTACGGCCACATCGATGATAGTTTGACGAATTTCTATCGCGAATTAAACAGGTTTTAACCAAAGCATCAAATATATGATGTTCGATGGTGTTGGTCGTATCTTCTTGGGTCGCAAATCCGTGGTAATCCCATCCCAAATAAAAGAACTTTAAGGCAATATGCCGAAAATGTGACCTTAAAAAGATTAATTAGTTATTGAAAATTGGAATTTATTATATTTTTTTCATGTTTTACTTCGAAAAATCAAATGGTTTCAAGCCTTTTCGTTTTTTCTCCGATTCTTTGGAGTTCTTCGATAAAATATTCAACAATTGTGAGTTATGGGATTCTAGTTGGATTATTTTTTCAATCAATTCCTAAAAAACGATTTTATAGTTATAAAATGAATGGTAAAATACGTATTTCGATTGGCAAATTATTTTTATTGATCATTAAGTTTGGGATATTTTGGTCACTGTTTGGTGCCCTAAAAGTAATTTACCGGAGATCTAAAATAGCCATGATCATTGTTGGATCTTAACAATCAAAATACGTGTTTAAAATAGCCAAAAATTAATTATATTGGAGCATAAAATTTATTTTTATCAAACAAATAGGAAATTATAAAAGTTTTTGGGTACTTTTTTAAAAAGAAATTTAAAGATTTACTAAAAGAATAAAGAATGGCAATATCACCTCTTTGTTTAAAAGCATCAATTCATCTTTGGACTGCACTTTTTTCTTTTCTTTTTTCACAGAAACCGACGGCAACATTGTTGATCTATGTAATTTGATTTAAATTTTTGAAAATCAGAAAAATACAATTGAATACACCGACACCATGCATTTGCTTTAATGGCTAGAAATTTAAATCAAAGGCATGAATTAAAAAGCGGGTTAAGTTAAATGGTGAAAAATTGAACGATTAATTGATTTTTTTAATGAAAATAATGATTAATTTAATTTAAATTTAATAATTTTCTTGTTTTTCTTGCAACTTTGCCTGGTTAGTGAAGATTCAAACCAATTTAAATTTAGTGTGACACCTGCGGCAATTGGCCAAACTTAAGCAATCGAGTGTAGCGAAGTGTACCTTGTTTTTATATGGGGGGTGTAATCACGTGCGATTCCGTGCAATTAATCAGTGTAAATAATGTCAAAATATCGTAAAAACGTCAAAATGTGTCTTTGACATTTTTTTTCAAAAAAAAAACTTTAAAAAGTTAATGTAATTGGCATAAAAATGGTTCATAATGTTCCCAAAAACAATTCAATAGCCACACAAAATCACGTAAACAATGTGTTGTCCAATATAAACATGTCAAAAAAATCGCGTGCAAATCTGGCCGTGTACCACGAGAAGCAAATCAAGGAATTGTGTGCATTGCATGCACTAAACAATTTATTTCAAACGCCCAATGCATTCTCGAAGAATGACTTGGACGAAATTTGTCACAGTCTATCGCCCGACGTTTGGATTAATCCGCACAAGTCGTTGCTAGGACTGGGAAACTATGATATCAATGTGATCATGAAAGCATTACAAAGACAAGGATGCGAGGCGATTTGGTTCGATAAACGAAAGTAAAACAATGCAAAAATCATCGCTTTACTATGATTGATCTAATAAATTTTTTCAGAGACCCGGAATGTTTGAATTTGAACAACATTTTAGGATTCATTCTCAACGTTCCCACCGATTATCGTTTGGGGTTTGTCATGTTGCCGTTGAAGCGCCGACATTGGATCACCGTGCGGCAAATTGGTGACAACTTTTACAATTTAGACAGTAAATTAGAGTCGCCCCAACCGATTGGACGAGTAATTTGCGTTAGAAAAGCCAAGTTTCAGTCGTAAAATCTTCTTTTTTCTTTGTTGTAGCCCCACGATTTGATCGCCTATCTTCAGGAGCAGCTGGATTGTAAGGACAAAGAGTTATTCATCGTGGTGACTAGTGAAGTGGAACGCAACCAATCGTGGCAGCGAATCCGCACAGAGACGGTGATAAATGCAGTTTTGCAGAACTTAGAAAGTATTGAAGATGGCAAATCGGAACGGGACGCCGAGTGCATAAGACTGTCCGACATATCACCGTGCGAAATACTTTCGTCCGATTTAAGTGTAACGATCAATCCTTTATGCAATCGAACGCCTTCTGATCTATCAGACCAGTGATTACCTTAAGTTTTTATGCATTTCCCCAGTGATGTCAGTGATTAGTTTACCTTAAGTTTTCAATTGAAAAAATTAAATTTATTTTCTAGTCGAATTCATGTTTTAGTTATTGTTCAAGAGTTTATCCACTTTTTTTGTTGTATAATGTTTATTTTTAAGAGTTAATGTTATATCAGACCAATGTTTGGTCTATGAACGATAAAACTTTCATTGCTTTCTGTTGCACCAAAAAAAAATAGCTTTTAATAGATTAATTAGTGATAAGGAACATAAAAAACTATTTTTTCTAGTTAATTTTGATGTATTACGATTAAATTCACATTTTTTTTGCAGATTTATTAATGAGATAAATTATCTCAAATAAATTGTTGGTTTATTTTGGCTTCTATTAGACGTATCTTGATGTATTTTTTTCTAAAAAGAAATCTTGTATTTTACTATAGTTTTAGTACCATCAACAGGGCTGGCCTAACTATCGAGGACAAAATATTTAGCCAAATCCGTTTAGAAATTGGAAAATTTTTCAAAACCATTTTAAGAAAGTATTCAAAGGGCATTTCTTTTTAAATTCTAGTAGGTAGACAACCAATTGAAGACATTAATGAAAATTTTAACAATAATCTTATAGTCAATAGCCAAAAGAGGCGTTTGTATAGTTATAATGAACAATGAGAAAAAAAACCGATAGCCTCGTCTAGAATAAAACTTTTATTTTGCCAAGTTTTATGAAAAAAAAAAATAAAAATATTTTTATGAAGAGGTGAACGTTCGACATTGTGCTACTTTGCAATAAATTGCATTTAATATGCATAAAGCATTTGCATTTACAATGTTGTTTTCGCGTTGAACTTTGATTTGCATATAAAAAGGGCGAATTAAAGTCGACAATTTATTATTGTTTGTCTAATAAATTGGCCTATGCAAAGACTTGATTTTTCGTTGAAAAAGCTTTTAAAGTTCACAATTTTTATGTAATTAACCATATAAGACAATCAGTAGACGGAGACGGTGATAATTGAATCTTATCACTGAACAAATTTGTTCAAAATAATCTCTGATTTATTTTACAATCAAAATAAGATTTTCTCCGCTGACTTTGAACAGTTATACTGTGTATACAATATATAAAATATGTTGCAGTCCAATTTATTAACATAAAAAATTTGAACAGAAGTTCAAACCAAAAAATATTCGTGACGTATTGCCCAGATACGTATTTCGATTGCCAAGCAATCTTCCTCAAAGCAGTTACGGAGTGATCCAAACTACTTGATGAGAATTGCTTGGCAATCGAAATACGTATCTGGGCAATACGTCACGAATATTTTTTGGTTTGAACTTCTGTTCAAATTTATGTTATTAAATTGGACTGCAATATATTTTGTTTTACAATGTTTTTTTTTTTTTAATTTTTTTGGGCGTCAGAGCTTATTTTGTGCCAACTATTCTATAGGAATTCTTTTGCATTTGTGTACAATACTTTTTTTTTTATATAAATCAAGCAAACTATATAGAAAAAAATAAAGTTTATGAAATGAAACATTTTTGTGTGTTTTTTGATTTATTTATTATTTTTTTAATTATCACAGAGAATTTAATAAATTTCACTATACATATTAAAAAAATATTTTTACACTGATTTTATATTTGATAATAAAGTTTACATGTGTTTCAAACATGTTTTATGTCGATTTAATTGGGGCAGTGTAAGTGTATTTTTTTAAAAGTAATAAAAAAAAAACTACAAATTAATAGGGAAATCATAATTAAAAAATAATAATTTAGTTAATACATAAATCTATCAGTACAATTATGCAAAATTTTTTTAAGAAAAGTGTCTAAAACTATTTGCCATCGTTTAGATCTGCCAAATTTAATGGAAATAAATTTTAGTCACTTTCTTTACAGCTTTTTCTTAGCGCTAGAACCTTAAATATATATTTATTATATTCGTTTTAATCGGTACAGTTTTTATTTTTGGAAAGTATCAATCGATCCGAATCGATTTTCAATTGGGTCAAAGATCCGTAAATTTCGGCCCGTTTGTCAGCTTCAATGTCTCGATTTCGACCCAACACCCAAATTTGATCTGGAAAAAAAAACGATTAAATCATTGATTTAGAGTTGTTTATAGTTTAAGTTTTAGCAAAAAATTTGGGAATTAATCAAATTTTTGAGCACTTTGAACAGCTTTTAAGGTGAGACTGGAAGAAAAATAGGCCCTGAAAGATTTATTTTCATTTGGATGGAACCAAAAAAAGTAATTTTCTTAGTAACAACCTTTTTTGAATTAACTTTTTATGCCAAATTAGCTTTATGAATAAATGTTTCAACGATTAAAATCTATCAACCGCCATATGAGAATACAGCGTCAATTCTTTATCAATCTTAATAAAATTTGTTTGAAAATCATCTTGAGACCTTCAACTTTAGTAAAATAGATTTTTTATTCCGAAATCCGTTTTCGTTTTCCTACAATCAAGCGATAAGGAAAACCGTTTTTGTGAATATTTTTACCTTTACAAAATGACTTACAAAGTAAACTTTAAAGAGCTTATATTAAAAAAATTGCTATATTTAACTAAGACCTAAACTCTTAAATTCATTTATCACAAAAATTTAAAAAAAATTGGTCCAATAATGAGGCAGGAATCATTGATGATAATTGGCATGTTTTATACATAAAAATTTTTGTCCCACCGTTTTTTTTTTTTGGCCTAAATTATTTTTTCTCTTGCAACTATTTGTATAAAGAAAGTATAGATCAAAAGAAAAACAGAGAATTGTCAAAGTTATGCAGTAAAAGAATTATAATTATAAAAACATTAATTTTATTAGGTAGGTATTTAGTAGGGTGTCCGTTATTTCCCAAATTGATTTTTTACAGCGATCGCCCCCTGAATTTTTAGTTTAAGATATAAAAAAAAATATCCAATACAATTAAGCTCTTAATTTCTTGATTAAGCCGTGCCGGAATCATGTTACTTTTACCATTTAAATAACATGGGATTATTTGACTTTTTACTTTTTTTTTTCTCAGAAACAAATAAATGAAAAGATTTAAGATCAAATTATTCTGACGTAAAATTTAACGCTCTACAAAAAAGGTGTCTTATGAATTTTCGATTAAATCACTCCATTAAAAGTTATTCAACATTTAACTTATTTATCCTGGATAAATTGAATTTCACGACTATAGCGAATTCGGATCTTAAGTCATCGGTTTTAATTGTCAAAAAATGATTTTTTGTTTGTTTAATTTTCTGTTCAAGTCATAAAATTAACACAAATAATCACTGGCGCTCTAATGATAATAATTTTTATTTTCTCTTCCAATGATTTTATAGTTAAAAAAAGTAAATATGAGCAAAAAATTGAAAATATTAGGCACAAGTTAAATGTTGAATAACTTTTAATGAAGTGATTTAATCGAAAAATCATAAGAGACCTTTTTTGTAGAGCGTTAAATTTTACGTCAGAATAATTTGACCTTAAATCTTGTCATTCATTTGTTTCTGAGAAAAAAAATAAAATAAAAGTAAAAAGTCAAATAATCATTCTATGTTATTTAAATGGTAAAAGTAACATGATTCCGGCACGGTTTAATCCATAAATTAAGAGCTTAATTGTATTGGATAAATTTTTTATATCTTAAACTAAAAATTCAGGGGGCGATCGCTGTAAAAAAATCAATTTGGGAAATAACGGACACCCTAGTATTTAGGTACGTCTTTGATTAGGCAATTATATACGTTCATGTTATAAGGGTTGCCTATACATTAAAATTTAAAGTTTTCCAGCAGAAAAGCAAAGTTTTCCTGTTTCCTCTGAAAGACTGATGAATTTTATTTAAGTAATCAATAAAAATTTGACAGAAGTATTAATTTTCATGTTTTTTTCACGTTTAAGTCGATAATTTTCCGCGGGAAACTTCTAGTAGTCAAAAGATCATTGACCAAAGTGACAAGTAAAGTTTATACTTTGATTTGCATCCAAAAGAAAAGATTTTCCGTTAGATTTTTTCTGGATGCCAGAATTTTAGACGTCAGGCCTTCTCGGAAAGAAGGCAATAGTGGAATTATTTCAATTTATAAGGAATAACGGAGTTCAAGAACAAATTTAGGAACTGCAAAGGAGGAAATCTTTTGCAATACATTAGAAATTAGCAAATAAGAAACAGAAATGTAATGCCGAAGATAAGATAAAAATTAAAACTTTTTAGTCCTGAAAAAATAGGACAAGGTTTTAAGGAAGATACTATGGCATGAGAAGAAGGAAAACACTAGAAAAATAGCGAAGAAAATGGGTTTCAGAAGCAATAAAATTTCTCTAGAAATTTCCTCGAAAAGTCTTCGGAATTGTTATTTAAATGAGGGATGATGTTGAGATCAACAGAAAAAAATGAGATCGGTACTTCGGTTATTGGTTTTACAACAATCAAATTTAAATTTGCAGTGTTGGAACTTCTTTTTTTCCTTTATTACATTTCAAATTTGAATTTTAATTATTGGTGATTTTTCTTTATCAAAAGTAATGGTTAGTCAACATGGACATCCCTTGGTCCTTTAGAAGCAATAATTTTCAATGGATAATATTTTAAAGGAAGGAAACGTAAGAAAATTCCGATTATTTCGGACGTGGAAGTTTTAAAAGGTAATTATTGCTTATCTGAAGAAATAAATTGGCATGACAATTATAAGTAGCACATAGATTTTATCTAAAGTGGAAAATTAAACAGAAATCAAATCTATCTTCTTTTACAGAACGAAAATTAATGGGAAAATTCAGAAGAACAGTTGGAGATATCCAGAGAAGGAATGAAGAAAAGCTATTGATTTTAGGGAGAAATCTATTAAAAATATTTGTAAAACAAGGCACGCAACATTTTCGAATTTAATTTCGATTCAAAGAATTAAAAAATCCGATCGAAAATAAAAATAAGAACGTTGTTGTTGACCCAAACTTTAAAATCACGTGTTTCCAACAAATATTATTCCCAAAACATTTGCTCTACGCTAAGTATGTATTCAAAATTATTATAAAATATTCAAATTATTTCAACTGAATTTTTCGAAAAAAAAATACTTCAAGGTAATATAAAACTTTTGCCTACAATTGCGTCGTAAAATGGGAATGCCAATCGAGAAATTTCACTTTGGCGGAAGTGTTTTCGGCATAGTTTTATCAATGATTTTTTGCTCACCTTGATGGGCAATTCCCATGCTGGAACAGGTCCAAATGATTGCATAGTTATCATAGTCGGTTTTCAGAATTTGATAGGTTCCGACTCCGGGCATTAATCGAGCCAAAGCTGACGGAAGTTTCGTCTGTACTTGGTATTTAAAAATGGTGGGATCTCGTTTGGATGCCGATGCAATTCCTTTGCTGGGTGTCGAACGACTTCCGGTCCTGGAACATATACATTTTTACTTGGCAAAACTCTTTATTTTAGGGAATATTTCAACGAGAAAATGAACGGTGGTTCTTGAAGCATTGGCCGTTGAAAATCGGTGTCAAAGACAATTTCTTACCATCGATTGATTAAGTTGGTCGTCACTTCGAGTTGACCTTTGTCGTTGGCTTCAATATCGATTGTGGTGCAACCAGAAGCCAATTCCATCAAGTAGAATGATCGCTCGACTTCATACCATCGACCTGTGAACTGGTCCAAGCAAATTAATCAGCAACCTTGCCGGTAAAATCAATCAAAACATTGGCCAGGACAAGTATACACTAATATCCTTTTGAAACATGTTTACAACACAAACTTTCTAAAATTTCCAATAAAAATTAGTCCAATTTCTCATAAACTATGAATTTGATCTCTTACAATAAGTAAACTTATTCAAAATTCAGCAATTTTAGATTGGACTCTTCCGCATTTTGTTCAAGTGAAAGCAATTACGAAATATTTTTGATCTATATATTTATCGAAATTTCCCGTTATTTATTATCCGGAAATTTTATGACGAAAAATTTTGCTGATACCATCATACAAAAAAATGATAGAAATTTTGTTGAGTAAGTGAATGATTCGATCATTTCCCTTGACATAGATTAATTCTGTTTTATTTTAGTAACAAGATTAAATGGAAAAAATCATTTGGAAAGAACTAACATTAATCATTGATTTGATAAATTGCAGTTTCTATCGATAATCATCTGTAAAAGTATGGAAGAGGGATTGAAAAGTATTTGAGGAATATCATTATCGAATTTAAAGGAAGATCAGTATGGGCCTTCACCTGGAGGACCCCAAAACCAAAAGACTTTTGGAACTACTAAATATTTCCAAAGATTACTAAAAAAATTCCAGATTTAGAACTGTTAAGTTGGGAATTTCTTCTTTTACACATAGGTAACTTGAAAATTAATACTTTCCATCCAATCTTCCCTTTACAATTTAATTTTTTCTGCTACTGAGAAATAAGAAACCATAAACTTAAAAAATTAAGTTTGTAAACTTCTTTTCCATCAAAAAATGTTTTGTAGATTCAAAGAAGAATTACAGATGACATCTTGAGAATTGTACACCAAAACTTCACTGATATCCTAAATATTTACCCTAAATATACCCTAATCCAAACCAGCATTGCAATATTCTTCAGGTAATCAGGGAAATGCTTAATTTCATCCCAAATGGACAATTCTAGACCATAATCTATGGATTTATCGGAAAAAATTGTTTCCCATTAACTTTTATCAACTTCTTCTTGAATTTATTCAACAAAATACAAAAAAGTAATTCCCTTTTTTCCTTGCCCAACTTCTAAATTCAAACTAATTAATCGATTTTCCTGAAACTTTAACCAAATCTTTTTGATCAGTTTACGGCGTTAAGTTTACAATAATTAAACTGTTTATGATTAAAACAGGTTCTTATAAATTCTCTGGTCAAAAATTAAGTTGAGGAATATCATTATCGAATTTAAAAGAAGATCAGTATGGGTCTTCATCTGGAGGACCCCAAAAAAGAAGACTTTTGGAACTATTATATATTTTCAAAGTTTATTGAAAAAATTTTAAATTTACGACTATTAAGTTTAGACATAGGTCTCATAAAAATTTATTCTTTCCACCCCATTTCCCTTTACTATTTAATTTTTTGCTGCTACTGAGAAATAAGAAACAACAAACTTTTAAAAAATTAAGTTTTTTAAACTTCAAGAATTACAGATGACATCTTGAGAATTGTACACCAAAACTTCACTAATATCCTAAATATTTACCCTAAATATACCCTAATCCAAACAAGCACTGTAATATTCTTCCAAATTTCTTATTTTCTTAAGTATTTAAATTGGCAATCAGGGAAATGTTTAATTTCATCCCAAATGAATAATTCTGGGCCATGATCTATGGATTTATCGGAGAAAAATGATTCCCATTAACTTTTATCAACTTCTTCTTGAATTTATTCAACAAAATACAAAAATGTAATTCCCTTTTTTCCTTGCCCAAGTTCTAAATTTAAAATTTACATTTACGGCGTTAATTTTACAATAATTGAACTGTTTATGATTAAAACAGGTTCTCATCAATTCTCTGGTCAAAAATTAAGTTGAGGAATATCATTATCAAATTTAAAAGAAGATCAGTATGGGTCTTCACCTGGAGGACCCCAAAAAAGAAGACTTTTGGAACTATTATATATTTTCAAAGTTTATTGAAAAAAAATCAAATTTAGGACAGTTAAGTTTTAAAATTCTTCTTTTAGACATAGATCCCCTTAAAATTTATACTTTCACCCCATTTTCCCTTTAATATTTAATTTTTTCTGCTACTGAGAAATGTGAAACAACAAACTTTAAAAAAATAAGTTTTTTAAACTTCTTTTCCATCAAAAAATGTTTTGTAGATTCAAAGAAGATTTATAGGTGACACCTTGAGAATTATACACCAAAACTTCACTGATATCCTAAATATTTACCCTAAATATACCCTAATCCAAACAAGCACTGTAATATTATTCCTAATTTCTTATTTTCTTAAGTATTTAATTTGGCAATCAGGTAATGTTTAATTTTATTCCAAGTGGACAATTCTGAACCATAATCTATGGATTTATCGGAGAAAAAATGATTCCCATTAACTTTTACCGACTTCTTCTTGAATTTATTCAACAAAATACAAAAATTTTAATCTTCTTTTTCCCTTGTCTAACTTCTAAATTCAAAATAATTAATCGATTTTCCTGAAACTTTAACCACAGCTTTTTTCTGATTTAAACAGGTTGACATCAATTCTCTGGTCAAAAATTAAGTTAAGGAACAAAGTTTGGACATGAATGAATTGGTCTTATGTGGACGACCTTCGATTATATTGGTAATATTTCCGGAATATATTATAATTAAATTATTTCAATTAAAATGTGTTGATTGAAGTAATTTTCCATGTAAACAACGATGGGGCGAGGAAAAGAGAGTGGTTGATTACACGCAGGAATAAATAAACAATTTTTACACCGATACACCTCCGCTAAAAAATCTTTGCAACCCCTCAAAACTTGGAGAACGCCGTAGGTAATATTGACCTAAATTTGATATCAGAAAATGTTTTTAACTCGTTGCTTTTTCTTCAGGTGATTAATTGGAAATTGAGGAAAGTTTATGGCTGAAATTTGATTAGACAATTATTGATTTTTGTCTACTTAAACGCTAAATACTAAGAACTTTCCCTTCGGTTAAATCGTTGTGAGTAGTTGGTGCCCCCGTTTTACCGGCAGTGTACTAATTGTACGTTTATCAAGCGGCGACTAGAGTCAATCGTACACAATGTAAATTTCTAGAAACTTAAATATAATAATTTTTACGAATGAACATCTGATTTGCATGACAAAGTATGTTTTAAACAATTATGGGAATGACCCCGCTTAACTTTCTCATTGACTGAAATTATTATAAACAAAAAAAAAAAAAACGGAAAAATCGCGTGCGTACGTCGTTTAAATTAGAACTAGTCTTTTGTGCATTTTCATCGTTGGAATCTTAACCGAAAATTGGGTGGAAATCAATTGGAGAAAAGCGAGAAAATCTAATTAGATATACGAAAGTTTCTTGCAAACTTTGAGCTCCAAATTGTTGGGAATAAGGTTGAAGATGAAATGTTAAATTGTTCTCGAGGAAATTACCTTTGTGTAGTTAAAATCCTTCATGGTGACATGTTTGGGACAACTTCCAAATCCGGCACCGCAAATCGAGTTGAAAACGCTGAAGAAAACCGCGAACGTTAAAAGCCAAGTGTTGAAGATCATTTTGGCGAACGGATACAATGCGAAAAGTCGTTAAATATTCTATGCAACACTTGGGTGTTATGGTATTTGCAGGAAATTCATAAAAAAAATTGATATTAACAGTTTTGGGGTAGGCACTAAGTCGCGGAATTGTGGCACTGAATCGCGTTTGTTGAAAGTCACCACTCGACTGATGTGGCTCGTTATGATTTTCAACACAGACTTTCCACTCGTTCTTCGATGACCAACCATTGGTTGTTGGAGGCAAACTTTTATATAACAATTCTAGTTTTTAATGGAACAAATTTCAATGATAATGAAAATTTAAGACAAGACAATAATGCATGACTGGAACTGGATGATATAATAAAAATGTAATGATTGAGATAAAAAATAAATAATGGAATTTCATTAGGACAAAGAGTGAATAGAATGTTATATATATATATAAGAGAATATTTTAGTTGAATACTTTCAATTTTATCTTCTACCTTTTATATAAATATCAATAAAATTCTTGGAAAACATTTCATTGTCAATTCCAAAACAATAACGAATTCCTTTCGAAAGAATTTCTTGCAAATACATTTTAAGATTTGGAAAATCAATTTTCAAGGAAATCATTTTGGTTTATCACTTTTAAACTTGATGTCTCTCAAATAAAATATTATGCAACAACAGATTTTCATTCTTTTGTTAAAGAAATCATGGATTTTCGAAGATTATAAATCAATTTTCTAGAAATTTTACATTCAGGAAATCTGTAATTATCTCCGGAACTTGAAATCTAATCAAAAAGTCGTTTGACCAGTTTGAAGAAACCTTTAACGATGACAATCTGAAGAATTTAAGGGATTAAGAAATTAAAATCGTTGATCCGTAAAAATCGTTTTCTTTCTAAAGAAGAGTTTCAAGTCTTTGGCTTCTAAAATGTCATTTTTGGGTAGTTAATCATCATTTATAAAAACATAGTTTAAGAATTTAAAAGAATTTCTTTCTGGCTTTAATGTCGAGAAGATTAGTGGTAAATGTTTGTAGAAGTTTTCGAGACAAAAATGTAAAGTTTTTTGAAAGATTTTATAACAAATTGGACTAAAATTTTTGTTGGATATACGTTTAAAGCCACAATTATTTATTGTCATTAAAAGCCAGAAGTATTTATGAGAAATAAACCTTTTCTTTGATATTATTTTGGATTAACAATCCAAAAATAAGTAATGAATTATTCAAAAAGAAAAAAATTGAGGATTTTTTCTTCCATTGGATGAAAATTAAGATTAGATGCTTGAAATTGTTAACAGAACCTTTTGGTCTGAAACTGTAAAAATAAAGTTCATTAAATTTTAGATTTATTGATCATTTTCCAGTGGTTTCATTACCAAAGATTAAAAAGAAATTATTGTTCGAAATTTTTGATTAGATTGAAGAAAAAATCGGCTAGCAAACTAAAATATCCATGAAGTTAAAATGCCTTATTTCTTTTGGAAATTGATTGGGTAGTTAATCATTTATAAAAACATAGTTTAAAAATTTAAAAGAATATAAGAAAAGGACGCATTACAGCATTTCTTTCTGGCTTTAATGTCGAAAAGATTAGTGGTAGATGTTTGCAGAAGTTTTCGAGACAAAAATGTAAAGTTTTTTTGAAAGATTTTAATACAAATTGGGGTAAAAGAAATCCATTATTTTTTTGTTGGATATGAGTTTAAAGTCAATCATTTCTTGTCATTAAAAGCCAGAAGGATTTATGAGAAATAAACCTTTCCTTTGATATTATTTTGATTTATCAATCCAAAAATAAATTATGAATTATCCAAAAACAAAATTGATGATTTTTCCTTCCATTGGATAAAAATTAAGATTTGATGCTTGAAATTGTTAACAGGACCTTTAAGTCTGAAACTGTAAAAATAAAGTTCATAAAATTTTAGATTTATTGATCATTTTCCAGTGGTTTCAATCCTTAAGATTAAAAAGAAATTATTGTTCGAAATTTTTGATTAGATTGAAGAAAAAATCGACTAGGAAACTAAAATATCCATGACGTTAAAATGCTTTGAAGTTCAAGTGGTCCAAAAATAAATAAATTTAAAAAAAAAAATTTTTTTGTGTGCTACCACCCCAACATGTCGGTAGTTCAAATGCATCATTATTTTAACTTTATTGTTTTTAGTTTTCCGGTGGTGATCATATTAGTTTTACTAGGCGCAGACATTTCCGCACTTTTAAGGATTTGCGGAAACTTGATTATCTCAGGCCCTATTTGTCCTATCAAAATGAAACAAAAAGCAGTGGGCTCATAAAAATATAAGCTATAAGGTTGTAATAAGACGTTTTCACCTAAATGTGATTTTAAGGGGTGAAATTTCATCCTAAATTTTTAGCTCTCATTTGTAAAAACTCCAATTTTCACGGAAAGATTGTGAAGGAAGGGAAAGAGTCTACACGTTAAAACTTTTTTTACAAACAATTAGGTACTAGTTGTATTCAAAAACAAAATTTGAAGTTTGAGACTTTAAGCCTTTTTAAAATAAAAAATAACAAAATTTGGAAATTTTCAAAATTTAGAATTTTCTGAGCTCAATATCTCTGGTGGGGGACCAGATAAAAATCTGAAATATCAATACATTATAGTACTGTATGATAGTAGTATGCACCTAAAATTTGGAGTTTGAGATTTTACTAGGAGCAGAGGTATTGCAAACACAAAATGTCAAAATAATGCATACTTCAGTAAGTGAATATAATGTATTTAACCATTTGACTATGGGTACGTACATATATTATTAGCTTTCAGAAAGAAGTATATGTGTTTGAAATTTAAGATATGAATAACAGTTAGCCCAGAGTATATGTTGTTTCGTGTATAATGCCCTTTTTGCCAAGTATATGTCAATTAAATGGTTAAATACATTATATTCACCTACTGAAAGTATGCATTATTGTGACATTTTGTGCTTGCAATACCTCTGCTCCTAGCCAAATCTCAAACTCCAAATTTTAGGTGCATAATACTATTATACAGTACTATAATGGGGTGATATTTCAGAATTTTATCTGGTCCCCCACCAGAGATATTGAGCTCAGAAAATTGCAAATTTTGAAAATTTTCAAATTTTGTTATTTTTTATTTTAAAAAGGCTTAAAGTCTCAGACTTCAAATTTTGTTTTTGAATACAACTAGTACCAAATGGTTTGTAAAAAAAATTTTTACGTGTAGACTCTTTCCCTTCCTTCACAATCTTTCCGTGAAAATTGGAGTTTTTACAAATGAGAGCTAAAAATTTAGGCTGAAATTTCACCCCTTAGAATTACATTTAGGTAAAAACATCTTGTTACAAACTTATAGCTTATATTTTCATGAACCCACTGCTTTTAGTTTCATTTTGATAGGACAAATAGGGCCTGAGATAATCAAGTTTCCGGAAACCCTTAAAAGTGCGAAAATGTCTGCGCCTAGTAAAACTAATATGGCCACCACTGGAAAACTAAAAACAATAAAATTAAAATAATGGTGAATTTGAACTACCGACATGTTGGAGTGACCGCAAAAAAAAATCAGAATTAAAAAAAATAAACAACTGAAAATAATCGACTGACTTTTTATTTCTTTTTGAATTTAAATAAATGGTTTCCATTAAAAACTTTAATACTTGAGATTAAATTTAACGATTATAAACAAACTTATGACTTTCAATTTGATCTTGGAAATTGAATTTTCGCCTAATTGGAAAGAAATTCCAACATTTTCGAACCGAATGGTTGTCAAGGATGTAAAATGGGTTGCCTATCATAATACTTAAATTAAAATGTATATGATTGAAGGCTGGCAAATCAATTTAAACTTTGGACAAACCAAAAATGGTAATCAAAAAGGTTTTATTGTATTTTGGGGAATTAAAAGGCAATATTCTGCTATAACCTGCTTTCTAATAATGTAAAACATAATTCGGATCTTTAAAACTATTCAAATTATTCTTGGGAGTATATTTAAATAAACTTCCAAACTTTTAATTTGATCTTGGAAGTTAAATTTTCGCCTGATTGGAAAGAAATTCCAACATTTTCGAAGCGAATGGTTATCAAGGATGTAAAATTGGTTGTATATCATAATATTTAAATTAAAATATACATCATTGAAGGATGGCAAATTAGTTTAAACTTTGGACAATTTAAAAATGATAATCAGGAAGGTTTTATTGTATTTTGCGGAACTGAAGGCCAATATTCTGCTACACGCTGCTGTCCAGTAATATAAAACTTAATTTGGATCTTTAAAGCCAATATTTCAATGAAAAAAACGATCAAAATTCAATCATAACACAAAGGGAAAGTTATTACGTTTCACCGAAATAATCTACCAGAAGTTCTGGAAAATTTACTCATCTACAAACCTGATATTGAAAACTAAGTACCAAATGGTTTTCATCTCTTTAAATTGCTCTAAAATTTTCCTGGAGATATCCATAGGTTATAAGATAACCTTGAGAAACGTGGCGTAGCCTGTTTTCATCTTCCAGAGCCGTCCGGAAAAGTCTAACATCTTTTAAATTCTTTTAACTATTTAAAAACATTTTCTTCGTGTTTTTCTCCAGGTATAATCTTTTATGGAATTACTAATGTTAATATGCCACCACATGTTTTATGTTCCCCCTGAGGCCATGGCCCCTTCTATACATTACTGTAGGGAATATTTAGATTTTTGAAAGATTGTTTGAAACATTGAAATAATCTTATAAATGACCACAATTTATTGATGAGATTAGAAGTGAATCATCTGTTATATAATATTGAAAGATAAATTTGGATTTTCATCATCCAAAATTGGGTCAAATGAGAAGAAAAATGGCCAGAATTGGATAATAACGAAGGTCTTAGATTCCAACAGATTTAATATATGAGCCAGAAATTTTGGAAGTTTGAAAAATTAGATAGAATTGCAGTAGTTTTATGGATCAAATTTGATAATTGCATCTAAAATATGCCAAAATTATGGGCTTTAAAAGGGGTGTCAAAACATTGATACATTCTTGATAATCTACTAAAAGCTTCGGAAGTTTCACATGCATTTTCTTACTTTATAGTTCAAGTTTAACTTCAAACGATTTTCTTCTACTTAGCAAAAGCTCTAGGTGAAAAAACTGGCTACAAGAAAAGCTATTGAAAACTTAGGTTTTCTAAAAAATCCTTATTAATTTATTGGTGCAATTAGAAGACCAATTTATGATATTCAATGACCAGAAGTTGAATTTCGAATCTTAATTACAAAGGGTATGCAAAAATTGATATATTCTTTATAAATCACTAAAAGCTCGGGAATTTTCACATGCATTTACTCACTTTATAGTTCAAATTTAACTTCAAACGATTTTCATCTGCTTATCAAAAGCTCTAGGTGTAAAATTGACTACAAGAAGACCTATTGAAAACTTTAGTTTTCGAAATAATTCTTATTAAATTATTGGTGCAATTAGAAGAACAATTAATGCTTTTAAATGACTAAAAGTTATATTTAAGCCCTTGATTACAAATGAAAGACCAAGAATTTGATCTGGCAAAAGAATACTCTGCCAAAAGCTCTGAAAACTTAATGATTTCCTAATTTGAATTCCCGAAAACTGACGTTAAAACTTTTTTGTCAAACTCACCAAGTAATTGACAAGGAAAATGAAGAGCTTTGGAAAAGCACCGCAATGAAATCATCTGTTATCGAATATTAAAAGATAAATTTACATTTGGTTACCCAAAATCGGATCAAATGAGAAGAGAAAATGGCCAGAATTGGATATTAACGAAGGTCTTAGATTCCAACAGATTTAATATATAAGCCAGACATTCAGGAAGTTTGAAAAATTAGATAGAATTGCAGTAGTTTTATGGTTCCAATTTGAAAATTGCATCTAAAATATGCCAAAATTATGGACTTTAAAAGGGGTGTCAAAACATTGATACATTCTTGATAATCTACTAAAAGCTTCGGAAGTTTCACATGCATTTTCTTACTTTATAGTTCAAATTTAACTTCAAACGATTTTCTTCTACTTAGCAAAAGCTCTAGGTGAAAAAACTGGCTACAAGAAAAGCTATTGAAAACTTTAGTTTTCCAAATAATCCTAATTAATTAATTGGTGCAATTAGAAGAACAATTTATGATATTCAATGACCAGAAGTTGAATTTCGACTCTTAATTACAAAGGGTATCCAAAAATTGATATATTCTTTATAAATCACTAAAAGCTCTGGAATTTTCACATGCATCTACTCACTTTATAGTTCAAATTTAACTTCAAACGATTTTCATCTGCTTAGCAAAAGCTCTAGGTGAAAAATTGACTACAAGAAAAGCTATTGAAAACTTTAGTTTTCGAAATAATTCTTATTAAATTATTGGTGCAATTAGAAGAACAATTAATGCTTTTAAATGACTAAAAGTTATATTTAAAACCTTGATTACAAATGAAAGACCGAGAATTTGATCTGCCAAAAGCTCTGAGAACTTAAAGATTTCCTAATTTAAATTCCTGAAAACTGGCGTTAAAACTTTTTTGCCAAACTCACCAAGTAATTGACAAAGGAAAATGAAGAGCTTTGGAAAAGCACCGCAATGAAATCATCTGTTATCGAATATTAAAAGATAAATTTACATTTTTTTACACAAAATTGGCTCAAAAGAGAAGAAAAAATGGCCAGAATTGGATAATAATGAAGGTTTTAGATTCTAAAAGATTTAATATATGAGCCAGACATTCTGGAAGTTTGAAAAATTTGATAGAATTGCAGTAGTTTTATGGATCAAATTTGATAATTGCATCTAAAATATGCCCAAATTATGGGGATTAAAAGGGGTGTCAAGACATTGACACATTTTTCTCATAATCCAGTAAAAGCTCTGGAAATTTCGTATGCATTTACTTACTTAATAGATCAAATTTGACATCAATTAACTTCCACGTGCTTCGCAAAAGCTCTAGGTGAAAAAAAATAACCCCAAGAAGACCTATTGAAAACTTTAGTTTTCTAAATAATCCTTATTAATTTAATGGTGCAACTAGAAAAATAATTTATACTAGTCAATGACTAAAAGCTGAACTTAGACCTTTAATTACAAAGGATGTCAATACGTTGACACATTCTTCATAATCCAGTAAAAGCTCTGGAAATTTCATATGCATCTACTTACTTAATAGTTCAAATTTGACGTCAAATGATTTTCCTTTGCTTATCAAAAGCTCTAGGTGAAAAAAATGAAAAGAATCGGATCCAATGAGAAGAAAAAATTGCCAGAATTGGATAATAACCAAGGTCTTAGATTCCAACAGATTTAATATATAAGTCAGACATTCTGGAAGTTTGATAAATTAGATAGAATTGCAGTAGTTTTATGGATCAAATTTGATAATTGCATCTAAAATATGGCTAAATTATGGGGATTAAAAGGGGTGCCAAACATTGATACATTCTTCTCATAATCCAGTGAAAGCTCTGGAAGTTTCGTATGCATCTATTAACTTTATAGTTCAAATTTGACATCAAATGATTTTCTTCTGCTTAGCAAAAGCTCTAGCTGAAAAAACTGGCTACAAGAAAAGCTATTGAAAACTTTAGTTTCTGAAATAATACTTATTAATTTATTGGTGCAATTAAAACAACAATTAATGCTATTCAATGACTAAAAGTTGAATGTAAGACCTTGGTTACAAATGAAAGACCAAGAATTTGATCTGGCAAAAAAATGATCTGCCAAAAGTTCTGAAAACTTAGTTATTTCCCAATTTTAATTCCGGAAAACTAGCGTTAAAACTTTTTTACCAAACTCACCAAGTTACTGTGAAGGAAAATGAAGAGCTTTGGAAAAGCCCCGCAATGAATTTACCTTTCATAAAGTAAAATTTTTCCAATGCCGCTAAAAAAAAACCCGACAAAAATGCATATATTTTATTGAATAAACAAACATAATTCATTATAAACTGGCTTTATTACAGACAATATGGCAGCTGAAGCACCATTAAACATATATATATATATTTACTTGATTTTCATTTCAATTACAATCCACCATATCTGAAAATATTCGAGAAAAAAATGTGCAAAATTAATAATTCAACACAAACTATTAAGTCCAAGCTTTTGATATACAAATTCAAAGAAAATGGAGATAATATTCGATTACATTTTAATTTTTCGTGGGCAGCCACTTTAGACATTTAGTATAAAAATAGACAATTTTTCCAAATACAATTAAAAAAAAGCTGCCTTACACTTATTAAGTATTACGAAACGAATTCACCGTTTTCTTTTTAAGTAAAAAAATCTAAATGGTTTTTAAGTTTCAGATCTTTTTTCTTTACAAATAATCTAAAATAAATTATAAATGATCTTGAATGACTATAGTTAAGGAAAAGTTAAGGAGATTACTAAAATTTAAATGAAGAGATTCTCTTTTTAGAACATAAACCTAACTATCTACGTAATTATTGTCCAAATTTATCAAATATATTTCATCCAATCAATCGAAACACCGATACAACACTTGAGAAATTCATTTTAAACTTAATTGGAAAGTCGATAATTTACTAAATTGTAAACTAACATTAATTTTTGGTCGTATTTTTTTGATATTAATTAAAAACTTTTATGTTATTCAACACTTAATTAGTTGCAATCGATCCAAAAAAAACATTGATTTCAATAACATTTAATAGTAATAATAATATATTTGCTTTAAGTTTATATCAACAAAATTAAACCGTAAGACGTATCACAAGTTGATGATTTTACTATTAAGTCAAATTCTTGTATTAAATCACTGTATTTTAAGCTTTGCTTTAATAAGTTTCTTCATGTCTTTTTTATGGCAATATCAATTGATTTAATTAATCTAAACGATAGACACTTTTACGTCATCCATTGGTTTCGGGGGCATCGGACGTGACTTCATCTATTAGCGCCTCTTCAACGGCATTGTTCGGTTGGAAAAGCTGTCTGGCTTTGTCTTCCCAAAGCTGTTCGTTTTTCTTCAGTTGCAACGTGTTGTCGGCCACCTGAACGTCGGGACTGCCATAGTTGGGTGCATTATTGTATGGATCATATCCCAAAACGGATAACATTGGTGCAATATCAGCCATATCACGCACGACATCCTCAGGAAAATGACCAACCCATTTGGTTAGAGCCTCCACATTTACCGGTTTTATCACTTGATCGGACGAACGTTCAACTCTGCAAAAAAGTAGCAAGAAAACTTTAGAAAAAATCTATGCTGGATCCACATGGCGAGTTGGCCCCCAAATAGGAACCTATGTTAAAATATTGGCTTGATATACAAACACATTTTATATACTTTTCGCGACCAAATTCCTCGTTGACCTGGAGATATCGGCCAAAATGTCCTCCCGCATGGCTATTTTTTAAAGTTATATATCTCAAAAACTAATTAAGCTAGACAAATGAAACCAACGCGAGACTTCAGATTATTTTACAGAGTATATCATATATTTTTTTTGAAATTTTTAGAAAAAAAAATTGTACACAAAAAATCCAAAAAACAAATGAAATAATTTTTTTGTATGTGTTCTCTGAAAATGACAATCACGAAAAAAATATATTTTATGCTTCTACATGAGCACTATGACTCATAAAAATTGTGTGAAAAAATAGTGGGTGCAACTCCTTGAAAAAAAAAATAAAATGAAATGTGATTTACGTCTAAAAGTATACCTCGGTTTATATGGGAACAATATTCTCTTGCACTTTGGAATTTTATTGCTCACGTTGGTGACATTATTTCGGAATGACCAAGATATATTCTTGTAGAAAATTGAACGATCTACAAAAAAGGTCTCGAACAAGTTTTTGATATATTTATTCCTTCAAACGTTATTCGAGGTCAAAGTTGAACTAAAGAAACATTTTAATATTTTTTCAATTTTTTGGCGCAACTATCAATTTTATGAGAAAATTTCATAGGACATTTTTTGTAGAGCATTTTTTTCCTAAAAAATATAAAATTAGAAGAAATTAAATTAGAAAAAAAATATTTTTATGTTAAAAATATAATAATTCAGGGAATTTTCAGTTTAATGCAAATAACTTAGGACCTATGAAAAAAATCAAAAACTTTTATAGAGATAAGTTATAGGAAAAAAAGTACACTACAAAAAATGTCTTATAAAATTTTCTCATAAAATTGATGGTTGCGTCAAAAAATTGAAAAAATATTAAAATTTCTCTTTAGTTCAACTTTGACCTCGAATAACTTTTGAAGGAATAAATAAACCAAAAACTTGTACGAGACCTTTTTTGTAGATCGTTCAATTTTCTACAAGAATATCTCTCTATATTAGTATTAAGAGGTGCCGCATCGCAAATTTCGATTTTCCATTTAAATAACATGGGAACAATATTCTCTTGCACTTTGGAATTTTATTGCTCACGTTGGTGACAATATTTCGGAATGACCAAGGTATATTCTTGGAGAAAATTGAACGATCTACAAAAAAGGTCTCGAACAAGTTTTTGATATATTTATTCCTTCAAAAGGTAATCGAGGTCAAAGTTGAACTAATAAGAAATTTTAATATTTTTTCAATTTTTGGACGTAACCATGAATTTTATGAGAAAATTTCATAGGACATTTTTTGTAGAGCACTTTTTTTCTAATAACTTATCTCTGTAAAAGTTTTTGATATTTTTCACAGGTCCTAAGTTATTTAATTAAAATAAAAGAAATAATTTTTATGTGAAAAATACAATAATTCAGGGAATTTTCAGTTTAATGCAAATAACTTAGGACCTGTGAAAAATATCAAAAACTTTTATAAAGATAAGTTATAGGAAAAAAAGTGCTCAACAAAAAATGTCCTATAAAATTTTCTCATAAAATTGATGGTTGCGTCAAAAAATTGAAAAAATATTAAAATTTCTCTTTAGTTCAACTTTGACCTCGAATAACTTGTGAAGGAATAAATATATCAAAAACTTGTTCGAGACCTTTTTTGTAGATCGTTCAATTTTCTACAAGAATATATCTTGGTCATTCCGAAATATTGTCACCAACGTGAGCTATAAAATTCCAAAGTGTAAGAGAATATTGTTCCCATATAAACCGAGGTATACTTTTAGACGTAAGTCACATTTCATTTTTTTTTCAAGGTGTTGCACCAATAATTTTTTTTTTTTCACGCAATTTTTATGAATTATAGTGCTTATGCAGAAGCATTAAATATATTTTTTTCGTGATTGTCATTTTCACAAAAAAATCCAAAAAACAAAAGAATTTTTTTTTATGTGTTCTCTGAAAATGACAATCACGAAAAAAAAAAATTTTATGCTCCTACATGAGCACTATAACTGATAAAAATTGCGTGAAAAAATAATTGGTGCAACACCTTGAAAAAAAATGAAATGTGATTTACGTCTAATAGTATACCTCGGTTTTATTTTTTTTCTCGAAGTGTTGCACCAACTTTTTTTTCACAAAACTTCCATAAAAAATAGGCCACATATAGGAGCAAAACATATATTATTTTCATAATTGTAAGTGTAAGGAAACATAAAAAAATTTATTAGTTTTTTTATTTTTCTATATTTACTCTTAAGATGATTACCTTCAAGATCAAAATAATTGATCCCAAAAAAAAAAAAAAACAACTAGAGTTCAATTTTTATTAAAATAAGAATTAAATAAATTCTTCGTCACTGTTATAATTTATTACAATGGGAATACTATGAGTCTCCAATTAATTCTGAGTACATATTGACGGCATCTGAATTACTTGGTTATCTTCGTTTAGCTTAGGATATTATTCAGTGGCTCATACCAAAATTTTTACAGGTTCTACCGAAAGTGGGCGAATAAATGAACTATCAAATAATATTTTAAAACAATGTGTAAAATAAGCACCTAATATCATTAGGGTAGAAGTAAAATCAAGATATATGTATAAATAGCAAAGACGGTTATATACAATGATTATTAGGTTGATTTTTTTTTTGACTTTTTTTGGTTCCATCGTGAAATTTTGTTGGAAATACCAAAGAAAAATTCTCTGAAAGTTTGAGCCCTTAATTTTATTTTTAAGTCCTCGACCAAGACGTGTAAAGATTTCCCATTGAAAATTCACGGAAACTCTGATTTTTTATTTTTAAATTTTTATATCTCAGCGGCATTTCATGGGATCGCTTTTGCCGAAGATGGTTTTTTTCTCAGAATTAAACGCTCTACAAAAGTGCCCATTGCGACAAAGTCGTAACTCACACGAGGTAGTACGGGCCACTGAACCTGATTTTTCCATAAAATTTGCGTTTTTTTGCATTTATCTCGTAAATAACCAGAGCTACGGAAAAATTATAAATGAAAAACTTGTAGAGAATTTGATTTCCTACAAAAAAGTTCCTGTAGACCAAATCGCGAAGATCAATATTAAACGAGATATTAAGGCTTGAATTTTATGGAAAAATCAGGTTCAGTGGTCCGTACTACCTCACCGGTGTGAGTTACGACTTTGTCGCAATGGGCACTTTTGTAGAGCGTTTAATTCTGAGAAAAAACCATCTTCGGTAAAAGCGATCCCATGAAATGCCGCTGAGATATAGAAATTTAAAAATAAAAAATCAGAGTTTCCGTGTATTTTCAATGGGAAATCTTTACACGTCTTGGTCGAGGACTTAAAATTAATATTAAGGGCTCAAACTGTCAAAGAAAAATTTTTTTTTGGTATTTCCAACAAAATTTCACGATGGGACCAAAAAAAAAAAAATTCTACCGAAGTGGGCGAATAAATGAACTATCAAATAATATTTTAAAACTATGTGTAAAAAAAGCACCTAATATCATTAGGGTAGAAGTAAAATCAAGACATATGTATAAATAGCAAAGACGGTCGTATAAAGACTGATTATATTTCGAATGGTAAATATTGCAACAGTATTTTCCGTTATTCCTGTGATTCTCCAATAGAAACTTTACAGTGGGATATTATTCTCATGCAACAGCTTTTATTTGTTATTTTTCCTATGAACAATAATTATCCAGAATTCTGCGTCCTACGAGATACTAACTAAATTATTTTAGGTTCATAATATTCCAGTTGTAATAATATATAGCAGTGACGATAATTTTTTTTTTGATTCTTATTGTAATAAAAATTGAACTCTAATTGTTTTTTTTTTTCTTTTGGGATCAATTATTTTGATCTTGAAGGTAATCATCTTAAGAGTAAATATAGAGAAACAAAAAAAAAAAACTAATAATATTTTTTATGTTTCCTTAGACTTACAATTATGAAAATAATATATGTTTTGCTCCTATATGTGGCTTATTTTCTTATTGAAGTTTTGTGAAAAAACAGTTGGTGCAACACTTCGAAAAAAAATAAAACCGAGGTATACTATTAGGCGTAAATCACATTTTATTTTTTTTCAAGGTGTTGCACCAACAATTTTTTCACGCAATTTTTATGAGTTATAGCGTTCATATAGAAGTATAAAATATATTTTTTTCGTGATTGTCATTTTCAGAGAACACATACAAAAAAATTATTTCATTTGTTTTTTGGATTTTTTTTATACAATTTTTTTTTCTAAAAATTTCAAAAAAATATATGATATACTCTGTAAAATAATCTGAAGTCTCGCGTTGGTTTCACTTCTCTAGCTTAATTAGTTTTTGAGATATATAACTTTAAAAAATAGCCATGCGGGAGGACATTTTTGCCCATATCTCCAGGTAAAAGAGGAATTTGGTCGCGAAAAGTATATAAAACGTGTTTGTATATCAAGCCGATATTTTAACATAAGTTTCGACATAGGTTCCTATTTGGGGGCCAATTCGCCATGTGGATCCTGGTAGACCCTTTAAATCTATAAAAACTTACTTAGATAACAGCACTCCATTTGGCTTGTTTATAAATTCTTCATGATGTAAAACACTTTCGTTCCAAGGCACATCCAAAAACGATAAAATCTTTTGCATCCACTTTCGTGGATGCAACACCAATTGTTCATACGGCACCGGTAAACACCGTTCCGGTCCCAAAGCTTTACATTGATTATTCATCAACTCAACCGCCTGGTTCCACTTCAACATACACTGCCGATAGTTCGTCAAATCAAATCCCGTAATAGTAACCTGAAACCAAACAATTAAAACCCGGAAAAAAACCCCATAAGAAATTTCCCATCTTACTTGTCGACTTATAATTGAATGAACCGTGGCTCGGCCATCGCGTACCATAAAAATAAACTTAGCATTAGGAAACAGATCGATTACATAGGTTCCCATTTTGATCGTTAACGGGTCCTTGTTGCATAAACGAGGAGCAGGTTCGCCGTGGCGGGCGATTACCTCCAAACAAAATGCAGCGATAGCTGCATCCAGCACTTCCTTGTTGATTCCGGCTTCTTTAAGCCGAATGCTTTCCTTTTCCGATTTCATCCAGTGCGAACGCATTTGTAGCACACGTGGAATGACACGTGTTTCTTGACCACATCTGAAAACCAAAAGGGAACGGAATAAATTTCAATATTTTATCATCATAGAACGGTTGTAGCCCAATTTATTGGTTAATTTAAACTGATTTTCAGGAGCTTTAGATGAACAAAGCAAAGCTTTGGAAAAAAAGGAAACCTACCAATCGATATGCAAGAATATTATTAAATTTTAACATAAATTTTGACTAAAATTAGACCAAAATGATATTAAAGCTTTAATATTAAAGATTTGAAATGTTTCTGTACTAAAATTTGCTTTCGTTTATAACAGTTTGATAAAAAAATCAAACCTTTTTTTTTTGGAGTTTGCAGCTTAAGAAATAGCTAAATATTAGACTGATTCAAAAAACATGATGAATTTTTTTTTTCTTAATTATATCGAAAATATTGTTGGGAATGACAAAAAAAAATCCTGTGAAAGTTTAAGCTCTTAATATTAATATTAAGAGTTCCCGCATCGCAAATTTCGATTTTTCATTGCTATACTCATCATTGCTATACTCTTTAGTAGACTGATTCAAAAAAAATGATGAATTTTTTTTTTCTTAATTATATCGAAAATATTGTTGAGAATGACAAAAAAAAAATCCTGTGAAAGTTTAAGTTATTAATAGCAAAAGATGCCGCATCGCAAATTTCGATGTTCCATTTAAATAACATGGCAACAATATTCTCTTGCACTTTGGAATTTTATGACTCACGTTAAGGACAATATTTCGGAATGACCAAGGTATATTCTTGTAGAAAACGATCTACAAAAAAGGTCTCGTACAAATTTTTGATATATTTATTCCTTCAAAAGTTATTCGAGGTCAAAGTTGAACTAAAGAGAAATTTAAATACTTTTTCAATTTGCTGACGCAACCATCAATTTTATGAGAAAATTACATAGGACATTTTTTGTAGAGCACTTTTTTTCCTATAACTTATCTCTATAAAAGTTTTTGATATTTTTCACAGGTCCTAAGTTATTTAATTAAAATAAAAAAAAATAACTGTTATGATAAAAATATAATAATTCAGGGAATTTTCAGTTTAATGCAAATAACTTATAACTTATGAAAAATATCAAAAACTTTAATAGAGATAAGTTATAGGAAAAAAAGTGCTCTACAAAAAATGTCCTATGAATTTTTCTCATAAAATTGATGGTTGCGTCAAAAATTGAAAAAATATTAAAACTTCTCTTTAGTTCAACTTTGACCTCGAATAACTTTTGAAGGAATAAATATATCAAAAACTTGTACGAGACCTTTTTTGTAGATCGTTCAATTTTCTACAAGAATATACCTTGATCATTCCGAAATATTGTCACCAACGTGAGCTATAAAATTCCAAAGTGCAAGAGATTATTGTTTCCATGTTATTTATATGGAAAATCGAAATTTGCGATGCGGCACCTCTTAATAATAATATAGAGATATATTCTTGAAGAAAATTGAACGATCTACAAAAAAGGTTTCTTACACGTTTTTGATATATTTATTCCTTCAAACGTTATTCGAGGTCAAAGTTGAACTGAAGAGAAATTTAAAAAAAAAATCAATTTTTTAACGCAACCTCCATTTTTATGAGAAAAATTTATGGGACATTTTTTTTAGAGAATTTTTTTTCTATAACTTATCTCTATAAATTTTTTTTATATTTTTCACAGGTCCTAAGTTATTTAATTAAATTAGAAAAAAATAATTTTAATGTTAAAAATAAAATAATTCAGGGAATTTCAGTTTAATGCAAATAACTTAGGACCTGTGAAAAATATCAAAAACTTTACAGAGATAAGTCATCAAATAAAAAGTGCTCTACAAAAAATGTCCTTTAAATTTTCTCATAAAATTAATGGTTGCGTCAAAAAATTGAAAAAATATTAAAATTTCTCTTTAGTTCAACTTTGACCTCGAATAACTTCTTAAGGAATAAATATATCAAAAACTTGTTCGAGACCTTTTTTGTAGATCGTTCAATTTTCTACAAGAATATACCTTGGTCATTCCGAAATATTGTCGTCACCAACGTGAGCTATAAAATTCCAAAGTGCAAGAGAATATTGTTCCCATGTTATTTAAATGGAAAATCGAAATTTCATCAGGGAAAAGAAAATAAGACGTCATGAATAAGCATTACTAAAGAAGGAGAATGTCTCTATTTCCACCTCCTTTGCAGAAGCAAAAGTTTCAGGTACCCAACATGTTCGTTGGTCATCAAGAACTGATTTAAAATTTGGAAAAGATCTTACAAATTTAATTTGTGGGAAACATAGAAAAAATAGAAACAAAACTCTTTTCCTTAGTTCTGAAATTTCAGCGGTGGAACAAATTTCAATAACTGCCTAAAGAAAGATGTTGTTTTCACTAAAATTGGCACTTGCGAATATCCAGCTGATGTATTCGCAATGGAAATGAGGCATTTTAAACATTTTTATTGTGATTTTCTACAACTACCAAGATATTCAGAAAATCCAGCTGGTAAACCTACAAATAAAATACCACAAGCCATACTTATAGTCTTTTGAAAAGCTTATTGATGAAATATTACATCAATTAACATCTCATTCTTTTAAAGAGTCATTATTGTAAAGAAATTTTTCATTTCCAAAGAAATATGCAGCCTTTAATACCGAATTATAAGGGAAGTAGCAGTTTATTGCAAAATAGTCAATACATTTTACAATTTGATAATTTGCTTTGGGTTCTGAGTAGATTGCAATATAGTCAAATAAGAAATATTTTTTGCCGATCATCTACAAACTCAATACCAGGATAAACTCCATTTCAACAAATACTATCGTCTGAAACCTGACCTATTTCTACTGTTGGATTTAATTCGATCATACTTTAACCATTGACTTCTAAAGACATTGTTATACCGCTATGAAAAATTATGTCAACGCAAGTCTTGCACTAATTAAAAAAATAGCACTACTTTCGACTGATATGGCCGTATGTCTTATCGCAAAAAATATTCAACTAACAAATCAAGAATTTGACAATTTGAAATTGAAAATCAGATCGTTTCATTTACAAAATAATTTTTACAATGCTTGGGATAATATCTATAAAGAAGTAAACTGAATGGTTTTCTTATTGAAGCCAATATTTATGGTATGAATACTTTGGCGTCAATTCTAAAAGATACTTATTACATCAGAGATATTAGAGCACACATGCTCTTGTACAAAGCTTTGAGAAGCTTACCAATTGCCGAATTTATATAATGCATGAATTATTCTCAAAATTAATTACAACAGCTTAATATTTGTCTTCAAGAGATAAGAGAAAGTATAGTAGATAAAAACCATTCAGACCTAATGGAAAAATATAATCAATATAGAAGAATAATTACAGATTTTTTCAAATTTTTGTGCACCATGAGCACTGGAAAAGAAATATTTAAATATTTAAACAACTATTGTGAAATGATAGAAATTTTGTTGAATTCGATTAAGGCTGATAGAAGAAGCATTTGAGAATTACATTTTATTAACTTCTAGACAAATGTTACCATACTTTTTCTCTATAAATCACACGAATTATATTCGTGGAGTAACTTTTTATTGACGAGATATGATAAAACTACCTTTACAAGTTATACATATTATGAAAAGAGGAATACTTTCCGCCAAACGAATGGAAGGTAAATTTAATGCAATGAACCCCAACTTAGCATTAAAACAATCTTAGAACTGATCTTCAGCAGTAACTGAAGATCTTGATTGGCCTTACGAAAAATGAAGAAGTGATTCAAAGATGACTCCTTTTATCCTTTTAAAAACAGCATTTACGAGCCTTTTTCTTCATATCTAGGAATACAAGTTTACTCTACAAGTAATATTAACTATCATAATGAATGGATCACAATTCTGGATCAATAAAAACGAAAAATATATTCAAAATATCATAAAGTATATCAATGCCTGCAATCCTTATAAAGACAACGAAAACTGTGCATTTTGAAATATTTACATTGGTGAACTTGCTAAAGAATCTTCCTCTTGATATTTGCTATTATTACAAATTTTTTGGCGTCAATTCTTCTTTTTATTTTTAACTTTTTTTTCAGTTGAATCATGAGAAACTTTTGGATATTGCCACTACAACAATCATTAAAATGATTCCAAAGCACTTAAGTTCGTTGTATTTATTTGATATCAAGGGATTGGGATGTAAAAAATTAACTGATAAACCTCCTGGTAACATCCAGAATCATAATCTGAATGCTTTTCTGAGTTCAAAACTCCATACAAAATGCGGTCCTCATATTTTGTACACTCAACTCCAGCCAGCATCCCGTTTAGCATTGTCGTTAAGAATTTGCCTATACTTGTCACAAATTTAGCAGCGGATATGGGACCTCCTTTTTGGACGTTTTCACATTACAAAAGACCTTAAAAATAATTTCTTTTGCGAAAATTCTTTCCTTGTACTAAAACCAGAAAAATTAGAACCATTTTTACTCAAGTTTTACCAAGTTTACTCCGAAAATGCCAATGTATTCCTGCATAGCGTTTAACGATTTAGTTTTATAACAGCGTCCGTATTTTACTCGAATCCATTCGAAATAAATGATAAAACGGGAAACAATTAAAAAATAAGTAGTTTTTCGAAATTACAGTTAAACAATTTGGAAAGTTAAAACCGAAACAAAACCGGAACATTTACAATTAATGGTTTAAAGAAATTCAATAATGCTTTTACAGTTGGACAAAGTATTTGATTATTGTTATATTTAAATTTTAATTATCGATTTAAATTCAAATTGTAAAAAAAAAACAGTTAAAACAATGAATCATAAATGAAGCTAAATTTTTTACAAACAAAATTTATTTATTTTTTCTTCCAACGAATTGTAAAATACGAAATAAATTTTGCAATAAATTGCTTAAAATACATTATTTTTATTATCATAAACAAAAATAAAAGATTTCATATTTATTCGAACAAAGATAAGGAAAATTTGCCAAGTATACATACATTAAATCACGTTTAAATAATTGCGCCAATAAAGTGTCACATAACTATTTCCGTTATTGATAAATCGATTATTTTAAACGAAGTAATTTCAATTATTTTCATTATTACAATTTAAAAATTGAATTATTAAGTAATTTTATAATTTTAATTTTGATTTTAAGAAATTTCCATTACATTTTCCGAAAGTTTTCAGTTGATATTTTGACTAAGTGCTTTGTATAACTAAAGAATTAACATAGTGAGCTTTTTTTGCATTTAATTGTTTTATCGTTTTGGACCAGCACGTGGATATTTTCTCCGGAAAATTGTTGTATTTTTGTTATTTCACTATGGAAAATTATCAAACAAAGTTGTTAAATGAATTTCCTGATGTTTCGTGAATCTTTGGGTATATTTGATGGATATTTACGAGACTCCAAATTGGATTAATTGGAAAATCAAAAAATGGCTACTGAAGCAAGGTTAGATTTTTCTTTTTTTACTGATTTTTTTTTTTGATTTATGCTTAGTTTATGACTCAAAGTTTACGTTTGGGTTATAAACTAATGTTTAATTTAATTTTTATGTTAAAATAAATTAAATTAAGTAGAAAATATAGCGTTATCTAATAAATGATTTTTAGGTCAAAGGTGCTTATGGAAAAAATTGCACCCCCTTACCCGTTCCAATCTCCGAAGTTACCTACATCCACCTACACTTTCGAACAATAGTGGAATATAAGCCAAATCCTATAGAACAATTTTTATGGAACATAATTCAAAAATTCGCAAATAACGTTACGATTATGTGCTCGAAAATTACGTTTGTGTGGCGTTGAAGAGAACTTGAACATTTTCCATTCATAGATTTTATCCACTTGAATTCAATAATAATGTCCGAAGCGAGGCAAACATAATATGGAAAAGCTGCCAGCAAAATAGAAAGGCGAAAGGCGTTCAAGAACTATGCACATACCTACGTACAGGGTACTTGCATACAATCAGCCTAGAAATATTCGTTCCACATTTCAATGGAAGTAATTTTGAATTTACACCAAATACTAAACAGAGTAGATAGTACATCCGAACATTTAATTGGATTATTTCATTTTATTTTTCTATATGGGAACATATCTATGTATGGTCGAGATACAGAGAGAGCTTTAGAATTTCAGAGATTTTCGCTGTCGGGTATTATCAACAACGAGTACCGTAAACTATGAAGTAAAAACTTTTCCATTAAACTCAAATTTGTAATTGGTAGCACAAATTTTGGTGAAAAATAAACGTAATTAATTTAAAACTCGCTTCGTCTTAAACTTTTGCCAACGTGTCTAGTACAAAGCTTCTCTCGATCAATGGAAATTTGTTTCAATAGAAATTTTCCTTTTTGTTGTAGCAATATTTGCACAGTAAAATAAAGAAGATACACGAACTTTTCGTGAGCGTGGAAAACTATTGTTTAGATTTTATAAGTCTTTACCAAAAAATGTTAGGACATATATTTTAACATTTAGATGGAAAATTTGATAAAAATAGTCGTTTTTTCGGTATACACTCGTGTACGTTTGGTTGCATACCTCATTAGACTGATTAAAAAATAAATACGTTTTTTTTTGTTCTTGATTATATCGAAAATATTGTTGGAAATGACAAAAAAAAATCCTGTGAAAGTTTAAGCTCTTAATATTAATATTAAGAGGTACTGCATCGCAAATTTCGATTTTCCTTTTAAATAACATGGGAACAATATTCTCTTGCACTTTGGAATTTTATGGCTCACGTTGGTGACAATATTTCGGAATGACCAAGGTATATTCTTGTGTAAATTGAACGTTCTACAAAAAAAGTCTGTGTGCAAGTTTTTGATATATTTATTTCTTCAAAAGTTATTCGAGGTCAAAGTTAAACTAAAGAGAAATTTTACTATGTTTTCAATTTTTTGACGCAACCATCAATTTTATGAGAAAATTTTATAGGACATTTTTTGTAGAGCACTTTTTTTCCTATAACTTATCTCTATAAAAGTTTTTGATAGTTTTTACAGGTTTCAAGTAATAAAAAAAATAATTTTATGTTAAAAATATAATAATTCAGGGAATTTTCAGTTTAATGCAAGTAACTTAGGACCTGTGAAA
The DNA here is from genome assembly GCA_958496175.1 of Sisyra terminalis. Taxonomy (NCBI): domain Eukaryota; kingdom Metazoa; phylum Arthropoda; class Insecta; order Neuroptera; family Sisyridae; genus Sisyra; species Sisyra terminalis. The sequence continues at coordinate 3,060,601 of OY292275.1, read as the reverse complement.
AATATCAAAAACTTTTATAGAGATAAGTTATAGAAAAAAAGTGCTCTACAAAAACTGTCATATAAAATTTTCTCATAAAATTGATGGATGCGTTAAAATAATTAAAAAAAATTAAAATTTCTCTTTAGTTCAACTTTCAAAATTTCGGAATGACCAAGGTAAATTCTTGTAGAAAATTGAACGATCTACAAAAAAGGTCTCGTACAAATTTTTGATATATTTATTCCTTCAAAAGTTATTCGAGGTCAAAGTTGAACTAAGAGAAATTTTAATATTTTTTCAATTTTTTGACGCAACCATCAATTTTATGAGAAAATTTTATAAGACATTTTTTGTAGAGCACTTTTTATTTGATGACATATCTCGGTAAAAGTTTTTGATACTTTTCACAGGTCCTAAGTTATTTGCATTAAACTGAAATTCCCTTAATTATTTTATTTTTAGCATAAAAATTATTTTTTTCTAATTTAATTAAATAACTTAGGACCTGTGAAAAAAATCAATAACTTTTATAGAGATAAGTTATAGAAAAAAAAGTGCTCCACAAAAAAAGTCCTATAAAATTTTCTCATAAAATTGATGGTTGCGTCAAAAAATTGACTTTATTTTAAAATTTCTCTTTTTCAACTGTTCAACTTTGACCTCGAATAACTTTTGAAGGAATAAATATATCAAAAATTTGTACGAGACCTTTTTTGTAGATCGTTAAATTTTCTACAAGAATATACCCTGGTCATTCCGAAATATTGTTACCAACGTGAGCTATAAAATTCCAAAGTGCAAGAGAATATTGTTCCCATGTTATTTAAATGGAAAATCGAAATTTACGATGCGGCACCTCTTAATATTAATATTAAGAGCTTAAACTTTCATAGAATTTTTTTTTGTCATTCCCAACAATATTTTCGACATAATTAAGAAAAAAAAATTAATATTTTTTTTTAAATCAGTCTATTATACATTCATGTATGATTGGTTGCATACCTCATACATTTAAACCTACATAATATGGATTTCTTATTGACAAATGTAATACATACATTAATTTTACAGGGACAATCTTTGCAACCACTTACTCAATGGCGGAAATTTCAAAAGGCAAACATCAACTGCATCAGTGAAGACGGACAAACATCGCATGTGCATCTACATTAAAATAAAATTTACGTTTGGCAAATACGACTCGAGGATCTTTTTGTCTCGGAATCTTTTGCAAGTTCAATTCAACGATGCAACGGAAAAAATGATGACAAGCATAATATTTATTCAACGCCAACAAGTCATATCCGACAGGGCATTGGCGTCATTAATCAAATTAAACAACGCACGCGTTTTGTATTCGAAATCAATTTCGAAAGGCAAAAAAAAAATACACAGACAAAAAGCATTTTCTTGTTGCACGATGAGAAATCGGTAGCGTAATTGGCAAGCACCAACATATTATGAATAAAAACAAATGGTTTAGTGGTGCAGAAAAAAGTTTTTTTTTTTCATGTTTAATCGAAATTTCCGTGTGTATATATTTAAGGATAAGCATATAGAGAAATCGATTTTCGCAACTCATCCATTTTATAACCATCCTATCTCTCCTCCCCCCCTGTCATTACGACTTTGGTTTTTATCGCTTCAACGAAAACGCGCAACAAATTGGAATCGTTTTTCGTTCCTTTTTTCATTCGTCGAAAATGTGAGTATTTTTTTTTACGACCGACCACAAAGCGAATATAAGACGTATACGTTTACCTAAGAATATAATATTTTCCTCCTAAGTAGTTTAACGACCACTATGGACCAGACGAAACAGAGTGTAGCGGGGGAAAAATAAAGGCCAAAGAGAAAATGTATATAATTTGAACAAGTTTGAAGGTTTTTCTTTGAATGATTTGGAAAAATAAAGTTGATTTTTTCTCTAATGGGAATCTAATAAAAAGAGGCGTGAAATAGTTGTTTTTTTTTTTCCAATCTTGGCCATTCAATTTGGAATCAATGGTTTCAAACCACTTTGAATATCTCGGTCAATTACTTCTTTTTCCCTTAATGAAAGGAATTTATAAGTGGTAAGGGAAAAGTTTTTTTGGTAAAAATTTTGCTTTTTAGTTGGAAGGTAATGTTTTTTTTATTTCATTCAGTTGCCAATTTTTGTAATTTTTCAGTTGCGTGAGAGTTGGTGGTGAATTGTTCACGGGTAGCTACTGGTATTCTATAATTACTAATGAAAACTTTGTTAAGAACCCTAGTTATAAAAACAAGAACGGTTGAATCATATCCCCAGAAAAAAAACTGGACTTTTGCCAAAAAGCACAACTTCTTATGTGCGTCTGTAAGTATACACACACATATACACATTTTCTTAATAAATCATAAGACTTAATGGAGTCCCAATCAACCAAGATTTGTAAATTACACAGGTTGCTCCATTAGAAAAAAAAATGACGTCATACGAAGAATTTTGAAATTGAATCAGTCTGAAGATATGTACGAATTTCTTCTGGATACGTCACGTATCCATCACGTAGCCACCATGAGGCCACCTGTGTATTTTATAAACCTTGCCAATTAACAGGTACAGCGAAGGATGCTGCAAGTTGTCGTGTAATGTTTTTTTATTGTAATTTTCGCGCTAAAATTAATATTTTCAGAGACATGCCGATTTTTCTTAAAACTTAATTGAAGAATATACCCATATCTTGAAGACTAGTTACTGTAAGCACGATAATGCTGCGGATTGCTAAGGAAGGTGATTTAAATCCTTGATGAATACGTTTTTACTAAAATTCAATTTATTTATTTCCAGCCATTTCAATATATGCAGGACAAATATACTGTAAATATGAAACAGGAATTAGCCAATAAGTGATGGTGGCGGCCAATAAAGGTTCGACAAAACTATTTCATTGGAGATTTTTCTTTGATGTTTGACAAAAAATTTCAATTCGCAAAAGTGTAAATTTCCTATGACTTCATTACGTGTAAAAGCATTGGCCATGTTAAGGTTTGTGCCTAAGAATTACGATTCACGGATAACACTAATTTTCTATAACCATTGTTGTGGAATCAAATGCTTGTTGAAGCTTGCGTTGAACATACTCTAAGGAAATCTCAATGCCGACGTTGATGTGGAGAATGAAGAACGTGAAAGACCACCGAAAAAGTTTGAAAACATCGAATTGTTAGAGTTGTTGGACGAAAATGGTTATCATACGCAACAATAACTCATGATAGTAGCTTTGAACCAAGCTTTTGCGCAAAAAAATTGGTTAGAATATCAAAATAGACTATATAAAGTGATCTTCCTGCATGGTAATTCCCCTGGACACACAGAAAGACGAGAGAAGAACCACTACAAGGACCATTACTCAATCATAACCTATTGAGGCATTTAGTTTGGCTTATACGGATGATTTCTTAGACTTGGCTCCATTTGATTATTGTTGAGCAGAACTTCAAATAATTGACGAAGATCTATAAAAAAATTGATCGATGACGGATTTTGCTTACAAGAGATGATCAATTTTAATGACATGGTATCCACAAATTGTTGGAAAGATGGAAAAAATACCCTCTTGATCAAAAAGATGGTTTCATACTGTAAGCATTTGGCGTGACGATTATAAAAAAATCAAACTTTAAAGAAGTATAACTTCAAAAATATATTGTAGGAAATATGTGAAAATTGAACCCAAACTATTTATATATAGAGCGAAAATGTTATGTTACCGTAGATGGTAACATAACAGTGCCATTGCACTGTTAAGATTTACACAATTACTAATGAATGTTTAAAAAAATATTTTTTTCTAAAAAGGGCAATTGTAAAATAATTACTCGTGGTAATTGTTATTAACTAATTAATATTAGTTGAACTTAATTCCAAAGTTTCTATCAAATCAAGAAATCATTCTTTTAATTAGAACCAAAATTAAACCAAAAGAAAATATTGGTACAACTATTTAGATTAGACTTGTTTATGACCTTTTTTTTTTGGGGCGAAACACTAAGGAGTACCAGAAAACAAAATATTATCGAAATCAATAAACCTGTTTTTGAATTGTGCGATAGAATTCAGGTAGACAAAAATTCAACCTTCAATTTTATCGATCTTTGTTCGATAATGATCAATATTGTGAGTGAAAAGGGTTAAATTCCAAGTTGGTGTTAAAATTGCAAAGAATTTCCTACCTGCTCTCAACTAATGATATGATAATGATAAATAACATAGTAAAAGCTTTTGAAGGCCAAAATGTGAGAAAAAGATAAGCTCAAAAGTGTCACTAATGGATTTGGAAACAGGTGTTAATGTGATTTTAATTGACAACAAATAATAAATTCCTCAGACTGGTTCCAAATTCCTGACCTTCATATTTATCACTGTCATTCTCTCGTTCGTATTTTGGACTTTAAGCTTTTACTATGTTATTTCATATTGACAGTTGAAAGTACAAGAATTGGCTTTCCAACGTATGAAATGCAACGTATGGAATTTATCCTGGCAAAAGCCATGACAATAATGTAAAGTACTTTAATTTTTATTTCATCCCTTACTAGCAGATGCCCGCAACTTCGTCTGCGTGACTTCTATGATGATGGTATTATTTTCTTTTGAAATTTGTATATATAAGATTTATACATGGGAAATTTTATATTCTTCTGAAAACCGTATTCGAATCTAAAAATTAATATTTTAACGCCTTTAAACAGGCATACTTTATCAAAAGTTGATTTTTTTTAAAAAATTCACTGTAAATATTTTATTTATTTTTAAGAAAATAATCCGATGAGATTAAACGCGATTATTTAAAGTGATATTTACGCGTGGGATGCATACTTACTATATATTTCATCATCCGCAAATTAATCAGCTATGTATGAATAAAGAATGTCATAAGATCGATAAGTCGGCCGTAAGTTGAAATATGACTTAAGGTAGACCAAATAGAAAAATATTCAAAATTCTCCTCATTTTAAATGGATATATTATCTTTAAATGGTCATTGAAATTGGGTCAAAAATCCCAAAGTATAGGGTCCTGGTTTTTTGTAAATTACTAGGATTTCCAGGGTGCTCTATTATATAATGTTATATAATGTATCAATCGACTTTTCTTACATTACTTAAAATATTAAATTGTAATTTTTTTTTTTTCTTTAAGGATCTTATGGAAGTATGTTAAAATGCTATTAGACAACTAAAAATTTAAGAAAATGTTCCTTATTCAATGCTAAAGCACCTGTGAAAATTTCTCTAGCATCAATCCATAAAATTTAGTTTTAAAAACTTTCAGTATTTAAAAAAAACGCTATTTGGGATCATTGAAACTAATTAAAGATAGCTATGAAAATCAATGAATGCGTTGATTAAATGAAAAATTCACTGACCTCTACGTTTATTGAAACACAAATTTAGAGATCAGTGGAACCAAAGATATATATTTTCCTTTTGCTAGCAAAATAAAAATTTATATTTCGAGGAAAATAATTGTTTTCTGATGTTAAGCTTTTAACTGACAAAAATTGCTTTAAATACTTAGCATTGTTAAGGCAAAAAAACGGCGATTTCAATCGATAGGTTACTTACTATAAACGCATCCATTTATTTTCCCATAGCATACTTTTTGTCAATAGTTCTCAGCAGTTTGGCGTATTTTTTGAATTTTCCATTTTACCTTATTAAATTGTTTTTCAAACAATAATATTTGCCAAATATAATCTTTAGTATTGAGTAAATTACTGGTAGCTTAAGGAAAATTAAGTTTTCAGTGTTTAAATCAAAGAATCCTTGCATGAAACATTCAAAATTCAAACGGGCCACCATATGATTTCAAAGGTGGAAATTGATTAGATTGCTGTGGAATGCAAATAATGAATTAACAATAAAAGTTTAAAGATCAGAGAAAATTTAAAAGCATTTCTTTTGATTAACAATTAATGTGTCTTTGTTGTCAAAGATAAGCATAATTTACAACAATAAAATTGCTAAATTGCAAATTTTTTGAAGATATGAATAATATCACTTTTGACAATGGCTACATAAACGCAGCCATTGATTTCCAAGGCAATCTTTTCATGCCAATTATATTAAATGTAACTAGGCGGTTTATTTTAAATTTCAGTACGGCTAAGTTCCGGGAACTTTTTGATCAAGTTAATATATAGTTAATAGAGGTAGTTTCAATAAAGTATTTCCATGGAAGCTAATTTTTTATAAATTTCAACCACTTTTGAAGAGCTTTTCATCAATCTATTATTATAAAGAGGAAAGATTTGATTGTTTGTTTGCTTTGAATAGGCTCCGAAACTACTTGACCGATTTGAAAAATTCTTTCACTGTTGAGAAGCTACACTATTTCCGGTGAACATAGGCTATATTAAATTGTCAAAAAAGTTAGGGATCCATACTAAAACTCCAATAATGTAACCGAAGGTCTGAAAAAATAACCAAAAAAACATTATTTTATCGCGTGCGCTGCGAAAACTATTGGTTATAGAACAAAATAATATAGTACGATTTTGCAGAACATATCATTATCTACAAAAAATAGAACGATAGCATATGTCTAACTATTATAGTTATGTCACAATAAGTGGTTTTTCATTTTAAAAAATATATAAAAATGCCACCGCTATAAAAGCTCTTTTATTTATACTTTTGGATTAATCCTTATCAAAATAAATGACTTCATATTTAAGTTTGCTTCAATACCATTATATAACTTTTTTAGTTATTCAATTTGAACATTCCATTCGAAAAATATCACAAGTTTGAAAATGTAAGTTATTTAAAAAATGTCGCATGGTTACCCCATTTTCCTTACAATTAAGACCAACTTTTTTGAACTTGGCGATATTTTTTATTTATGTATAAATGCTGATTGATTTACGGATTAATTGGTTCACGGTAGGTATACGGAATAGACCATATTATTTTTAGATATTTATAAATATTTTTTTAAAATGAATTGATTATTTCATAGATCAATTTTATTCTAAGCCACAGTTGATTAAATGTGTCTCTTTCAAGTCGACAAAGCAGTGTTTTTAAGTATGATTATGTTTTTCGTAAAAGAAATAAGAAAAATAAAATTTTTCATATACCATTACAAATGGCAAATTTGAAAAGAAAACATAATCTACACCTACGCTACGCAGGCGAAGTTGCGGGAATCAGCTAGTTTGTTTATATTTTCTTAACAATCTCAAATCGTTTTTTTTTTCCTCCTTTATCTTTCAACAAAGACCACTTGCAGACGAAATTCAGAAAAATCAAGTCGAACAATAAAAGTATCAATGAAATCCCGAATAAAGCCACTAGAGTAGTAGCTGTAAGCGACCCCGAATTGAATTGAAGAAATATTGCAAAGAGCGAATAATAAAAATATTTCCGCGCTTTGTGTCCTTTGCCACGATTTTCCCGCACCGCCATCGAGAAATTCGATTTTCCTCGAACACACCTTTCGGAATTTAAAGAAAGGAAAAATTCCAAATCAAATTTGTCATGTTATTATTTATCTTCGAGAAAAATATCTCCCAGTAAACAGAGAGTGATTTTTCCAGTGGAAAATTCTTATTGTTGGTGGTGTAATCAAGAGAGATGTGAGGGACAATATTTGATTTTCATGTTTTTAGGGGATGGATGAAAAGATTTATGATAAAATTGAGGCAGATTCACACGCAATATTATTATTGGAAAATGTAGCCGAAAATTTTCCCTCATATATATGTATATATAAATCATTTGTGACCCCTTGAAATTCATTGGTGGTGGGATTGTCGGTAGTCGAGAATAATATGATTTTCGGATCGAAAATTTCGATGTTTCTCATTCCCGTGCGTTGCGCAACGCTGTTCCCAATAACAATTTTCTTCGCGACATGTGTCAACCGATAGAACATCCCCTTTATGCGATATGAGGGTAAGACAAAGAAAAACGATTGTCGAAAAAGATAATAATATTTAATCCTCTGAATTATTATTATTGTTATTAAATTTTCATGCTGACTCGTTGCCAACACATATCGCCCTGTGCGTTAATTTTCCAACAAGCAAAGGAAAATTTCCAAATGAAATTATATCTTCGTCTTGTTCACTAATTTCACGAGTCGAATGTTCGTAAATGGGAAAATGATACGATTTAATTTAAGGCTGTTTATCGTGAACGTTTCTCATTTACTCGTCCGATTTTAATTCTGCCTTTTTTCGGTGAATGTTAAGTTGAATATTCCGTGACTGGATTTCGGCCGGGCAATTAGAGATAATAACGAAACCGATTCCAGGTATTGAGACTTTGAAGTAACTGTATCGATTAATTATTACGATTACGATTATGATTACAATTATCTGCGTCTTGCTACACTCACCAGACGGTCTCGGTGTATTTTTTAATTGCCCCCCCCCACAACCGATTCGTAAAAAAAAAGAAACCAAATTTGTTTTGGGTAAAAAAAAAACTAATTATTTCGAGGATATTTACACCAAAGTTTATTATGGTAATAATTTCTCATTTTACCAAATTTTACATTAACGTTGTCCCTTTTGGTCCTGGAAGTATTATAAAAAGTGTACTGGGTAATGATATCGGAGCAAATAAATTAGTTTTTCGTTTAGAGAAAGAAGGGCAAAAGTGCCGGGAGGGTTTAGAAAATTATTTGATATTCTTTATCACAGTTTGGATTTATGCTAGTTTTTCACGAGTTTCAATTGTAAGTTGAGATAGGATGACGTCAAAATTCCCAGCTTTTGCTATCGAATTGAACGATAAAATTATTTGTTTAATGATTTTTGCCCCTTTTGTAAGAAATATGAATCAATATTGTACTAGAATAGTGATTATAAAGTGTATACAATATATAAAATATATTGCAGTCCAATTTATCTATATATTATTATAAAGAGGAAAGATTTGATTGTTTGTTTGCTTTGAATAGGCTCCGAAATTACTTGACCGATTTGAAAAATTCTATCACTGTTGGAGAGCTACACTATTTCCGGTGAACATAGGCTATATTCAATTTTCAAAAAAGTTAGGAATCCATGCTAAAACTTCAATAATGTGTGAAAAAATTACCAAAAAACTTTCTTACATCGCGTGCGCTGGTGATTTAACTAAAAAACGGAACAACCGAATTTAATGAAACTTTATACTAAGATACAACACAATTACCCACACACGTTAGGCTATTTATCATTCCTTAAAAACAATAAGGGAATGTACCCCCTACGTAAAAACTGAGGGATGAAAAAAAAAATTACTTTAGACAGGCGAGTTATATATCATTGGAAAGGTATTTAAAAGTTAAAAAATGATCTGTATTAATATTTTTAGTTGAACTAATAAAAAGCACAGTAATTTAATTTGCAGTACAAAAAATTGCCTTTTTGAAATATAAATGTTTTTATAGATAATAATATGACAGTAAACTTTTTTTTTACAAAGTTGTTGTAAATAGATCCTTAGGGTTGCTCAGTAAGGAAATATTAACGAAAAAAATGTAATAGCAATACTAATAATAATAATAATAATAGTAATAAAGCTTAAAATAAAAACGTTTTGAAAACTGTGCATATGTAATATGGTGTATTTATATACTCCTCTGACTGATGAAATTTTAATAATCGGTGTATTCCTTACAGGAAGTAGGCATGTGATAAGATTTTTTTTTGAAAATTCCTACCCTAACAAACAAGGGTGGATTCAGGATTTTTTTCTTGGGGGGGACAATATCTTTAATTTGCAAGTACGTGAAAGGGATCACGAAAAAAATTCGCAATTCCAGCCAGAAATAATGATAAATAATAAATAATCATATCATCATAATGATAAAAGAAATTTAAAATCCTCTTCCAGAGTCAAAGGCATAGGCCAACTCGTGTATGGTGAACTCTGGACTATCCAATATGGTTTAATTATATAGTTGAAATTCAGATATTTCAATAATAAGTTTAAAGATACATAATGGTTGTACATGATTATGGAAGAACTGGGTTTCGTGCCATTGTACAAATTTCAATTTCGCGGTTGTGTTGTACATTGCAGTAGTGTAATAGTTTTTGGAAAAAGGTTCATTCGGGAATCGAAAAAGGGAGATGGGGTTATTTTGATAACTTTCGACTTTTTTTAGTTATAATTAAGACCGAATTTGTTGAGCTTGGCGATTTTTTTTATTTGATGTATGATGTAGTATGATTATATTTTTCGTAAAAGAATAAGAAAAATAAAATACGTTACGCAGACGAAGTCGCGGGGATCAGCTAGTTGAATAATAAATTCAATAGAATTTAGACAAGTCAAGGAATTTGTGATGGAAAAAATTGGATATCCTGAAGATTACATCATTTGGATAGATAGTAATCCTAGTCAATATAAAAAATGAATAGGAAAGTAGTATTTTTTGAGCATCAATGTTTGTTTCAAACCAAATATTCATAGGAATTTAAACGATTAGCACTAGGAATAATTCCGGGGTGCAATAACCTTTCAAGAGTTTTATGTAGATCTTTGAAACTAGAAATGTTGAAATTTGCTTTTTTGAGCATTTAAGACAATTCCCGTTGGTTCAATTGAAATTAAAAAAAAATAATAGATTTAAATGAAAAGAAAGAAGAACTCATTTCACTTTCAATTTGTGTATGAAAATCATTGACAGAATTTGCAATGAGTTCTTATAAATATTGGCGAAAATCCTCTCCAATGTGCCCCCGATGGCGGCCGTACACCAAACCACATAACGTTCATAGTTTCACGAATCGAAAAGAACTTCTGCATGTGTTATGATTGCTTTATTTTTCCGAGACATTAAAAATCAATCGCCAATTCTAAAGTGGGAAGAAGTCAACAACAAATTAGTGGAATCGAATTATCCGAAACACATGGGGGCATGGCAATGAAAATTACGTGACGAAAATTTCAAGTCAATCTCATCTAAAACATTTTTTTTATTCTTTATTTGTACCCTGATGGAATTTCAGGTCGTTAGCAAATTGTTTCAAAATATGAATCATCTTGGAATTTACTTGACCTTTTTTTTTCAATAAGGGGAGGGAGATTTAGATAGTTTTTGTCATCCTAGAAGTTATAAATTCTTTTACTGTTTTTCTTCGTTTCTAATTTTATTTAAGGACAGCCATATGCATTTGCGAGAAAATTGAATTTTTTCCAAGATTTTTTCTCGACGTTATTTTCATTTAGTCGTTGGTCGTTGTTCATGTCGGAATTCAATTTGATATTTGGTTGGTGGTTGGCGTGGCCGGTCGGAAGTCGGAACTCTCTCATTCATTTACGTAGTTTTACTTAATGTATTCACGAGGGACGAACGGACGAACATTGAAACGAATATTTCCCATTGGATCGGCAGGAATGATAACTCAATTTGCGGTTCCAATTTGATAAAATTACATTCGCATGCTTTTCCAGGTCAATTTTTATCTTTTTCTTCATTTAGTTCGTTACGTCGCTGGGTGGTGGGTGCTGTGTTGTATTTTCATTTTTCTCGCAACCGGGGGAAATGTTTCAAATAATTTATTTTCACCTTTTAAAGTCACACACAATCAATTAATCGGTGAAGACATTTTTTTTCGTTCATTCTGTATTATCTGGGGAACGAATTCATTATAAAAAAATATATTTTTCAAAGATAATTGAGTGTTGTTTTAAAGAATTAGAGCTCCACTTGAATGAATTTTCCATTTTTTTTATTTGAGACACAAAAGAATAGTGTGTATACAATATATAGAATATATTGCGATCCAATTTATGTAGTATAATTTAATATTATAATATATAAAAATCATACCATAAACATAAATTTGAACAGAAGTTTAAACAAAAATATTAGTGAGTGACGTAGTGCCCAGATACGTATTTCGATTGCCAAGCAATCTTCCTCAGTGGTCATCAAGTAGTTTGGATCACTTCGTAACTGCTTTGTGATGATTCACAACTACTTGATGACCACTGAGGAAGATTGCTTGGCAATCGAAATACGTATCTGGGCACTACGTCACTCACTAATATTTTTGTTTAAACTTCTGTTCAAATTTATGTTTATGGTATGATTTTTATATATTATTATATTAAATTATACTACATAAATTGGACTGCAATATATCTTATATATTGTATACACAGTATAACTGTTCAAAGTCAGCGAAAAAATCTTATTTTGACTAAAGAATAGACTGATTCAGAAAAAATGATGAATTTTTTCTTCCTAATTATATCGAAAATATTGTTGGGAATGACAAAAAAAAATCCTGTGAAAGTTTAAGCTCTTAACATTAATATTAAGAGGTGCCGCAACGCAAATTTCGATTTTCCGTTTAAATAACATGGGACCAATATTTTCTTGCACTTTGGAATTTTATGGCTCACGTTGGTGACAATATTTCGGAATGACCAAGGTATATTCTTGTAGAAAATTGAACGATCTACAAAAAAGGTCTTTGTACAAGTTTTTGATATAAATATTCCTGCAAAAGTTATTCGTGGTCAAACTTGAACTAAAGAGAAATTTTAATATTTTTTCAATTTTTTCACGCAACCATCAATTTTATGAAAAAAATTTATAGAGCATTTTTTGTAGAGCACTTTTTTTTCTATAATTTATCTTTATAAAAGTTTTTGATATTTTTTACAGGTCCTAAGTTATTTGCATTAAACTGAAAATTTCCTGAATTATTATATTTTTAACATACTTTTTTTTTTTATTTTAATAACATAACTTAGGACCTGTGAAAAAAATCAAAAACTTTTATAGAGATAAGTTATAGGAAAAAAAGTGCTCTACAAAAAATGTCCTATAAAATTTTCTCATAAAATTGATAGTTGCGTCAAAAAAATTGAAAAAATATAAACATTTCTTTTAGTTCAACTTTGATTTCGAATAACTTTTGAAGAAATAAATATATCAAAAACTTGGTTAGAGACCATGATATTTTTATTATTATTTTTATTATTTATAAAAATTATGAATTTTTTTTCTTAATTATATCGAAAATATTGTTGGGAATGACAAAAAAAAATCCTGTGAAAGTTAAAGCTCTTAATATTAATATTAAGAGGTGCCGCATCGCAAATTTCGATTTTCCATTTAAATAACATGGGAACAATATTCTCTTGCACTTTGGAACTTTATAGCTCACGTTGGTGACAATATTTCGGAATGATCAAGGTATATTCTTGTAGAAAATTGAACGATCTACAAAAAAGGTCTCATACATGTTTTTGATATATTTATTCCTTCAAAAGTTATTCGAGGTCAAAGTTGAGCTAATGAGAAATTTTAATATTTTTTCAATTTTTGACGCAACCATCAATTTTATGAGAAAATTTTATAGGGCATTTTTTGTAGAGCACTTTTTTTTCTATAACTTATCTGTATAAAATTTTTTGATATTTTTCACAGGTCCTAAGTTATTTCATTAAAATAAAAAAAATAATTTTTATGTTAAAAATATAATAATTCAGGGAATTTTCAGTTTAATGCAAATAACTTAGGACCTGTGAAAAATATCAAAAACTTTTATAGAGATAAGTTATAGAAAAAAAAGTGCTCCACAAAAAAAGCCCAATAAAATTTTTTCATAGAATTGATGGTTGCGTCAAAAAATTGAAAGAATATTAAAATTTCTCTTTAGTTCAACTTTGACCTCGAATAACTTTTGAAGGAATAAATATATCAAAAACTTGTACAAAGACCTTTTTTGTAGATCGTTCAATTTTCTACAAGAATATACCTTGGTCATTCCGAAATATTGACACCAACGTGAGCTATAAAGTTCCAAAGTGCAAGAGAATATTGTTGCCATGTTATTTAAATGGAAAATCGAAATTTGCGATGCGGCACCTCTTAATATTAATATTAAGAGCTTAAACTTTCACAAGATTTTTTTTGTCATTCCCAACAATATTTTCGATATAATTAGGAAAAAAAATTAATCATTTTTTTTTTGAATCTGTCTACTAAAGAGTATAGCAAAAAACCAACAAATCGGGGCGAGGAGAGCTTGAAAGCTTTTGTGCTATACATATGAGAGAAATGATGAATGGCGCCAGTTTAGAAATGATGATTGTCACGTACTTGTGCTCTGAACCCAAGACAAATGTATGTCCCATTTCGGGAAGACGTGACCGATTCCCGCCCCAGCCATTTAGTACCACATAAACCATTGGTGTTATCCACCGAAATCGTTGAAAAAAATTGTTAAATTCCAACACGATTTTTTCTTTATCATTTATATTTGCAATACAAAAATTAAAAAAATAATTTGATGTGAGAGTTTCGATTGAACACAATCGGCCATTGTTGGATAGAAAAATGCTTAATGGATTCGTTGAGAACATACAATGTGAAATGTATAAGAGTCCCGAAGGAATTTCTCTCGTTTATTAGAACAAATTGTATGGAATGGTACGGGGAATGCTTGAAATGAAAATAGATATCATGTCTTATGTGCACAAAACTTGTCTCTATAAATTTTTTGCCGTTCAACAAAGAAAAATGAACTCTTTCACATATAATTCTTCATCACATCAAAGGATTCAATTAATCTAGCTAAAGAGGAATTTCCTTTTTGTCGTAGAAATAGATGTTAACTTTTTTAGCACTTAAGAAAACTTTATTATAAACTTAAGAAAAAATTATTGACCTGTTAAGGTCTTTAGCGATTCACAATCGAGAAATATCGAAAATTTGCTCCATATCAAGCTCTTCTCGATTTTGGAGCGGCCACTTTGACCACTTGTTCACCACTGGGCTTTTATTGACTTTTTTACTTCTTATACTAAAGGGGTTGAAAATTTTTTCTTATCACAAATGCCACATTGATCAAAAAGTTCCAAGGAAGATTGCTTGGAAATCGAAATACGTATCTGGGCAATATATCAATAATGCATTTGTTTAAATTTATGTTTATAGTTTACTTTTGTAAATATATAACATAAATAAGACCACAATATATTTTATATATTCAATGAAAAATACAAACTCTATTCATAATTTACTTATTTACGATGAAGTCTAAATTTTCTGCAAACAGAACAACAATGAATTTAGGAAGAAATTTCAATATGTTTTTGATCCACTTTACGTTTTCTTTTTCATTGTACTGAGGGTCTTTTTTAAGAGTTCTCCGGACTGATTTCTTAAAGAACTACAACCTTGATCAAAAAGTTCCCGGAATAACCCCCCGTTTTTGGCGCTCCCATTGTTGCGATTTGAGTTCTGTGTTTTTTGTTTAGTTGATACATTTGTTATTGATATTCCATCTAAATCTTTGTATCATAGTTGGATATTTGTAAGAGTTACGTAGCCAAGAGTACATCTATCTCTGCATTGGTTGGCGATCTTTTACATATTTGTAATTATTTTAATTTTTTATAGAAGCCTGATGAAGTTACGATACGTTACGAAACGTGGCTAATTGAATAAGTAAAAATATTAAATAAAAAAACCGATCTTAAACAACCTGAATTGTCTTCTTATTTAAAAAAATAAAGGCTGAGATCTGAATTTTATCATGTATTAAATTTTTTCTTTAGAATTTCATAACTCAGCGACCAATAAATCGATAGTAACTAATCGCGTAATGTTTACTGTAAATTTAACGCTCTACAAAAAAGAGCTCTTATGATTTTTCGCTAATTCTATTGGCTTATATTTTTATTGACCATTAGTGTCTCATTCTTAAACCAATAGCTTTTAAGCCAATAGATTTAGCGAAAAATCATAAAAGGTCTTTTTTGTAGAGCGTTAAATTTTCAATTAAATAAACATAACGCAATTCGTTTACTTTCGATTTATTTGTCACTGAGTTATGCATTTCTATAGAAAAAATTAATTTTTTTCCACTTTTTTTCCATAAAAAACTTCAGTTGGAAAGCGGACTGTCTTAAATTTAATATTAAGAGCTCAAATTTTCAGGGATTTTTTTTTTATCAATTTGGAAGCATTTGAGCCCCTGGGAGTAAAAAAAATTCAAAAACACCCCTATTAAAGACCATCCTACTGGACTATCAAAGGGCTCCACTGCAAAGTGCAAACCCCCAGCTAACGGTGTAATGTATGGCAAATTTACACTAAAGGATAACAAAATGATACAAAAAAAAAATGACTAACCTGACTTCCGGATGGGCATCCAACATGGCTCGCATTAGCGTCGTTCCAGATCTGGGAACTCCTCCGATGAAGATCAAAGGCATTTGCCGATTGTACATGTACACTTTTTTATCCGAACTTATTACATATTTCTGAAACAGACAAAAGAAAAAAAACAATTGAATACTTTGTATCAACAACACCAAAAAAAATGAACCTCGTTGCATAAACAAATGAAAAACATTAAACTATAAATAACAATGAATTGATAAAATGAATGCGATTTCGACTAAAAATTTAAGTTTTCACTGGTGCAATCTATAAACGATTGTTGAGAACTAAAGTCAAAATATTTTTTTTTAAGACCAGAGCTTTTGGACACTTGTTTCATTAGGTATCATTGTTGAAGAGCTTTGAATACAAAACTCAATACAAAATTGGAAAATGAACATTAGAGAAAAGTTTAACTTTTATAATCTCAAGAAAAAAACAATTGAATACTTTGTAGCAACAACAACAAAAAAAGAGCCTCGCTGCATAAACAAATGAAAAACATTAAACTATGGATAGCAATGAATTGATTAAATAATTGAGATTTCGAGTGAAAATTTAAGTTTTCACTGGTGCAATCTATAAACGATTGTTGAGAACTAAAGGCAAAATAATTTTTTTTTTAAGACCAGAGCTTTTGGACACTTGTTTCTTAAGGTATCATTGTTGAAGACCTTTGAATATAAAACTCAATACAAAATTGGAAAATAAACATTAGAGAAAAGTTTAACTTTTGTTATCTGAAGAAAAAAACAATTGAATACTTTATATCAACAGCAACAAAAAAAATGAGCCTCGCTGCTCAAACAAATGAAAAACATTAAAGTATGGATAACAATGAATTGATTAAATGAATGAGATTTCAAATAAAAATGTAAGTTTTCACTGGGGCATTCTATAAACGATTGTTGAGAACTAAACTCAAAATAATTTGTTTTTTAAGACCAAAGCTTTTGGACACTTGTTTCTTAAGGTATCATTGTTGAAGACCTTTGAATACAAAATTGGAAAATGAACATTAGAGAAAATCAAAATAAGATTTTTTCCGCTGACTTTGAACAGTTATACTGTGTATACAATACATAAAATATATTGCAGTCCAATTTATGTAGTATAATTTAACATAATAATATATAAATTTAATAAAATAGTATATAAACTTAATATAATATATAAAAATCATACCACCAACATAAATTTGAACAGAAGTTCAAACAAAAATATTCGTGACGTATTGCCCAGATACGTATTTCGATTGCCAAGCAATTTTCATCAGTGGTCATCAAGTAGTTGTTAATCACAACTTTGTGAATCATCACATAGCAGTTACGGAGTTTTCCAAACTACTGGATGACCACTGATGAAGCTTGCTTGGTAATCGAAATACGTATCTGGGCAATACGTCACGAATATTTTTGTTTGAACTTCTGTTCAAATTTATGTTGGTGGTATGATTTTTATATATTATTATATAAAGTTTATATATTATTATATTAAATTTGTTTATTATTATGTTAAATTATACTACATAAATTGGACTGCAGTATATTTTATATATTGTATACACAATTAGAGAAAAGTTTAACCTTTATTATTTGAAGAAAAAAACAATTTAATATTTAATATTTTGTATCAACAACAAAAAAACAAATGAGCCTCGCTGCATAAACAAATGAAAAACATTAAACTATGGATAACAATGAATTGATTAAATGAATGAGATTTCGAATAAAAATTTAAGTTTTCACTGGTGACCTCTATAAACGATTGTTGAGAACTAAAGTCAATATATATATATTTTTTAAGTCCAAAGCTTTTGGACCCTTGTTTCTTAAGGTATCATTGTTGAAGACCTTTGAATACAAAATTGGATAATGAACATTGGGAGAAAAGTTTAACCTTTATTATCTGAAGAAATAAATATATGCCATTTTCAATTGAATATTTTCCACGAGAAAATGCCAATCGAATCTATTTCCATCTTTGTTGCTCTAGTGTGATTCAATCGTAAAATAAATTTGGTCTGTCACAAAATTCTGGTTTTACAAACGACTCACCCGAATGTTTCAATTGTGGTGGAGGTATATCTTTTATACTATTCCTATAGGTACCACCTATATATATATATATATATATATATATATATATATATATATATATATATATATATATATATATATATATGAATGAATGGAATGATTTACTACAGGTCTCCATTCTATTTTTCACTTATCGTTTTCCGACTGGTTTTCGATTCAATATATATAAAAATAAATGTTTGACATCATTTCGACTCCCCCGCACATCTTCCACCGTTACGTTTTGCCATTAATTTCGATTTGCGTCTTCTTACAATGATTATACGTTTGATAAAACATTCTTGGCATCTCATTGGAATTAAATTGTCGTACGTTAGCATATTATCGAAATGTTGGAAAACGTTGAAAATGAAACACATTATTATTGCAATCAAAGTCGGAATTACGAGCGCAACAATGAACATTTGCCAATGTTATTAAGTCAACCTCATAAAAGATATACTTCTCATCAACATTGTTATGACGAATTTACTATCGTTTTTTTTTTATAACACTATCGTTTTAATAACGCAACTAAAAGTAGACTTCTGATATTATATTTTCTGTTTCAGATGCAATAAAAAAATTTTTTTTCCTCCTCTATCGCTGGGGGTCCTTTTTTTAGAAAGTTTCAGGATTGTTCATCCTTTTTTCCTGAATTCCTCTAGTTTTTTTTTCTATCCCGTAGAAGTCCTTTTCAAAGACAAATATTTTTAGAAAGACAATCCCATAAATTTACGAGAGTAGTAACTCGATAAGGGTGCATTTTTAACGTTCATAAAAAAAAGAATTGTCGACTATAAATATTCTTTTAAAATTTCCGAAGGCCTTTTTTATTTGTACTATTTTTTTGCGGGGATATTTGTTCCAATTTTTCCTTAGTCCTTTGTTTATTATTAAACTTTAATTGTAAGTAATACTTTTGCACTATTAGCAATGTCTGAAGGCAATTATTTTTTTTCCTGCCCCATATTGCAGGTCTTTTTCCCCATATTATTTGTTTTCTTAAGATATTGACAATTATGATTCTTTCCATCATTTTGGAGGTCTTCCTTAAAGTTGTCGAGCCCATCGTGTATTGTTTTTTAAATTATTTTCTTATTCTTCCCCATATTGTAGGATTCTTATGTTGACTATAAATATTCCTTTGATATTTCCGAAGGTCTTTTTTATTTGTACTATTTTTTTGCGGGGATATTTGTTCCAATTTTTCCTTGGTCCTTTGATTATTATAAAACTTTAGTTGTAAGTAAAACTTTTGCACTATTAGCAATGTACTGAAGGCAATTATTTTTCTCTTTTTCCTGCCCCATATTGTGGATTTTTTCCCCATATCATTTGTTTTCTTAACCCATTGACGTTTATGATTCTTTCCATCTTTTTGGAGGTCTTCCTTAAAGTTGTCGAGCCCATTGTGTATTGTTTTTTAAATTATTTTCTTATTATTCCCCATATTGTAGGATTCTTATGTTGACTATAAATATTTCTATGAAATTTCCGAAGGCCTTTTTTATTCGTACTATTTTTGGCGGGGATATTTGTTCCAAATTTTTCTTGGCCCTTTGATTATTATTAAACTTTAATTGTAAGTAATACTTTTGCACTATTAGCAATGTATTGAAGGCAATTATTTTTTCTTTTTCCTGCCCCATATTGTAGGTTTTATTCCCCATATTAATTGATTTCTCCTAAGAAATTGAAGTTTATGATTTTTCCATATTTTTCGAGGTACTATTATACTATTTTTTTGCGGGGATATTTGTTCCAAATTTTCCTTAGTCTTTTGTTTATTATTAAACTTTAATTATAAGTAAAACTTTTGCACTATTAGCAATGTATTCAAGGCAATTATTTTCTTTTTCCTGCCCCATATTGTGGGTCTTTTTCCCCATATTATTTGATTTCTCCTAAAAAATTGAAGTTTATAATTCTTTCTATCTTTTTCGAGGTTTTCCATAAAGTTTTCGAATCCATCGTAAATCGTTTTTAAATTATTTTCTTATTCTTCCCCATATTGTAGGATTCTTATGTTGACTACAAATATTCCTTTGAAATTTCCGAAGGCCTTTTTTATTCGTACTGTTTTTTGCGGGGATATTTGTTCCAAATTTTTCTTGGCCCTTTGATTATTATAAAACTTTAGTTGTAAGTAAAACTTTTGCACTGTTAGCAAAATACTGAAGGCAATTATTTTCTTTTTCCTGCCCCATATTGTGGGTCTTTTTCCCCATATTATTTGTTTTCTTAAGCCATTGACGTTTATGATTCTTTCCATCTTTTTGGAGGTCTTCCTTAAAATTGTCGTGTCCATGGTATATTGTTTTAAAATTTTCTTCCCCATACTGTAGGATTCTAACTTCTCTGTTCTTTTGAAATCTATCGGTGTCTTTGAAGATTCTTCTGAAGATTATTTTGTCCAGTCTTTCTCTGACCATCGAATTAACCTGATTACTACACCTGATTATTGATGATACCTTCTACCTCCTTAATGCATAAAAATTACGTTTTCGATTACAATTATTTACAAATAAAGTACGATTTTAGAGGTCTGCAGAGGTATAAGATGGAAGCTGGTAAGTGGATTAAGCCACAAGAAAATTAACACAAACATAAGGCGAGAATTAGACGTGGAAGATGTTGAAATAAATGAGGACTAAACGCCGAAAATCTGAAATAATCAGGAGGAATTGATGGCCAGAAGAAGATCGACAAAAAACGTACGTAAGACCATAGATACGACAATCTTCAGGAAGATCTCCAAAAAGATGAATAGAATCATGGATAAGTCAAAAACTTACTGAGGAAATGTAAGATTGAAGAATGAAATAAGTCAATGTTGGTACTTTTTAGGAGTTCAGAAGATTTCGGTACCATTTGATAATTGTTTGAATGGGACATGGAAGATAAAATTTGGGCTTTGGGATTAGGAAGCTCAGTTAATTTGGTATAAAGCTTTGAAGAGCGGTCTTGAATTTATCATAAATGGAATGTTGAGGCCTTTTGAAAGAAAATGGTTCGTGAAAATTGATAATTTAGGTCTTATTGTTTCCCCCATTTTTAATTAGATAATGTTTAGTTAAGATTTGAGTTCTATAAAGTCCTATAAGGATTTGAATCTTTAGTTGTCAAAATGAAATCCAATACGGTGCAGGTTGGGAACAATAAGTATTTCAAGAATGGAGAAGTTAAAAATTTAACCAATTTACTAAGGAAATTATTTGGATGGGACATGGAAGATAAAATTTGGGCTTTAGGATTAGAAAGCTCAGTTAATGTAGTATGAAGCTTTGAAGAATGGTCTTGATTTTATCATAAGTGGAATGTTGAGGCCTTTTGGAAGAAAATGTTTCGTAAAAATTGATAATTTAGGCCTTATTGTCTTCCTGATTTTTAATTAGTTAATATGTAGCTAAAATTTGAGCCCTTTAAAGCCCTATAAGGATTTGCATCTTAATTTGTCAAGATGAAATTCAATATGGTGCAGGTTGGAAACAATAAGTATTTCGGCGTTATCTATAAGTGTTAGGCTGTCTTTTGTTTTTTCTCTACGAAAAGTCTACGAAAAAGCCTATAATTTATATATAATACATATAGACAAATTAGAAGCCTAAAAGTTGGTATTTTCATATCTAGACAGTGAAATTTATTTTTCAGATAAGACTTTATCCGGAGGATAAAGAAAATATGCATATTTTCTTCTAAGAATATTAATATATGTAGAATCTATCTTACAGATAAATAGCTACGTAAGATCTATCCACCCATGAATGAAAATAATGGCTTTAAGTATAAAAGTTAATATTTTCTTTATTTTCCCATTTCCCCTTATATACTTTTATCTCTTACTTTTGGTATCATTTTGCTATTAGAATAAGGCAATGGTTAGCATTAGTACAACTGAAAAATGACATTAAAGTTGAGAAAATTATTATTATTAATTGTGATATAAAAGAGATCCAAAAATGCTCTAAATAAAAATTCCAATAGAATATTTAGCACCACATCTAACACTAAAGTAATGATTGGCAAGATGTAATTCGATATGGGGCAGGAACTGGGTGGTAATTTTTTTTAGTTTTTTTTTTAATGTTCAATTGGAGTTCTGGATATCATGTTCTATTGAATGCTTGAGTAACGTCCAAGAAAACAACCAAGCTTTTTTTTTGGGTTTCAAGAGCTTTAAATACTTGACAGACTTTAAAGCCTTATCTAATTGGTTTAGGACAACAGGATTTTATCATTGGAATAATTCTTTTAGTCAAAATATTTCTATATAAGGATGAATTCATACTTCATTTGTAAGTCTTTAAGATTCTATAAACAAATTCTATTCTATTTAAAAAGTTTTCAATTTGATAAATATCGAATTTTTACTAAAAATTGCAGAAAAAAATAAAATAATTTTAAAGGAAATCAATAGAATATTGAGCACCACATCTAACACTAAAGTAATGATTGGCAAGATATAATTTCGATATGGGGCAGGAATTGGGTGGCAAAAAACCCTTCTATATAAGCATGAATTCATAGTGGATATGTGTTTATATATAGTCTTTGGCGAACATATATATCCACGTTTATATATGTTTGCCTATTTATATTGGCATTATAATTATTGTATAAAAGTGATCCAAAAATTCTCTGAATAAGAATTCCAATAGAATATTGAGCACCACATTTAACACTACAGTAATGGTTGGCAAGATATAATTCGATAAGGGGCAGGATCTGGTTGGTAGAATTTTTTATATATTTTTTTTTTGTTCAATTGAAGTTTTGGGTATCATGTTCTATTTAATGCTTAAATAACGTCCAAGAAAACAACCAAGCTTTTTTTTTGGGCTTCAAGAGCTTTAAATACTTGACAGACTTTAAAACTTTGCCTAATTGGTTTAGGACAACAGGATTTTATCATTGGGATGATTCTTTAAGTAAGAACCCTTCTATACCAGTCTATAGTTGATTTGTAAGTCTTAAAGACTCTATAAATAAATTCTATTCGATTTAAAAGCTTTCAATTTAATAAATATTGAATTTTTACTAAAAATTGCAGAAAAAAATATAAAATAATTTTAAAGGAATTTCAATTTTTGTTTACAAAGTCGCACCGGTTCAATGGTATAATTAATGAAATAAAAGAAAATAAAAGTTAAAATTAATCACTTCAATCACGAACTTCTTCTAGTTACTTCATTTCAACAACATATTATAATATGAAAGTGAAAAGACCTATAAAGAATCTTACATTGGAGAGAAATGAATAAATTTTATATACATAATAGCAAAACTATCGGTTCACCGTTAAGCGGAGATTGAGAATACACAACAATTGAAATTGCGGTGAAATAATTTCAATTTCCAAGAAAGTTTTCCAAAAATAGAAAGAGTTTAACGATGCGTGGGAATGAGAATTGTTATTCAAATTGTTCTAGTCCATAATGGAAGTGCAATGCAATTATAACAATTATAAAGATAACAATAGTCCAAAATTTCTCTATTCTTTCGATACATTTAATGCCATGTAATTTGGACTAGGAAATTAGACGTCAACGTCTGATTTTGGAGAAAAATGATTATAGCTATTATACGATTTTCCAATTAAATGAATAACTTTCATTATCTATAGCCTGGATAAGTCTTCTTAATTCTAAGAAAGTCAATTTTAAAAAAATATCTTTGGTAAATTTATTAATTTACTATATGAGATATGTTAGCCAAGTTTGCCAAGTAAGCTGTCGGAAAACGCACAAATTTCTACCATTTTCTCCTTTATTTTTCTTCTCTTTTCTGTACCGTGAAAATTTATTTCATTACAAACATTATGTTTGATTTTCCAGACAATATAATGGCCACATTGTAAATTGGTTTTATTATATCTTTTGACATAAATATTAAGATTTTTCTTCGGTCTGTGCATTACATACAGGATGTTTCATAATTGCACCCATAAAATAAAAGAATGTCGTCTTTCATTGTTTATTTAACAATTGCTTTCGCAAATATATCAATAAATTAAACAAATGAAGATCCTAGTCAAGTTGGAATTAAAACCAAATGGAATTAAATAAAAAAAAAATACCTAAAGATTTAAGCTCCAAAAGAAGCTTTTAGACTTTCGATTTGTTTATTATTACCCTTAAAAAAACATCCTGTACATACATATCATCTGTAAAATATCATATCACTCGTAATTCTTTTCATCCCCCGAAAAATAACGCGTAGAACAGGGTGAAATGATAATAAAATAATATTTTCTTTCAAATACATTTACTCCAGATCTAACACAATAATTTTACGCCCCCGAGAAAAAAAAATAAATAAAAAACAACATATTTTCCCTCACCATATTTCTGCAAAGTTTGATCGCATTGTTGTAACGTAATCAGCAAATTTCTTTATGTTAATTAAACGAAATTAAAAATCAGATAAGGGTTGAATTACTCAGTAGATACTCCTTCCCATTTCTCCCTTGAACCACCTGTTTTTTTTTCTCCATTTTCTTGCGTCTGACTTTTTAATTTAGAGCTTTCAAAGGAAAATTGCAGGTGAATGAAAAGCATAATTATTTTTCTAATTAATTCTGGCAAAGCTTCGTGAAAATATTTCATTTGTAAAATTAAAATCAGTCTCGTATATAGTCCAAGTGATATAAACCTGTCTAATTTGGTACAGGTGTAAATTTTGATGGAAAAATTCCCTAATTGAATTTGAAATTCGATGACCAAGTAATTTTAAGATTGCTTGGCAATCGAAATACGTCAATGATACATTCGTTTGAACTTTTGTTCAAAATTTATGTTTAAAGTTTATTTTTGTTAATTATAATTATATTTTCATACATTGTTTAAGCAGATTTTCTTTAGTTTTCTGGAAAATTTAATCAGTGTATGGGAAATAATTTGCATCGAAAATTAAGTCGAAATTTCGGTAAAAAAAATGATTTTCTTAAGCTTCCTTTTGGCAGGTGGAAATTTTGATGGAAAAACTCTCTAATTGAATTTGAAATTCGATGACCAAGCAATTTTAAGATTGCTTGGCAATCGAAATACGTCAATGATACATTTGGTTGAACTTTTGTTCAAATTTATGTTTTTTCGATTACTTTTGTTAATTATAATTATATTTTCATGCATTGTTTACGCAGATTTTCTTTAGTTTTCTGGGAAATTTTATCAGTATTTGGAAAATAATTTTCACCGAAAATTAATTCGAAATTTCGGTAGAGAAATTTTTTTTCTTAACATCCATTTTGGCGTTAACATCCATTCGGTTAATGGAATTCCCTTAATATTACAAAAAAATGTTCCAAATTTGGTGTCAATTACCACAACGGTGAAAAAATTCTAGAAATTTTCAATTTCCTCAATAGACCAAGGCAGAAACCTTTGATAATGGTAAAAAGTGGAACAAAATTATATTAGGAACAAACCCATTGGAAAAGGAAGAGAAGATAACAAAAATGAAAAGAAAATTAGTTAATGGGCGATCTGCGGTCGGGAAGGGGGAGGATATATGAAAAAAGTGTTAATACAAAAATTGTAGATCTTTTTATTACCCACAACTTTGGTATTAAAATTTTTTCCATATGACTTGTAGTTTTGCTGGAAATCCAGATAAACCGTTTTATACTCGTAAAAATTCACCCTCCCCCTTTTCGATCTTAAATCACCCATAAATTATTTTCATTTAATTATTGTTATACTCTTTCTCTTTTCTAATGGGTTCTATCCTACTATAAATTTATTTTATTTTAAAAATTATCGAAATTGATCTACAAAATTTGATTAGTAGTAAGATTGAAGAAGATCCAAACGTTATTGTTAAAAAAGGATTGAATCCTAAATTCAATGAAACGTAAATCATAATTTGCAATCGTTCTTTAGTCGAGAACTTTATAAAATAAATAAGGTTACGGAAAATTTGAATTTTTGCCCATTGATATCCATTATAATCACCGGCTATTGAAATCAGTAGAACTATCTTAAAAGTAGCTAAAAACAGTAAGTTTTAGTGCATTTAATGAAGAACAAAAAAAACATGGCCAAGGATATTTTACGACACCTAAAGAAAGGCTTCAAGAAAATCAGAATAACATAAAGACAAGAAAAGTTTTCAACCTCAAAGTGCCAATTAATTTTTTCAACACAAATTCCCTGACTTTTCAGACCAAGTTTAGCATTTTCCCTGACCTCCTGAATTTTGATCAATTGTAAAATAAAATCAAACACCTTTGTAATTCCCTACTTTAAATTCCCTGACTTTCCATGATATCCTGTAGAATCTTTGAAATTACAGAGAATCCCAGTAACTTCTTGATGATTTATTTAGAAGAATTTCCAGAAAAACTTCCTAAACATCAATAAAGGCATTAGGAGTAATGAAAAGCATGCAACCCTGCCCGTTAAGGGTCCAGAATACTATAGTTCCACAACCTATGGTTGGTGTTACAAAATCAGTAATAAACAAAATTATCAAAAAATGAGTATAAAAAAATTTCAGCTCAACATGGAAGAATATCCGAGGGTAAAACCATAGTCGAAGGATTATGGGAAATCCATTCCTGAGCCTAATTACTGGAATACTTAATCTAACAAGGTAACCAGTCTAATACCACTTTACAACAGTGAAAATGTTTCGGGTTCAATATACAGAGGTTCCAAGTAATTTTTTGATAATTTATATAGAAGAATTTGAAGAAAAACCTGGTCTACAAAAACAAAGGCATTAAGAGTACTGAAAAGGATGTAACCCTTACCCGTTAAGGGCCCAGAATACTATTTACAATCCCACAACCTATGGTTTGTATTACAAAATCAGTAATAAGAAAAACCCTCAAATAATGAGTTTATACAAATCCAGCTCAATATGGAAGAATATCAGAGGAAAAAAACACAGTCGAAGGATTATGGGAAATCCATTCCTGAACTTGGCTACTGAAATACTTAATCTAAGAAGGTAACCAGTCTAATACCACTGTACTACAGTGAAAATATTTCGGGTTCAATAATTGCTAATTTTTAATGGGAACAGAAATGGCTGTCATTCTGGGAGTTTAAAATTTCTTTGGAGTTTCCAGATAGTCCTTCTTTAGGAAGATATGGAAGATTATTAAAAATTCGATTACTTAAGGAAATGCCTGATAAACACCTGGATAATAAGGGGAATCCTAGGATAAAGGCAGAAATGAGGGAGCTGATATTTAAGCAAAAGAAGATCAAAGATCCAGAGTTGGATATTATCGCGAACCCCGAATGATATAGGTTGCTTAACCAACCAGTGGCGTTCAAAATGTAATCTTTATTGTAAATCTAAACCACGGCATTGGATGATCAACAATCGATGAAAAGTTCTCGTTACTGAATTATATAAAAAAGTTTTCTTCTGGAGGGATTATTGGAAAGCACTGTTGGACGATGCAAACTTCACTGTAGATAAACTTCCTGGGTAAAATAAAAGGGGTAAAGCAACTCAGTATCGGTGGAAATTAAGGGAAAATCCCAACCTGTAGGAATGCACCCCTATGAATAAATGGAAACATCGGGAATTTTTGAGCCGAAATAATCGATTAAAAATCTAATACGTCGGTAGCTGTGGTTCCCCCAACTACTTGGTGTTTCTTAGGTCAAATAGGGACCCAGAAAAAAAAAAATAATTCCGAGATTGCAGTGTCGAGGTACAATTGATTTCATCCTGGAAATTCCTACTATAAAAAAAACCTTGGTCTATCCCCTTGAAATTCATGAAAGTTGAAAAAAATTTAAGCCCAATTATTGCACAATTGTACCTATATTTCTTTAGTTAGGAATCCATTTTGGTAAAAGTAAAAAAAAAATTTTGTATTTACTAACAATTTTACCAAAATTTTTTCCTCAAAAAAAAATCAAGACCAAACTCCCTTCTATTTTATTATCGTACATTAGAGCCTATTAAAGGGAATAAATTTCACAACAAAAAGCTTAAGAGTCCTCTCATGTCACCGACGAAAAAAAAAGACGTCTTGTCCTAAATAATAACGAGATGGAGCCTCAAATACAATGGCTTAAGATTTTCCTTTCATAAGACATCAAGCCTGATAAGTGAAAGTCGATGAAAGAAAAGAAAAGCTCCTCTCCACCACCCGACCACGTGTCTTTCCTGCCCCGTTTTCCTTCATCACTTGCCCGAATTCCATCGAGACCAACAAAGAAAACTTTAAAAACCATATTTTCGCGGAAAAATATCTAAAAATTCAATTAAACTTCTCTCCCCACACCCCTATTATTTCGTCCACTTGAAAGCTTTTTCGATTTCGGGCAGCTTAAAAGACATTTCCCGTAACGAAATCACCGAAACTTGTAATACGATTTGTGCCGTGTTAATGGCTTGCCTCCGTAATTTACGAAGGTTTTGGTATCGTTGTTCGAATTTCGTTGGTCGTTAACTCGTTTTTAACACGTGTTTGCACTAATTTATACCACAAATATCACGAATTATCTGAAAACCGGTGCGGGTCGTCGATTTGAAAAGATGCTTTATGTATTACCTACCTATATATTGAAAGGTAGTTGGGGGTGCAAAAGCTCTCAATGTAATGATTGTAGGGCGAATGAAATGTGGAGCTTTTGATATGATGAAAACGTCTAATGAGTGCGTACCCCTACGTACCCCTCGTGATTAAAGGTTGTGATTAAAAGGATTTAAATAAAAGGAAAACAAACCTCATCGAGCTTCATTTCTTTAATGCTACCCGGAGGATCAGAGCCAAAGATCTGAGTTGAAAAGAAAAAAAAGGATAATTTTAGTAAAAAAAGCGGCTTTTTTTTATTACGAATGTAATGAAAGGGTCTAGCAGAATCCACATGGCGAGTTTGCCCCTAAATAGGAACCTATGGCGCAACTTATGTTAAAATATCGGCTTGATATACAAACAAATTTTATATACTTTTCGCGACCAAATTCCTATTTGACCTGGAGATATTGGCAAAAATGTCCTCCCGCATGGATATTTTTCAAAGTTATATATCTCAAAAACTAATTAAGCTAGAAAAGTGAAACCAACGCGAGGCTTTAGATTATTTCACAGAGTATATCATATATTTTTTTGAAATTTTTAGAAAAAAAAATGTACAAAAAAAATCCAAAAAACCAATGAAATAATTTTTTTTATGTGTTCTCCGAAAATGACAATCACGAAAAAAATATATTTTATGCTTCTACATGAGCACTATAACTGATAAAAATTGCGTGAAAAAATAGGTGGTGCAACACTTTGAAAAAAAATGAAATGTGATTTACGCCTAATAGTATACCTCGGTTTTATTTTTTTTTTCGAAGTGTTGCACCAACTTTTTTTTCACAAAACTTCAATAAAAAATAGGCCACACATAGGAACAAAACATATTATTTTCATAATTGTAAGTCTAAGGAAACATAAAAAAAAAATTTGATTAGTTTTTTTGTTTTTTTTTTTTTTTATATTTGCTCTTAAGATGATTACTTTCAAGATCAAAATAATTGATCCCAAAAGAAAAAAAAAAACAAATAGAGTTCAATTTTCTATTATTATAAAGAGGAAAGATTTGATTGTTTGTTTGTACTGAATAGGCTCCGAAACTACTTGACCGATTTGAAAAATTCTTTCACTGTTGGGAAGCTACACTATTTCCGGTGAACATAGGCTATATTTAATTTTCAAAAAAAAAATAGAGATCCATACTAAAACTCCAATAATGTGTGAAAAAATTACCAAAAAACTTTCTTACATCGCGTGCGCTGGCAATTTAACTAAAGAACGGCAAACCGAATTTGATGAAACTTTATATTAAGATACAAGACAACTACCCACACACGTTAGACTACTTATCATTCCTTAAAAATAATAAGGGAATGTATCCCCTACGTAAAAACAGAGATGAAAAAACATTTTACTTTAGACAGGCGAGATATATATCATTGGAAAGGTATTTAAAAGTTAAAAAATGAACTATATTAATCTTTTTAGTTGAACTAATAAAAAGCACAGTATTTTAATTTAAAGTTCAAAAAATGGCCTTTTCGAATTATAAATGTTTTTATAGATAATAATCTGACAGTAAACTCTTTTTTACGTAATTGTTGTAAATAGATCTTTAGGGTTGCTCAGTAAGGATATATTAACAAAAAAAATGTAATAGTAATAATAATAATAAAGCTTAAAGTAAATACGTTTTTTTAAAACCGTGCATAAATAAAATAATGCATTTATATACTCCTGTGACGGATGAAATTTTAATAATCCGTGTTTTTCTTATAGGAAGTAGGCATGTGATAAGATTTTTTTTTAAATTCCTACCCTAACAGACAAGGGTGGATTCAAGATTTTTCTCTTGGAGGGGCACAATATCTTTGATTTGCAAGTGCGTGAAAAAGATTACGAAAAAAAATCGCAATTCCAGCCAGAAATCATCATAATGATAAATAATAAATAATCATATCATCATAATGATAAAAGAAATTTAAAATCCTCTTCCAGAGCAAAAGGCACACGCTAAATCGTGTATGGTGAACTTTTGACTATCCAATATGGTTTAATTGTATAGTTGAAATTCAGATATTTTTTATGTTTGCTTAGACTTACAATTATGAAAATAATATATGTTTTGCTCCTATATGTGGCCTATTTTTTTAATGAAGTTTTGTGAAAAAAAACTTAGTGCAACACTTCGAAAAAAAATAATTAGGCGTAAATCACATTTTATTTTTTTTCAAAGTGTTGCACCACCTATTTTTTCACGCAATTTTTATTAGTTATAGTGCTCATGTAGAAGCATAAAATATATTTTTTTCGTGATTGTCATTTTCAGAGAACACATAAAAAAAAATTATTTCATTGGTTTTTTGGATTTTTTTTGTATAATTTTTTTTCTAAAAATTTCAAAAAAATATATGATATACTCTGTAAAATAATCTGAAGTCTCGCGTTGGTTTCACTTCTCTAGCTTAATTAGTTTTTGAGATATATAACTTTAAAAAATAGCCATGCGGGAGGACATTTTTGCCCATATCTCCAGGTCAAAGAGGAATTTGGTCGCGAAAAGTATGTAAAATGTGTTTGCATATCAAGCCATTATTTTAACATAAGTTTTGACATAGGTTCCTGTTTGGGGACCCAACTCGCCACGTGGATCCTGCTAGACCTTTTTGGCTTACTTTCAAATTCCTGCATTTGTAATAAAAAAAATTATTAATGCAAAACATTTGCAAGCTGTTGATTTGTTTACTAAACAAAAGAAAATCATGTTTCTTACTTCATTTGTTATCATTTCCGAGTTGTACGTGGAGTCTGAGCAAAACAAAATGCCCATCGAGTACAGCAGTAGTACACAAATGGCTGCCAACGTTAGAAATGTGAGGAAAGCTCGTCGCGGACTGGCCGCCCGCGGCATTAGACGACAAATGTTCATTTTCGACGATTTATCGTAACGATGAATGCTACACGAATTGCCGACGTCGTGCTCGACGTCGCCGTCGTTCCAAAAGTGACGTTGAATCTGGAACAAATGAGTTCCCGTGTCACCATAGCCACCACGCATCAATGACCAGTACCGTTCGCGAGCTTTTCGCCTAACATATGACACCTGAAACAAAAAAAAAAAAACAAAAATTTAAACAACTCAACCTTGCCAACCTAACCATAATATAATCAATTAAAATTAGCATATTTATTAGAAAAAAAAAAACACACCAATACTTATAAAATTCTTATCATTTTTTTTTCGACCATATTGGCAATAAATTACAGGTTTTAGAAAGCAAATCTTTCGAAAGACGGCGCTAAATAAACACACAAGGAAATTACAATGATTATTTTTTTTTTTTCGGGAATTTAAATTTCCTTTAATATTTAACGTTTTCATTATGGGGTAGCGGCAAACGAGCGGATTATGTCTCGACTTACGTATGATTTAGCCGAGTTGAATTGAAATGCCATTAAAATGAAAATTAAAACCACTCTTTGAATCGACAATTTGATAAATTGCCGTTAGGCAATGAATTTAAATTCATGAAAAGAATTTGTGTAATTTGTGCTAAAGGTATAATATACCAAGTTTGGCGTAACATTTGCGTACCGGGTCGTACTGATAAGGATGGAAAATATTCACGGGAAACGTAAATCCGGGGAACGTTGGATGCTTATGATTTTTTTCTTTTAAATTACCCGTGCAGATTGCCAGCCTGCCCTAGAATTAATTTCGATTTTTTGAAATAACTGCAACTTTGGGATGCACTAAAGTATCAAATACCAATATTAGACTGATTCAAAAAAAAATGATTTTTTTTTTCTTTATTATATCGAAAATATTGTTGGCAATGACAAAAAAAAAAAGGCTTTGAAAGTTTCAGCTCTTAATATTAACATTAAAAGGTGCCGCATCACAAATTTCGATTTTCCATTTAAATAACATGGGAACAATATTCTCTTGCACTTTGGAATTTTATAGTTCACGTTGGTGACAATATTTCAGATTGACCAATAGATATTCTTTTAGAAAATTGAACGATCTACAAAAAAGGTCTCCAACCAAGTTTTTGATATATTTATTCCTTCAAAAGTTATTCGAGCTCAAAGTTGAACTAAAGAGAATTTTTCAATTTTTTGACGCAACCTTCAATTTTATGAGAAAATTTTATATGACATTTTTTGTGGAGCACTTTTTTTTCTAAAACTTATCTCTATAAAAGTTTTTGATAGTTTTTGCAGGTTTCAAGTAATAAAAAAAATAATTTTATGTTAAAAATATAATAATTCAGGGAATTTTCAGTTTAATGCAAGTAACTTAGGACCTGTGAAAAATATCAAAAACTTTTATAGAGATAAGTTATAGAAAAAAAAAAGTACTCTACAAAAAATGTCCTATAAAATTTTCTCATAAAATTGATGGTTGCGTCAAAAAATTGAAAAAAAAATTTCTCTTTAGTTCAACTTTGACCTCGAATAACTTTTGAAGGAACAAATATATCAAAAACTTGTAAGAGATTTTTTTTTGTAGATCGTTCAATTTTATACAAGAATATACCTTGGTCATTCCGAAATTTGTCACTAACGTGAGCTATAAAATTCCAAAGTGCAAGAGAATATTGTTCCGATGTTATTTAAATGGAAAATCGAAATAAATACAAATAAATATTATTGAAATAAAATAGATTGAAATAAACACAAATCCGATGAAATAACTTTGGACAATTACAACGGGTACAACAATATCGCCGCTCCCTTAATTTATAAGTTTTTTCCAGGGCTTTTCTTCTGCAGAGGAGTCTTGCATTACCCTGTTGCAACAAAGAATTTCATTTGTTAACAATTTTTGGACACTTTTGGGTATTTGGCCGATTGATTAGGATTATTTGACAACTCTTTGACTTACTGGTATACATTTTGGCACCATTTCCCCCTTTAATTTTTATTGGTAAAATTTTTTGTCATATTTCAGTTGGAGAAATGAAAATTATCAATTTGAACTTAAAAAAAAAACATTGACATCAATGAACTTCTAAAAACTTTAGATAAACATTGAAAATGCTTTAAGTAACAACTTTGCGTTGCTATCCTGTGCAACTCGATGAGCAAACAATACCGAATTTATATTTTTTCGGGTTTTTGGTTCTACCATTTCAACATAGGTTTTGGAATAAGAAATATTTTGTAACTTTTACTAAGTTGATCATAAAATGTCTTTAGTACCACTTTGGAATAACTAATAAGCAGATAAATGACAGTTGAATGACTATTGGTTTAAAAACAATATTATTTTCCGATATATTAAATTAAATTTTTGCGTTAATGCTGCCATACTATCAAAGTAAAAAAATTCATCTGCACATATATTTATAGAAAATTAAATTCCCTACAAAAAAGGTCTCTTTGCAAAATTTTCGCCAGACACGCCGTTTCCGAATAATCAAGCTTCAGACATTGATATAATTTTTAGATTTTTCTTCTTTATTTTGGAATTTTTTAACAAACAAACAAATATTTATATAGAAATAAACCATATAGATTCTTGAAGGGAATTTAATGCTCTACAAAAAAGGCCTCTTAACGTTTTTACGTAAAATCACTCTTTCAAAATGGGTTCAACAACGAATAAAACAATAATTTAATTTTTCTTCATACAAAATACAAAGTGATCACAAAATTTAGAATGGAAAAATTAAATTAAAAATTATCAAATCTGAAATAATTTAAAATCAGCATAAAATCAAATGCATTCACTCGCATAAATAAGACCGAATGCAAGCCACAATGGTGCATAAGAGGCACTGGGAAAAAATTAACATAAAAGCTCAAGTGCATATCGCATAATTTACAACGAAAATCGTTTCCAAATCCATATTTTAACATTCAAACCAAACTCAATTCCTCAATTCCCACATTAACATATTATTTAAATTCATTGTTCGTTCTCGAAACTTTTTTCGTTCATTTTCCAAATCAAAACGTAAAACGTTACAATGGAATATCGCACAAAGAACAGCAGTAACTAAACTTTCAATTATGCAACTCGTATAATAACTTAAAATACTTTCACCTATAGCTTAAAGCTTTAACTGACATGTTTTTTAATTAATCAAAATTCGTTAGAACATATTTTAATAATGATAATAGAAGAAGACAACAAAGTGCTTGAAGAAACGAAAATGAGACAAGTTGATGATTTTAAATTAGCCTACATGTGTCTATTTTATCCTTCGTGATTCACTAATTTTCCTCTTGGCATTCATCATCGTCAAAAATTATTTTTAGCCAAATTAAACGAGGAAGTAGCACAAATCCAATTACCTATGTATAGCTATATGTTTCTAGATATTTCTTCCACGTCTTCGCTTGGAAATTTTAATTTTCAACACAAAAAATAAATGTAGAAATTTAGTTCTTGTTTCAACGAAAAAATTACTCGGTATTGTCATTAACATATTTTTTCCTTTTTTTTCACACAGAAGAACACGTCATGGTAATAATTTTGGCGTCATTTAATGAATTAGTCATTGTAAAATTTAAATGTTCTACCATTATACAATTCCTACCAAAAGAACTCTCATACTATCTCAAAGAAAAATCAATCATTTATATTTGAATGCATCACTCATTACCATTCTCCAATCCAAAAAATTCCAAGTAAAAACCGAAATTTTATGAGTTTCCTCAAAATCCTAACGATCTGAACAAAAAACCGAATAGGAAACCGATTAGGATTAATTAAAATTCATCTTTTCTCTTTTCGATCGTAATAATTGATCAAGAAAAAAAAATTAACTTAATTTTTTTTTTTTGTAAAAATGCTTTTTTTTTTAAAAAAAAAATAATTTTATCTCCGGTACTCCTTATCTCTGTAGACTTAGATAGTAGACGTAAAAATCGATAGGGAATAAAAAAAATTGATTTTTATAGAAGAAAAAATCGATTATTTTTATAATCGATTATTTTTTCTCATTTTTAGATCCATTTGAACTAGGAAATGATGCGTAGTATCGAAAAAAACCTTTGAAAAAAAACACTTGCGTTGGACTGTGTATACAATATATAGAATATATTACGGTCAAATTTATGTAGTATAATTTAATATAATAATATATAAAAAAAATACCATAAACATAAATTTGAACATAAGTTCAAATGAAAATATTACCCAGATACGTATTTCGATTGCCAAGCAAACTTCCTCAGTGGTCATCACATAGCAGTTACGGAGTGATCCAAACTACTTGATGACCACTGAGGAAGATTGCTTGGCAATCGAAATACGTATCTGGGATATACGTCACAAATATTTTTGTTTGGACTTTTGTTAAAATTTATGTTGATGGTATGATTTTTAAATATTATTATATTAAATTATATTGCATAAATTGAACCGCAATATATTCTATATATTGTATACACAGTCCAACGCAAGTGTTTTTTTTTTTTGTTATTTTAAACAATTAATCAAATTTTCAAAGGTGTTTTTCCATACTACGCATCATTTCCAAGTTCAAATGGATCTAAAGATGGGAAAAAATAATCGATTTTTTCTTCGATAAAAATCAATTTTTTTTTGTTCCCTATCGATTTTTACGTTCACTATCTAAATCTACAGAGATAAGGAGTACCGGAGATAAAATTAAATTTTTTTCAAAAAAAGACATTTCTTCAAAAAAAAAAAAAAATTTTTAAATAAAATTTTCTTTCCTTAATCTATTATTACGACAGAAAAGAGAAAAGATCATTTTTAATTAATCCTAATCGGTTTCCTATTTTTTTTAGTTCAGATCGTCAGGAAAACATATAGGATATCAAATTTTCCTTCCCCTGATTATAATTTGTATAGGTACGCTTGCCAAAATTACATTGTGCTGCCCTAGCAGCTTACATTAATGAATTACATTGTCCATAGGTATACTAAAACTAAACTATAATTCAAAGTCAACATTCTGGCTATTTTCTTGAATCCGTTCGATAAATATTAGGATTTAACTTAATCACAACGATTGTTGTACCAACAATCAAGTAATCTAAAGGATATAGTCGAATATATCTCAGGGAATTCATCGAATCGTTTTGGTACTAAAAAAAAACAGCTAAGCTAAATAAGCTCTATATTTAACCCATTTTTCCCAACTGAACATAAATTTTACACATTTTTGTACTACTCAACTATAGTAGTAATTTTAGTATCAAATGAGGGGGAGGGAGCAGTCAAAAACTTAACCAATTTGCTATTTTTTTTTTAAATTTTACACATTAACAATAAGATACGAAGGTACTTAAGTCGATTTTTCAATATCGTTAGTTTAAAAAAAAATCACAAATTTCATGGCAAGCTAGTTGGAAAAGCGGGGAGGGATCAATTTCATTTTTAAGGTGTTAAATTCAAGTAACCAAATTTTTTTTTTTGGTGAAACGAAAAAAACGATTTTCATATGGTAAAAGTATATTTTTTTTCCTTGAACCATAGTCCATTTTGGTCCCATATTTTCTATCATCTTTCTTGAAGTAACATTAATGCTTTTAAAATTATGTTCTTTGATGCCCAAAAAATTAATTCAGATGTTTTTAACGTTAGAGTTTTGGCGTCCAAAAGACTGATACAAATTTGGAAATTCATCCACCAAAAGCTTTTATAGCTTTAATGGAATGAAATACCTTATCTATCATTTACTTTAGATCTGGCACTTTTGGATTTTGATCGGTTGTGGTTTCTATAAAATTTTTAGATGGCAAAAACTTTACGTCTAATGAGGAAGTCAAAAATCATCTAAATCACTTTTAACAATGAAAAATATAACAAAAATGCTATGATCATAAAACCATAATACCACATAGAAAGAGGACAAACGGTATTGACTTAGATTGGATAGTAATCCAAAACAAATATTTATACACTAGACTGGGCCCAAAAACTGACTAATTTTTCAAAATAAGATTTTTTCGCCGACTTTGAACAGTTATACTGTGTATACAATATATAAAATATATTGCGGTCCAATTTATGTAGAGTATAATTTAATATAATAATAAGAAGGAAGATTGCTTTGCAATCGAAGTACGTATCTGGGCAATACTTCATATATATTTTTGTTTGAACTTCTGTTCAAATTATGTTTATGGTATTTTTATATATTATTATAATAAATTATACTACATAAATTGCACCACAATATATCCTATTATATTGTATACACTGACTAATTTTTTTTTTCGAAAAGTATATCGAAAATATTGTTCAAGGTGACAAAAAAAAAATATCAGGAAAGCTTGAGCCCTTAATAGTAATATTAAGAGGTATATCATCTTTAATTTTGATTTTTTATTAGTGCTTCAATTTTTGCGTCAATGCTGCCAAACTATCAAGGTAAAAAAAACTCATCTGCACATATATTTATAGAAAATTAAATTCCCTACAAAAAAGGTCTTTTTGCAAAATTTTCGTCAGACACGCCGTTTCCGAATAATCAAGCTTCAGACATTGATATAATTTTTAGATTTATCTTCTTTATTTTGGAATTTTGTAACTAACGAACAAATAAATACATAGAAATGAACAATAAAGATTCTTGAAGGGAATTTAATGCTCTACAAAAAAGGTTTCTTAACATTTTTACACAAAATCACTTTTTCAAAAGTTATTCAGAATTAAAGTTGAATGAAAATTAAATTATTGTTTTCCTCGTTGTTGAACCCAATTTTTTTCATTCAGTAGGATAAATTGATATTTTACATGATCGAAAATCATCATTTTATCAATCTTATCGCTAGAAATATTTAAATTTCATAATAAATCCAAACCTATTCTCGGTTAACAGCTATTTATTACACGAAAATATAGATTTACTTTAATATTATTAATTTAATATTTCAATAAACTTTAATTGTGAATAACTTTTGAAAAAGTGATTTTATGTAAAAACACTCCGAGACCTTTTTTGTAGAGCATTAAATTCCCTTCAAGAATCTATACTGTTCATTTCTATATATTGATTTGTTCGTTAGTTACAAAATTCCAAAATAAAGAAGATAAATCTAAAAATTATATCAATGTCTGAAGCTTGATTATTCGGAAACGGCGTGTCTGGTGAAAATTTTCAAAAAACGTTTTTTATAGGGAATTTAATTTTCTTTAAATTTATGTGCAAACAATTTTTTTTACTTTGATAGTTTGGCAGCATTGACGCAAAAACGAAAGCACTAATAAAAAATCAAAATTAAAGATGATAGACCTCTTAAATATTAATATTAAGGGCTCAAACTTTCCCGATATTTTTTTTTTGTCACCCTGAACAATATTTTTGATATACTTTTCGAAAAAAAAATAGTCAGTGTATACAATGTATAGGATATATTGCGGTCCAATTTATGTAGTATAATTTAATATAATAATATATAAAAATCATACCATAAACATAAATTTTTACTAAAAAAAAAATATATATTTAGTTTGAAAAAATTAATAATATTTTTCTCCGGTACTCCGTATCTCTGTAGATTGAAGTTGTGAACGTAAAAATCGATAGGGAATAAAACAAATTGATTTTTATCGAAGAAAAAAACGATTTTTTTCATAATCGATTATTTTTTCACATCTTTAGCATGAAGAAATGATGCTTAGTATCGAGAAAGACCTTTGAAAATTTGATTAATTGTTTAAAATAACAAAAATCGCTTGCGTTGGAGTTGAACACCATTCAATTGATAAAGAGATTAAAAAATCGTATTTGACAACAATCGATTATCTGCGTTTAGTCGGTAATTTTAATTATTGCACTTTGTAAAATGGTTTGAATCAATAAAATCATTTGCAATGACAATATTTATCAAATGTATTTTAGGCATAAAGTCAATATTTGCGACAATTGCAGCAAGAATAGCAATTTATTGGCTCTGGACAATATTTCGGTACACTTCCACTAAAAAGGAATTTTTGTTTAACTTGGAACAAAAATGGGTATAGTATAGAGCTGATTTGACTTGGTTGTTTTTATTTGAATGAATCCCCTGAGATATATTTGACTATATCCTTTAGATTACTTGATTGTTGGTTTAACAATCGTTGTGATTAAGTTAAATCCTAATATTTATCGTGTTGGATTCGAGGAAAATCGTCAATATTTAGAAAATCAAACGAGCAAATATAGCCGGAATGTTGACTTTGGATTATAGTTTAGTTGTAGTATATCTATGGACGATGCATTTCATTAATGCATAAGTGATGCAATTACGAAAGCTTTATGTCACATACAACGCTTTCAATACGTCAATACAAACTTTTCATGAAAAAAATTTCAACAAATTTCCAACATTAAAATAATGTTTGATGTTTTAATTAATTTTCCGTCCTGTTATATTTAAACGACGTGCTTACACATTGATGTTGGCAATGTGTGTTTTGAATATACGAATGACACTTTGAAGTTGTCAATAAATTTTTTTTTAAAAGGCCATTGAGAATATTAAAATTTCAGAAGAAAAAAAAATGGGGTAATAAAATATAAATTAAACTGTCGCCCATTTGGCAAGCGTTCTGAAAGAATGGCTGCACGGTGCAGAGTGATTTTTGTTGTAAAATGATTTTTTTTTTGAACAGTTTATCTTGGATAAATGGATATCAATTATGGTTTAAAGTGGTAAAAATGTTGTTATAGCTTTATATTTGTTCAATTAATTCAACCGTTTATTTTGCTTAGTCTTTACTTTTGAACCAAATACCATAAGGGTTTATTTATTTAGTAAGCGGGGGGAAAAAAAAAACGGCGTTATCGTAAATCTTGTCATGTTCCATCTCGAACGAATATGTGGGTGCAGTGGTTTTTTGTAGGAGCTATCCTACCTACGCCTCGAATCAAACGACGTGCTTCGTAATCAATATAATGGAAAGAGCTTTAAAGCTTTTGAAAAAAAAAGGTCAAAACGATAAAGTTAAAAATAAATTATAATGTATCGCTTTTCGAGCAAAACTTAAACAGATTCCGGCAAGTCGATCGATTTATTATAAGTAATAAAAATCGTTCAGTGTAGTAGGCGTAGCTTTGATGCTATAGCACGTAATTGTATAGCAAATTATTGATGATGAAAATTCCCAAAAAAAAGCTCATCACTAAATCAAAAATCAAGTTATTGTTGGTTCATATCCTTGCTAAAACACCAACAAATTCATTTTGCAACGAATGCAATTTCTATTGCACCGAGAACAAAAGGCGGTGCAACGACGACGACATGGCGCCCACTTGTTGTCATGCCTCATTATTGTTAAAAAGATAAAAGAGGAACAAACAGCAAAGATGAATGAAACAAACGAAAAAGAAGAAAAGAAAAAAAAAAAAACGAAATGAAAAATGGAATAAAATAATGAGCACCCATACAAATATAGAAGGAAACACGTTGATGTTGATGATGATGATAACGATAACCTGGTGCATAATTCATTGTGGAAAACTCATCACATATATAAATAATATTTTCCTGCTCGTTTATTGCGCACAGCTATAGTTCCTCGCGTTTTTATTAACAAGAAACATCTGTTGAACAAGTTTTAATATTGTTATATAAGCGAAAAAAAACCGAAAAAAAAAGAAATAATAAAAAAAACGGAATTGTTATTACTTCTTTCTTTGAGCTTTTATGACTGCCGTTGAAAGCTTCGTGGCATTTTTAACGTTTGTTCTTTCATTCTGGATGGTCAAAAGTTTTTTTATGCCATTGCATTGGCTTTGGCTTTGTTTTCCATTTCATTGTTTGTGATGTTTGTAGAGAACAAGTTGTGCCACCCAGCGATTTAAAATGGTTGAAAAGTCAGCGATAGTGGTACCAATTCGCTGAAGAGTACCTACTTTTTAACTACGAAATAACGCTTATATCGTTATTGATATTGTCAAAAAATTTTCAACAATAACTTAGCAATACATCTCGATATTATCAATAGTTTTCACCGAAAAAAAAGAAGAGAAATCATATAAAAAAAAAATGAAGCTTCGTGGCTTGTTTAACGTTTGTTCTTTCATTTCGGATGGTCAAGCGTTTTTTTTTGCGATTGCCTTGGCATTGGCATTGTTTTCCATTTCATTGTTTGTGATGTTTGTAGGGAACAAGTTGTGCCACCCAGCGATTTAAAAGGGTTGAACAGTCCGCGATAGTGGTACCAATTCGCTGAAGAGTACCTACTTTTTAACTAAGAAATAACGCTTATATCGTTATTGATATTGTCAAAAAATTTTCAACAATAACTTAGCAATACATCTCGATATTATCAATAGTTTTCACCGAAAAAAAAGAAGAGAAATA
Organism: Sisyra terminalis; assembly: GCA_958496175.1. Classification (NCBI taxonomy): domain Eukaryota; kingdom Metazoa; phylum Arthropoda; class Insecta; order Neuroptera; family Sisyridae; genus Sisyra; species Sisyra terminalis. The sequence goes on along the minus strand of OY292275.1, from coordinate 3,018,612 downwards.
ATATAAAAAAAAAATGAAGCTTCGTGGCTTGTTTAACGTTTGTTCTTTCATTCTGGATGGTCAAAAGTTTTTTGTTGCCATTGCATTGGCTTTGGCTTTGTTTTCCATTTCATTGTTTGTGATGTTTGTAGGGAACAAGTTGTGCCACCCAGCGATTTAAAATGGTTGAAAAGTCAGCGATAGTGGTACCAATTTGCTGAAGAGTACCTACTTTTTAACTAAGAAATAACGCTTATATCGTTATTGATATTGTCAAAAAATTTTCAACAATAACTTAGCAATACATCTCGATATTATCAATAGTTTTTACCGAAAAAAAAGAAGAGAAATAATGTAAAAAAAAAATGAAGCTTCGTGGCTTGTTTAACGTGTGTTCTTTCATTTCGGATGGTCAAAAGTTTTTTTTTGCGATTGCCTTGGCATTGGCATTGTTTTCCATTTCATTGTTTGTGATGTTTGTAGGGAACAAGTTGTGCCACCCAGCGATTTAAAAGGGTTGAACAGTCCGCGATTTGTGGTAGAGATTCGTTAAGGATTACCTAATTTTTAACGTTTAAGCTGGGCTTTCACGCTCCGACTTGCAGTCCAACTAGTGGCCCGACTTTCAAAGTTGGATCTAAAGTCGGACCGTTAATTTGAAATTGGATGTCTATCGCATCATTTAGGCAATCCAACTAGTTGGACTGCAAGTTGGAGCGTGAATTGCCTGCTTTAAAAAATTTATTAAATTTATTCTTCACTAAGAGATAACGCTTGTATCTTTATTGATATTGTCATACAATTTTCAACAATAACTTAACAATACATCCCGATATTATCAATAATTTTTTGGTGCCCATTATATTTGTTAAGATTTACAAATTGTTATAATTTTCTAAGGTGTGACTAAAAAAGAAAAGGACAAATCGACTGAATTTTGAGTATTTGGCCAGACCCAAAGTGCATTATGTTTTAGGAAGATCGTAAGTTGTTTGGAAAGTAATTTCGGTTTCTTTTTGGGAAAATCGAAGACGATTTTCTTAAAGTATATAATAGACTGGACCAAAAAAATCGACTATTTTTTTTTTTTGAAAAGTATATCGAAAATATTGTTCAAGGTGACCAAAAAAAAAAAAAAAAAATAGCGGGAAGGTTGAGCCCTTAAGATTAATATTAAGAGGTCTATCTTCTTTAATTTCGATTTTTAATTTGTGCTTTCATTTTTGCGTCAATGCTGTTAAACTATCAAGGTAAAAAAAATCATCTGCACATATATTTATAGAAAATTAAATTCCCTACAAAAAAGGTCGTCTTTAAAATTTTCGCCAGACACGCCGTTTCCGAATAATCAAGCTTCAGACATTGATATAATTTTTAGATTTATCTTCTTTATTTTAGAAATTTGTAAAAAGGTCTCTTAACGTTTTTTACATAAAATCACTTTTTCAAAAGTTATTCACAATTAAAATTGATTGAAATATTAAATTAATAATTTTAAAGTAAATTATACATTTTTGTGTAATAAATAGCTGTTAACCGAGAATAGGTTTGGATATATGATGAAATTTAGATATTTCAAGTGATAAGATTGATAAAATGATGATTTTCGATCCTGTAAAATATCAATTTGTCCTACGGAATGAAAAAAATTTGGTTCAATAACGAAAAAAACAATAATGTAGTATCGAGGATTTGGTGTAAATGAAGATCTAGTATGAAAGAGTAAGTGAGAGAGAGAATGAATGTGTGCCTGGTTACTATAATTTAAGAACAGGAGTGTGTTGAAAACAATTGTATAATAAACAGTAGTATTTGTAGATTTTTTGGTAATGACATTATTATTATTAAAAGCTAAAAAATCCGTTGTCGTTAATTATTAATTCTCTACTGTTTGCGATCAACCAAAACCAATCCTACATATTTATGGGGGCTCGTCCGGGATTGGATATGGAGCATCGGTTAATCGCAATTCGTAGGATTTAATGAAACGTGGTCTCAAAAATTCGACATTGACCGCATAATTAGCGCTATCGCAAGTGGTGCTGGTGAATTTCCAAATCAGTTGAAAGCGCTTTGAGTGGTTTTACGAATAAACTAACGACGTGAAGCTGATTGAACTGCTGCAGAGCGAAGAAAAATATTTTGGAAAATCATGGCAGATCAAGCGATTGACATCAATGCGTTTAATGTAGAAGAACTAAGACGAAGGCTGAATGAACTAGAACTTCCTATCGGAGGAAAAAAATCAGTGTTAAGGCGGCGGCTTCGTACTGCTTTGAATCTTCGACACATCAATGGTAACGGAGAAAATTCAAATGTACCACCAACGGCTCATTTGGACGAAGATGATGAAGATGAAGATGATGACGACAACGATGGAAATAACGATGACAACGATGAAGATTACGACGATAACAGTGCGGAAAGTAGTGACGATGATGTTAATGAAGTAAAAAGACGGCAACGACGAACCAGAGGTCACGAAAAACCCGTACTTACGTTCAAAGATGTTGAAGAATCGATGGAAAAATTTAGTGGTGACAATCACAAAAATGTAAAAAGATGGTTGAGTGATTTCGAGGAAATGGCAGAAGTGTGCGAATGGGCAGACATTCAAAAAGTGGTTTACGCTAAGCGTTTACTCGAGGGCTCAGCGAAGTTATTTGTTAGATACGAAAAATGTACCAAAACATGGTCAAAGTTGAAAAAAGCGTTAAAAGAAGAATTTGCGGAATCAGTGGATGGATATCAAGTACACCGACAATTATCCCAACGGAAGAAGAAACAAGATGAAACGTACCAAGTGTACATTTATAAAATGCTGGATCTTGCCAGTCAAGCAAATGTCGACATTCAGTCGGTAATCCAGTATATTATTGATGGGATTCCAGATGATTCGACCAATAAGGCAATCTTGTATGGTGCACGAAATATTCGTCAGCTTAAAGACAAAATGACGCAATATGAAAGAATGAAACGAAGTGAAGGCAAATACAAAAGTAAAAATTTTGAACTTAAAGAAGAAAATACAAAAAATATGAGTGATAAAAATAAAAGAACTGCAAGTGAAGTGATAGTAAAGCGTTGTTTTAGTTGTGGGTCAAAGAATCATATAAGCGATGAGTGCCCAACGAAAGATAAAGGTAAAAAGTGCTTCAAGTGCAATGGATATGGTCACATTGCAGCGAAATGTTACGATGAATCCTTAAAGATCAGGCGAGTCAAGGAGACAAACATCATCTCCCGTTCAAGCAGAAGGAAGCACCTTAAGGAAGTGGAAATTAACAATGTTCGGCTCACGGCGTTGATCGACACAGGCAGTGATTTAACACTAATGCGTACGGACGAATATGTTAAGATAGGTTCACCTAAGCTAAGTAAAAATATTGTAAAGTTTGATGGTATTGGATCAATTGCAAATGAAACGTTAGGCGAATTTGAAACAGATGTTAGGATAGATAATGTAAATTTTAAGATTAAGTTTCATGTTGTCTCCAGTACAATTTTAAAACAAGCAATTCTTATGGGTACTGATTTTCTTAATCACGTTAATTTGAATATTAATGCAGGCAAAATCAAAATTTCAGAAATTGCAAATTATTCGGTAAACTTAGATCTCCCAGATATTTTTCAAATTAATACCATCGAAAGGAATGACAAGGTGAATTTAGATTTATCACACATTAAAGATGCGCATTATCGTAAAGAAGTTAAGTCAGTCGTTACGAACTATGAAACGAAAAAAGCGCGTGAAGTAGGCTTCAAAATGAAATCAATTCTTAAGGACGATTATCTTAAACAATTATGTAAGTCAGTGCCTGATGACAATATTAATGATTATGAAATTAGAAATAGTTTATTATATAAAATTATTGACGATGAACCTTTGCTTGTCGTACCAGAAGACATGCAAACTCAGTTAGTTAGACGTGTCCATGAACGTGGTCACTTTGGTATTGTTAAGGCTAAAGCATTAAAAAGAAAGGATTTTTGGTTTAAAGGTATGTGTGATAGAGTGGGAAAAGTTGTAAGAAATTCTGTTGACTGTATTTTAGCTGAAAGGAAGCATGGTATACAAGAAGGTATGTTAAACGTAACTGATAAGAGGAATATCCCGTTGGATACTTACCATATCGATTATTTGAGCCCAATACCATCAACTAAAAAGTTTTATTGTCATATATTAGTAGTTGTGAATGCGTTTTCTAAATTTGTGTGGTTGTATGCAACTCGTTCGACCGACACTGCAGGAGTGTTGGATCGATTGAAAAAGCAATCATCAATATTTGGAAATCCAAGAAGAATTATCAGCGACCGAGGAACTGCATTTTCTTCAAATGCATTTGCTGAGTATTGCAAGGAAGAAGGCATCCAACATATTAAAATCACGACTGGTGTTCCAAGAGGCAACGGCCAGGTTGAAAGAGTGAACAGAACAATTATACCTTTATTGACAAAGCTTTCGGCTCCAAAGCCTCAAGAGTGGTATAAACATTTAAACACGGTTCAGAGATATTTAAATACGACACCTCATCGTAGCACCGGCAAGACACCGTTTCAATTGTTAGTTGGAACAAATATGCGATTAAAAGAGGATCCTGAAATACGTGAGCTCATTGAAGAGGAATGGATTCAAATGTATGAAGAACAACGAGATGAGTTAAGACGAGACGCCAAAGAAAAAATGTCTAAGGTACAGGAAGAAAATTTACGTCACTACAATAAGAAAAGGAAAAAGGCCCTTCAGTATAAGGAGGATGGCTTAGTAGCTGTGAAGCGCACCCAGTTTGGCCCAGGATCAAAGATACACCCGCAAATCGTATGTCAGCGACTCCGAAACCGATTTAAAAAGCTACGAACATCTGAGGGCAGATGTTAAACAGGATGGCCGAGTGTAGTATCGAGGATTTGGTGTAAATGAAGATCTAGTATGAAAGAGTAAGTGAGAGAGAGAATGAATGTGTGCCTGGTTACTATAATTTAAGAACAGGAGTGTGTTGAAAACAATTGTATAATAAACAGTAGTATTTGTAGATTTTTTGGTAATGACATTATTATTATTAAAAGCTAAAAAATCCGTTGTCGTTAATTATTAATTCTCTACTGTTTGCGATCAACCAAAACCAATCCTACAATAATTTAATTTTTCTTTCAACTTTAATTGTGAATAACTTTTGAAAAAGTGATTTTATGTAAAAACGTTAAGAGACCTTTTTTGTAGAGTAATAAATTCCCTTCAAGAATTTATATTATTTTTTCTCTATATTTATTTGTTCGTTAGTTACAAAATTCCAAAATAAAGAAGATAAATCTAAAAATTATATCAATGTTTAAAGGTTGATTTTATCATTCCTTCCCCTTATTATATTTCGTATAGGTACGCTTGCCATAATTACAGTGAGTTGCCTCTACAGCTTACAAAAATTCCAATTTTTTTCCTTTCCAAATTTTAAAGCCTTTTATTAAGTTTTCTCAAAGATTTGGTATTTATTTTCGCATTGTAATAGCAAAGGTCTTAAACGATTCTAGACTTTCCAAAGTATTTATTTCAAAATTTTAAACCACCTTTGAGTGAATATAAAGATTGCTTAAAAAAAGGATTCAGTGCTTTGAAAAGTGCATTCTAGGCATCAGATTATATAAATAAAGATTAATAAGTATCAGAAGAGTTGGTCTAATTGTACCCTTGTATATGACAGAGCATAATTTTCTTAGGTTTGATTTTTTAGTTGATGAGCGGATATAATTATACCAACCGGATATTTCCTGTAATTTAAATTTAAAATGGTTCAATCTACTATAAAAACAATCGGAAGTACTTAACAAATTTATTTTTTCGGTTTAGTGCCGAGACCAACAATGAATGAACCTTTAATTCGCTGGGAAATATTGGCAAAATGTAGGGACGTGCTAGTGTGACAGTATGGTGCAGGGAGACATTGGAATTTTTAAAAAAATCTTGCTTTTTTTAAATAAAATAATTTATAACATCCATCAGGCACGTCAGCGTAGATTAGAACCATTTTGGCACAATTAATTCGAAGAAATTCAATCATAATTCACAGCGAATACAATAAAATCGGTTTATGTTCCATTTTCCCATTTACGGACGTTAAAATCTAGTAAAGTTGCATTTTCTACTTTGATTCGTCAATAAATTGGACGAAAAAGGTTCTGATCGACACTGACGTGGATGATCCACGGGAAAACCTTATAAATTTTATTGATTCTTTATAGCTTTGATTTCTTAAAAATAAGTTGATTTTTTTTAACTACTATGTGATAATTTTCATTACAACTACACATATAAAAGTTTTTTGCCTCATTACACGATCTGCGGAGTAATAGGAAAGTAAAAAAGGTGATTTATCTGGAAAAGGAACATTTTTTAATAAGTGTTAGAAATCACTGAAAATTAGATAACTAAATGGCGGGGCGTGCTAGTGTAACAGTATGGTGCATGGTGACATTGGTATTTTGGAAAAAAAAAGGATTTTTTTTTAATAAAATAATTTATTCCACCCATCAGGTACGTCAGCGTGGATCAGAACCATTTTGGTACAATTTATTCGAGGAAATTCAATCAAAATCCACTGCGAATACAATAAAATCGGTTTATGTCCCATTTTCCCATTTAGGGATGTTAATATCTACTAAAGTTGCATTTTCTACTTTAATTCACCAATAAATTGGGCCAAAATGGTTCTGGTCTACGCTGACGTGGCTGATCCACGGGAAAACCTTATAAATTTTATTGATTCTTTATAGCTTTGATTACTTAAAAATAAGTTTGATTTTTTAAAGTTTTAAGTATTATGTGATGGCTTTCCTTACAGAAAAGAAGGTTTTTTGGGTCTTATTATTTAACGTGCGGGGTTACAGGAGCGAAAGTAACACTTATAAACAAGGTGATTTACCTGGCAAAAGTATATTTTCTAATACGTGTTAGAAACCATTGAAAATTAGATAACAAAACGGCTGATTAGTGCCGAATAAGAATGAATGACTAATTTTAGTTTTTATTTTTTCTTAAATGGCTCCAATTACCCCACTTTCCCCGTACTCATTGAATTCTCAGGAGAATCCCTAATGGGATCAAGAAAAAAAAATCTTCACTTCATTTCACAATACAATAGTATTAGTCCTTCCCCATACTTAAGGAACGCTTGCCAGTTAGTCCAAAAGTTCACCCATATACGTTGGTGTTAGCCAAGGTTTATAAAATACACAGGTGACCTCATGCGCTACGTGACGTATCCAGAAGAAATTTGTATATCTTCAGACAGTTTCAAATTTCAAAATTCTTCGTATGACGTCATTTTTTTTTCTAATGGGGCAACTTGTGTATTTTATAAACCTTGGGTGTTAGCACCAAAGGTGCTTAATTACATTGATCGATCAATGGATGGTTATAAGTGCACTGATTGGAAAAAAATGTGTAAAGACTTTAAATTGTTTTCATTTGGTTTATCAGAAAATTTACGAGAAAAAAGAGGTTATCATTGTATTGAAGTTGTAATAGCTAATTTTGAACTCTTTTAAAATAAAATATTTATCAACGAATGTAATATCTAGTAAAGTTGTATTTTCTACTTTGATTCACCAATAAATTGGACGAAAATGGTTCTGATATCCACGGGAATACTTTTGATATTTTGTTGATTCTTTATAACTTTGATTTCTTAAAAATAAGTTGATTTTTTTAAGTTTTATGTGCTGATTTTCATTACAATTAGACATAGAAGTTTTTTGGCTCATTACACAATCTGCAGGATAATAGGAGGATAATAGGAATCCAAGTTAGAAATCAGTGAAAATAAGATAACTAAACGACTGATTAGAGTCCAATAAAAACTAATGACTAAAGTAAATTTTGTCTTTTTCTTAAATGGCTCCAATTACCCCACTTTCCCCTAATGTTTGTATTTGCGCGTGGATCCCGGATGGGATCAAGAAAAAAAATTTGTCGACTTTATTTTCACAATACAATAGTATTAATCCTTCCCCATACTTAAGGAACGCTTGCCAGTTGGTCCAAAAGGTTATCCATTTATGTTGGTGTCAGCACCAAAGGTGCTTAATGGTAATAAGTGCACTGCTATCTTTTTATAAGAAAAAAATGTGACAAGATTTTCACAAAATTTTCTTGAATAAAGAGGTAATCATAGTATTGAAGTTGTAACAACTAATTTTAAGCTCTTTTAAGATAAAATATTTATCAGTCCTTTTCTTTCACCAAAGTGAAAAGATTTTCACTGTCCAAACTTTAATCTTTATGTTTCTAATTAATTAATAACATAATGGATTATTTCTGTATACCTAAACAGTTTGTGAAAAGTTTGTGAAACTTTATTCGGTAACAAAACCAACAAATTTCTTTCATTTATTTACACGAGAAAAACGACAATTTTCTCAAGATGTCAAAACGTCCAAACTTTCATAAACTTCATACGATTTAGTCACAAGACCATAAAATATGTTTTATTAATGAAAAAAAAAACGAACAGAAATGCCAACATTTCCCTGAACTTTCAGTGGCCAAGTCAATAAGTTCTCCTCTGATACATTGGACATTGGGCGAAGAAAAGAAAACACATTGAATGATGGACACCATTAGAAGCTTTCGGAAAAAAACGCCGCCATCAAACGTCTCCAGTGTTTTGTGATCACAAACAACTCTAACAAATTTTCCGATAAAATCAAGAACTTTTTTACAAAAAAAAAATGCAATTTACAAGCGGCGATCGTTTTGCAGTCAACACTGGTTTTCAGGAAATAATAAATCATAAAAATCGTAAATAATTTCAGTCGAGGAAATTGGTTTCGTTCACATACGAGAGATGTGAAACGAAACACGATTCGATTCGATTTCGAAAAAAAAATTGGTGAAAAATATTTCCGACGCGAAAAGTAAACTTTTGAGTGATTGAAAACTTTTTTACATTGTACTCCACCTAAATACATTTATCGACGAGAAGGGCGTTGGTACAATTTCTTCGCTAACGAGACGTGTAATTAAGTTTGATGATGATATAATACGATTAAAATGGATTTCAAGTTTGATGATGTCAAATATGGCGAGTGTTCCACATTAAAATGATGATGCTGATGATGGTACAGAAACATTTCTTCGTTAAGGTCAAAAGATTTTTGCATTGTGAAATTTGCAATTTATTAAATGGTCTAATGAAAAACAAGAATGAAATTATTTCCTTTAAAAAAAATCATTTGATTGATACGGATAGTTTGCATCTCCGATTCATTCATTGAATCTGTGACTTAAATCTCTAATTTTTCCGCTGGATGATTTAATAAAATTGTGCTTGTAACATCAGGAAATGAAATTGTTTAGATATTCAAAAACTTAACTTTTGAGTAACCTATCAAAAAATCCACATAAATCCATATGGATTTATGGAGGAAACCACATAAATCCATATGAATTTATGCAGGAAACCACATGGGAAAGGATGTATTTCTGTGGGTTTATGAAGGAAACCATATAGTAAAGGGTGGATTTATCTGAGAAACCACATAGAAAAACATGGATTTATGTGGACTTATATGGGAAATAAAGAAAGAAACATATTCTTATTTTCCAATTCAAATTTGGATAATTCTGACATCCGTTCATCTAAGATTGGAATAGATATGCACCAAAATTTCATTTTTTCTTTCAACACTATAAACTTAAGTGTTATACTTCATTGCTTTAAATGTTTTCACTTTTAATCAAATGCAAGATATTGATGGAAGTGAAAAACGGCCATGTTCTTCTTCTTCGACATTCAATTGTTTTAACATGGGAGGCCAAATTTAAATTTACATTCCATAATAAAATTTATGAAAATAAATAAATTTACAGAGTTATTTTATAACTCTTATAGGAACATTCTGTGGAAATCCACTTGGAAATCATTTCATATTACTGTGTGGATTCCTGCAGGAATGCAGGTGGGAGGAAACCACATAGGGAACAACATATTTTTAACAACAAAAATTGAAATAACTAAAATTAAAATCTGGTAAGTAATTTAAAGTGCTTTTTCTATAATTTTCATGCAGAAATTCCGTTCGAAATAATTGCAATGAATCCACCAAGGAATTCCTATAGAAATTCACATGGGAAACCACTTAAAAATTAATCCGAAAACACCACAAAGGAATCCATGTGGATTCCTCTAAAACTTTTTTAAAAAAATACCTTTTCTTCAAAAATCATTTTCTTCCTTTTTGAAGAAAATGAGGGGGAGGATAGTCAATTACAACTAAATGAGCAATCGTTTGAAAATGTTTCTAAAATTTTACACTTTAACAGACTAAAGAAGTGGATAGCTAGGCTAAATTTTCAATATTGTTAACTTAAGAATACCACAAATCGATAGGCAAGCTGGTTGGAATAGCGGTGAGGGAACAATTTCATTTTTAAGATGCAAAATTTGAGTAACCAAATAATTTACCATATTTTAGATTGTACTATCTTTCTGGACGTGATAAAATTGGTTGCTTTCAAGTGATTATATGTTTCCAAACCTCAAACGGTGGTTCTGGGGAAGGGTCATATTTAGACACTTATTGTTGAGAAAAAAATGAACTTTAATCTTCTTTTTTTTTTTATAGAAAATGAGGGGGAGGATAATCAATTATAAATGCGTGATCAATCCTTGGCAAATTTTTCACAAATTTTCCACTTTAACAAAGTAAATAAGTGGATAGTTAGGCCAAATTTTCAATATTGTAAGCTAAAGAATAGCACAAATGCCTAGGCAAGCTGTTTGGAAAAGCGGTGAGGGAACAATTTTATTTTTAAGATGAAAAATTTGAGTAACCAAATAATTGACGATATTTTAGACTGTACCATCTTTCTGGAGGTGATATAATTGGTTGTTTTCAAGTGATTACGTTTCCAAACCTCAAACGGTGGTTCCGGAGAAGGGTCATATTCAGATCAAATGACGAAGTCATTTTGGAAAGAAATACTGGCATAATACGCCCAAATTTCTATAAAAAATTTTTTATAAAAGGCAAACAAGTTGAAATTTGGAGTATAAAATCTTTTTAAGTACCAATATTCCTTCCAAAAGTGGTTCAAATATCTTTCTGAGGCCAAATTTTCATTGTTATCGTCCTAAGTCTTTTTTACACTTTTCTTTAGTCAATCGGAAAATTATTTACAATTATTTTGTCCAAACTTCTGAAATAATTTCATTGATTGGAAAAATAAAGATTTCCTTAAAATTTTTTCTCATTTTCTAAACTAATCAACGTTTTTTTTTTTAAATCTTTAGAAAATTATTCACTTGATCAGCGGTTCCTAACCTTTTTCAGTCGCGGACCCCCAAGGAAATCAAGCATAATGTCAAGAACCCCTGAGTGAAAAAAAAGTGCAATTTTCGGACAATATTATATTTTAGTATTGCTTCATTAAATTATCGCGGACCCCCAGGGGTCCGCGGACCACAGATTAGGAAACAATGCACTTGATCTTGTTTCAAATTGCAATTATAGTTTGATCGTTTGGAAAAACAGTTTTTCTTGCTTAAGTATTAAAAGACTTAGTATTGAAATTACTAATGAAAAGCTTAGTTTTTTAATATAATAATAAGATGACCATACGTCCCGGATTGTCCCGAATTTTTGAAAAAATTCTTATTTTCAATATATTTCAACTAGAATTGTTTTTACAAAATTTGAACTAAAGTTAATTCTGAAGACAATTGTACAAAATTGTGTAGAATACTTCAAAGCGTAACACCAAGTGCAAAAAAAATTATACAAATATTTTAGATAGTAAGAAATTTAAAGAACTTACTTATAAGTTGAGAATCCTAGATCAATAAATTTTGAAACGGACTTTAAAAATCATATTTACGAGGAAAGTTTTTTTATTAACTACTTTCATAGTTTTAAATACGATAAATTAATATACGAGGTTACCGATAATATTTTAATTTTTTTCTTTTGCTTAGAACACGAAACGAACATTTACATTTAATGCTTTTTAATTTTATGGCCACTAATTACGACCAATTATTTTTCTGGTCATAAAATCTAATTTTAACATTGGTAAAAAACGAACATTGTTTATGACTCTTAAATTGAAAGTTTAAGTATTTCAAACTTATTTACCAGAAATTTTCATAAAATGCATTTTTTCAACAAATCAAATGCGACTGCAATCGATAAGTAATTAATTATTATCATAAAAGTAAAAATAAAAAAAAGCAGGTCGAAGACTGAAATGCAATTAAAATTCTGATTACGTATTTGAACGCAGATGCATTTTAAATTATTTCCTAACGATAACGATTTTTAATTAAAACAATTCTTCGCCGACGAAAAACTTATCGAACTTAATTTTATTTAATAAAAGTTCAATTTTTCCACGGTTTATTCGTAGAAGAAAAAAAAATGTATATACTATATAAAAAAAAAGTTGCTTTAACTTCTTGTAATTATACGATGTAAATCTTATAATCTCTGGCATCATCATCATCGTCATAGCTCTTGGTCGTAGTAAAAGAGCAAAAAAAAAAATTGTCTATAAAAATCGCTAGATAGAGATTCTTTGCCAAGATCTTACGCCAAATAAATGAGTTTTTAATTAATATCTCAACTAAATTATTTGATAAAGAACGCCCCGTGAAAATTGCTTATATCCAGAGGACCAGTATAATAACCAACTTACATTTTAAACACTCAATTATATCAGTTTTTTCCCTCATTCATAATTCCAATAAATTTCATCGATTTTTTTTAAATCAACATTTTTTCATGGAATTAAAACCCAGCGTATATAAAGTGCAATTTCTTCGACAAAATATTTCAATATTCTTTGCTAAAACTACCGAATTACTTTCGGTAAATAATCGATAGAGGAAACTTTTGTGACGAAAGATAAATTGATAAATTCCCAGTGGCCAAATGTGGTTGTACTATTTATATAGAACGGAATCGATGAGAGAATGTAATTAAACAACAATCAGGCGAACATGTTTGCCGAAAATGGCTTTTAAATGATTATTGTGCGGCTGCTATGCGCCTCCTGTGTAAACTCTATCACTTTTATTGGCATCCACAATCGTTAATAGAAATGCGGTCATAAATTGGGCTTTACAAATCCATGTTACATGCATTTATTTACGTATAGAAATATACGTACGGTATTAAGGTGCCATATATTTTTATCCACGTTACCCACCCATTTCGCCGGATAAATTGTGAAAAAAAATTCTTTTAGTATATAGGATATATTATGCTCGAAAAATTTGATCATTTGATCTGAATATGACCCTTCCCCGGAACCACCGTTTGAGGTTTCGAAACGTAATCACTTGAAAACAACCAATTATATCACGTCCAAAAAGATGGTACAATCTAAAATATAGTTAATCATTTGATAACTCAAATTTTCCACCCTTAAAAATAAAATTGTTCCCTCACCGCTATTCCAACCAGCTTGCCTATCCATTTGTGTATTTTTAAGCTGACGATATTGAAAATTTGGTCTAACTATCCACTTATTTACTTTTTTAAAGTGGGAAAATTTGTGAAAAATTTGCCAAGGATTGATCACGCATTCATAATTGATAATCCTCCCCCTCATTTTCTATAAAAAGAAAGAAGAGTCAAGTTCATTTCTTTCTCAACATCAAGTGAATCAATTTCCCTGAAATTTGGTCGTATTATAGAAGCATTGTTTTCCACGATGACTTCGTCATTTGATCTAACTATGACCCTTCCCCGGAACCACCGTTTGAGGTTTGGAAACATATAATAACCACTTGAAAATAAAATCAATTATATCAAAATTTATAAACTTTCTCATATAAAAGCTAAACTATTTCTTATGTTTTATGGAATATAAATAGAGGAATAAGGAACTAGGAATAACAAGTCCTGGAAATGAGATAGTCGAAAAATATTTAGTAGACCAGTTCCTGAGATTTATCCAGCTGTTCAGTTTAACCTTAGATTAAATAGGGACTCAGGAAAGACAATAAGTCCAGAGGCTAATGAGTTAAAGAGTTGAGGTACAATAAACCCCTTCCAGGAACCTCAACTAAAAAAAAAATATCAAAATTTTTGATTGATACTATAAATAATTTTTTTTTCTTAGTTATATCGAAAATATTGTTGGGAATGACAAAAAAAAATTCGTGTGAAAGTTTAAGCTCTGAATATTAATATTAAGAGGTGCCGCATCGAAAAATTTCGATTTTCCATTTAAATAACATGGGAACAATATTCTCTTGCACTTTGGAATTTTATAGCTCACGTTGGTGACGACAATATTTGGGAATGACCAAGGTATATTCTTGTAGAAAATTGAACGATCTACAAAAAAGATCTCTAACAAGTTTTTGATATATTTATTCCTTCAAAAGTTGTTCAAGGTCAAAGTTGAACTAAATAGAAATTTTAATATTTTTTCAATTTTCGGACGCAACCATCAATTTTATAGGAGAAAATTTTATAGGACATTTTTAGTAGAGCACTTTTTTTCCTATAACTTATCTCTATAAAAGTTTTTGATATTTTTTTTGAATCAGTCTAGTAAACAATATAAAATTCGTATTCCTTCGCATATTCGCATATTCCTGGCCATTTGTCTAGCCATTTAAGAATGATAAATATTTTTTTAATCTTTAACTAGTTAGCAAGTCTATTTGCAAAATGTCCGGGACCCCAATAAAAGCAAACAAAACACACTAAGAGTAATTGAATAATGAGTTTTGAATGTTTTGCTTAAAAAAAAAGTGCCAAATTATGGTCAACATAGGTCAACATTAAATTTGGTAAACCTTCAATTGAGCTGCGTGTAATGAAGTTTTAATTGCAAACATCCGTTGGTCCAAAAAAATGTAATTAAATTACGGAATTTTTGGACCAAATGTTTCCCACAACTTTCCAGTAAATTGAAAAAAAAAATATTTGTTATATCTTGTTTCTAAGTTGCTTCGAATAAAATTAAATAAGCAACGCGAGAAGAAAAATTCCAAACTATTTTTTCCGAATTTTCCTAAAATTTCTATTATTTAAAACCAGTTAAAGATAAGTAATTGATAATCATCAAATATTCAGTCGGAAAACTTTTGAATTTTCCGGTTTTAAATCCAATTGGCGTAGATTGAAATCTATTCTGGAACATTTTACTTTAAAATCCCGATTTGAAATTTTTCTTAGCCTATGGTCCAAAAAAATTTAATTAAATTACGGAATTTTCGGACCAAATGTTTCCCACAACTTTCCAGCCAATTGAAAAAAGAAGAAGAGATTTTCATATGTTGTTTCTAAATTGCTTGAAATAAACTTTAATCGATCACTCAATAAAAGTTTTAGAAAAATTCCAAACTATTTTTCCTGGAATTTCCTAAAATTTCCATTAGTTATAACCAGTTAAAGATTAGTAATTGTAAATCCTCAAATATTTAGTCGGGAAACTTTTGAATTTTCCGGTTTTTAATCCGATTGGTAAGGATTGAAATCCATTTTGGAACATTTTACTTTAATCTCCCGATTTGAATTTTTTTTAGCCTAACAATTTAAACTAGTAACTTCCCGTGAAAAATTAAAAAATTGGCAATTGAATGAAATAATGACTATTTCAACTATAACAACAATCAGTACGTTTAAATTAGTAGACAATGATTGTATTTCACTCACTTGTATGCATTTACAATCTTTGTTCTCTGTCTTTGCCAAAAATCAAATTACTTATTTTTATCTGTTAATATATTGATTCTATTTTAAATTTCCCGGAAAATTTGGGAAGGTTTACAACCCTTAATGAGCATTTGCAATGCTGAAATTACACTACTAGTAAAAAAACATTTTCCCCAAATTTTTCGGAGACATGAAAATATTTAACAAAAATAAGTCTAAAATGATTTCTTAATGACTTTAACATTGTTCCAAATATTTAGGGTACAAGACATCATTCAAGCCTTATTTTTCCATTAGAACCAATTATAGTGTACCTAGAAATGTGGAAACTTTCACCCTATATCGATAAGTCAACAAAATTTCAAAGCTTGAATTTTCCGAAATTTTCTTTTGCCAATCGATAGCCCAATGGTTCATAGAGATTTGTGACGGAATTCTTTTCATTTGTGAAAAAAAACAGTTCAGTGTAGTCATTAATTAAAAAGGAAAAACTAATTAGTTTTTTCTCAAATTTAGTGCAAAATTCATTACTTAGCCCTAATGTTTCCACCCTTTGAAGACCATTTGAATTTTTTAATTTAAATGAGACCAACAGTAATGCACAAATGTGCGAACTTTTCTCCCTATATCAATTCGCCAGCAAAATTTTCAAGTTTGAATTTTCCAAAATTTTCTTTTGCCAATCGATGGAAAATCGTTCATACAGGTTTGCGAAATAATTTTTTTCGTTTGTGAAAAAAAAAATCAGTAGTAATTGACTAGTTACGAAAAACAAATTAGTCATTGGCATAGAAAAGTGTTGTAGTCTAGGATCCCATTGCAGAAAATGTCGTGATCGAGTGTATGCTAAAAACCAAATTTTTACGCATATTTACCATCAGGAGAATAAGTATCTACTAGGTTGCCTATCGAAGTTTGGCTGCTAATATTTTTACTTGATTTTTCGCAAAAATTTAATTGATTTGTTTTTAAAATAAAATATCGTCCACTTCACAGCAATACATATAAAGACTTTAAAAAGTCAGGGTTGCCGTTGCGCACTTGGTTGCACCTCTTCGCAGCCAGGTGTAAACAGGTATGATTTTGGGCCCTTTTTACGTTCATAACGTGCATTTATGATTTATATATCAAATTAAAGCTATTTTTTTTCTCATTATTATGATAAACGATTGCCTAATCAAATCTGGCCGCAAATAAGGGTTGCTGGCTGCTAAAGATGGTAAATATTAAAAATAGAGTGAAAGAGAGCTACCGCGTAACATCACCAGTCAGACGAGGACACCGATTACCAACTGTATGACATTTTAATGCCATTGCGCATGCGTCGGATGCTAGTGTTTTCAACCACTCAAGTACTTCCGGAGTATTTTTTGAACAAAGTTTTATCAATGTCGACTTGTCCGGGATTAGCTGGTGCAAGATAGTTTCTTCAATTTGTCAACTGGTAAAGCGGTATTTTATATTTTTTTATTATTTATATGATACATATTGATTATATGTTGACAATATATATTGATTATGTATATTTTTTTAACATTTTTCTACACCAATGAATTATTAATATGATATAGTATGAATTATCAATTGTTACATTCAAAAATTTTAGGAGGGAAAAGTTGATTTTCACAAACGATAAAAATTAAAATATTTGGGGAAATAAGTGTTTAATGATGTCTCGATTTTTATAATTTTGGAAAATTTTGTAAACCACATATGAAGGAAATAAAATAATTTCATAAAAGCCTTTTTTAGCTTTAGGTTCTTAGTTAGAGAAGGAGGTTCTTTGATTTTTTTTTACTTTCCTTATTATTTTATAATTGATCAATGTTCTCCTTAATTTTCCTTTCCATTTTAAAATACCATTGATTAAATAGTTAATTTTTCGTAATTAATTTATTACTACTAAACTATTTTTTCACAAACGAAACCGATTCTTCTTAGGAGAATTTTTTATTACCGAATTTTATTGATAAAACCATTCGATTTTTATATTATTAAGTTAAAAAAAACTTTTATGGATGTTCACGTTTTATTTTTGTGGTTCAAAGTTGAAAAGTTCGACAACCACTGCTTCTGTAATATTATTATAGATAACGGCACACTGTTCGACTATGGTATGGTGTTCTATATGAGAAATTTTCCGGGTTGCAACTTATTTATGAAAAACTTTTACGATTAAACTTCAGGATATAAACTTTTCCTCTACCAAAGTGCAAACTTCTTTTCATAAGTTTAAGCACCGAACACAAAGTTTGTACTACTACTACACAATTTAATTAGATTTTGAATTAATCGTATGATTGATTGAATTGATACTTTAACTGCACTTTGCACTGGCAATTGCTTTTCTGTGGGAAACTGAAATATTTTTTTTTTGTAAGAACTTTAGGCATTGAACTTAAATGAATTCAGCCAGAGAAACTGGCCACGGATCGAGAATCGTGTAGCTCCAAGGGGGCAGAATATGGGCGGACGAATGTGGTAAGTTACGAGAAGAAATCGTGATCGGGTAAAAAGAGAACATAGAGTGCAAAAAAAAATTGTCCATAAATAGAGTTAAAACATAAAAACAATAAAAATTGGCGTGTAACATGAAATGCTAAAGACGCCAAGTAAGCAACGCGAAAAATAATTCCAAGTCCCACAGAGAACGAATATGTCAGCAACTTGCCATTTCATTTGCCTCTATTTCTTATTTTATTTTATTTTATTTCTATTTTTTCGACTCGAAAATGTCATTTACGCAAAAATGAGGAACAAGAAATCGTCGGACACTAAAGAATGTTTAGACGGAAAGTGAGAGAGACAGCATGATTTGGCACGAATGGAATTGGTGAAGCGAACGATAAAGAAAGTGAATTTTCAATAAAATTTTTACGCTTTTGAAACGATTGGAAACACGAAGAATTACTTAATTAAAATATTTTAATTGAAAGTAATTAGATTTATTAGTAAATCAATGGAAAAGTTGACGAAAAAATTAACATTTCGTGGTTTTAATAAAAGGAAAATCATTCGTTAAAGTTGAGGAAAAATTTAAATATTCAATGGAAAAGTTGAGGAATTTAAATCATGCTTTAAAATATGTCCTTAATTTTTTTTTTCTACTAACAAATCGTAAAATTATTTTCGATAAAAATGATGTTTAGGAAAGAGTTGATGTATCAAAAATTTATTGAAAAATAATAGTAGAAACTATCATTAAAAAGATCAAATTTATGATTAATCTTAAAAAATTTTTATTGAAAATTTGATTCCATAAAATCATCCAATTAAAGAGTGTAATCTTACATAATTTTGTTCCTGAGATTTATCCAGTTATTCGGTTTAATTTTAGATTAAATAGGGACTCAGGAAAGACAATAAGCCCAGAAGCCAATGAGCTAATGAGTTGAGGTACAATAAACCCTTTCCTGGAACCTCAACTTAAAAAAATTTCGATTGATACTACAAATTTGTTCCTGAAATCCATAGTACCATGTAGATTTTGTCATATAAAAGACGAAACTATTTCTCATGTTCTGTGGAAAATAAAAAGAGGCCTAAGGTTCCGGAATAACAAATCCTGGAAATGAGAAAGTCGAAAAATATTTAGAAGACCAGTTCCTGAGATTCATCCAGCTATTCGGTTTAATCTTAGATTAAATAGGGACTCAGGAAAGCCAATAAGCCCTGAGACTAATGAGTTTAAGAGTTGAGGTACAATAAACCTCTTCCAGGAATCTCAACTAAAAAAAATATCAAAATTTTTGATTGATACTATAAATCCATTCCTGAAATCCATAGCACCATGTAGATTTTCTTATATAAAAGACGAAACTATTTCTTATGTTTTGTGGAAAATAAATGGAGGCATCAGGAACTGGGAATATCAAGTCCTGGAAACGAGAAAGTCAAAAAATATTTAGTAGACCAGTTCCTGAGATTCATCCAGTTATTCGGTTTAATCTAAGATTAAATAGGGACTCAGGAAAGCCAATAAGCCCAGAGATTAATGATCTAAAGAGTTGAGGTACAATAAACCTCTTCCAGGAATCTCAACTAAAAAAAATATCAAAATTTTTGATTGATACTATAAATCCATTCCTGAAATCCATAGCACCATGTAGATTTTCTTATATAAAAGACGAAACTATTTCTTATGTTTTGTGGAAAATAAATGGAGGCATCAGGAACTGGGAATATCAAGTCCTGGAAACGAGAAAGTCAAAAAATATTTAGTAGACCAGTTCCTGAGATTCATCCAGTTATTCGGTTTAATCTAAGATTAAATAGGGACTCAGGAAAGCCAATAAGCCCAGAGACTAATGAGTTAAAGAGTTGAGGTACAATAAACCTCTTCCAGGAATCTCAACTAAAAAAAATATCAAAATTTTTGATTGATACTATAAATCCATTCCTGAAATCCATAGCACCATGTAGATTTTCTTATATAAAAGACGAAACTATTTCTTATGTTTTGTG
This sequence comes from Sisyra terminalis, assembly GCA_958496175.1. Lineage (NCBI taxonomy): Eukaryota > Metazoa > Arthropoda > Insecta > Neuroptera > Sisyridae > Sisyra > Sisyra terminalis. The sequence goes on along the minus strand of OY292275.1, from coordinate 2,998,503 downwards.
GAAAATAAATGGAGGCATCAGGAACTGGGAATATCAAGTCCTGGAAACGAGAAAGACAAAAAATATTTAGTAGACCAGTTCCTGAGATTCATCCAGTTATTCGGTTTAATCTAAGATTAAATAGGGACTCAGGAAAGCCAATAAGCCCAGAGATTAATGATCTAAAGAGTTGAGGTACAATTAACCACTTCCAGGAACCCCAACTAAAAAAAAATATCCAACATTTCGAGTGATACTATAAATCTATTCCTGATATCTATAGAACCTTAAGTCTCCTTAATTTTAGATCAATGGACAATCATTTACAAATTGGCATTCTGAGATACTAAAGCTCCTAAATACAAAAAAAAATTCATCTCATTTTATTAATTCGGTACAAAAATCAAATTGAGAATTTTTTGATCAAATATGAAGAAAACAATTTTCGATTATTCATTCCTTTAAAAAGTGAGCTTTTTGAAGCTTTAACATGATTAAAGGGGCACAACTGTCTTAAAAGCTAGCCACATCATACTCTTTAAAGATTTCAATAAAAATGTAAATAGGAAATGATAATTAAATTTACAAGCACCTTCCGCATACAAAGTCCGTCGTCTTTAAGTAGCACAAAGCTTTAACCTCCCCCCCTCCCTCCGTGTGAGAGGGATACAAGCAAGTGAAGTGGAAAAACGAAGAAAAACGAAATGACAAGAAAATTTTATTAATCCCATCGTTGAATGATGCTTTGCATTATATTTAATATAAATATTAAAGTTCGCTACACGTGAAACATATGGACGGACGGTAAGCTTTATGGTGAGCTTTTAGTGTGCAACTTGCAACAATTTAAGACGATTATATCTGGACGAGTATAATTCGCGGAGCTTTCAATAGTACGATATTTATTTATAATTAATAGACGAGGAAAGTTTTTTTAATAGAAGTTTTGTGGATATGGCAAGAGCTTTTGCCAAAGCTTGAATAAGGAGGTGAGATGTCGAGTGGTGGAGTAAATTTACACGGGAGGGGTGATAAATTAGTTGTGTTCCTGTCGCCATTTATGGCATTTATCGTACGCTTTTACCACTCTTTCGTTTCATATATTCCAGTGAGTGACTTTTAGCGATTTGCTGCACGGGGAAGGAAATTTTCCACGGATAAAGTGAAAAATACATAGATGTAAAGTTTGATGCAGCATAAATCCGTCGGTCTGTTAAAATGTTTACGTTTTTACGACACGAGCGTTAGCGTTTATGCGAAATAATATGTAATTTTATTTAGTTGACAACCAAATTTTCGTGCAATGTTTTCCCATTATAATGCACTCGCGTTGAAAGGTTCAAAACGTGTGATGGAATTTTTTTGTAAAGCTTTTTTTTTCGAGTACTAAAAACATTGTTTTTTTTTTACCACATGTGTTTCAGTGGATTTTTAATTATGATGAGATGTTTTTTTTTTTTCAATGTGTGCAACCAAATATGGTTGATCTTTTAATTGCAATTGCGATTCATTTTCTTGTGTTTTAGACAAATATTTGATGAGATTTTAAATGAAAATTCTCTTCTATAGATTCTCAAATCTATTAAAACTCAAATCACCATTGTAAAGATTAAATCTAACAATTACTTCATTATAAAAATGAGTTTTCTTCGAATAAATCACTACAAATATTAACTCTGATAACAAAGTTAAATCACTGAAATTATCTATACTAATACATAAAATTCTTACGTCTGCCTACATTTCGATTTTGAACTCAATTTTAGGGGTAAAAATTTGTTTCAAGAGACCCTTATTCCAAATTTAACATTTTTAAAATTTTTGTCTGTCTGTCTGTCTGTATGTCCCGATTTAACAAAAGAACGGAACAACCGAATTTAATAAGATTTGATATTAAGATACAACACAGTTTCCCACACATGTTAGGCTACTTATCATTCCTTAAAAATAATAAGGGAAGGTATTCTCTAGGGATGAAACAAAAAATGTTTACTTTAGACAGGTATTATATATCATTGGAAAGGTAATTAAAGGTTAGAAAATAATCTGTAAAAATACTTTTAGTTGAACTGATAAAAAGCATAGTAAATTCAATTTAAAGTCTAAAAAGTTGTCTCTTTAAAATATAAACGTGTATATATATATATATTAGGGTGATTCTTTTTTGACCTTTTTTTTGGCCCCATCGTGAAATTTTGTTGGAAATGCCAAAAAAAAATTCCCTGAAAGTTTGAGCCCTTAATATTAATTTTAAGTCCTCGACCAAGACGTGTAAAGAATTCCCATTGAAAATACACGGAAACTCTGACTTTTTATTTTTGAATTTCTATATCTCAGCGGCATTTCATGGGCTCGCTTTTACCGACGATGGTTTTTTCTCAGAATTAAACGCTCTACAAAAGTGCCCATTGCGACAAAGTCATAACTCACACCGGTGAGGTAGTACGGGCCACTGAACCTGATTTTTCCATAAAATCCGCGTTTTTTTGCATTTATCTCGTAAATAAGAAGAGCTACGGAAAAATTATAAATAAAAAACTTGTAAAGAATTTGATTTCTACAAAAAAGATCTTGTAGACCAAAACGCTAAGATCAATATTAAACGAGATATTAAGCCTTGAATTGACTTTTCTGTGAAATTTTTGCCGATTATTGATTTAAACTTTGAATTGAATATTGATTTAAAAAGGCTTAATATCTCGTTTAATATTGATCTTAGCGATTTGGTCTACAGGACCTTTTTTGTAGGAAATCAAATTCTCTACAAGTTTTTCATTTATAATTTTTCCGTAGCTCTTGTTATTTACGAGATAAATGCAAAAAAAAACGCGAATTTTATGGAAAAATCAGGTTCAGTGGCCCGTACTACTTCACCGGTGTGAGTTACGACTTTGTCGCAATGGGCACTTTTGTAGAGCGTTTAATTCTGAGAAAAAACCATCTTCGGTAAAAGCGATCCCATGAAATGCCGCTGAGATATAGAAATTTAAAAATAAATAATCAAAGTTTCCGTGTATTTTCAATGTGAAATCTTTACACGTCTTGGTCGACGACGTAAAATTAATATTAAGGGCTCAAACTTTCAGGGATTTTTTTTTTTGGTATTTCCAACAAAATTTCACGATGGGACCAAAAAAAAAATCACCCTAATAGATACACAATGGAGATACTTGATTATGGAGGAACCTTTAGTGCAATTGAACAAATTTTAATTTCGCGGTAGTTTTGTACATGGCAGTAGTGTAATAGTTTTGAGAAAAAGGTTCATTCGGGAGTCGAGACAACGAAATGGGATTTCTACTAATATTCTAAATATCTAGGCGAGTGTTTTGATAACTTTTTACTGTTTTAAGTCATAACTAAGATCGAATTAATTGAATTTTTACGATATTTTTTCTCAAGTACAGATCCTGATTGATTTATGGATTATTTGGTTCACGGTAGGTATACCTACCGTAGGTATACGCAATTGTACATCTTTTTAGATGTTTATAAATATTTTTTTGAAATTAATTGATCATTACATACAAATATTTTATTTTAAGCAACAGTTTATTAAATGTGTCTTTTTAAAATTGACAAAATAGTGTTTTCAGGTATGATTATGTTTTTCGTAAAAGAAATAAGAAAAATTAAAATTTTCATGTACCACTACAAATAGCATCGTGGAATCAGCTAGTGTTAACATAAAAATGAATAATCCATTATTGTTTTGACTAGAAAACCAGTTGTTCAACAACACTTGTTCGACAACCACCGTTTTTTTTTCCTGCACCCGATAGTTATCGATTTGATATTTGTACCGATACCCCACATTGAATAATGTGGGATGAAAGTATTTATAGTCCCAAGTGACAGTGATGTTTGTCGCCGTTTATTCATCGATAATGATTGACAACGAATCCCAACTATTAACGGATGCATTTAGTTGAGCTTCAATGCATTTTGCTCATAAATCTTCAACAGAAATCTCTGGAAATCTCATTGGATTCGTATGACAATAATTCGAATTTCAGCGAACCAATCGGAAGAAGTTAACGTTACATGATGTCACGATCGAAAGAAAAACATGTCTATCATCAATCCAATGTGGGGATGTGTACGTATTTGTTCCATCATATTTGTAACTATAATGAACAAAACACCGCTTGCAATATATGGTTATAGTATTTCGATACAATACAAGTCAATACACAACCATACAAAAGCCTAAGATCCACGTCTTTCGATGTCCTTTACACTCAAGTATTGGCTATACTCTCAACTGTTCTATCCAAATATTTGACTCACTTTATACTTAAGAGTGGATCACCGTCAGAAAAAAAAAATTTCGATTTTTTTTTTCCATAAATGTCTTCTTATAACATTCAAGAATAACGTGTTAAAAGGATTGGAATAGCTGACTAATGTATTTTCACTAATAAAAATTGAATAAATTGATAATAACATAAAAAAATATCTTAAAAAAACTTTAAGTGCGTTTTTCTCGAAATCAACTTTTTAAAACTGGGAGACAAGATTTCTCAGAAACTATCCCACAGATTGACTTGAAACTGGAGAGTATTATAGTTCAACACGTCTTCTTGGTACTGAACCTCTGAAATTGGCCAAACCTCCCCCCTCAAAGTGGGAGAGGGGGAAAGGTCCAAAAAAAGGTCGTTTTTTTTAAACTTTTTTTACAAAGTCGCGCCATTTTGTAAACTATCAACTTTTTTCGGATTTTCGAGATTCAGTACCAAGAAGACGCATTACCAAAACCTACATTCTTTGGAAAATCATGATCCGACTTCCGGTTTCCGAGAAAAATTGTCTCCCGTTTGCCTCCTCATTTTTGAGGACCCTTTATCAAAGCCTTGTAAAAGGGGGAGGGGGGGACATATCGGGGCAAAAAAAAAAAAATAGTTCAAAACTTCAACTTTTACATGCCAAAGACCGTTTTTTAATATCTCTATAAAAAAAATGGCAGCAGTTTTAAAAAAGTCATTTTTTTTGACGTTCTGACGGTGATCCATCCTTAACAGTTTCAATCCTAACAAGATTCCTTTAAAAAAAATCCTCATCCCTATTTTTTGTCCGATATAACATAAGCTTTTCCTCATTCCTCCTTATAAAGTCCCAAAAAAATTTCCTCAGTAGTGTACCAGTACATTACATTCGTCTTGCATCTACCGAGATAATTACGTGTCTCTATAAGGCCACCTATAAAACATAATATTTCATACACGATCTATATATATATATATATATATATATATATATATATATATATATATATATATATATATATATATATATATACAATAAAACAATATTAAAGTGCATTTATCGATGTAACTCACATGTTATATATTTAAGTTACAGAAGAATGTCGACAGTCGGGCTCTCATCGGCTGTAAGGTTGGCAATTTTATTATTATTTTTTTCCTGCCCCGCTCAGGTATTTCGCATGACACCATCATTATATTACCACGGCAGCCTGATTACCACTGACACTTGTGAAAATTATGTGTGATTGATTTGTATGGATAATGCAGTAATTATGACGTGCCGTAATTAACCGCTAGACGCAATAAACATAGTTTCCCTCACCACCACGCGACAGCGACAACAAACACATGTCTTTTCAATTCAATAAACTAATTAATAGAACTCATCGAAAAGAAAATTAATAACCACCCGATTATTGTAACTCAAAAATTCTTTACTAAAAAAATTCGCAAATTAAAAATAATAATAAATTATTAAACAAAATAAGCATACTAGTAACTTCCCGTGAAATACTCAAAGCTCAACAATTGAATGAAATAACAGTAAATATTTCATTTAGATTTTTTACCATTGCCGCCACATATATAATACGATGTTCTAAAGTGGCAAATTTACCAGTAAACTGAGTAGGCTGAAGCGAAGGGCGGCAAATTTGACCTAAAAATTTGGTAATCACAGGAAAAGTTGATGATATAACCGCGATAGAGCTTAAATTGCGATTTCTAACTCAAAATTTCTTTGCTAAAAACTTCCCAAATCAAAAATTATAAAATAATGATTAGACAATATAAACATACTAGTAACATCCCGAGAAAAATTCACAGCTCAACAATTGAATGAAATAACAGTAAATATTTCATTTAGATTTTTTACCATTGCCGCCACATATATAATACGATGTTCTAAAGTGGCAAATTTACCAGTAAACTGAGTAGGCTGAAGCGAAGGGCGGCAAATTTGACCTAAAAATTTGGTAATCACAGGAAAAGTTGATGATATAACGGCGATAGAGCACAAATTGCGATTTCTAACTAAAAAATTCTTTGCTAAAAACTTCCCAAATCAAAATAATAAAATAATGATAAGACAATATAAACATACTAGTAACATCCCGTGAAATATTCAAAGCTCAGCAATTAAATGAAATCATAATAATTATTCCATTTAGATTCTTTACCATTGCCGCCGTATATATAATACGATGGTCTAAAGTAGCAAATTTACCAGTTGCTGAGTAGGCTGTAGCCAAGGGCGGCATATTTGACCTAAAAACTTGCTAATCACAGGAAAAGTTGATGAAATAACGGCGATAGAGCACAAATTGCGATTTCTAACTCAAAAATTCTTTACTAAAACCTTCCCAAATCAAAAAAAATAAAACAATGATTAGACAATATAAACATACTAGTAACTTCCCGTGAAAAATGCACAGCACAACAATTGAATGAAATAATAGTAGTTATTCCATTTAGATTCTTTACCATTGCCGCCATATATATTTAATGTGTTTGTCTACAGTGGCGAATTTATCAATAAGCTGAGTAGGCTGAAGCCAAGGGCGGCGTATTTGGCCTAAAAATTTGCTAACCACAGCAAAAGTTGATGTAATAATGGCAATAGCGCACAAATTGATAAAATAAATGTAATTGATATGGTTACGAAATGGAGTTTCGAATTTCAGAGGTCAGTTGGAGGGCGGCAAATTTCTAAATCCGCCACTGTTTGTCTATTATTGAATTGATGTAATAGGAATTCCTATGACACGGTAATCTTATAACGCATTTTTATATTACATAATATCATTATATCTCTCATATAACAGGTGGTTTCCTACGTACAATGTAATTATTTCCCTCGTTATATTGTCTAATAAATAATTTTTTTTTAAAAGATCAATTAGTAGCCGAGTGGTTAAGATCACCGGTCCATAATTGAATGGGTTTGTATCTTGTACCAAACAAATTTTCGATATTTTTTGATTTACAATTTTTTATTAATCCTAGAGTCACTCAAAACCTAAATAGTTATAAAAAGCGACAATAAATAATGACGAAAAAAAATATTTTAACTTTTCTTGGTTTGATATTAAAAATACCCATAAATTTTAGTTCAAAACGTAAGTTTTCTTAAATATGCTATGTTGAATGAAAAAAGTTAAATCTAAATCATTTATACATAACGCGTTATACGAGAATCCTCGTATAACGCGTTTTCTTATAACACGGACCTAATCAACCAGGTTAGCAGGGGAATTACTGGATAAAAGTTTCAATTTGGCGAAATATTTCAGGCATATCAATTGGATCTCATTTCATACAAAATCTCTTCAACGGAAAATTGACACTTAAGTGTCAAAATTCCCACGATAACATTTTTCGGGTAAATATTGGATAGGTAAGTAGTTAAACTGAAGTTGGTTTGAACTGTTATGTTCACTGTATATAAGCAGGTTTCATGACATTTGATCCCCGGATAAAATATCCCCAAAAAATTGATCCCCGGACAAAATATCCTTAAGACATAAAGAAACTCGTAAAAATACAGCCTAATCAACCTTGTTAAGAGGGGAATTACTGTATCAAAGTTTCAATTTGGCGAAATATTTTAGGCATATTGATTAGATTTAATTCTGTATAAAATGTCTTCGACAGAAAATTGGCCCTTAAGTTCCCAAATTCCCACTGCAAAATGCTCAGAATTTTGGGACTAAAATTTAGATAGGTAAGTAGTAAAATTGAAGCTGGTTTGAACTATTACATTCATTTTATATAAGCAGATTCCATGATATTTGATCCACGGATAAAAGATCTCCAAAAAATTGATCCCCGGACAAAATATCCCTAGGACATAAAGAAAAACGCAAAAATACGATTCTGCCGACACTAAGATTTGAAAACCAACAATAAATCCTTGTTCCTTAAGAAATTGGAAAAAATTTTGAAAAATATATAAAAATATGTGACCTACTACTTTACATTTCTATTGAAATGCAAGTTTCGTACTGCTGAAAAAAAGCCATAAGGATATAACAATAGAAAATGATTTGATCGATAAAAATGCGAGACATTAACAGTCAACTATTTTGACGAAAAAAAAAATCTTCTATCTCCCTTTCTCGCACTAGTTATCTCATAGCAAATGTTCAAATCAATTCAATGATTTACGATTGTAATTAACATTTCAAAACTTCTTCTAAAAGTCAATTTCAATTCGAACCGATTCACGTTGATCGTTCATATTTACTAATGCAAAAAGAAAAAAAAAACATTGCAATCGACACAATGGCCTTTCATCCAACGTGCATTTCCATTTGCAATCAGATAAATGCATCAAACTGCATCTTGACATCAACTATTTTATTTTCCCGATAGCAAAATTTATTATTCCATTCTCCACTCGATTACGTTTCATAATAGTTTTTAATCAATTCCCATGCGATATTGGCACGAAAAACAATCAATCGATCACGTATTGGCAAATTTAATCAAAAACAAAAAATTTTCTTACCTCCACCGTAATTTTTTTTTCTTATTTGCCACTTAGTTCATAACCAAATCTAAACAAACACAAGAAAAAATTAATTTTCTCAGCAGAAAAATGGAAAATATTAATGAAATGATTCGATATGAACTTCGTGTAAAATTGGCAAGCTGGCTTACTCCATGGGTAAGGCTATTTCAAAAGATGAAAATTGGCATGTCCAATTTTTTTTTTTTAATAAAATTTCTAATTTATTTTTTCGTAAAATCGATCTACATAACATAAGCATAATTTTTCAGTTTACGATAGCCTTTTTAACTAGATAAATACAAAATTTCAAGTCTGGCGCTCTTGGTCTTGACGCAACTGTGTGTCAGACCGCCCCCCCCCAACAAAGTTATTACAACAACAAATTTTCGTATACAAGGTATAAGAAAAAATTGAACGTCAAAATTTTTATTTTTTATTCCTCTTTCGAGTAGAATTGGTCTGGCACGTTCATACTTGCCCAAAATTCTGCCAGACCAAGATTAAGTAAAGTTCTTCTCTCTGCTATTATAAAATTATTTACGTTGATAATTTGTTTACTCATCCATGAAGGAGGTGAAAAAAGTATTTAACAAGTATACAACAAGCTTTATTAAGCTCATATCAAAAGCATCGACGTAGTCAGAAATTTACTATTATTCTAAATCATAAAAAATCCTGTGAAAGATTTATTCTCTGTTCTTACGAAACTGTCAATAAATTTTTCGTCAAATAGTTACTATACCATTAAAATAGAGTTAATTCAACAGGATTTTCTTCCATTACAAATCAAATAATTTTTTTTAAAAATTAGCTGAAGAGACTAGAATTATATAGTAGCAAATAGAATTAAGGTAAAAAAACACGCTTGATAAACAATACATTAATTAAACCAACATAAAATTTTCAAGACCATAAATCTTGAGAAAAAAAAAACTATTTTTTTCTCCTTTCACTATTATACGACAATTGGTTTTGTGAATTTTTTTTTTCATAAATAGAAAGATCATATATAAGTTTTATAGCAAAACTATTTTAATTTAAAAGTTATTTCAAAATAAAAATTAATTTTTGAATCTAGTACCGAACACACGCCGCCGGCTCCCGAACAAACCCGAGCGCGTGTGACGTCATAATGTTAGTTGACACTCATTGCAGTTGATACAGAAATAATAAGTACACTGTTTTGATTGATTTAATTCTGTTGTGATAGTTAAATATTGAAAATGTCGAATCTTAAAAGTTATTGATCTTGTTTTGTACCATTATGTACGAATACTACAAAAACAACTCCAAACAAAATGTTTTTAAATGTTCCCCAAGATGGCAAACGTCGAAATAAATTCATAATATTTATAAATAAATAACTAACGACTCGTTTTTTAGCAATAAATTTTCAATATTATTGTCTCGTCACGTGTAATAGCTGTAAACGCTGTACTGTTATTAAATAGCTATAACATTATGACGTCACAACTATGGTGACCACTCATGGCGCGTTTATAGTCACGTGATTTTATTTTAAATTTTATCAATTTTTAATCGTTTATAATTAATTGACAATTTTTTATTTTTAAGTTTTTTGCATTAAATATCAATATTATTAATAATAAAGTATTAAAATACATGGAAAAAATCAATAATTTTTTTTCTTTCAAAATCCCAATTGTTTCTTATTATGATATAATATTAATTCTCATTATGTTACGATAGAATTTTGCAAAAAATTTTACAAAATCAATCTTTTTCCGTTTTTAATATAAAGATAAAATAATATTTTTGTACAATTCCATCATCAAATATGCTTCGAAAATCGTAAAGAAATAGTAAAATCAATATAATAAAAATAAAAAAAACTTCGTGCTTAACAAATAGCATGCAGATAAGAACTTTACTTAATCTTGGTCGGGCAGAATTTTGGGCAAGTACGAACGTGCCAGATCAATTCTACTCGAAAGAGGAATAAAAAATAAAAATTTTGACGTTCAATTTTTTCTTATACCTTGTATACGAAAATTTGTTGTTGTAATAACTTTGTTGGGGGGGGGGGCGGTCTGACACACAGTTGCGTCAAGACCAAGAGCGCCAGACTTGAAATTTTGTATTTATCTAGTTAAAAAGGCTATCGTCAACTGAAAAATTATGCTTATGTTATGTAGATCGATTTTACGAAAAAATAAATTAGAAATTTTATTAAAAAAAAAAAATTGGACACGCCAAAGGCTAAAAGACCAATGGTTTATTATTCATCTAATATCCAAAAATTAATAAAACATATTTTTGTACTTATTCTGGTTGACCACCCTTTTACGGCGGTCGTCGCTTGGACTAGGTATAAGGTTACTTGAAAAGATGAAAATTTAAATTTTTTAGAGGAAAATTTTCTGAAGTTACTCTAGTTTAAGAGTATTTTTACGTTCATATGAATATAGTCCGGCTTCATTACCCCCCGACATCCCTGATTAATCTCGACGGTAAAATGAGGTAATATGAGTTTGGCAATTTCGACCAGGGATGATGTTGGCTGAACGAAAAGGGATGCAAAACTTTCTCGTCGATTATAATTTGTGTCTGAGCGGGGGGTGTGGGGGCGGGGGAGAAGAGAGGTTGGTGGTTTAATAACTATTAATTACTTCGGTAATCGATGGCCCTAACAAAAGCAACTTTTCATCTGTAAAAGCTCTATCAACTTGTTACGCATACCCTAATCAAAATCGATCCCCACTTCCAAAGCTCTTCTGCAAGGAAATGATGCACAATTTATTCAATTGGATTTGGCATTTTTACACAGAAATAAAGATGACATATTTAAATGGTAAAAAAAATGCAATTGAATTTAACAAAGTTGACCAATACAAACCTTCATTTAGAACAGAAATTCGCTGATTAATCGATAAAGTTCAAGCAACACAAACACTTGCTACACAAATATGCAACTATCAATGATTAAAAATGCAATTTTATCAAAATGCACATACACAATTTCACATGAAAAACGAATCAAATTTGACATTCAACCAACACAATTTTCCTTTGTTCGTTGCTAGGCTTTTGTAGCGCTGGAAAAACCCGAAAAAAAAGCAAACATCGCACACGTTTTTTTATTTTTTTTTAATAACAAAAAAGAAGTATTAAATTCAAATTAATCGAGAGAGAAAGAAAAAAAAAAGCGATATTAATCTTTGCACTGACGTCATTACATGAATTCTGTGTTTATTAAAAGTAATAAACAAAATTTTCTTTGTTCCACGCATTTTTCGATGCGAAAATTAATATTCAAATGCCCACATTGGATTATAACGGATATATGATAACGTTAAGCTTTTCATCGCTGATTATTTCAATGCCGGCAATTTTCTTTGGATTGAAAATTTTTCATTTATGAAAAAAAAAAAATTCTCGCTATATTAAGCAGTGATTTTCCTTCCCCAGATATACGTACAGCTTGTCAAGCCACTCCAGTTCATTATTGAAAGATTGACTTTTTATTTTCGCCTTAATGGCCCCACATTTTTAATAGTCTTCCAGCGGATTTTGTTGCCGCTGAAGTAGCGACGTTTATGATGCGATAGTGACACATTAGTAATTTATGGTTTCGATATCAAACGAAAGCACTTGAACGGCAACGATGGATATTAAACAGTGGTGCAGCTATCGCATTTTATTCAAAACAAGCCAAGTGTTAACGGAAAACGATCTCAATTCCACTGAAAAAAAAAATTCCCCAAGTAAATAAAAGACGTGAATATTTCGGCCGATTATCACCAGGCGAGGCTCTCAATTCGGGTGCTTGGCTCCGGGAAATTTGCATAATCGCTTTTCGTATTCCGTTTGTTTGTTTAAGCGATATATTGTTTCGATTTTTCACCGATTTGAACTGGTAAAAGGAATTCAATTTGAATTCGACACTAGAGCAAGATACAAGGACTCTGGAGAGGTGCGGACTTTTCGATCGTACGATTTTCGACATGATTGAACGTCGCAGTTGACTTGTCACCCAACATCTCAATTCTTTTTCCTCTCGGAAAAATCGCTTATTCATTTCGAACTCCTTTGAATATGTAATCGATTCTTCACGAATCTGGACCATTATCATTTCATCAACTGCCATTTTACTTGGATGAACATTGTCAGTGTCAAATTTAGTTCCATCGGTTGGGGTATGCGATAGATGGCAGAAAAATGAAGCTGGGTACCCAAAGGAGACAAGAAATTGATCCATTAATTAATTAATGTTAAGTTTCTAGAATACTAAAAGTTTAAGGATAATTAGGAGAAATTTATAAAGCATAGGTTCTTAACTTTGATGGAGGCCCTATCCTTCACCAGTTGCATATACGCTTGCACTGAAATCTAAGGTAATATAAAAGAAGGAATTCCAATCTTGCAATGAATGATGGGAAATTTATCCAAATGTGATGCTGCCACTAAAGCATAAAAGTACATAGTTTTCAAGGTTTATAAAATACACAGGTGGCCTCATGCGGTACGTGACGTTTCCAGAAGAAATTCCTATATATCTTCAGACTGATTCAAATTTCAAAATTCTTCGTATGACATCATTTTTTTTCCAATGTGTCAGCCTGTGTAATTTATAAACCTTACATAGTTTCGGTTAGCTAGTATCCAAAACACACATGTGGCGGCGCCACATCTTGACAAATTTCCCATCATGCATTGCAGAATTGGAATACCTTCCTTTATATTATCTTATCGAAACCGAACCTTTCTCAATTGGAAAAATAAAATATGATCTTTTCAAATTCAAAACATAAGTCTTTATGGGGGGGGGATCACCAATTATATAAATTAGAAATTGATCTTAACCTTCACCGAACCCCCGAGACTAACTCATCCTTAGAGTTCGACAGTTTATTTTATCGAAACCGAACTTTTATTAGTTGGGAAAATAAAATATTATCTTTTAAAATTCAAAATAAAGGTCTTTATGATAAAGAGGGGGGAGCATCACAAATCATATATATCAGGAATTTGTTTTAACCTTCGCCGAACCTCCGAGACTGACTCATTCCTAGAGTTCGACTCATTATCTTACCGAAACCGAACATTTCTTAGTTGGAAAAATAAAATATGATTTTTTCAAATTCAAAACATAAGTCTTTATGGGGGGGGGTCACCAATCATATAAATCAGGAATTGATACTAACCTTCGCCGAACCACCGAGACTGACTCATCCCAACGGTTCGACTGAACACAAGTAAAGAACCAATGATATAAAGGAAATCCCAAAATGTACAGAAGTTTTGAATTTGCCGCCATTTTTATTATTGAAAATGAAAAGATATTGTAGAATCTTTTGAATTCCTTGGACTAGCCGAAGTAAGCAATGAAAATGTTTTAAGAAGGCTATTCCTTGAACCATAACCAAAAGATACTTCAGGTTTCCTGGGTTCCCCAGATATGACCTGGACAGCATACTCTAAGCTCCAATTGATTATCTGCTAAGATTAATCTCCGAAGCAGATCTAATCTATTGGAACTGGGAAAAAGAGGGAGGAAGGGGTATTTTTTTTTAAATATACAGCCCTAAGGAGCTCTTAGAGGAGAACCCCAGTACAAAGAATTGGAAGAACCGCTTAGAAGCTAGGAGATTTAAGGATATTGTAGAATCTTTTGAATTCCTTGGACTGGCCGAAGAAAGCAACGAAAATGCTTTCAGAAGGCTATTTTGGACTCATGGTCCTACAATCTTAGGTATGAGGTTTTGCCAACCATCATATCGTTATTAAAAATAGAACACGAACCGGAGAATAACCTGGAAGAGTTTATACCCTGGAAGGGTTTTTACCCTGGAAGGGTTGCGGAATTTGAAAGTCTGGACCGGCTTAAATGTGGAAGATCAATTCAGAATGGTATCTGGCAAAGAAAATTTTTAGAACTTCATGGTTGGTCACCTAAGAAAGCTATCTTAAAAAGGATCTGAATAACCGAACGATTAAACTCTCGAATAAATTATTGGTGCAAAATTTGCACCAGGTTTCATGTAGATACCAATATCAAGGTATTGGAGATTTATTTTATGGTACACAAAATTGGTTTTACCAACTATTAAATCTTTATGTAAAATAGAACAGGAAAAGACTAATAACCTGGAAGAATTTATCAGGGTTATGAAGCTTGAAAGTTTGGACTCGTTTAAATGTGGAAGACCTATTCAGAATGGTATCCGGCCAAGAAAATTTTTAAAGACTTCATGATTGGTCACCTAGGCCTGGCAATAGATCTGACATCTTAAGAAGAATCTCAATAACCGAATGATTAAACTTTCGAACAAATTATTGACGCAAAACTTGCACCAGGTCTCATATAGATATTAAAATCAAGGTATTGTAGATTTATTTCAAATTTGGTCAAAATTAGGTCAAAAAGTGGTCGAAATTAGGTCAAAATTTGGTCAAAATTCATAAAAGTTTTGGTGGAAAGAATGATTCAGTCACCATAAACTTTGAACTTTCAAAAATTGTTCATTCTGAAATATTGAATTGAAATTATTGACGTAAAACTTGCACCAGGTTTCATATACCAAATACCAACACCATAGTACACAAAATTGGTTAAAATTTGGTCAAAAATTGGTTGAAATTTGGTCAAAATTCATAAACGTTTTGGAAAGAATGATGAAGTCACCAGAAATTTTGAACTCACAAAACCTTTTCATACTGAAATATTGAATTGAACTTTCTAACATTTTGTATCCCACTTCCGAATGATTTAATTAATGATTTTTTAAGGTAGTCAAACCACCTTACTAGACCAATCTAAGCTTCATTAGAAATTCATTGATTGGTTAACACTTTACACCTTCGTATCTGTCCAATTTTTATCAATTAGTAGAACCGGAGGTACTCTCCCATGATAAACGTTGGCCAGATAGAAGTCTAATTAAATGCAAATTGCTTTTAGCTGCATTGCATTTTATTTGATTAGTGCAACTTGAACGTGTTATGTGTATTAGTGAAGATATTTGTTCAGGTTTTCGTTTTATCTTTGGTGCAACAAACGCCCTTTGTCTTAACGAGACGTAAAAGCATTGCAGCCAATTGAAAGGAACAGATTTATCTATGCAAATGCACAAAGTGCACTTATCCGGATACAAATTCATTACAAAATGCTTTCGCGAAATGCAAAGCATTTATTCATTTCGACAACAACAATTCAAAAAGAGTGCAAAATTTAAATGATTCAAATTGAAATTCTATTCGATAAAGGATTTTATAGTGCAATAATGATTCAATCGAGACATGACTGCATTCACAATGCAACAGTGCAAAAAATATGGCAACAATAGCCTTGAACAATTGATTGTTCTCATTGAATTTGCAAAGATTAGAAGAAGAAAAAAATCAAATATCAATGCTAGCTAAATGAAAATCATTCATTTCAAGGATGCCAGAAATTATTTTTTCCGACTAGTAACTCGTCTTTGGCCGACGACACCTGTTGATGTTGGTGATTCATTTGAATTTATGTTTGACCGAAAAGGTGAATTTGTGTGGAGAAAAAAGAAAAAAAAAACGTTTTTATTTTAATCTGTCCTCATATGTAAATATAATTCGAATAGAAATCCACACTTCAAATGGAATTTCATAAGTCCTATAAGTCACGTTTTTCAATTTGAAAAAAAAAACAACTTGGAACGTACAAAAACCGATGCCAATCTCGCTGGTGTACCACTTGAAATCTAAAAAGTAATTTCTATTTTAGAAAAAATCATTTTTTTTTCCATTAAAACTCAAAAAAGGGTCGAGATGGACAACGGTATGGGGCAGGCAAGCGTCTAATGCGATTACCATGAATTATGTTTGGTTCATGAAATTATTATTACAATCCAAGAAATATGATTAGGATTTATGTTGTGTATATATATATATATATATATATATCCCGTGGTATAATGAAAGTCTTGAAATGTCTCTGTTGTACAATAAACGGGTGTGAGATAAATCTGTGTTTTGTGTGGTGGCTGGGTCCATGCGAAAGATGATTGTCTGTCGAGGAATTAACAATAATAAATGTCATCAGATAAGGGCGGTAAAAGGCGTCCGGATAAAAATAGAAATAAAAATGTTTCATGGAGCTTTGAGCTTTCAAACGCAAATCATTGATTAAAAAAAATTGATTTTTAAGTCAATGAAAGAAAAACTTTCGTTTTTTTTTTTTTTTTTGATAAAATTGATTGAAGAGAAGCTAATTTTATAAGTTTCGGGAGAAAAACTTTTCTTTAGTCGGAAAATTACAAATGACTTGACAATTTGTAATCTAATTTTTTTAAAAGTTACAAAACTTACTGGAAAAATTACTTAGAAAAAGTAATGAAAAAAAGCTTTTCTTTTTAAAATTTTGTTTGGAAATCAAACTGTAAACAAATAGTTCAATGATCTTTGGTTTCAATTATCCAGAAAAAATACACAACAATTGTAATTGGAGTAAAAAGCCTAAAATTACAAAAGAGGAAATCAAAAAGCTTTTCTTTTCATAAAATTTTTTTGATTAAACTTTTCGAGACAACTTAACAATTACTAAATCAAATTGTAAGGGCATTGGCAACCATAAATGATTTGCCATTGATTTTTTTTTCTTCGACAGGAAAATTTAAGAATAATATTTTAATAATAAGCGATTGAAACCTCCAAAGGCAATAAAAGATGCCAAAAATCGTATTTCTCGGTTTATATAGCTTCTACTATTCCTTTATGAAGTTCTAGTGCATACTGGGAAATAATACCACCTCAATTACTGCATTTAACTAAAGTAGTTGTTTAAAGGTGATTGTTGCGAAATATCAAAGAAAAAAAAAACAAATATCTAATAGAGAACACTTCAAATCCATGCAATTTTTACTGCAATTATACAATGAATTCTAAGAGGAAAAGAAGTCATACTTGAATTGGTTTCATGACATTTGATACCCCGACAAAATATCCCTAAGACAAAAAAACCTTGATTCAAACCAATGAAATTTTTACTTAATTATACAATGAACTCTAAGAAGAAAAGAATTCATATTTAAATTGGTTCTATGACATTTGATCCCCCGTCAAAATATCCTCAGACAAAATATCGCTAAGACAAAAAAACCCTGACAAATCTCAAAAGTTTACAGCATAGATGCGCGAAGTTTTGAAATATTTACCGTGGAAAGTTGGCAAAAATCCCACTTTATTGTTTATTCTATAGCCCCTACTATTTCTTAATAAAATCTACCAGAAAACACGTCAAACCCATAGAATTTTTACTTCAATTATATAATGAATTCTAAGAGGAAAATAATTCATATTTAAATTGGTTCCATGACATTTGATCCCCCGACAAAATATTTCCGGACAAAATATCCCTACGACAAAAAAAAACTGACAAATCTCAGAAGTCTAAAGCATAGAGCAGCAAATTTTTGAAATATTAACCGTGAAAAGTTTCCAAAAAATCCCACTTTTATGTTTACTATATAGTTCCTCCTGTTCCTTAATAATATCTACCAGAAAACACGTCAAACCCATGGATTTTTTACTTCAATTATACAATGAATTCTAAGAGGAGAAGAAATCATATTTAAATTGGTTCCATGACATTTGATCCTCCGACAAAATATTTCCGGACAAAATATCCCTACGACCAAAAAACCCTGGCAAATCTCAAAAATCTAAAGCATAAGCGGGTAAATTTTTGAAATATTTACCGAAAAAAGTTGCCAAGAAATCCCACTTTTTTGTTTATTATGTAGTCTCTACTATTCCTTAAAAAATTAAGAGAAAAAGTGAAGATTTATTGAATAAGTTCCAACATATCACAACATTAAATGTCTCTGGACAAAATATCCCAAAGACATTTTTGTTCATTAATCTTTCATGCAATTCAAACTTTAAATTCGTAGGAGAAGCAGAGGATCATGTATCTTAAAAAATTCTATAGGATTTATGTAAGAGAATAAATTGATCCTTTTTTTCTGAAGATAACAGTGGTGAAAATATGCAAAAGTGGTGGTAACAATTATATTTTGGTGCTTTTTTTCAGGAAAAACATACGAATACAAAAAGATTAGTAATTAATAATCGAGGGATCAATTGTCGAGGATATTTTGTCTAAGATATTTTTTCGGGAAAATATTTTTTTAATTGTTTTTACCATCGTTTTATAATTATTAAAGTCTTTAACGACTCTAGGATTAATAAAAATCCATAAATCGAGAAAACTTGAAAATCACTCAATTCGAAATTCGAATCTAACATGTATCTGTTTTGGAGCGGCCATCTTGACCACTCCACTGGGGATATTTTGTTTTGTTTAAGACGCCTGCTACGATTTTAATTGATAGAAGGTTCCAAGATAAAAGAAAGACGACGAATTGAAATCTTAGGCTAATTAAACAAAAGAATGGATAATCCTGATTAAAAGAACCTCATCAGGGATATACGATGCTGAAGAGTTTGATTTAACCATGCAAGAAATACTATCATTCATCATTTGTAGTTAAATTTTGGTAAAAAACTTTTTTTTGAGGTCTTCCCATATAAAAGTTACATCAACAATTGGAAAGGTTTTTTCAATGATTTTCGGTCATGATAGTTGAAAAAAACTTAGGCTATAACCTGTTTTTTCAAAGGATCCACAAAAAAAAGAGTTGGACACTTTAAAAACCCATTTTTTCTCAAAATAAAAACGATTAAGTTTCGATACTAAGACTATAATCTTTACCTCTAATTTTTCTGACCCAAAACTTGCATTTTACCCCAACAATTGTAAATTATCTTGCATTTTACTTTGAACAGTTAAACTGTGTATATAATATATAGAATATATTGCGGTCCAATTTATGTAGTATAATTTAATATAATAATATCTAAAAATCATACCATAAACAGAAATTCAAACAAAAAATATTTGTGACGTATTGCCCAGATACGTATTTCGATTGCCAAGCAATCTTCCTCCGTAGTTTGGATCACTCCGTAACAGCTTTGTGATGACCACTGAGGAAGATTGCTTTACAATCGAAATACGTATCTGGGCAATACGTCACAAATATTTTTTGTTTGAATTTCTTTTTATGGTATGATTTTTATATATTATTAAATTATACTACCTAGTTTGGACCGCAAAATATTCTATATATTGTATACACAACAGTATTACTGTTCAAAGTCAGCGAAAGAATCTTATTTTGATTGTAAAATGCATGATTATTCACAATTGTTGTGGTGAAATGAAGACAAAGATTATAGTTTTAGTATCGTAACTTAATTGCTTTTATTCAGAGAAAAAAGGATCTTTTAAGTTTCCAACTCTTTTTTTTTGTGGATCCTTTAAAAGAACAAACTATAGCCTAGCTCTTTTTCGACTATAGTAACCAAAAATCATCGTAAATACCTTTCCAATTGTTGGTTTAACTTTTATATGGGAAAACATAAAAAAAAAAGCCTTTTTTACAAAGTAGTATAACAAATTGTATTACATAAATTGAACCGTAATATATCCTATATATTCTATAAACAGTATTACTGTTCAAAGTAAAATGTATGATAATTTACAATTGTTGTGGTAAAATGCAAGTTTTGGGTCAGAAAAATTAGAGGCAAAGATTGTAGTCCTAGTATCGAAACTTAATCGTTTTTATTTAGAGAAAAAAAAAGGATCTTTTTTGTGTATACACAATAAATTTTACATTGTTAGATTCAACAATGACTGAAAACAACTACGAAAACTACACAACAATGAAATTTCCATCATTTAATAGTTGAGTCTTTAAAACAAAGAATGCAACAAATACCTTTATGTGCGATAAATCATATTTTTTTTCTAGATAAATTTTTCTTTGATGAATTTGTAAAATTCAATCACATTCCTAAAGGTTTTTCTTTAAAAATATTTTAGATTTCGACCGAAAAATTCATTGACAAGAAAAATCATTGACGAAAAATTTTCCATTTTTACAACAATCATACTAAAAACATTTTAAAACTTTCAACCATCTAACACTTATTGATTCATGCATTTTCTAAATAGCAGGAAATCTTAAACAATTAAGTAATGCAACGATACAAAGGAAAATCGACGGAAAAGTGCCAATATTTGAACACAACGCAAAAATCATTCGCCACAAAAAAAATGAATAATAATATTGAAAAACATTCACTTTAAAAACAATTACCTTAGACTAAAACAATTATGGTAAGTAATCACAAACTAAACGTGAGAAATATGTTCACACCACCAACAATAACAACAATAGCACTTGGCGCTAACAATACACACGAAGACGACGACGACGTTGGGGTACAACAATGAGACGGGAAATGTGTGGATTGTTGGAGTGCGATGAGTGCAGGCGAACGTTTGGCGTACGACTGACTTGCGAAATTGGAAGTGAGCTCGACGCGCGGCCGAAATGTGTTGTAGACGCCGGCGTCGCAACGTCTGAACCGAATGACTTTCCGCCGTACCACCACCACATATATCTACATATATATATATATATATATACAACAATTGCATCCGTAGTATCCGACTCATCTCCGACATAATCACTTTTACTATTATATGTACTATGACGACAAAAATTAATCATTTTAACACACAATTTACAGTAGAAACCAATCAAAGGTGACAACATCATAAAAACATGCAATTTCCGACACTTTTGTCGAAGATCAGCCGGAAACTGCAACTTGCAACTACCTGTTACAACAATTAACGACAGGAAGACTTCTATATGTATCATTAAAAAGTAAAATTCCTCTTTAGTCAACATTAAACAACAGCAATTTTTTACTAACTAATATATGTAAATATTTTCCTGATTATTTCGAAAAAAAAAAAAAATTCTATTGGTAAAAAACGATCATAAAAGGTCTAGCAGGATCCACATGGCGAGTTGGCCCCCAAAATAGGAACCTATGTCGAAACTTTGGTTAAAATATCGGCTTGATATACATACACATTTTATATGCTTTTCGCGACCAAAATCCTCTTTGACCTGGAGATATGGACAAAAATATCCTCCCGCATGACTATTTTTCAAAGTTATATATCTCAAAAACTAATTAAGCTAGAGAAGTGAAATTAACGCGAGGCTTTAGATTATTTTACAAAGTATATCATATATTTTTTTTAAATTTTTAGACAAAAAAAAAATATACAAAAACAAATCAAAAAAATAAATGAAATATTTTTTTTGTATGTGTTCTCTGAAAATGACAATCACGAAAAAAATATATTTTATGCTTCTACATGAGTACTATAACTCATAAACTCATAACTAATAAAAATTGCGTGAAAAAATAGTTGGTGCAACACTCTGAAAAAAAATGAATGTGATTTACGCCTAATAGTAAACCTCGCTTTTATTTTTTTTTTTCGAAGTGTTTCACCAACTTTTTTTTTCACAAAATTTCAATTATAAATAGGCCTCATAAAGGAGCGAAACATATATAATTTTCATAACTGTAAGTCTAAGGAAACAAAATAATTTTAATCAAAAAATAAGATTTTTTCGCTGACTTTGAACAGTTATACTGTGTATACAATATATAAAATATATTGCAGTCCAATTTATTAACATACACTTGAACAGAAGTTCAAACATAATATTCGTGACGTATTGCCCAGATACGTATTTCAATTGCCAAGCAATTCTCATCAGTGGTCATCAAGTAGTTTGGATCACTCCGTAACTGCTTTGTGATGATTCACAAAGTTGTGATTCACAACTACTTGATGACCACTGAGGAAGATTGCTTGGCAATCGAAATACGTATCTGGGCAATACGTCACGAATATTTTGTTTGAACTTCTGTTCAAGTTTATGTTAATAAATTGGACTGCAATATATTTTATATATTGTATACACAAAATAATTTTATTTTATTATTTTTTTTTGTTTTTCTATATTTACCCCAAATAGGACCCTATGTCGAAACTTATATCAACATATCGGTTTGATATACAAACACAATTTATATACTTTTCGCGACCAAATTCCTCTTTTCTCTTGAGATATGGGTAAAAATGTCCCCACCCCGCATGGCTATTTTTCCCAGTTATATATATCAAAAACTAATTGAGCTAGAGAAGTGAAATCAACGCGAGGCTTTAGATTATTTTACAGAGTAAATCACATATTTTTTTGAAATTTTTGGAAAAAAAAATTATACAAAAAAAATCCAAAAAACAAATGAAATATTTTTTTTTTATGTGTTCCCTGCAAATGACAATCACGAAAAAAATATATTTTATGCTTCTACATGAGCACTATAACTCGTGTATAAAAATTTCTTGAAAAAATAGTGGGTGCAACACCTTGAAAAAAAATTAAATGTAATTTAAGTCTAATAGTATACCTCGGTTTTATTTTTTTTCGAAGTGTTGCACCAACTTTTTTTTTTAAAAAAACCTAAATAAAAAATAGGTCACATATAGGAACAAAACATATGTTATTTTCATAATTGTAAATTTAAGGAAAAATAAAAAAAAATTATCATCTTAAGAGTAAAAAAAGAAAAACAAAAAAGAAACTATTAAAATTTTTTTTTATGTTTCCTTAGATTTACAATTATGAAAATAACATATGTTTTTTTCCTATATGTGGCCTATTTTATAATTGAAGTTTTGTGAAAAAAAAAATGGTGAAACACTTCGAAAAAAAATAAACTATTAGACGTAAATCACATTTCATTTTTTTCAAGGTGTTGCACCCACTATTTTTTCACGCAATTTTTATGAGTTATAGTGCTCATGTAGAAGCATAAAATATATTTTTTTCGTGATTGTCATTTTCAGAGAGCACATAGAAAAAAATTATTTCATTTGTTTTTTGGATTTTTTTTGTATAACTTTTTTTTCAAAAAATTTCAAAAAAATATATGATATACTCTGTAAAATAATCTAAAGCCTCGCGTTGATTTCACTTTTCTAGCTTAATTAGTTTTTGAGATATATAACTTTGAAAAATAGCCATGCGGGGGGACATTTTTGCCCATATCTCCAGGTCAAAGAGGAATTTGGTCGCGAAAAGTATATAAAATGTGTTTGTATATCAAGCCGATATTTTACTAACATAAGTTTCGACATAGGTTCCTATTTGGGGTCCAACTTGCCATGTGCATCCTGCTAGACCCTTTACTCCAACATCTTATAAAGTCAATTTTATATGATCAAGAGTGTTTGCCATGGAAAAAACAAATGACAATCATTTGGAGCCAATATCGAACTTATAGTTCCAACTATAAGTTCGATGAATAATAATTTTTGTAACTAAATACCTGCAACTTCTGCGGGCCAATCAAAGTCATGTGAAAGTTAAGGTTTTCTATACTTTTTCGACTGCCCTATCCTGGCCTCTGCTGATCAATTTTCAAAGACAACTGGTCTAAATTTGAACCAAAAGAGGTCAAAAAAATAATTTTAACCTTTGACAGCCATTCATGTTACAGATCTATCGTATACTTGGGAAAATCTTTCACATCGTTTATCGTTGTTTTTTTCGAAATTTTCGATGGTAAGTTTTTCTTGGGACTCATTTGTCATGGTTTATTACCCGCTTTACAAGGAACAGTTCCGATTTCATTGTTTCAAGTTACAAATTCGTAAAAATATTTTTTTTCCATGATTTAAAAAATAATGGCTGCCTCGTGAAAAAAGCTCAAAAGTCTATCAAGAAGTGCATATCAAAAGCGCTGCGATGGTTTTAAAAAGCGCTGACACATTTGCGAAGGATTGCAATGAAGTGGACCCGATATTGATGAATAAATAAATAATTTTCCAAAAAAATACCAATTCACTGCGTAAGTTAAATAATAATAAAAAAAAAACACTAGAAAGTCGACAACAAAATGAAAGCTGTTTCATGCACTTGCACCAATCTAAAAACTGCATTCAATTATTGAATAATCAATCAAACAATCCGAACGTCATTAATTAATTAGTTTAAATTAAAACTCTCAATATCTAAATTAATAAACTTCTAATTACATCATTGATGAAATGCAAATTGCATTCAAACATCATTGCAAATAGAAACTAATTAAATTAAATCGTATTTTATTCAAACTATTGGATATCAACTAATAATTGCCATCCACATGTAAATATATGCAAAACGTTGTTGTCTTTTTTTCCCCTCTTTTCTTCATTCCTCCTATTTTGTACATTTAGACAAAGAGAGGGCGCTTTTTGGCCAGCTCGCTTACTCGGAGAGTAAATAATTGAAATTGGTTTATTTGACGTTAAATCGGCTTTAAATAAATGAAAATTGTTTGCGATTTATGCCCAAATTGCTGCAAAATGGTATTTGATGTTTTTATATTTGTTTACGGTGAAAATTTGATGTACTTTTGGTAAAGGTAAATAATTATTTGCGGTTTGGAAGTTCACTTTTAATTATCGGAAAGCCTTTATGTAAATGGTTTGATAGAAATTGCAATTTTCGGGTGGTTATGCCTGTTTAGGCAAAAGTTTCTCAGGAATTTGGATTAATCAGGAAAACTTTTATTTTCCTTGTTTAGATTGGAAAATAATGCACTTCTAAAGTAAAAAAAAATTTTGACCTCTCCTCCGAAAAAATCTTAATCCGGAAAAGCCCAAAACACCATTCCCATATCTCCAATCAAACGATTCCATTTTTCATATCCTGACTAGGCTGATTTTTTTTTTGACCTTTTTTTTTTTGGTCCCATCGTGATATTTTGTTGGAAATACCAAAAAAAAAAAAAAATCCCTGAAAGTTTGAGCCCTTAATATTAATTTTAAGTCCTCGACCAAGACGTGTAAAGATTTCCCATTGAAAATACACGGAAACTCTGATTTTTTATTTTTAAATTTCTATATCTCAGCGGAATTTCATGGGATCGCTTTTACCGAAGATGGTTTTTTCTCAGAATTAAACGCTCTACAAAAGTGCCCATTGCGACAAAGTCGTAACTCACACCGGTGAGGTAGTACGGACCACTGAACCTGATTTTTCCATAA
Source organism: Sisyra terminalis (assembly GCA_958496175.1). NCBI lineage: Eukaryota > Metazoa > Arthropoda > Insecta > Neuroptera > Sisyridae > Sisyra > Sisyra terminalis. The sequence continues at coordinate 2,972,768 of OY292275.1, read as the reverse complement.
AATTCGCGTTTTTTTTGCATTTATCTCGTAAATAACAAGAGCTACGGAAAAATTATAAATGAAAAACTTGTAGAGAATTTGATTTCCTACAAGAAAGGTCTTGTAGACCAAATCGCTAAAATCAATATTAAACGAAATATTAAGCTGTGTATACAATATAAAATATATTGCAGTCCAATTTATGTAGTATAATTTAACACAATAATATACAAAATCAATACAATAATATACAAATTTAATATAATAATATACAAATTTGATATAATAATATATAAACTTAATATAATAATATATAAAAAAATCATACCTCCAACATAAATTTGAACAGAAGTTCAAACAAAAATATTCGTGACGTATTACCCAGATACGTATTTCGATTGCCAAGCAATCTTTCTCAGTGGTCATCAAGTAGCTTGGATCACTCCGTAACTTCTATGTGATGATTCACATAGAATATCTTATTCATATTTTATATTGTATACACAGTATAACTGTTCAAAGTCAGCGAAAAAATCTTATTTGGAGATATTAAGTCTTTTTAAATCAATATTCAATTCAAAGTTTAAATCAATGATCGGCAAAAATTTCACAGAAAAATCAAATCAAGGCTTAATATCTCGTTTAATATTGATCTTAGCGATTTGGTCTACAGGACCTTTTTTGTACGAATTCAAATTCTCTACAAGTTTTTTATTTACAATTTTTCCGTAGCTCTTGTTATTTACGAGATAAATGTAAAAAAAAAACGCGAATTTTATGGAAAAATCAGGTTCAGTGGCCCGTACTACCTCACCGGTGTGAGTTACGACTTTATCGCAATGGGCACTTTTGTAGAGCGTTTAATTCTGAGAAAAAACCATCGTCGGTAATAGCGATCCCATGAAATGCCGCTGAGATATAGAAATTTAAAAATAAAAAATCAGAGTTTCCGTGTATTTTCAATGGGAAATTTTTACACGTCTTGGTGGAGGACTTAAAATAAATATTAAGGGCTCAAACTTTCAGAGAATTTTTTTTTTGGTATTTCCAACAAAATTTCACGATGGGACCAAAAAAAGTCAAAAAAAAATCACCCTAATCCTGCCCCATGCTTTTTGCATGGCTTGCCAATTAAACAGTCATTTATACAGTTCCTTGATTTTTTCCTTTTTAAGAGCTTTTACGGCTCATTTTTTTTTAATTTTATTATCTAAAAAAATCACCACCCCCTCATATTTCAACATCAATCGTTTACAAATCGAAAATTCAATAGAGCATAACCCAAACAATAGACCAACCTTTAAAAAAAAAACGAAGCTGTTGGTATGGAAACGCCAAACGACGCCAACGTTTCATTGAAATGAAGACCCTTTTTCGAGATGAATCTCGAAAACAAAACCGAAAATCAGGTGAAAATGATTGATCGACATGAATTCGCGAAAAGCTCTATATAAAAGCAACTTCACCCGTTGTTCCCGCGTCCTTCTACGAAATTAAATTTTACATGGCAAATAAATAACGCAATAAATGATTGACAGACACATATTAGAAAATTATTTGATTTCTCCCAATAAATAAATAAAAAAAAAAATGGAATTGAAAATTACAACAATGTAAATTTGATTAATGGAAACATTTCGGGAAGACTGACTTTCAATTAGTCATCTTTTGCTGGTGAAAAGCTTGGGGAAATGTTTCTTTTTTTTTGCACTCCAATTTAACAAATCACATTTCCCGTAGACTTTCGAAGAATTTCCTCCATTGGTCTTTGAAACTTTTGAAATGGATTTGAAAGAAGTAAGTTGATGATAGGATTTTGTCGCATTTTAAATTGGTTCTTTGAACACGTGGGCGAATTTTATCGTTGTATATGTGTATACGTGTGTTGCATTGGAGGAGTTAAAACCGCCTTTGATATGTCCTCAACCTTAATACAACCTTTAATTATATTTCTAACAAAGTCATTGTGCAAATTGATTCAATACTTTCTTTTGATCTATGCCAAAAAAAGAAAAATCAATTTCGGTTTTTCCTGTTGTTCCAATCTTCAAAGGATTATAAGAAATAACCAATGAGAAAAATCTGAGAAAATTGATGATAATAAAATAATTTCCAAAGATAAACCTACTCAAGTTGATTTTCAATAACAAAACTAAAAAATTGTTACTGGTAACTTCCTTTTCCCTTCAACAAATGTTTAAAATCGTTCTTTAACAATACATAATATTAGAATGATTCAAAAACAATTATGATTTTTTTTTTCTTAATTATATAGAAAATATTGTTGGGAATGACAAAAAAAAATCCTGTGAAAGTTTAAGCTCTTAACATTAATATTAAGAGGTCCCGCACCGCAAATTTCGATTTTCCATTTAAATAACATTGGAACAATATTCTCTTGCGCTTTGAAATTTTATAACTCACGTTGGTGACAATATTTCGGAATGACCAAGATATATTCTTGTAGAACATTGAACGATCTACAAAAAAGGTCTCGTACAAGTTTTTGATATATTTATTCCTTCAAAAGTTATTCGAGGTAAAATGAGAACTAAAGAGAAATTTTAATATTTTTCAATTTTTTGACGCAACCATCAATTTTATGAGAAAATTTTATAGGACATTTTTTGTAGAGCACTTTTTTTCCTATAACTTATCTCTATAAAAGTTTTTGATATTTTTCACAGGTCCTAAGTAATTTAATTAAAATAAAAAAAATATTTTTATGTTAAAAATATAATTATTCAGGGAATTTTCAGTTAAATGCAAATAACTTAGAACCTGTGAAAAATATCAAAAACTTTTACAAAGATAAGTTATAGAAAAAAAAAGTGTTCTAAAAAAAATTTCCTATAAAATTTTCTCATAAAATTGATGGTTGCGTCAAAAAATTGAAAATATATTAAAATTTCTCTTTAGTTCTCATTTGACCTCGAATAACTTTTGAAGGAATAAATATATCAAAAACTTGTACGTAAGAGACCTTTTTTGTAGATCGCTTAATTTTCTACAAGAATATACCTTGGTCATTCCGAAATATTGTCACCAACGTGAGCTATAAAATTCCAAAGGGCAAGAGAATATTGTTTCCATTTAAATAACATGGGAACAATTTTATAGCTCACGTTTATGACAATATTTCGGAATGACCAGGGTATATTCTTGTAGAAAATTGAGCGATCTACAAAAAAGGTCTCTAACGTACAAGTTTTTGATATATTTATTCCTCCAAAAATTATTTGAGGTCAAAGTTGAACTAAAGAGAAATAATTATATTTTTTCAATTTTTTGACGCAACCATCAATTTTATGAGAATATTTTATAAAACATTTTTGTAGAACACTTTTTTTCCTGTTACTTAACTTATCTCTATAAAAGTTTTTGATATTTTTCACAGGCCCTAAGTTAATTAATTAAAATAAAAAAATAACTTTTATGTTAAAAATATAATAATTCAGGGAATTTTCAGTTTAATGCAAATATCTTAGGACCTGTGAAAAATATCAAAAACTTTTATAGAGATAAGTTATAGGGAAAAAAAATGCTCTACAAAAAATGTTCTATAAAATTTTCTCATAAAATTGATGGTTGCGTCAAAACATTGAAAAAATTTCTCTTCAGTTCAACTTTGACCTCGAATAACTTTTGAAGGAATAAATATATCAAAAACTTGTACAAAGACCTTTTTTGTAGATCGTTCAACTTTCTACAAGAATATACCTTGGTCATTCCGAAATATTGTCACCAACGTGAGCTATAAAATTTCAAAGTACGAGAGAATATTGTTGCCATGTTATTTAAATGGAAAATCGAAATTTGCGATGTGGCATTTTTAATATTAATATTAAGAGCTTAAACTTTCACAGGATTTTTTTTTTTTCATTCCCAAGAATATTTTCGATAATGAAGTCGAAAAATTCATCATTTTTTTGGAATCAGTCTAATATAATGAAGTCGAAATGAAATCATCGTCTTAATTAGCGGAGAATTGTGTACTTTGCAAAAAAAAAATATATATAATAAAGCTTCATTGAAAAAGTTTTTAATAATCCAAACACAAAAACCTCATAAACTTCTCCATCCGGCCAATTAGTAGAGATGCAGGCTTTAAAATCGTATTCCGTCATAACACAGAAATACAAAACGGTAGAGTAGGTATTGTTATATATTATTACCAAATAATAATCTCCAACTAATTAAAGCTATTTGTAATTTTCTCGATAGACAGCACCATCGAAATTAATTCACTTCAAAATACTTAGGAACATTTTACGATTTTCGCAAACAAATATTTAAATCCTTTCCCTTATTGATACCATGGGAAAAATATTACAAGTTTAACTTTCTCCTCATCATTTTAAAATCCTAACTGATATTATTTTATTCAATCTTTCTTAATGAAAAAAATCGATTCGAAACTTTCAACTTGATACTGCCAGGTATTTTCACAAATTGATCGATAGACAAGCGTATAACAAACTGGGGAAGGAATAGAAGCTATCCATAGGTTCTAAAAAGGGGTGGAAAAATTTTTTTTGAAGAAACTCACAATGGAAGGATCTTCAACTAGGGAAGAAGGAAATTAGAAAGTCTATAGTTCTACTTATGATCTGAATCAAAGTTGGAGGGGTTACACCGAAATGAGGGAAAGAAGGAAATCTAGAATTCATGGACCATCATTTCTGTAGAAAATTGGGCTGTTTCCCGAAGATTTATCCAAGCAAAAAGATGCAAAACAGTTGAAATCGGAAACCATGCAATGGTTCTTCTGAGATCCAAACTATAAGTTCTCGAATTTTCTATAAGAAAAATTGATTTTTTCCGATAAAATTGGTTCACAAAAATTCAGCTCTATCAATATTTCAAAAACAATAAATAAACTTTACTTTCGATTCACTTCGTGAAACCATTGCAAATTTCAAGTTCTTTTTAGAAAAAAATATCTTTCGAAATGCATTATCCTTGCAAATTGTTACTTGAAGTTATTGCGCAACAAACGACCAACAGTTTAAAAAAAAATTATCCTTTTTTTTCGTTTTCTCAAACAGGGTGGTTTTAGAGATGTTTCTAGTTGCATAGTAATTTTATGTTCAGGATAATGCACCGTTGCACAAATTATCAAAAAAAAGGAAAAAAATCCTTTCTTCAATACCCTTTGGTGGATTTGGGGCTAAAGTTGCAGGCTTAGCAATTTCCTATGAAGCCATTATCCTGTACAGAAAAATATTTTGCAACAATCCACTTAAGATCAACGGTAAAAATGATATTCTTCTGAAAAAAGGAAAAATAATTCTTTGTTCTTGTGATTTTCGGAAGAAAAGTGTCTTTTTTTTAAAGACCTTATTGTTCATAGGGATGTTTCATTTTTCGTCCAAGGGAATTATTTTTTTTCAATTTCTACTCAAGAAAAGGCACCCTTACAAGAACCGTGGAAAAAAAATTGCCATTTGTGGAAAATTCATCCCTTTATTGTATTCCTAAGTAGGTTTTGTCACCCCTTTAATGATTCGCTTGTACTATCTAGAAAATTTTTTAACACCAATTAACTTGGTTAATGTAAAGAAAAAAATAGTCAAAATCATCCCTTGCTGTTGTTATTTGCCGATAAAAACTATCCCTTTCCTCAAGGGAAAATATTTCTCTCCACACATTGAAAGATTTTTTCCACACTTATACTCAGAAAAATACATTCCTTCAGGAATCATCAATAAATGTTGGTCTTTTAGGGAAAAGCTTGCCCTTAAATAAGCCCTTATAACGGAGGTGTTTTTAGATCTAAATGTAGACTTAGATCTTGACTAGATCTTCTTAAAAACGATTAGTTATTTTCCGAAACAAAAAAAATTCTTTGCAGAATGGGATAATTTTTGGGGATGTTCTTTTAAGAAGCAACAAATTGTTTTCGTATTTATGCTCAGAAAAATGCAACCTTACGGAAATTATCAAGAAATGTAAGTCTTATATGGAAAATTCATCCCTTGCCACTACCCTCATGCTATAGTAAACTTGAGGTCAACGTAAAGAAAAATTAGTAGAAAATAATCCCTTACCATTGTTATTTGCCAACGGGGGAATATTTCTCGTTACAGAGTGAAATGTTGATTTTTTTGCATTTATACTCTGGAAAGTGCATTTCTTCAGGAATATTCAACAAGTGTTGATCGTTTAGGGAAAAGATAACCCTTAAATATCCCTTGTAAGCTAACGTTTTTAAAGCATAAATCTAGGGACAACTTTGGCTACCTTTTATGCAGCGATTATCCTTTCTAAAAAAAAATTTGTACAACAATTAACATGAGGTCAACATTATAAATTATAACCAATTGAAATAAGTATTTCAAAATCATCCCTTACCATTGTTATTTGCCAAAGAAAGTTATTCTTTTTAAATGATGGAGGATGATTTTGGGGATGTTCCTCTTTTCATAGTGAATTTCCCCCCTTTTAACGACTGATTTATTATTTTTTTTTTTAGATGACTATAGCTTTTAACAATGACCTCAAATTGATTGTTGCAAAAGTTTTTGGTATAAAAAATAATTACGTTATAAAAATTAGCCTTAATAAGCCTCGATAAGGCCTTAAATAATCGGAAAGAAGTTTGTGGAAAATTACCTTTCATCAAAAATTGCTCCAGAATTGTGTTAAGTCTAAAGCTGTTTGTTGCTCTTTTATTAATTTTTCAGCAAAGGAGCATTTGTTGAAGCAAAAAAAAAAAATTATGTCATACAATCAAGTGTCTTAAAACTCAATTTTTCATGGACCAATTGTTGTAAACCACCTGCTTAAAAGAATTATTTAAGAGATGATTTTTTCATATAACTTTCTTGAGTATATATATGAAAAAAAACATCTCTTAGTATAGAAAAACACCCCGAAACAAGGACAATTGTCTATAATATTGGTACATGCAACAATGACAACAATTAATAGTAAAATTTACCACAAATAAATCATCACATTTGGTCATCCTAGTTATGCAACATGCCAAGAAACCGCAAGGTTTGTAAATTACACAGGTTGCTCCATTAGAAAAAAAAAATGACGTCATACGAAGAATTTTGAAATTGATCAATCTGAATATATGTACGAATTTCTTCTGGATACGTCACGTATCCATCACGTAGCCACCTTTTTTTTTTATAAACCTTGAAGAAACCGAACCTAATGTTAAAAAATATGGCACCAAGTTGAGGTCCAGTACCAGTAGATTGTGCTACTCTTCAAGAAGAAATGGTAAACTCCAATCTTCTGCATAATGTGAAATATGGCAAGATGTGGCGCCGCCACAAGTGTGTCTATAGTACTAACTTATGTGATCTTTGTTATCTTACATAGAAAACATTGTTTCGGTTCATGTTAGTACTGTAAACATACTAGTGGCGGCGCCACATCTTGGTACGTTTCCCATCAAAGCCTTCGGATGATTTTTTCATATAACTTTCTTGAGTATGTTATATAAGAAAAACATCACTTTGTAAGTACCAGTAGATCCTGCTACTCTTCAAGAAGATATGGTAAACTTCAATCTTCTGCACAATCGGAAATATTTCAAGATGTGGCGCCGCCACAAGTGTATCTAGAGTACTAACTTATGTTACCTTTGTTTCCTTACATAGAAAACATAGTTTCGGTTCATGTTAGTACTGTAAACACACTAGTGGCGGCGCCACATTTTGGTACATTTCCCATCAAAGCATTTAGGTGATTTTTTTATATCTTTCTTGAGTATATATAAGATTAAAATATCACTTTGTAGAGAAAAACAACCCGAAAAAAGGACAATTGCCTACAACATTGTTACATGCAACAATGCTTCGTCACAAAGCGTAGCCTTTTTGTTTATTAACAGTAAAATTGACCGCAAATAAATCGTTAAATTTGGTCATCCTGGTCATGAAATGTAGATTCAAAAAGATTGAACCTAATGTTAAAAAAATGGCATCAAGTTGAGGTCCATCACCAATAGATCGCGCTACTCTTCAAGAAGAAATGGCAAACTCCAATCTTCTGCACGATGAAAAATATGTCAATATGTGGCGCCGCCACAAGTGTGTTTGGAGTACTAACGTATGTTATCTGTGTTTCCTTACATAGAAAACATAGTTACGGTTCATTTTAGTACTGTAAACACACTAGTGGCGGCGCCACATTTTGGTACATTTCCCATCAAAGCCTTCAGGTGATTTTTTTTATAACTTTCTTAAGTATATATAAGAAAAAAATAACACTTTGTAGAGAAAAACAACCCGAAAAAAGGACAATTGTCTTTAACATTGTTACATGCAACAATGCTTTGTTTCATAGCGTAGCCTACTCGTTTATTAATAGTAAAACTGACCACAAATAAATTATCAGAATTGACCATCCTAGTCATGAAATATGTAAGGAAATCGAACCTAACATTAAAAAAATGGCATCAAGTTGAGGTTCAGCACCGATAGATCGCGTTACTCTTCAAGAAGAAATTGTAAACTCCAATCTGTTGCACAATGGAGTATGTATCTTATATAATCTTTGTTACCTTACATAGAGAACATAGTTTCGGTTCATATTAGTACTGTAAACACACTAGTGGCGGCGCCACATCGTAATTCATTTCCCATCAAAGCCTTCTTAGTAGCGTACATATCTCCTGAATATTTGCGCTGCTAGTGACAGAAAAGAGAACTATAATCGGATGTATTGTAGAAAAGCTTTAGTACTCGAACTTTCTGTATCTATATTTCGTGATTCCAGTAATAGTTTCTCGGTCCTAAATCGTCTATTTTTGTTTGTTAAAAATATTTGTGATAATTTTTTTTTTTTTGAGAAAAAAAAATGATATCAACCCACAACTGAATAAATAGAGCAACTTCTGCAATTAGAAAACGTGGCGTTCCGCCCCGATGGACATTTTTCCCACATTTATAATTGACATCTGTCTTACAACTGCTTTATGTCTGGTGATTTATTTAGATTAGTTTCGATATTTTTAGACCAAAATTAAATTCAATCGATACCTCGAGTACTACATATACGTCAAGTGTCCACATCCCGTTCCCCTAAATTCGATTCGTTCCTCTTTCAACCGTCCCTATCCAATCTTATCTTGTCAAAAATTTTTTCCCGACAAAAATAACTTCTTTTTGAAGCCTGAAAAATCGATTTTCTATAAGAAATACGGAAATATATAGTGTACATTTTATTTTTTCTGTAATTCTAGCAAATATTTATGTTAAAAAAAAGCTCAGAAAAGAGTGTCATAACCATAACATTTCTATATATTCTTTTCGTTCGACGAAAAGAAACTTGTAAGCATTTTCTCTTAAATCTAATTACACGAAAAAGCTCTGTTACGTCATCAGTTTTCTCGTAACTATTGTTAATGCCGACATTAATAGACAGACGCTTCGTAAAAGAAAAGCTCGTTAGAAAAGCTCGCAACACGTACACCACACCAAAGTTCACCAAAAATCGCATATCCACCGTACAAACTTCATTCATTATTGCCTCCAAATTTCCCCAATAAAGCAATTTGTATAACACCAACCCGGAAAAAAATCATTGTTAATCTACCATTACACCGCCGTTATTCCCCTAATTATCGAATTAGTTTCCCTACAGTTTCAATTAGGTAACAAAAAAAAAAATACTTATATACTTTATATTTGATTGAAATCTCAAGTAGGGCATTGGCTTTTTTCGACTGGGAAAATCTACTCCCCCAGCCCCGCATTCCAAGTGGAAAAGATTAAAGAGACATTAATTATAACTCAGACTGTGTCATTGTATTTCGTTCGACGTAAAGTTACGATTTACGAACCGCATTACAGTGTCGCTTGAAACTATGTAGGTAGATAGCGGAATTCGGTCGACCGACGGGAAAACTTTCGTAGATTTTATTTACCTGAGTAAATCGAGAACACAAACTTTACGCGAGACAAGTTACAAAATGACATTATAATACACTTAACAAAACCCACCCACCCCACCGACCCCCTCTTTACGATATGATACTCTACCGACTCTCGAAATGAATTAGAGGGACTTCGAAAATAATACGATGGCATTTCGAAACGAATAATTGGATGGAAATTTTACGGTCGTGTGGACGAATGTCGGAGAATATTCGATTTGGGGAATTATAGCTGAAGTGTTTTCCTCGAAAAAAATAACGATTTTAAGTAAGAAATATCTTTGAATATTCGGAAAATTCGATTCAAAATGTAACAATCAATTAATCAATCTTTTAATTTACCTTCGGGAAAGTCAATTTTGGTTTGGTCACTTCTGGTCCGATAATTTATGCATCAAAGATGCATTCCAAAGATGATACATTTTGGGGAAAAGTATTGTGGCCATATCGATGCAATTTTGGAGAAAAACAAATTAAAATGCTGTCACAGTATCACCGAAAAGAACTGGAAAGCGAAAGTGAAGCAATTCATGCAACATAAACATAAAATGCATTACTTCTGTGGTGTTAATTATATTTCATAAATTGAACTATAATATATTAACGATCACTAATCAAAATTGCTTGCCGATCGAAATACGTATCCGGGAAAAACGTCAAAAATAAATTTGGTCGAATTTTCCTAAATTTTTGAACAGTTTTTATTAATTTCATTTTATAAATTAGACTACAACGAATTGATGACACCAATGATGAAAATTGCTTGGCAATCAAAATACGTTTCCGAGAAATACGTCATAAATATATTTTGCTAGGACTTTTGTTGAAATTTATCATTATGGAATACTTTCGACATAGATGTATTTCATATATTAAACTATAATATATTGATACCACTGATCCAGATTTATTGACAACTGAATTACGTTTCGGGCAACATATTGATGACCACTGATGAATGGCTGGCCATCGAAATACGTACCCGGGAAATGTGTCATAAATACATTTTATTAGAACTCATATTTATTTTTATTGATTACTTTTTAGACTAAAATATATTGGTGACCACTGATGAAAAGTGTTTGGCGATCGAAATACGTATCAGTGAAAAACATCGAAAATAAATTTGGTTAATTTTTTTTCAAATTTATAGTATTTCTTTTGTTAATTTCATTTTATAAATTAGACAACAATTTATTGATGTCCATTGATCAAAATTGCATGGCAATCGTAATACGCCACCGGGGAATATGCCATAAATACATTCGGCTTGGACTTTAATTAAAATTTATTTTTGTGCATTACTTTTGACATACCTATACTTCATGTATTAAACTATAATATATTGATGACCACCGATATAAAGTTATTGGCAATTGAATTACGTTTTGAGCAACATATTGATGACCACTGATAAATGGCTGGCCATCGAAATACGTACCCGGGAAATCTGCCATAAATACATTCTAATTCTAATAGAACTTTTTGATTAAATTTATTTTAATTTGTCACTTTTTAGACTAACATATATTGATGGCCACTGATGAAAATTGCTAGGCGATCGAAATACGTATCAGGGGAAAACATCATAAATACATTTTGCTAGTACTTTTCTTCAAATTTATTTTTATGGATCAGTTTTGATAAGAAATATTTCATATATTAGACTTTAATTTATTGAAGGATCACTGAATTCAATTAAGTTTCCGGTCTATACATTAAAAATATATTCTGTTTAAATTATTGTACAAATTCAAATCACCTCTTTTGTTATTTTTTTTTTCAGAAATTATACTAATAATTTATTATTTTCAGATCCAGAATCAATAAAATAATATTTTTCAGGTTATGGATCAATTTTTAATTTATTATTTTTCAATTCAGTAACGTTTCGTCACCTATCATTACTTCCACGATACGCCAATATATTATATTGAAACGGAAGTCACGATACGTGACGAAACGATGCTGAATTGAAAAATATTAAATTTACAAAATCTACAATATATTATTGAATACTGATGCAGGTTACTTGGCAATCGAAATACGTAACTGAGCAAAATGGCAAGAATACTTTTGGTTTGTACTTTAGTTTAAAATTTTAATTTTTTTTTAATTATACTTCAAAAATAAGACTAAGCCATTGTTATAACCACCGGTATTCGATTGCTTGGCAATCGAAATACGATTTACGAAATTACTTATTTAAAGTAGGAATATTTTAAAAAATAGACTACAATGAATATAACCTTTGTATTGTTTAAATAGTTTAATTCTATACCAAAAAAAATGATATTTTCCCAGAAATCATACAGACAAAGTCACAGATAATATTTTACTTATAGCTGACCCATGTTTAAAAAAAATGTCAATATGTTTAAAACCACTTATGTTGATTGTTTAGAAATCAAAATACGATTTAAGAAATTACTTTTGTATAGTGTATTTTAAAAATTAGACTAAATTTTTTAACCTACATATTGATTAAATATTTTGAGTCAATACAAGAAAAAAACTGCTGTTTTTCCAGAAACCATACAGGCAAAGATGCGAGTAAATTGTTCTACTTATTGCTTGGCCATGTTTGGGAAAAAATTTTCATTAAAATAATTCGGAAAATTGTTAAATCGAAAGATTTAGGTTCAATTTACTATATGGACATTGTAACTGTTATTCTAACGAAAGATGATTAACACTTAATCTCTTGGTCGTACTGGAAGCGTGAAATTATCACACTTGCGTAAGCCATGTTACGATTGGGTCAGCGACCTTTGACGAAAAAACTTGACAATTTTTCGAAAAACAAAAATTTGACAATTTTTTCCTCTCTGTATTTTTCTTGGACAAAATCCAACATTTGATTTGAGGGGGGGGGCATTCGGGTCGTTAACGTTTGTTGTCCTGTCCACCGAAATCATTCGCAAATATTGAATTTTCTTAAGCAACAAATTTACTATCAAGAAATATATTTTTTCCGTTAACGGTTTCATTTTCGAAGACCAAAACCCAAGATTTTTATTCATGTTATGATTGTGTAAGAAGATTTGCGTCCAATTTAAAAAATAACAGGAAAATATTAAATTTGAGTCTTCTAACTGTTAAATTGTAATGTTTGTCTTGGAAATTATCACCGATTAGGTTTACACTTGTATTTAATCAAAATAAGACTTTTTCGCTGACTTTGAACAGTTATACTGTGTATACAATATATAGAATATATTGCGGTCCAATTTAATATAATAATGTATAAAAATCATACCATAAACCATAAAATATTCGTGACGTATTGCCCAGATACGTATTTCGATTGCTAAGCAATCTTCCTCAGTGGTCTTCAAGTAGTTTGAATCACTCCGTAACTGCTTTGAGGAAGATTGCTTAGCAATCGAAATACGTATCTGGGCAATACGTCACGAATATTTTTGTTTGAACTTCTGTTCAAATTTATTTTTATGGTATGATTTTTATATATTAAATTGTACTGCAAAAATTGGACTGCAATATATTCTATATATTGTATACACTAGGGTGATTTTTTTTTTTTGACTTTCTTTTTTTTTTTGGTCCCATCGTGAATTTTTGTTGGAAATACCAAAAAAAAAATTCCCTGAAAGTTTGAGCCCTTAATATTAATTTTAAGTCCTCGACCAGGACGTGTAAAGATTTCCCATTGAAAATACACGGAGACTCTGATTTTTTATTTTTAAATTTCTATATCTCAGCGGCATTTCATGGGATCGCTTTTGCCGAAGATGGTTTTTTCTCAGAATTAAACGCTCTACAAAAGTGTCCATTGCGACAAAATCGTAACTCACACCGGTGAGATAGTACAGGCCACTGAACCTGATTTTTCCATAAAATTCGCGTTTTTTTTGCATTTATCTCGTAAATAACAAGAGCTACGGAAAAATTATAAATGAAAAACTTGTAGAGAATTTGATTTCCTACAAAAAAGTTCCTGTAGACCAAATCGCGAAGATCAATATTAAACGAGATATTAAGCCTTTTTATGAAATTTTATGAAAAAATCAGGTTCAGTGACCCGTACTACCTCACCGGTGTGAGTTACGACTTTGTCGCCATGGGCACTTTTGTAGAGCGTTTAATTCTGAGAAAAAACCATCTTCGGTAAAAGCGATTCCATGAAATGCCGCTGAGATATAGAAATTTAAAAAATAAAAAATCAGAGTTTCCGTGTATTTTCAATGGGAAATCTTTACACGTCTTGGTCGAGGACTTAAAATTAATATTAAGGGCTCAAACTTTCAGGGATTTTTTTTTTGGCATTTCCAACAAAATTTCACGATGGTGCCAAAAAAAAATCACCCTAGTATACACTATACGTATACAACAGATACGTATTTCGATTGCCAAGCAATCTTCCTCAGTGGTCATCAAGTAGTTTGGATCTCCGTAACTACTTTGAGGAAGAAGATTGCTTGGCAATCGATATACGTATCTGGGCAATACGTCACGAAGATTTTTGTTTGAACTGCTGCTCAAATTTATGTTTATGGTATGATTTTTATAATTTAAGTTGTACTACATAAATTGGACCGCAATATATTCGATATATTGTATACACACTTGTAATTTAGATATATACGCAACGTATATTGGACATCTTCGACTTTTTAATCCACCAAAACATTTGCGTTTAAAGTGACACAAAAAAAAAACGCAAATTTTCCAAGGAATATTTCCCCTGTGGCTTCCATTTAACCACCAAAGAAAAACAAGTACACGATTCCGGAGCAATGTACCAAAATTGCGGAATTGGCGGGGTGAAACCGCAACCCCCATTTTCGTCGAGCGGAATTCAAACACGAAACAATTATCGTAATTCCACGTAGTTAACAAATTGATCTCGAACATCTTAAACCCTCGACAACTTGTTGTACCTAGTTTCAAAGTAAAACTTTTCAATCTTCCCGTCGTACAAAATGGTACGTACTTATCTAGTCAAAACCAAATCACCGGCATTATTATCATTAACTCCATCATAATATTATTTTCATCCCCGTAATTTCATTGTTCCTTTTCGGAATTACGGTGATAACTAATTGGTACCATCTTGCAATGATTTCAATGCCCTTAAAACTTAATGGGGGGGTTTAATTTTATTATGTTGGTCGTCTAAAGCTTGGCACACGTGCACGCTTTTCGAATCTCCAGGGGTGTATTATATCACATCATATGCAACCCTTAATTGTGGATTAAATAGGATAAGTTTTCCACCGTAAATCATTGAATTTTCGGTGGTTTAAGTCGATAAAAAAATTAAAAAATAAGAAGACAATTCAGGTTAGGATCGATTTTATTATTTAATATTTTTTTAATATTCAAAATAGCTACGTTTCGTTACGTATTGTAACTTCATCAGGCTTCTTGAATCACAAAAAATATAATTATATTTTTTGTTAAAAAATTCCTAAAAAAAAATATATTTTTTGTGATTCAAGAAGCCTGATGAAGTTACAATACGTAACGAAACGTAGCTAATTTGAATATTAAAAAAAAATAAATAAAAAAAACTTAAACCACCGAAAATTTAATGATTTATCGTGGAAAACTTATCCTATTTAATCCACAATTAAGGGTTGCATATGATGTGATATAATACACCCCTGGAGATTCGAAAAGCGTGCACGTGTGCCAAGCTTTAGAAGACCTGAATTATCTTCTTATTTAATAAAAGTTGAGATCTGAATTTGATCACCTAATAAAAAAAGAGCTTAAATTACTTCGATGAATAAATACACATAAAAGCTTTATGAATTTTTAACTAATTTTCGGATGGAGACAAAAAGCTCGACAGGACAATTGTTGTGATATGAAATGTGTTTAATTTTCGACTTGAAAGTTGAGCTTTGGTTTTGCTCTCTCCTCTCTTCCCTCATTCGATGCACCGGGTTTTTTGTCTCAAGCTTTGACAAAAAGCTCGACTTTGTCGGACAAGCTGAGCTTTGTCCCCGGAGTGTGCCGCAACGTGCAACATGTGACAAATGCACATTTTCTGTTTACATGGAGCGATGAATTTAAGAGCTTGAAAAGATAAGAGCTTTGAGCTTTTTGTTGTCCTCCTGTCCTTCATATAATAATTATTCAAAACATTAATCAACTGATTTTTTTTGCGCTTTAAAGTTAAGTAAATTGTAAAGTGCAAGTTTGGAAGCATTAACAACTTATAATTTAGAGCTTTAGAGCTTACATTTTTAAAGATTTTTATAATCAAAAATTGAAATTCATAAACCCTTTATGTAAACATAATTAATATTGATTTTAAAAGCTTTGAATATTCAATTTTCGAATGATACACCCCAAAGCTTCGCCGTCAGTCACGAGCTTAATTGAAACGTGAAGCTTTACAAATATTATTGTTGAAGTATGCATTGAACATCACTTTCTGTCGTTAATTTAACATTATTCACAATTTTTCCCTGCACCACTAGGCATTGTTAGAAAGTTAAATTTAGTTTTTTTTTTAAGCACCCCCTTATTTCCACCCACCTGTTTCATTCATCCCTTTTTTAAACCCCTTTTGTTAAATTAAAACTAAAAATACACTCGGACGTAATTGTTGTGCTACGCCTGGTCGGGAGAAAAAAAAAATTATAATTAAAAATTTTCACCGAATTTCCAATGAATTTATTGCAAAACAAATTCGGAATAGTTTCGTGTCATTCTTGCAATAAAAATGCATTCCATTTTAGTGACCGCAATTTGTTATATGGAATCGTGATGTTGGGTGAATTTTATGCTAATGAATATGTTATGGAAATTATTTCGGTTTTACATATTGTAATATGTGCGATATAAATCAAACATTATGTCAAACTCGAGAAAATTTAATTTTCCAATGTAATAAATTCAATTTAATTTGATTTTTTCCGACAGATGTCATTGGTTTGTTTTTTTTTTTTCAAATAGTGAACAAATAAGGGTTGAGAATTGATGTATCAAGAGACCACCATAAGGTTATTGAATCTTACTTAAAAGAAAATATATTTCTACTTTTAATTGCTATTAATATGCATATGAAAACATAGTCTAATAGCCTCCTGTAGTTCATATGGTTCAATCTGGCGCTGTAGTCACATACAAAGCGAATATAAGAATATATTTAAGTATGATATTTGGTTTTTTTCCACAAGATTTTTAAACAAGCTTTAAAAGCTTTAAAGCTTCAAGGGGTGTCCTACCCAAACCAACATATTAACCGGATATTTCCCCTAGCAATTATCACATATTTCGCCCCCTAATCCACGGCTTGGTTGATCAGCAGTTCAGATCTTACGAAGATGCCAAAAATTGAATCCTGGATCACCTTAAAGAACGAAAATTTTGCTACCTGACAGACGATAAATTATTCCTACTTAATAAAATCTTTATTGGGAAACATGCCCGTGAATAATTAATGCAATTGAGCCAGTAATTGAAGCTCAAATACCCTTAATACACCAGAAGACATGACAAACTTGAAGTATGATTTTTGGTTTTTTTCCACAAGATTTTTAAATAAGCTTTGAAAGCTTTAAAGCTTCAAAACTATATCCTACCTAAGCAATCATATTAACCGGATATCCCATTGCGATTACCACGTATATCGATCCATGATCCACGCCTTGGTTAATCGATTGATCGTTGAATCGATTCCTGGATCACCTTAAAGAACGAAAATTTAAGGTTTTTCTACCTGATAGACGGTAAGTTACTCCTACTTAATAAAATCATTATTGGGAAACATTCCCAATGACAATTAATGCAATTGAGCCAAAAATTGAAGCCCAAACGCTCTTAATATACCAAAAGATATGACAATCTTTAAGATTTTCGGTTTTTTATAGCAACATTTTTGAACAATCTTTGAAAGCTTTAAAGCTTCAAAGAGATGTCCTACCAAACCATAATATTAACCGGATATTTCCCCTTGCGATTACCACGTATATCGCCCCCTGATCCACGGCTTGGAAGATCAGCAGTTTAGATCTTACGAAGATGCCAAAAATTGAATCGATTCCTGGATCACCTTCAGGAACGAAAATTTACGGGTTTTCTGCCTGATAGACGGAAAAAAGAAACAAGTAACGATAAACAATACTTTGAGCAAAAAAAATTGTACCATTTTTTTCGAATTAAACCCTAAAAAACCCTCAAAACTTATTTGTACATCTAATATTAGCAATTTATGAGCTTTTTGTTTGACGGTTCTTTTGAAAGACACAAGATTTGTTTAAGCTTTATTATCCTTGTTTCGTTGGAATTGCATGTAGGTATGTGTAATACTTCAAAGGATTTAGGAGTGGCAAGAACAAATTAGTCCTGTTTGATCTGCGGTGGCATTATATGTACGCTTGTCAATGAAGACTTT
Source organism: Sisyra terminalis (assembly GCA_958496175.1). Classification (NCBI taxonomy): domain Eukaryota; kingdom Metazoa; phylum Arthropoda; class Insecta; order Neuroptera; family Sisyridae; genus Sisyra; species Sisyra terminalis. The sequence continues at coordinate 2,954,520 of OY292275.1, read as the reverse complement.
TATTTGCCAACAAGTCCTTTGATCTTCACTAATTTTTTAAGTTTTCTTGTCTTCAAAGACATTTCCTTCATGTAAAACAAAAATTAACTCCATAAATTTCTAATACAAAACTACAAACATCGCACACTTAACTTTATAAGCCATAAAAGACAATAATTGGTTCCAAATCTTGCTGCTGGTTTAATTTTCTTTGTCAGTAATTTTTATGAAATCGTGAAAGTTAATTTTCACGTTGATTGTTTAATTAACTAATTGAGCAATAGATGGTGCACATTGTCGATGGAGAGAGATGGACGTAACACTGTATCGGTTATATGTATGTGATGAAACGAGACAAGAAATGTAGTAAAAGTGATATCGGGCGTTCACTTTACGATTTATTAATTAATAGACAAATTATTCGCTTCGAAAGTTTACTTTGATTAATTTATCATGAAAATTATAAACGCTTCAATTGCGCCATATATATAAATTGCTAATAAAGACTTACCAATCGAAAGCTTCGATACGATCGGTCAAACAGCAGCGCCGGCAATTAAAGATTCTGCAACAATAAAAAAGAAATTAAAAGTTTATTAAATAAGTTTTTGAACCAAAAAAATTAAGTAGGAAAAATAAGAAGAGTACACAAGAATATGGTTTTCCGAAGATCAATTGTGCAATATAAGTTTTTGATACAACATTGAACCACCTGATGCATTATTTGATTGTTTTATTTTAAAATATTTTGCCAATTTCCTGCCCCTGTTTTTTTTTTTTTTGACAAAATTTGAAGTATCCATTTTTTGTTTTGAAAAGTATATCGAAATTATTGTTCAAGGTAACAAAAAAAAAATCGGGAAGGTTTGAGCCCTTAATATTAATATTTAAAAGTCTATCATCTTTAATTTCGATTTTTTATTTGTGCTTTCATTTTTGCGTCAATGCTGTTAAACTATCAAGGTAAAAAAATTCATCTGCACATATATTTATAGAAAATTAAATTCCCTACAAAAAGGTCTCTTTGAAAATTTTTGCCAGACACGCCGTTTCGGAATAATCAAGCTTTAAACATTGAAATAATATTTAGATTTATCTATTTTGGAATTTTGTGACTAATAAATAAATAAATATATATAAATAAACAGTATAGATTCTTGAAGGGAATTTAATGCTCTACAAAAAAGGTCTCCTAACGTTTTTACACAAAAGAACTCTTTCAAAATTGGTTCAACAACGAAAAAAACAAATTTTTAATTTTTCCTTCAACTTTAATTGTGAAGAACTTTTGAAAAAGCGATTTTATGTAAAAACGTTAAGAGACCTTTTTTGTAGAACATTAAATTCGCTTCAAGAACCTATATTGTTCATTTCTTTAAATTTATTTATTCGTCAGTTACAAAATTCCAAAATAAAGAAGATAAATCTAAAAATTATATCATTGTTTAAAGCTTGATTATTCGGAAACGGGGTGTCTGGCGAAAATTTTCAAGGACACGTTTTTTGTAGGGAATTTAAATTTCTATAAAAATATGTTTTAAACATTGATATAGTTTTTAGATTTATCTTCATTATTTTGGAATTTTGTAACTAACGAACAAATAAATATATAGAAATGAACAATATAGATTCTTGAGGGAAATTTAATGCTGTACAAAAAAGGTCTCTTAACGTTTTTACATAAAATCACTCTTTCGAAATTGGTTCAACAACGAAAAAAAAAATAATTTAATTTTTCCTTCAACTTTAATTGTGAATTACTTTTGAAAAAATGATTTAATGTAAAAACGTTATGAGACCTATTTTGTAGAGCATTAAATTCACTTCAAGAATCTATATGGTTCATTTCTGTATATTTATTTGTTCGTTAGTTATAAAATTCCAAAATAAAGAAGATAAATCTAAAAATTATATCAATGTCTGAAGCTTGATTATTCGGGAACGGCATGTCTGGCAAAAATTTTCAAAGTGACATTTTTTTGTTGGAAATTTAATTTTCTATTAATATATGAGCAGATGATTTTTTTATCTTGATAGTTTGACAGCAATGACACAAAAATGAAAGCACAAATAAAAAATCGAATATAAAGATGATAGACTTCTAAATATTAATATTAAGGGCTCAAACCTTCCGATATTTTTTTTTGTCATCTTGAACAATATTTTCGATATACTTTTCAAAAAAAAAAAATAGTCGATTTTTTTGGTCCAGTCTGGTATAGATACGTCTATCGAATATGTTGAATTCGATATAGTTCCATATAATTTTATTGTATTTACATGTATCATTATGTAATGGTTGAATATATAATACGATAAACGCTATGATTATTCGTATAAGAGTATGTGATCATTATTATCGGGAAATAGGTTTCATAAAATTGTTAAAGTTTTAAATTTGGGGTGTTACCCAGTAGGGTGGGGGTTCTGGGAGAAAATTTTATTCCGGAAATGGAGCAATGTCTGAAAATCCTAATAATTTACTTAAAATCAGGACCCTATGCTTTTGGAATTTTGACCCAATTTCAATAACCATTTCAAGATAATATATCCATTTAAAATAAAGGGGAATTTTGAAGTATTTTTCTATTTGGTCTACCTTAAGTCATATTTCAACTTACGGCCGACTTATCGATCTTATGACATTTTTAATTCATGCATAGCTGATTGATTTGCGGATGATTAAATATATAGTAAGCATGCATTCCACGCGTAAATATCATTTTAAATAATCGTGTTTAATCTCATCGAATTATATTCTCAAAATTAATAGAATATTTACAGTGCATTTTTTAAAAATAATCAACATTTGATAAAGTATGCCTGATTAAAGGCGTTAAAATATTAATTTTTAGATTCGAATACGGTTTTCAGAAGAATATAAAATTTCCGATATATAAATCTTATATATACAAACTTCAAAAGAAAATAATACCATCATCATAGAAGTCACGCAGACGAAGTTGCGGGCATCTGCTAGTAAGGGATGAAATAAAAATTAAAGTACTTTACATTATTGTCATGGCTTTTGCCAGTATAAATTCCATACGTTGCATTTCATACGTTGGAAAGCCAATTCTTGTACTTTCAACTGTCAATATGAAATAACATAGTAAAAGCTTTAAGTCCAAAATACGAACGAGAGAATGGCAGTGATAAATATGAAGGTCAGGAATTTGGAACCAGTCTGAGGTATTTATTATTTGTTGTCAATTAAAATCACATTAACACCTGTTTTACGAATCCATTAGTGACACTTTTGAGCTTATCTTTTTCTCACATTTTGGCCTTCAAAAGCTTTTACTATGTTATTTATCATTATCATTTCATTAGTTGAGAGCAGGTAGGAAATTCTTTGCAATTTTAACACCAATTTGGAATTTAACCCTTTTCACTCACAATATTGATCATTATCGACCAAAGATCGATAAAATTGAAGGTTGAATTTTTGCCTACCTGAATTCTATCGCACAATTCAAAAACAGGTTTATTGATTTCGATAATATTTTGTTTTCTGGTACTCCTTAGTGTTTCGCCCAAAAAAAAGGTCATAAACAAGTCTAATCTAAATAGTTGTACCAATATTTTATTCTGGATTTACTTTTGGTTCTAATTAAAAGAAAGCTTTTTTGATTTGATAGAAACTTTGTAATAAAGTTCAACTAGTTTTAATTAGCTAATAACAATTACCACCGGTAATTACTTTAAAGTGTAACAATTATTCTTATTAATAATAGATATTTTTATAAACATTCATTATTGATTGTGTAAAATTTAACGATGCTATGGTAGCATAACATTTTCGCTTTTTATATAAAGGGTTTGTATTCAATTTTCATATATTTCCTACAATATATTTTTGAAGTTATACTTCTTTAAATTTTGATTTTTTTATAGTTGTTACGCCAAATGCTACAGTATGAATTGTTCACAAACGCCAAGCGAGAAACTTCGAACGGGTGAAAGCTGCCCAATTTTTGGAAATGATTTGCATAGTAGATACTAAAACCACTAAACTTATACAAAATTAGTAACTTGAAGATTAAAACTAAATATTTTAAAAGTTTATGATGTCTGATTGCAGTTTTTTTGCTAATAAAAATAGTTTTAGTCTGTTCGATTATCGAATCTCCATAAGAATACATGTAAAATTATAGTATTTTTAAATTGCAATAACTTTTTAACGACTTAGTGATTCGGTTTAAAATTTTCACAGGTGCTTAAGCACTTATTAATGAATATTTTATTATTTTTTTATTTGTCCCGTACCATTTTACCCATTCCTTCATAATATCCTTAATTAGCAGTACTGAAATTTAAAATAAACCGCCAACTTACATTAAATAATATTGGCATCGAAAGATTGCCTTGGAAATCAATGGGTGCGTTTATATAACTATTGTCAAATGTAATAATTGTTCATATCTTCAAAAAAATTTGCAATTCAGCAATTTTTTCATTGTAAATTATGCTTATCTTTGACAGCAAAGACATATTAATTGTTAATCAAAAGAAATGCTTTTATAATTTCTCTGATCTTTAAACTTTTATTGTGAATTCATTATTTGCTTTCCACAGCAATCTAATCAATTTCCGCCATTGAAATCATATGGCGGCCCGTTTGAATTTTGATTGTTTCATGGAAGGATTCTCTGAGTTAAACACTGAAAACTTAATTTTCCTTAAGCTACCAGTAATTTACTCAATACTAAAGATTATATTTGGCAAACATTATTGTTTCAAAAACAATTTAATAAGGATAATGGAAAATTCAAAAAATACGCCAAATTGCTGGGAATTATTGAAAAACAGTATGCTTTGGAAAAATAAATGGATGCGTTCATAGTAAGTAACCTATCAACTGAAATCGCCGTTTTTTTGCCTTAACAATGCTTAGTATTTAAAGCAATTTTTGTCAGTTATAAGCTTAACATCAGAAAAAAATTACTTTCTTTCGAAATATAAATTTTTGTTTCGTTAACTAAAGGAAATTATGTATCTTTCATTCCACTGATCGCTAAATTTGTGTTTCAATAATGTATAGGTCAGTGAATTTTTTATTTAATCAACGCATTCCATGATTTCCATGGCAATCTTTAACAATTTTCAATGACCCCAACTGGCGGTTGATTTAAAAACCTAAAGTTTTTAAAAATTAAATGTTATGGATTGATACTAGAGAAATTTCCACAGATGCTTTAGCGTTAAAGAAGAAATATTTTCCTAAATTTTTAGTTGTCTGGTCACATTTTTACATATCTCCATTAGGGTGATTTTTTTTTTGACTTTTTTTGGTCCCATCGTGAAATTTTGTTGGAAATACCAAAAAAAAAAAATCCCTGAAAGTTTGAGCCCTTAATATTAATTTTAAGTCCTCGACCAAGACGTGTAAAGATTTCCCATTGAAAATACACGGAAACTCTGATTTTTTATTTTTAAATTTCTATATCTCAGCGGCATTTCATGGGATCGCTTTTACCGAAGATGGTTTTTTATCAGAATTAAACGCTCTACAAAAGTACCCATTGCGACAAAGTCGTAACTCACACCGATGAAGTAGAACGGGCCACTGAACCTGATTTTTCCATAAAATTCGCGTTTTTTTTCGTTTATCTCGTAAATAACGAGAGCTACGGAAAAATTATGAAAGAAAAACTTGTAGAGAATTTGATTTCCTACAAAAAATTAACTGTAGACCAAATCGCGAAGATCAATATTAAACGAGATATTAAGCCTTGAATTTTATGGAAAAATCAGGTTCAGTGGCCCGTACTACCTCACCGGTGTGAGTTACGACTTTATCGCAATGGGCACTTTTGTAGAGCGTTGAATTCTGAGAAAAAACCATCTTCGATAAAAGCGATCCCATGAAATGCCGCTGAGATATAGAAATTTAAAAATAAAAAATCAGAGTTTCCGAGTATTTTCAATGGGAAATCTTCACACGTCTTGGTCGAGGACTTAAAATTAATATTAAGGGCTCAAACTTTCAGGGATTTTTTTTTTTGGTATTCCAACAAAGTTTCACGATGGGACCAAAAAAAGTCAAAAAAAAAAAAATCACCCTAATCTCCATAAGATCCATAAAAGGAAGATATTCTTTTTGAAATTTTACAGTGCAATATTTAAAATAATGTAATGAAAATCGATTGATACATTATATTTTTCTATATTTCATTGAATAATCATTTTCAATACATAGATATAAGTGGGTAAATAAAATTTACAAGTACTATTGTATTAATATAATTTTTAGGACGTTACTAATTAGAATTGTTTATTCATATCTATAAATGATTGTTTATGGCAACAATCTACTCCTAATGGTAAATGTTTTTCGATATTTTTCAAACATGTGGCCCATGCTATATTGATAAATGGTTAATTCATATAATATGTAATATAAATTTTGTATAGTAGCCAAATGTGTAAATAAATAGCTTATTTAATCTTTTTTTTTGAAAACTAGTAACTTTCCGTGAAATATTTACAGCTCAACACTGACTCAACTACCAAATGGCTAAAATTAGCAAATGAATGAAATCGAAATGACAGTTGAAACTAACGTAGAGAAATTTTAGCGTAAAAACGGAAGATATTTAGCGAATTCCCTCGTCGAAATTGGCAACAATGGCAGGTGGGGGTGGCATTAAAAAAATTGAAAACTACAAGCCATTCTGTAAAGCTCTAAAGTCTAAGGTTAACTCACTTATGAAAAGTAATAAAAACAGCACGAAATAAGTGAGACGAGGAAAATGGGGAAGACGTAGGCCAACGGGGGTGAATGGGATGTTCCCATTATATATACATTTTAGGAAATTCCCTCGGATTATCATAATATGAACATTGAACATGATAATACGGTCGCTATGGCTACAACACAGCTTCAGTATATTATGTGTACATTGCGAATATAAACAAGGCTTAAAATATACTTCTCTACTAGATAACACGACCCCGAAGCTCTATTGAGCTTTGGTGAAGCCCTTTTCCACGAAAATGGGAGACCAACATATATAGTGTTTACACTAAATGCTTTCCCTATATATATGTATATGTATGATTTATTTATTAAGTTTTCATCCGAGACCAACCAGTCGTTACTATCCAAATATATGAGCACCATAAATGACATACACATCAAAATTGTTTTTAATAGAAACGTGGCAATGACGAGCTTAATTTGTATAGTTTGAAATTTTCCTCGTCAAATTTAGAGGAATTTCAGCGTTGAACTAACGTATTTCTGGCTGATGGAATTGAAAAATGAAATTATTTCTTTGGTGCAATGTAAAATGCAGAGCTTTTTCTTTTATTTGTCGTTAAATGAAAGCTCCGATGGAAGTCATACGAGATCTATATATTCAATGAGCTCGTCCTCTCGTCTATCACACGATTTTCTTTTGTATTCCACTGAATCCGTTTTAAATAACAAAGTTTTCCCATTGGCAAGAGGAGATCACCAGGAATTGGAATATGGAAAACGGATATAGCATGGGACAGGGCAGGCGCAAGGATGTGACAACTTGCGACAATAAAGCCCACTGAACCACGCTGTTTTTCACATTGAGTGAATTTCAATTTGTCATCCTTATCGTTTCGAAATAACTTTCTTGTCGCAAGGGGCAGGAGAGCAGGAATCTACAGAAGCCGGGGCAGCATCCTCTTCATACAAAAGAGACGATATCTTTTATTCATCGACAGAGAAAAAAAGGTCAATTATCATCTTAGACATATATCCTGTACGTTCATTTCTCCAGATATTACATCTTGAAGCCAATATAATTCATAATCGTTTTTTTTTTCTTTTGGTCAAAAGAAATCATATTTAATTTCTTTCCCAATAAAATTCTACGATGGTTGAAGAGCTAATAAACTTTTAAGTACATTAACAAAGTTCTAGCCTTACGGCAAAACGTGGAACTTAAGGGGGCAACATTAGACATATCTTAAATTTATTATTTCCAAGCATTAATCGTTCATTTGCGTTGTTTTATTCACAGTACTTTAACCAGCTTCTTTCTTTTAACGCGAGTTTAACGAGAGCTCTAAATACATTATCGTGAGCGGGCGGGGGTGGGGGTGGGGCAGAGGGGTGCTTGGCAAATACGGAATGAAAATAGTTTCCAGTCCAACAATTTTCACTTTGATCTCATTTACAAACAGAGCTTTAACGGCGGCGCAAATTACTTCTCCACCTTTGGCTAATATTGTGAAAAAATTAACGTAAATTACAAGAATTGTAGGTTGTTTTTTTTTATCAGTTCTTTCAATTGTTTTCTCTTACTTTATATGGTACTAGTAGATGCCAGTGACTTGGATTTGTAAACCGAAAATTTAATATACTTACATAATCTAACAATTCATATTTTATCGATTTAAACAGGTTTCATTAAAATTTTCTCCAATTGCTAGCATTACATAAATGGCTTGACAATTTTTCACTGATCGATTTGGCTTCGCCATAAAAATTCATCAATAATAGTAAAAAAAAAATTATCAGACCAGAACTTCAATGGAAATGTCTGCAAAAATGTTGAGGTTATTCGCCAAAATAAAAAAATATGAAAGTAATTATTTCAATTTCAGTATACCTGTATTGTTTATTATTTTACTTTGACTTTGATTTTATTTTTCGGTACACGATCATAAATTATATCCATTCTTTTTAATATTTCCAGATAATTTTTATTTCCACGTTGAATGTTTATTTCTGAATATTTTAAATATGGCGGTAGATGTCCAACGTGGTGAAAATAACGTTAATTTTGCAGAACTAGTAAATAAGAAGCAAAAACATACCAACTTGAATTTCTAGTACTCTGTCTATTCTATACTTTGACCAGGAACCCACTTGTTTATAACTTAATTAGTGTATTTTTGTCTTTATCTTTACTTACTGTACGAAAATTTTCCATCTTTCTTATAAATAAAATTGCTCCTACATTCATTGACGTTGAATCAACAAAATTGATGAAGTTGGCGCTTATTGATTAGTACCAACTAGTGCTTTTGATTATTAATTTTTATAGGTCAATCTTCCTTAGGTGAATTGATCCATTTTATTGATTGAATAAAACCTCCATTTTTTAATAATCTTTCTGCCACTGAAAGTGAAAAGCACTAGTGAAAATAAGTAGTAACTTTAACAGAAAAATTACCAATATATTTTATGCATATGATTAAAAGTTAATGAATGTAGGAGCAGTTTTATGTACGACAAAGATAAACAATTTCCAAATAATAACGATAGAAACAGACAAAATATGTTAATTATAAAATAAATATAAGTGGGCTTTGATTTTCAAATAATTAAGGAGGCGCGCAAAGTTTGAATTACAATATGGTGCTAGTTTAAAAATTAAATTAATTTTCTTTTTTTGGGTTTTAACTCGAAATGATTGAGGATTGCTAAGGATTTGGCCTTCTCCATATGCTTACTACTAAATAACTATTGAATGTTTAATCATCTTTAAACCTACACTAAAAATTTTTGAAGTTAGTAGTAATTTCAGACAGGTGAAAATTGATTGATTTTTGGGAATGATTTGCATAGTACAAAAAAAACGCAATCAAGACGACCGAATTATCCACTAGCAAAGGTTTTTCGTTTCTTTCGCAGGGGAAACCAACTGAAATGATCGCCAAAGAAGTTAAAAAGTGCTAAGAAAAGATAGCAGTCATTAAAATACATTAAAATATAGTTTAAATACATTAAATAGAAAGGTATTAACATAGTTAATTTGACCCATAGAATTTGTCATGAAAAGAATTCCGGTCAATCAAAAGTTTAAATGAAAAGACCCACAAAAGATCCTATACCGATTATTACCATTTTTTGCCAATCGATGGGAAATCGTTCGAAAAAGTTTGTAAAAGAATTAGTTTGTGACAAATTAATTTAGTGGTAATTAATTAATTACGAAAATTAATTATTTGGTCATTGATTTAGTAAAATGTTCAGAAAATAGGGTTTTTCTTTCACAAACCTCTTCAAACGATTACCCATCGATTGGCAAAAAAAAATATTTTAAAGGATCATTGTATCAGTGGATTTTTTTTTTCAAATTTTCCGCGCCTGTTTTAATTACCTCGTATTTAAAATCCACTTGTTTATAACTTAATTAGTGTATTTTTGTCTTTATCTTTACTTACTGTACGAAAATTTTCCATCTTTCTTATAAATAAAATTGCTCCTACATTCATTGACATTGAATCAACAAAATTGATGAAGTTGGCGCTTATTGATTAGTACCAACTAGTGATTTTAATTTTTAATTTTTATAGGTCAATCTTCCTCAGGTGAATTGATCAATCAGGTTTATTGATTGAATAAAACCTTCGTTTTTTATAATCTTTCTGCCACTAATAGTCAAAAGCACTAGTGAAAATAAGAAGTAACTTTTACAGAAAAATAACCAATATATTTTATGCATATGATTAAAAGTTAATGAATATAGGCGCAGTTCTATGCACGACAAAGATAAACAATTACCAAATAATAACGATAGAAACAGACAAAATATGTTAATTATAAAATAAATATAAGTGGGCTTTGATTTTAAAATAATTAAGGAGGCGCGCAAAGTTTGAAATAAAATATATTCTGCTAAGTAGTTTAAAAATTAATTTGATTTAAAAATGGAAAAAATCATTTTTTCTGGAAAATTTAAAAATTAAGTGGGAAAATTCGTCGAATTTCTTTAATGGATTTTCCTTTGCGTACATTTCCTGAAGGGTATGCAACATTTTCTGACGAAAATTAACTAAAGCTTCAAGCTTTAACATTTTTCTTTGGTTTAAATTATAGATTTTCGAAAGAAAAGCTTATGGTGAAATTGCTCCTCAAATTTCGTGGTGGCTCTTGGAAATTCGATTTTAGCTTAAACACCAAAAGCCAATATATATATATATATATATAGTGCGGATTGAAAATGCCAAATAATCCCATCGTCATTCCACATCCTCAATCCGTTCCAATCTCGTTATTAGAGCCGAGAATTTTCGATTAATATGACAAAAGTCACGTACGTATAGCTCTCTTCCCATCTCTCTCACTCCTTCTGCTTCGATTGTTGCACTGATTTTCCTCACGTAGAAAAGCCACACGTACCACCAGAAATGACGTCCAACCACCTCCTCAAGAAAACGTCGCTTGAAATTCCTACCGAATGTCTTTCCTTCATCCAACAAACAAACAATCGTCGCTCATTTAATTGAAAATTATCGACAAAGCTCACAACAATCAAAGCTCGCCCAACAAAGAAAGTTTTTATGTTATTACGTGATATTAGAGGGCTTGGGGAAAAATTGAAAAAAAAAAAAACAATCGTTTTTTATTTAAACGAAAACGTCAAAAGTTCTTATCATTTACCGGAAATATTCGGCTCGGGAGACCAATTTTTCACGCTTTATACATAGAATCGAGAGCGAATATTAAAAGAGATTAACATCAACGATGAACAACAGATCATTTCTTTGTCGAAAACCATTTATTTCTTATCGCAATAGTGCCAGCACAAAAAAAAATCATGGAACATACTTTTGAAGTTTTGTTTCGGAAAATATATATCACTGATATCTCGTCATATCTGTTGAGCTTTTTGGAGAAAAAAAAGCACACACGCGAGTTTTCAAAGGAAACGAACGCTTTGGCGAAATAAATGGGTTTGCGTCGCGTCGTCCTCACATAAAAGCTCAACTTTTGATTTAATGAGTTCTAGTTGGAAAAATATGTTTTATTTTTTCGACGGAAAGCTCAAAGACGTAGGCGTAGGCGAGGTGAAATATTTAAACTATTATGGAAATTTCTTGAGCTTTCACACTATCCTTTTGGATGGAGGAGATGTCAATGAGTCGAGATCTGAATCACAAGAGGCGACCGAACCTTTTACGTGTTGGGTTTTAGCCTACAACCCTACAACCCTCGATTATCTCTTCCGGATATAAATTCACGGACCTGTTAATCTTGATTTAGAGAAATCAAGAGCTTTTCACAGCCTTCATTTCTTTTTTTAAGGAAGATAAATTCCTTTTCATTAGGCTTAAAGAAATCGTAAAAATAACAATTTTTTCTTTTAAAAATTTATTGAAATTCTGCGTTTTTAATGTCTTTTCGTTACGTATTGTCTATCGATCGTTTATTTTCTCGATTTTATTTGTAATTTGAATATGTCGTAGTCGATAAAAAATGGAGGGAAGGCGGATGTTATGATGACCTGGATTTGTAACGCGTCCCTGGATACTGCGTGCTTTTACTGCAACTACTATGGTAATATTGCGATTTATAAATATGTCGAGGATCTAATTTGCATAATGTCGAATAAACAATTGCATTACTGCACTCGTTTGATTTATTTGAAAAGTATTTTTCGAGGCGTATAAAACCCTAAAGTCAATACTTGTGGTTTATTGAAAAAGCTCCTCAGTGATAATCTTTGAGGTTTTTTTTTTTTTGTTATAAAAGTGCATTAAAATTTTTGTTATTTAACGTGTATTATGTAGATTACTAAAGGATGCAGTTTTATTGCATTTCATTGAATAAAAAAGGTAACTACTTTAAATTCTATGTAACTGGATTGTTGCGTGGCTTAATATAAAAGCTCCTCAGAGATAATCTTTGAGGTTTTTTTTTGTTATAAACGATCAGTAACAAAAGTGCATTAAATTTTTGGTTAATTAACGAATATTTGTAGATCACTAAAGGATGCAGTTTTACTGCATTTCATTGAACAAAAAAGGTTCCTACTTTAAATTCTATATAACCGGATTGTTGCATTGTTCGATTAAGTTTTCCATTGGAAAATGCAGAAAATGAGTCAAATTTTCTTAATCGAAATTTTTTAGAGAAGTTACTCACAAGTTATGGACCTGGAGATCGAAGAATCTCATCTTCTGGAGTTAATTGAAAATTTTCTTTGAACTACCTGATAATCACTAAATATTTTTTGGGGCGCAAATTACAAATAAACGATTCATGAAAATCCCTGACATACCTGAAAGTATGTGTCAACCTGGTGGTAGAAGTGGACATCTTCTTCTGGAGTTTTACTTGATTTTTTGAAGAAGTAAGTACAAAAAACACCGTGAGGGATTATTTGAATTGCTGTTGATAAATTTTCAATGCAAAATTCTCCAATGTACCAGAAGGTAAACGTGGATGCCATCTTCTGGAGTTTTTCTCCGAAATTTCGTTAGAAAAATGCAAAAATGAATCTTTTGAAGCTACTGAATAAGATTAATGAAATTTTTCAAAATCTTTAAATTCAATATAACCGGATTGTTACATTGTTCGATTAAATTTTCCATTAGAAAATGCAGAAAATGGATCAAATTTTTTTAGAGAAGTTACTCACAAGTTATGGACCTGGGGATCGAAGAATACCATCTTCTGGAGTTTATTGAAAATTTTCTTTGAACTACCTGATAATCACTAAATATTTTTAGGGGCACAAATTACAAATATACGATTCATGAAAATCCCTGACATACCTGAAGGTATGTGTCGACCTGGTGGTAGAAGTGGACATCTTCTTCAGGAGTTTTACATGATTTTTTGAAGAAGTAAGTACAAAAAACACCCTGAAGGATTATTTGAATCGCTGTTGATAAATTTTCAATGCAAAATTCTCCAATGTACCAGAAGGTAAACGTGGATGCCATCTTCTGGAGTTTTTCTGCGAAATTTCGTTAGAAAAATGCAAAGATGAATTTTTTGAAGTCACTGAATAAGATTAAGGCAATTTTTCAAAATCTCTAGAGTTGATTAGAATATTTTCTAAGGGATTTTTAGGGTCGTTAATTCTTCAAGATTCCTAGAGTTGACTAGGACATCATCTTCAGAAGTTTTGCTCTGTTTTTTCGTTGATTAATACAAAAAACAATTCTGTATCGAATCGCTGATAATGAATGAGAGATTAACGAATGTCTTTGCCGTATCTGGAGTTAGGAATGGACATCATCTTCTAGAGTTTTGATCATTTTTTTCGTAAAATATGTATGAAAAACATACTAACATTTTTGAATTGTTGATTTGGAATGAAGGATTAATACAATTCTCTGATAGACCTAAGGATAGGCGTAAGCATCATCTTCTGAAGGTATTTTTTTCTAAATTTCCATTAAAAATTGTTCTTGGTGGGGACATCATCTTCTGGAGTTTTGCTCAATTTTATGATAAATTAATACGAAAGACCTATTGGCGATTTTTTGAATCACTGACTATCAATATAAACTTTACGAAATTCTGCGATATACTTGGAGATAGACGTGGGCGTCATCTTCTGGAGTTTTAATCAATTTTTGAACGAAATTAGCACGAAAAATAAACAGATGTAGTTTTTGAAGTCGGTGATAACAACTATAAGAATCATAAGATTTTCCGACGTTCCAAGAGTTAAACTTGGACATCATCTTCTGGAGGTTTTCCTCAATTTTTTCGTAAATTAATACAAAAGACAAATGGAGAGGTTCTTTTGCCGATTATGAATATAAACTTCACGAAGTTCTGCGATATACTTGAAGATAGACGTAGGCGTCATCTTCTGGAGTTTTTTTTACAATTATTGAACAAAATTGAGACAAAAAATAAACAGATGTAGTTTTTGAAGTCGGCGATTACAAATATAAGAATCATAAGATTTTCCGACGTACCTCGAGTTAAACTTGGACATCATCTTCTGGAGGTTTTCCTCAATTTTTTCTGGAGCTTTGTTCAAATTTTTTCGTAAATGCTTTGAATTTTTGGCCATTATTGCTAATCATTAAAATGGAAATAAAATATACCAAGTTAAATTTGAAGAAAACCAGTGTAATGGCTTAAGAAAATATTAAAACTCCATTGCAGCAACTGCAGGAGATGATTTCCACGTCTAGCCCCATGTAGGTAGGTTGACCAATTTTGAATTGGCCCATTTTCCCAGTTTATTAAAAATGGGCCAATTCAAAATTCGGCACTTTCCGGGTTGCTCACAAAGGATTCGGTGAAAGTAAGGAAATTTGGGAACACCCTCCCCCCCTCTCACCTCCATAACCACATCGCAAAAAGAGAAAAACAAGACTTATAAATTGAGGTCAATCTGCGATTATTTTGTGAATCATCAGAAAGCAGTTACGGAGCGATCCAAACTACTTGATAACCACTGAGGAAGATTGCTTGGCAATCGAAATACGTATCTGGGCAATACGTCACGAATATTTTTGTTTGAACATCTGTTCAAATTTATGTTTATACCACATAAATTGGACCGCAATATATTCTATATATTGTATACACAGTATAACAAATAATAGTTTAATTGATTTTTATCCGGTTCGAAGGACCAAATTTGAAAAATCGAGAAAATTAACAAACAAAGCCAAATTATTATTTCACACTCTAAATCGTCGACAAAGTAATTTAGTCAGTTGCAACACAAAGCTCGATTCAAGCTTTTGACTAGAACTGAGCTTTTTTCCCCTGTTTTTCATTTGGTCGACAACGTTAATAATGTTGTGGCTTCCGTTTTATATATATAAACTCACAAGAACTAAAAGCTTTTAAAAATCAAACGTCAACAAACGGTAATGAGAAAATTGTGTTCGAACACATCCACAATAAAAATTCGAACTATTTTATTTCCAAAAAAAAATAAAAATAAATATATTTCGCACGTTTTTTTCCTCGCTATATTATTGAAAACGAGAGGCAAACGTTTTTTGAAAAGATGAAATTTTCCGGGATTGTGGTGTCGCCGTTTTTATTCCGCCAACTTGAACTTCTGCGGAGTTATTCGCTTAGGTTATTTTCCTCCACGTTTGCGTTTCAATTTCGTTAGAATGAACTCAATTCGCGCGCGTTGAAAAGGGTTTTTAGTCGAACGATCGTCGACGATTCGATGGGGAGGCGGGGGGGGGGGGTGTCGACGAAATCGGGAGCTGAAGAGGATGGTGCGATGATATCGTGTCAATGTGTTCACTTGATTCTTAAATGGAATTCCTACTGACCTGTAAATCGAATCGGGGCGGCGGACGAGTTGGGTTTAGTGAGCCGGGGGTGGATGAGGGTGCAATTGCTCTCGACGAGTACCTACGCGTCTTTGAGTACCCCCCGTGCTTGCTCTTTGGTGCATTCGAGACTTGTTTTAGCTTAGCCCTCTTTGTTCCATCTAATCAAAGTGCATTGTTTGCAGTCAAGAGATTTCTCCTCTTGTATTACACATACAAGTCTGCATTCATGCTTTGCATTTTTTTTTTTATCATATTTTCCCTTTGTTCTATGTTTAAAAATGCAATTCTTATCAAGCTAAATAAAAAACCAAAACACTGAATTCTTAAGAGAAGAAAATTTGATATTTGGCGTTGATTCTTCAGTCGAAACATAAAATTTTATTGTTAAATTAAAAATTATATTTCAGAAGTCTAAAATTTTCAAGAATGACACTATAAGACTAATTCAAAAAAAAAAAATGATTTTTTTTTTAATTATATCGAAAATATTGTTGGAAATGACAAAAAAAAAATCCTGTGCAAGTTTAAGCTCTTAATATTAATATTTAGAGGTGCCGCATCGCAAATTTCGATTTTCCATTTAAATAACATGGGAACAATATTCTCTTGCACTTTGGAATTTTTTAGCTCACGTTGGTGACAATATTTCGGAATGACCAAGATATATTCTTGTAGAAAAAACGATCTACAAAAAAGGTCTGGTACAAGCTTTTGATATATTTATTCCATCAAAAGTTATTCGAGGTCAAAGTTGAACTAAAGAGAAATTTTGATATTTTCTCAATTTTTTGACGCAACCATCAATTTTATGAGAAAATTTTATGGGACATTTTTTCTAGAGCACTTTCTTTCCTATAACTTATCTAAAAAAAAGTTTTTGAAATTTTTCACAGGTCCTAAGTTATTTGCATTAAACTGAAAAATCCCTGAATTATTATATTTTTAACATAAAAATTATTTTTTTTATTTGAATTAAAAAACTTAGGACCTGTGAAAAATATCAAAAACTTTTAAAGAGATAAGTTATAGGAAAAAAAGTGCTCTACAAAAAATGTTCAATAAAATTTTCTCATAAAATTGAGGGTTGCGTCAAAAAATTGAAAAAATATTTAAATTTCTCTTTAGTTCAACTTTGATCTCGAATAAATTTTGAAGAAATAAATATATCAGAAGCTTGTAAGAACTCTTTTTTGTAGATCGTTTAATTTTCTACAAGAATTGACGTTGATTTTTCGGTGGAAACAAGAAACGTTATTATTAAATTAAAATTTATATTTCAGAAGTCTAAAATTTTCAAGTATGATCATTAGACTGATTCAATAAAAATTATGATTTTTTTTTCTTAATTATATCGAAAATATTGTTGGAAATGACCAAAAAAAAATCCTTTGAAAGTTTAAGCTCTTGATATTAATATTAAGAAGTGCCGCATCGCAAATTTTGATTTTCCATTTAAATAACATGGAAACAATATTCTATTAGACTTTGGAATTTTATAGCTCACGTTGGTGACAAAATTTCGGAATGATCAAGGTATATTGTTGTAGAAAACTGAACGATCTACAAAAAAGGTCTCAAACAAGTTTTTGATATATTTATTCTTTCAAAAGTTATTCGAGGTCAAAGTTGAACTAAAGAGAAATTTTGATATTTTTTCAATTTTTTGACGCAACCATCAATTTTATGCGAAAATTTAATGGGACTGAATTATTATATTTTTAACATATTTTTTTTTTATTTTAATTAAATAACTTAGGACCTGAGAAAAATTTCAAAAACTTTTATAGACATAAGTTATAGGAAAAAAAGTGCTGTACAAAAAATGTCTCAAAAAATTTTCTCTTAAAATTGATGGTTTCGTCAAAAAATTGAAAAAAAATTAAAATTTCTCTTTAGTTCAACTTTGATCTCGAATAACTTTTGAAGGAATAAATATATCAAAAACTTGGTTGGAGACCTTTTTTGTAGATCGTTCAATTTTCTACAAGAATATCTATTGGTCATTCCGAAATATTATCACCAACGTGGGCTATAAAATTCCAAAGTGCAAGAGAATATTGTTCCAATGATATTTAAATGGAAAATTGAAATTTGCGATGCGACACTTCTTAATATTAATATAAAGAGCTTAAACTTTCACAGGATTTTTTTTTTGTCATTCCCAACAATATTTTCGATATAATTAAGAAAAAAAAATCATCATTTTTTTTGAATTAGTCTTATAACCATAGAATTTTCAAATCTTTTGTGTACTTTACATAAAATACAACACAGCTCTCAGAAGATAATAATATAATTGGGATAAACATTGAAAGCTCGTCATTCGTTCAAATAGAAAAACTTTTAAAATTACCTTTCATAAAACATCAACTTTCCTCGTGTACTTTTCCATCTTTTCTTTATTTTTCCTAATGACATTACTAAGTCAATCCAACATTTTCCTATTTACAATAAAAAATCAATTCCTCACTGAACCATTTTTCCTCTTCGTCGACATAAAACTTTATATAAAATTGTTTTAATGAGATTCCCGTTTTATATAAAAACGACTTGACGAACTTCAACTCCACTTACTGGCCTCGTTTATTATTTTTTCCCCCTGTTAATATTGACGGGAAGAATCAACGCAGATGAAGAATTGTGTAGAATTTTATTTGAACTAAACGGGAAATTAGCAAGTTGCAGAGATAAACGTAACTGACTAATAAATCTTGTTGATTAATCGTAGTTTATATGGAAATGGCGTTTAAATTAATTTATTACTTGCACCGCTATAGCATAGGTATATATATACATTGGCGAATAATTAACTCAATTTCGTCAATTAATCAAAGCATATGATCATGTTTTACAAATAATTGCATTTATTAATTATATCACGACCAAGCTTAATGCGCCAACGATGGCCAAACCACGTAGACTGCAAATTAATTAATTGCAATATTGGATTAGTACAAAAAAAAAATAATAGATTATTGGAGAAATTAGACTTTTTGGGTCAAAAATAGTCGATTTTTAATTCATGAAGGTAATAAGCGAGGAAATCTACCATTAAAAAGGCTAAAAGTTCCAAAAAAATAAAAACTTCTGAACATGATGTCCACGTTTATTTTCTGGTACGTCAAGAATATTCATTATTTTTATATATGTAAACAGCGGACCTAGATTTACCATAAAAAAGGCTTAAAGTTCGACAAAAAACAAGAAAACTTCTGAAGATGATGTCCACGTCTATTGTTTGGTAAGTTGAGGACATTAATGAACCTTATATCCTTCAATAAATGAATAATTATACCTCATTTCAAAAAAAAAAAAAATCAATAAAGTCCATAAGATGAGATTTCTGAATCTCCAGATACTAGGAGCTCCATAAAAGGCCCAAAGCTTTGGAAAAATGTATAAATTGAAGTTTTTAAGTTACTGAAATCATTTAAATAAAATTTTATCAATTGCCTACTCTTTACAACGACTTGTTGCATTTGTGCAGTTCAAAAATACATATTTGAGTGCATAATGTTAAATATAAAACTAAAATCTTTTTTTTTCGCTGGAAAATGCACAAAAAAAAACCATTTTTGTAAAGAAATGGTATTTTCTTCGAACAAGGTAAGATTGTATAAGCTCTGGAAGTTGACTTTTAGTCGACGGAGTTTATAGGCAGGTAAATCAATCATAAAAGAAACTGAAAATGCATAAAAAATAAGAAATCTTCTGAAGATGATGTCCACGTTTATTTTCTGGCACGTTAAGGAAAACCATAAGCCTTATATCCTGCAATAAATGTATAATTTTATCTCGTTTCAAAAACAAAAAATTCATTAAACTCCAGAAGATGAGTATTCTGAGCCTCCAGGTGCTTGGAGCTCCATAAAAGGCCCAAAACTCCGGAAAAAAAGGATAAGTTAAAGTTTTTAAGTTCCTGAAGCCATTTAAATAAAATTTTACTAACTTTTCACTCTTTGCAAACGAGTTTTTGCATTTGTGCACCCCAAAAATGCATATTTGAGTGCATAATGTTAAATTGTAAACCTAAATCTTTGTTTTCCGCTGGAAAATGCATTTTCCGCTGGAAAATGCATAAAGTAGGTTAAATTTCGTAATGAAATGGAAATTTTTTAATTCTTAGAATAAATTTATGATTTTACGACGTTTTCTTCGATCAAGAAAAGATTGTATAAGCTCTTGAGGATGACTTTTAGTCGACGGAGGTAATAGGCGGGTAGATTAACCATAAAGAGGTCAAAAATTGAAAAAAAAAAATGGCTTCTGAAGATGATGTCCACGTTTATTTTCTGGTACGTCGGAAATAATCATTCCTTTCATAAATGGTAAACAACGGACCTAAGTCTACCATAAAAAAGGCTTAAAGCTCGACAAAAAAAGGAAAACTTCTGAAGATGATGTCCACGTCTATTGTCCGATACGTGATGGAAAATCATAACCCTTATATCCTTCAATAAATGAATAGTTATATCTCGTTTCCAAAAAAAAAAAAATTAATAAATTCCTTATAAATTCACCAAAAAAGGATAACTTCTGAAGATGATGGTCACGTCTCTCTTCTGGTACGTCGAAGAATTACTAAACTGTTTTAATGTTAAAAAGCGGGCCGAAATCTACCTTAAAAGTAGCAGGAAGTTTGGAAAAAAAGACAATTCTTGAAGATGATGTCCACGTTTGAATTCCTGGTATCATTAAATGATTATAACATGTTCCGAAAAAAAATTAATAAACACCAGAAGATGAGGTTTCTGAACCTCCAGGTACCTAGAGCACTGCAAAAGGTCAAAAGCTCCAGACAGAATGGACAAGTTGGATAGAGATGCGCTTTCAAAACGCATTTAAACATAAGGTTTCTATATAAAGTTACAATTTGCACTTGTGTAGCCCAAAACTGCAATATATTTTGAGTGCATAATGTTGATGCACTAAATGTAATCAAAATTTTCCGCTGAAAATTCGGTAACTCAAGAGTTTCGGGAGTCGCAGATCACAAATTTTGGATTCATTAAGTTCCATCATCTACTTAGAAATCCAGAAGTCACAAACTCTGAAGAGTATAAAATTTCTTTTTTTTTTAAATTAGCCATTATCCTTTTCTTTTGGAGATTTTGGATCGATTATTACAAAGGTTTATGGAATTCTTTGATGGACCCGAAGAAAAGATATGGATGTCAACTTCTGGAGTTTTTTCATGCTTTTGATTGAAATTACTTCGAAAGACATACACATCGAGCTTTTGAAGTCGCTGTTTATGAATATAAGATTCATGAGGTTCTACGGAGTACTTGAAGTTCAACTAACACATCATCTTCTGGAGTTTTGAACAAAATTTTCTTCGAATGAATACTCAAACCCACAGAAAAGATTAACATTTGAAATCGCTGACTACAAATATTACTTTCATGACATTTCCCCACGTGTTGCGGAGTAGACTTGGACATCATCTTCTGGAGTTTTACGAAAAAAAAAATCCTAAAATGAGATTTTTAAAACCCACAGAGCAGTTTTTTGAATCGCTGATTAAAAATTTTCAAAAGATTCCCCGACGAACTTTAGGGTGTAGACGTGGACGTCATCTTCTGAAGCTTCTTTTATACTAATTACTTTAAAATGACGTCGAAAATTAAACATTTTCCAATGTATCGGGGGAAAGAGGTGAGGAAGACGTGTTTGAAGTCACTGCTTACAAATATAAGGTTTATGAAGTTCTACGGAATACTTGGAGTTCACCTAAAACATCATCTTCTGGAGTTCTGCACAAAATTTATTTCGAACGACTACTCTAACCCACAGAAAAGTTTAACATTTGTAATCGCTGACTACCAATAAAACTTTCATGACATTTCCCCATGTGTCGCGGAGTAGACTTGGACATCATCTTCTGGAGTTTTACAAAAAAAAATTCCTAAAATGAGTTTTTTAAAACCTACAGATCAGTTTTTTGAATCGCAGATTAAAAATTTTCAAAAGATTCCCCAACAAACTTTAGGGTGTAGACGTGGACGTCATCTTCTGAAGTTTCTTTCATATTTAGTACAAAATGGGCTTGAAAATTAAATGAAAGAGATTTTTTAGTCGCAAATTAAGAAAATTAAGGTCTATTACATTTTCCAATGCATTTGGGAACAGAGGTGAGGAAGAAGTGCTGACGTCATTTATCTCAAAATGAGTTCCAAAGTTAAACAATTGGATTCCTATTTATAACTCCATTTTAGGCTTTAAATTTTAATGCTAAGTTTCGGAGATTATCAAGGAAACCTTAAATAATCCTTAAAGTAAAGATTTGAATTTTGAAAAGTAAATTTAAACAAATTCTTTTCCAAGGAAAGCTCCTTAAATTTTATAACATAAATCTTCCAATTCCTTAGTAATTGAGCTTATTTAGTTTTTTTTTTTATTGGTATAATTGAAACCATCAAAAACAGCTTAAAAAGCGATAAAAAGCTTTTTATCTTAATAACAAAAGATCTCATCCCTCCAAAAAAAAAATCAAAACAATAATTTCGCCGCCAAATCAACAAAACGTTCGTTGATTCGTGCTTATATGCGGATTTTTTCAACGACCAATAAAATTTTACGACCCCAAGTGAAAAAATCCCAGGCCTCTATCCACCCATTTTTCTCTGTCTATTGTCAATAAAATTTTATTCCGGATGTTTGTGATTTCAATCCAGCCCCCCCCCCCGTCCCACGAACTAAGAGCTTGGTCCGTTGGCCTTTTTGCAATTAGGCGCGCCAAGCTTTCGACAAAGACATGTGAATAAAGTGAC
The DNA here is from genome assembly GCA_958496175.1 of Sisyra terminalis. Lineage (NCBI taxonomy): Eukaryota > Metazoa > Arthropoda > Insecta > Neuroptera > Sisyridae > Sisyra > Sisyra terminalis. Next base: position 2,931,781 of record OY292275.1, on the reverse strand, counting down.
AGTTTTCCTCGAGCTTGCAGTGGACGAAGCTTTAAAGCTTGTAAAGATAACTCATTAGAAAAAAATTCAAATTTACCATACGAAAGTTATTGGAATAATGAATATATTATCGTCGTTATACAGTGTGGAAATTTTGTTTGACCGAGATGGACGACGGAAAATTCCAGAGCTTTTTCCCGGTATTACAATGGACTTATTCGTTGTCCAACGTTTTGCATATTTGCCACGTTAATTTAAATTTAATTTTACCACGTTAATAATAACGTTAAACATGTGACATGCAAATTCCAGTCTCGGCAACTTGATAACAATTTTCCACTGATTTTTGTAGAGCTTTTCGAAAGCATACATTTGTCTTTGCCAATCGACGATTGAGGTACCGAACGAACGATTAAAAGCTTTAGTCGTTAATTGCGAATGAATTTCTAATTATTCGAAATGTAATTAGATATCACAATCGGTTAGTTGGATACTACTGGTTTCTGGAATTGAGTTTCCCTCGTCTTATTGCAATCAAGATGCAATTACGATTCGTTCATATGGACGCTAGACGTTGAATTTATCGCCCGACACCCTTAAACCCGCTTGCCCCGTCTCTCATTTCATTGCACCCCCGTTGCGCCCCCATTTTACAATACACAAATCAACTATAAACTTTTTCCTCTCAACAAATAATTTATTTTCCCAAATCCAATCGTAACGTAAGATTTTCCGTGAACACCATTAATTTAGAATTGGAAACCGGAAACGGTTTAAATTATTCGAAAAAAAAAATGGCTGACACTTTGAAGGTGAACTTAACTTTAGGGTATCGATTTTAATGCCCAATAAATTGGAGAAATTTTTTTGATCAATTAAATTGCAGTAAACCGGAATTCCCATAGCAAAGTTTTCCCGCATCATTTCCACCATTTTTCTCATAATCTTCACCAATCAGCTTTGGTGCATCTTACCGGAAATGCGACAAAATATGCATCGATTTGGTGATTAAATCGTATTTGGTTTGCGGGCCACAAATTCACCAGACGACTCCAGCCGGACTTGGATTTGATTTCAATCGCTGCACTTATTAAAGTGCATACACTAAATGCGTTGCATTCCACAGGTTTTCCGCAAAGAGACCACGTTTGCGGACCTGTATCGAAAACCGCAGGGCACATCCACCCCCACACCCCGTTCCATTTCCGCAATCCCGTTTTACAACCCTCGCCATGTGCGGCTGGATTCACCGTATTGTTTGAGTTTCCACTTTATAATTAATTGCATGTATGTGCAATGTTGAAATATGCGCGTGGTTTAATGAACGAATTGGAATAAATTCTCTTCGGGAATATATTCATTTTTCCTTTCGAATAAATTCAACGATGTCCAAGGATTTGGCGTTTTTCTTGGCCCATTCTGTGGAACGGGGGAAAGATGTAAATTTTTTTGTGCCAATGGCAATTAATTCATCTTGAATATTCAGCGTTTTTTCTCATATTTATGACCGTTTTTTTATACGACGACAAGTATCATAAATTTCGTTCGAAAAATGTCACAATCGCCGGCCCAGCCCCGGCTAATGTACTAGAACCGGGAATAGTATGAGGCGATTTATAAGTTTACAAATGCTTCAAAAATCAAGAAACTATAACATTGGCTCGGAAAATCGTTGTATGCGATGTTTGTAATTAATTTTAAAACTTAAGCCGTCTAAAGTTGGCCCTCAGACTATTGATTTTTCAATTTTTTTTTCCTCATTCGTTTGTTCGTCAATTTTTCTCGTTTGTTCGTTCTAATTTTTCAAATAAAAACAATTCAAATAAAAGTTAGTCCCTCAGAAGTCATTTTTTTTTGGAATTGATATATTTTTAATGATCTTCGTTTCTTCGGTTAAGATCTTCATTTGTTCGTCCTTAAATTGTTTTTTTTTTTTTAAGAAAAAGCCAACTTTAAAAAATGACTTGCATGGAAATAAGCATTTTTGTCGTTTGTTCGTACTTATTTTTTAAATACAAGCCTAAAGTTAGCCCCTTAAAGGTCATTTTTCCTTGGAATTGATAAATTTTTATTGATCTTCGTTTTTTCGGGTAAGATCTACATTTGTTCATCCTTAAATTGTTGTTTTTTTAGAAAAAGCCAACTATAAAAATAAGCATTTTTGTCGTTTGTTCGTTCTTATTTTTTAAATAGAAGCTTAAAGTTAGTCCCTCAAAAGTCATTTTCCGTTGGAATTAATATATTTTTAATAATCTTCGTTTGTTCGGTTAAGATCTTCGTTTGTTCAGTTAAGATCTTCGTTTGTTCGTCCTTCAATTGTTTTTTTTTTAGGAAAAAGCCAACTTTAAAAATGACTTGCATGAAAATAAGCATTTTTGTCGTTTGTTCGTTCTTACTTTTTTAATAAAAGCCTAAAGTTAGTCCCTCAAAAGTCATTTTTCGTTGGAATTAATATATTTTTAATAATCTTCGTTTGTTCGGTTAAGATCTTCGTTTGTTCGACCTTCAATTGTTTTTTTTTTTAGGAAAAAGCCAACTATAAAAAATGGCTTGCATGAAAATAAGCACATCATTATGTTCCATTGCTTAAGTATGGAATATTAAAATACCTATGGCAAATTGGAGGCAGTAATTTCAGTAATTCACAACAGTTAATGTTTGATATATTATGAAGTTCGTAATTTGAAAAATTCTTCCAAACGGCGAGTACTTCAAAGCCAAATGTAATTGTTTTATTTATTTCTGGAAATTTCAGACACTGAATTCGATGTTCGAAAGTATAAATTGGTAAATTTGTACCAATTTTTACTTATTTTTCGTTTGTTCGAGAAGAATTAACGTTAGTTCGATCCTAGATATTATTATTTCTCATATTAAAAAGCGTTATTGCAAGTGACAAGTGATTTAACGATCACAAACAATTATCAATGTTCCATTGTTGTTCTGCAATGCATGATGGAAAATATTTCAAGATGTGGCGCCGCCACAAGTGTGTCTAGAACACTAACCATCCGAAGCAATGTTTATAAATGCTAATTGCGAAAGTAAGTACTCTAAACACACTTGTGGCGGCGCCACATCTTGACAAATTTCCCATTATGCATTGCAGGATTGGAATATCTTCTTTTATATCATTTTAGGTATTGTTAACCTAATCTTATAATTCAGATCAATAAATAATGATTTATACGAAAATATATTAAATTTTTAGGTCATCTAGTGTTTTGGAATATCTATTTGAAATTTTGTATTTGACTTGCCAATTATTTATCTACTTAGATAACAATTAGAAATGTATTTGTAATTTTATATGGTAGATATTATTGAGCACATATTAACCACCTGTTTGTAATGGTTATTAGTATAAAATTACTCGTTGATTTTCCAAAATTTTTAAAAAAAAATGGGAACAAAGGAATAATTTGATCTCATTAACAATAAGAAGACAATTCAAGTAGTTTAAGATCGATTTTTTTATTTAATGTTTTTTAAAATTCAAATAAGCTACGTTTCGTTACGTATTATAACTTCATCAGGCTTCTTGAATCATAAAAAATGTAATAGTTTCAATTTTAATTCAATAAATACATTTATTTATTGAGGAAGCCTGATGAAGTTACGATACGTAACGAAACGTAGCTAATGTGAATATTAAAAAATATTAAATAAAAAAACCGATCTTAAACTACCTAAATTGTCTTCTTATTTAATAAAAGCTGAGACCTGAATTTTATAATTTATTTATTAACAATGCTAACCTCACGCCCCGTCACCTGCCGGTAAACAACGAAACATAATAACTGTTGGTGATCATTAAATCACTTGTCACTTGTAATATCGTTCTTGCTTAATTTGAGAAATATTAATATCTTAATTAAAAAAAAATTTAATAATTTAAACTAACCAACATCGGTTGGAATGTTTTAAATTTCCAAAAACAAATGAAAGATACATAATTAGCCTCTGAAGCACTCGCCATTTAGAAAAAAAAATCATTTTTAGGTTACAAACTAATTTATGTGAATAGAAATTATCGCCTCCAATTTCCCATTAGATGTCCTAATATTCCATATTTAATCGATGGAACATAATGGTGTGCTTATTTCCATGCAAGTCATTTTTTAATAGTTGGCTTTTTCTTAAAAAAAAAAACAATTGAAGGACGGCCAAACGTAGTTCTTACATGAACAAACGAAAGACATAGAAATACATCAACTCCAAGGAAAAAAGACCTTCAAGGAACTAACTTTAGGTTTCTATTTGAAAAATAAGAACGAACAAACGAAAGATCGAATTTTTAACAAACAAAAAAAAAATAGTTAAAAGATGAAATAAGAAGTTGACAAGAATTTAGTTACAGTTTACTCAAAAGAAATCGTAACATTGATGAAAAATCGTACGTGTGCGATGTTTGTAGCAAATTTTAAAATTTAGTGTACATGATTTTTTTTCTGCAAATCACCAACTTATAGTAAATTTAAACACTTGAAAGAAACCATTTCCATTGAAAACTTTTATCAATTTTTCGATTGAATTATCAATCGTTAAGAAAGTGTCGACTATAAAATCATATTATACACTAGAAAAAAAAATGCAAATGTTCTATTGTTCGGCTAGACAATGACAACGACGATGGGCTATTAATATCTCATTATTTCCAATACATTAAACTTTATATTTACGAATAAAACAAACAACTTTCAAGAACAAACTTTCAAAAAAAAAAAAAAAAACTTTTATCTGACCCAAATAGAAGACGAAGAGTTGCAGCCCGCTTGTCGGCAAGACGGGGCAGGAAAACGAAAAGTATTTCCAAAAAAAAAAAAAAAAAAAACTAACGTCAACCGGAAAAAGAAACAAGCACAGCTTTTTTGCACCAACTCCTCGACTTCACTTCAACAATGTCCAATGATGCGAACGTAATGCTGTGACTAATGTGTGCATTATCCTGGACAGGGATTACAAGGATACAGCACCCAGCACCGATTTCCAATCTTTCACATCACTAAACGTTAAAGCTACATCAGCAACGAATTACGGACGAATTGGCGGCTAATAAAGACACATTCAACTCAAGAGATATATATATATTAGACTGATAAAAAAAAATGATGATTTTTTTTTCTTAATTATATCGAAAATATTGTTGGGAATGACAAAAAAAAAATCCTGTGCTAGTTTAAGCTCTTAATATTAATATTAAGGGGTGTCGCATCGCAAATTTCAATTTTCCATTTAAATAACATGGCAACAATATTCTCTTGCATTTTGGAATTTTATAACTCACGTTGGTGACAATATTTCGGAATGACCAAGGTATATTCTTGTAGAAAATTGAACGATCTACAAAAAAGGTCTCTGACAAGTTTTTGATATATTTATTTCTTCAAAAGTTATTCGAGGTCAAAGTTGAACTAAAGAGAAATTTAAATATTCTTTCAATTTTTTGACGTAACAATCAATTTTATGAGAAAATTTTATCGGATATTTTTTGTAGAGCACTTTTTTTTCTATAACTTATCTCCATAAAAGTTTTTGATATTTTTCACAGGTCCTACGTTATTTGCATTAAACTGAAAATATTCGTAATATTATTGTTTTTAATTAGTAATCTTCCCTGAATTATTATATATTTAACATAATTTTTTTTTTTTTCTTAGAACCTGTTAAAAAAAATCAAAAACTTTTAAAGAGATAACTTATAGCAAAAAAGTGCTCTTCAAAAAATGTCCTATGAAATTTTCTCATAAAATTGATGGTTGCGTCAAAAAAATGAAAAAATATTAAAAGTTCTCTTTAGTTCAACTTTGACCTCGAATAACTTTTGAAGGAATAAATATATCAAAAACTTGTACACACCTTTTTTGTAGATCGTTTAATTTTCTACAAGAATATACCTTGGTCATTCCGAAATATTGTCACCAACGTGAGCTTTAAAATTCCAAAGTGCAAGAGAATATTGTTCCCATGTTATTTAAATTAAAAAAATCGAAATTTGCGATTCGGCAAGTTCTTAATATTAATATTAAGAACTTAAATTTTCACAGGATTTTCTTTTGTCATTCCCAATAATATTTACGATATAATTAAGAAAAAACAAATTCATATTTTTTATCAAATCAGAAAATTTTACAAGACCTTTTTTGTAATGCACTTTTTTCCTATAACTTATCTATTTAAAAGTTTTCGATATTTTTCACAGGTCCTAAGTTATTTGCATTAAACTGAAAATTCTCTGAATTATTATATTTTTAACAAAAAAATTAGCTTTTTTATTTTAATTAAATAACTTAGAACCTATAAAAAATATCAAAAACTTTTATAAAGCTAAGTTATAGGAAAAAAAGTGCTCTACAAAAAATGTCCTATAAAATTTGCTCATAAAATTGATGGTTGCGTCAAAAAATTGAAAAAATATTAAAATTTCTCTTTAGTTCAACTTTGACCTCGAATAACTTTTGAAGCAATAAATATATCAAAAACTTGTTCGAGACCTTTTTTGTAGATCGTTCAATTTTCTACAAGAATATACCTTGATCATTCCGAAATATTGTCACCAACGTGAGCTATAAAATTCCAAAGTGCAAGAGAATATTATTGCCATGTTTTTAAATGGAAAATCGAAATTTGCGATGCGGCACCTCTTAATATTAATATTAAGAGCTTAAACTTTCACAAGTTTTTTTTTGTCATTCCCAACAATATTTTCGATATAATTAAGAAAAAAAAATCATCATTTTTTTTTAAATCAGTTTAATATATATATTTTCGAACTTACCGTTTCATCGTTTCAATGGTCCACACTTGGATAAAAAGATCTGAAACAAAGAAAAATGCATAATTTAAGAGCTTTTTAAAACTACAGTGCAATAGATTCATTTAATTGTGGAAGATTTTATGGTAAACTTTGAGCTTTCAACATGTGAACTACATTTAATATTAAACGTAATAAGTCGCCGATATGCAATTTGTAAAATGATAGTTGCTGAAGCTCTTTGAACTTTGCTTCGTTCGTGTTTAATTAAGCTTGCAAAGTTAAAAAAAAAAAAAAACTGCTTGGAAACTCAGTAGAAAACTTCAAATACCTGAACCGGTTTTATAGAGTGAGATGTTTGATTAAAAGTTTTATAAATAAGAAAAGAAGTGCCAATATATTTATGATTAACGCAATAAAAGCTCCTTTTTTATTTGACATTTTATAAAAATGAAAAATTCATGTTAACGATTGGTTTGGCTGATTGTTAAGCTTTAGTTAGGCACCTTCGGTGCCAATATGAATCGATGGAAATTTGGGTTTACTAATAGACAATGGCAAAGTGGTCAAGCTAGTGTGACAATATGGTGAAGGAAAATGAATGAAATTCATGGGACTAGAATCAAATAGTAATCAGTGAAAATAGTTTTGACTGATTATTATTTGATCCTAGTCCTCTGAATATTTTTACGAATTTATCATCATCGAGGATCTGAAACTTTACAATAATAACGAAGTATATGTAAGGATTTTTTTTTTTGTTCCCTTTTTATTCTCAAACAGTAAGCTAATTCAATGGATTCATGGAGGAAATATTTCTTTTACTTAAATTCTTAATTATTCCAATTCTTTAAACTTTATGCCAGATTTTAATTGATTAATTTGGAATATTTTTTTAGGGGGTGAAAAACAATTTAAATCAAAAAAACCCCCATAGAATTAATTTTGGAAACATTATCGTCGTAAAATAACGTTCGACAGTGAATATAATGCATGTTTTATCAATCAGTAATTTATATTGTGTGGTACGAAATGAGTTTCGGTGCCGGATGAAGAGTAAAGGGGTTGATTATTTAACGTTGTTGCCATTGTTTTGTACTCTCGAGTTACATATATTTTGTCTCCGGTTTATGCCAACGTAGATAAAGGCCTGTTTAGTTAGCGAGAACATTTACGAAACGTAAAATGTAGATATATGTATGGTATATGGAATACTGTGCAAAATTCACTCATCGTCATGTGTTCATCAAATTAGCGTTTAAGCGAAATGTAAATAACGAGACGTAACAAATATGAATAGCACATATATGGTGATGGTGGTGCGGATGTGTATGCGAAAAAGCTTCAAAGCTTCAACGAACATTTTCCTATTTGTTTCGTGATACAATACGTATTGTCTTCGATTAAAACATCGTTTTAATGAAACATTTTCAAAGAAAAAAATTTCTTTTATCTATAAACTAGCCGATCCCCGCGACTTCGTCTGCGTAACGTATTTTATTTTTCTTATTTCTTTTACGAAAAATATAATCATACTACATCATACTTCAAATAAAAAATATCGCCAAGTTCAATAAATTCGGTCTTAATTATGACTAAAAAAAAATCGAAAGTTATCAAAATACTCGCAACAAAATAACCCCATTTCCCTTTTTCGATTCCCGAATGAACCTTTTTCCAAAAACTATTACACTATTTCACTGTACAAAACAACCGCGAAATTGAAATTTGTACAATTGCACGAAACCCAGATCTTCCATAATCATGTACAACCATTATGTGTCTATAAACTTATTATTGAAATATCTGAATTTCAACTACATAATCAAACCATATTGGATAGTCCAGAGTTCACCATACACGATTTGGCGTATGTCGTTTGTTCTGGAAGAGCATTTTAAATTTCTTGTATCATTATGATGATATGATCATTTATTATTTATCATTATGATGATTTCTGGCTGGAATTGCGAACTTTTTTCGTGATTCCTTTCACGTACTTGCAAATAAAAGATATTGTCCCCCTCCCAAGAAAAAAATCCTGAATCTACCCTTGTCCGTTAGGGTAGGAATTTTCAAAAAAAAATCTTACCACATGCCTACTTCCTATAAGGAATACACCGAATATTAAAATTTCATCAGTCAGAGGAGTATATAAATACACCATTTTATATATGCACGGTTTTAAAAACGTTTTTATTTTAATCTTTATTACTATTATTATTAGTATTACTACTACATTTTTTTCGTTAATATTTCCTTACTGAGCAACCCTAAGGATCTATTTACAACAATTTTGTAAAAAAAAAAGTTTACTGTCAGATTATTATCTATAAAAACATTTATATTTCAAAAAGGCAATTTTTTGTAATTAAATTGAATTACTGTGCTTTTTATATGTTCAACTAAAAATATTAATATGAATCATTTTTTAACTTTTAAATACCTTTTCAATGATATATAACTCGCCTATCTAAAGTAATTTTTTTTTCAACCCTCAGTTTTTACGTAGGGGGTACATTCCCTTAATATTTTTAAGGAATGATAAATAGCCTAGCGTGTGTCGGTAATTGTGTTGTATCTTAATATAAAGTTTCATTAAATTCGGTTGTTCCGTTCTTTAGTTAAATCACCAGCGCACGCGATGTAAGAAAGTTTTTTGGTAATTTTTCACACATTATTGGAGTTTTAATATGGATCCCTAATTTTTTTGAAAATTTAATATAGCCTATGTTCACCAGAAATAATGTAGCTTCCGAACAGTGAAAGAATTTTTCAAATCGGTCAAATAGTTTCGGAGCCTATTCAAAGCAAACAAGCAATCAAATCTTCCCTCTTTATAATAATAGATAGATATTATATTGCTGGTTTCGATAGTCATTAGTTCAACTCATCAAAATTAGAAGTTTTAAATTATTTCTGTTGGTAAATTGGCAAATTGGTGAAGATCTATCAGAGAAAAATGCAAATGTTATGTAAAATGTTTTCTATATAATATGCTTTACATAGCAATCGAAGTCCATCGGTTGGACTTTTCCTTAAATTGAAACAAGTAGTGCTTTTTTTGTCCTAAATGTTGATTTGGTTAGGGCATAAAAATAGTACACTGTTGGTAATACTTCAGTGAAATGGCAGGCTAGATTTTCAAAGGGGAGGGAAAATTATTTTGTGTTCATCTAAAATTTTTTTTTCGTAAATGCTTCAAAAATAATTTACTTGGGAAAAATATTGAAAAAACAAAAAAAAATCTGTGACGTCATAATTTCAAAACTCGTTTTTTTGTCGAAAAGAGCATCTAAAATCCTAAGATCCTAAAAACTTTTCGATACAAACTTGTTGCACAATTGTGCAGCCCAAAAATACGCAATTATTTGAGTACATAACGTTGATGCACTAAATGTAACCCAAATTTTCCGCTTAAAATTCGGTAACTCAAGAGCTTTGGGAGTCATAGATCACAAATTTTGGATTTCTTAAGTTCTTCTATCTACATAGAAGTTCAGGAGTCATCTACCCTAAAGTGTATGAAGATTTTTTTTTTGAAATAAGTAAAAATCCTTTTTTTTTTAGGATCATTAGCAACAAATATAAGGTCCATAGAATTCTTCGATGAACCCGGAAAAAAATGTGTATCATCTTCTAGAGCTTTTCTCTAGTTTTCAAATGAAATTAGTTCACTAGACATATGGATTTCTTGAAGTCGCTGATAACGATTATAAAATTTCCTAACGTAGGATAGACTTGGACATCATCTACTGAAGATTTTTACAATATTTTCGTAGAAGAATAACGAAAAACTCGTAAGAAAATAAATCGAATCATTGTTTGCATATAAAATTTTCATGAGATTTCCAAAAGTAGTGCTTCCTTTGTTGCCCGAAATGTTGATTTGGTTAGGGCATAAAAATAGTACTATGTTGGTAACACTTCAGTCAAGTGGCAGGCTAGATTTTCAACGGTGAAGTGACGCATTAAAATGACGTCAACGTTCAAAAATTTCAAAATTTTACAAACGTTTTCCACTGAAAAAATTTCCAAAAATCCAACATTGATTGCAAATTCAAAACGGCCATCTTAGTGGCAGAAATCATTGCATTTTCAACAATCACATGTAACGTCGTTATATAAGGGATGATTTTCGGACAAAGCAGTTTCAGGTTCGTTACAATGTACGAAACGATTAACCATCGTTGATTTTTCACGAAAATTCAATGTATATCATTTATGCATTAAACGGAAAGGAAAGAAAATGCATTTTAAGAAAGCTATCACAATAAATACTTATTTCGACCATCTAGTTTAACTAAAAATATTAAACTCTTCTAACTATGACCATTTTTCATTATTATCTCAACAATTGCGAATGAAATATAGAATTCCATTTGAACTTGAAACTCACTTAATGAAAATTTAATAAATGTTCCCAACTTTCCATCCCGCCGATTCCTTCACCATGCCGAAATTTTCGTAAAATAATACATTTAAATTATTAAGTAACCAAAGTGAAACGCTCCCATTTCACCTTTAATATAGGGTGTAATAAACAATAATTAATACACGAGAATCTCGCACAACAACCACAGTGGCAAAATGAATACATATGAGGGGGACGGGGGGGTGGATGAGTGGGCCACCTTCAATGGGGGTTGAGAGGCAAGAATATTCTCTTCTCGATCGTAATTTTCACAAAAGATAACTTTAGATTTAACGCCGAAGAACAGCACAAAGCTCGCTCGCGTTGTGGATTTTATTTCACGTATCTCTATGACAACCCTGGCGTTTCCCGGTTGGGGGATGGGGTGGCAAATATATGCGGAGCACATGTGAATATATGTGGGGTAGCTATATGCGATAGTTGCGACCGCGACAAGATGCACAAGGAATGTCTTTAAAGTTGTACACGTGCGCTTCATTAATTAGTTTGAATACGTGGCAAGCGTGGTGGCGAGGTGGGACGGGATTGGGAAAATCTTAACGGGAATTAATTGTTGATGGGAATGGGATAGATTTAATTGGGTCTGAATTATTAATTTCATTTGGAATTATTGTTAAAAATTGAAAGATGTTGCCAAGGAATAATATGTTTTCGATACTTGACGTGCATTAAGTTTAGGACGTAAACTTTTACACCCACATCAGGCCAAAACTTTTTTGATATTTCCTCTCGAGAAGAACTAGGTGCAAAACTTATAACTTTCCCCCATTACCCCACATCGCCATTCGTTCGTTTATTGGCCCCATTTTTTCCGTGTTTTCCACTCGATATATGGAATAAATCTAAATGTAAACGCAATAAATCTACGATCGACATATTTTCGTGGCCTTTTTATTTAAAATGTTTTTTTTTTCTTACCCCGAATTCGAAACGTGAAACGTACGAGATTTATTATTTATTTTTTGTTAAAAATCGTTTTATCTTTTGCCAACGAAATCATAGTCGAAATGGCTGCAGGCCTGCGGCTGTGACTTCATTAAAATTTGCTGAAGAACATTTTCGAGTGTAATTCGAGCGTTTCAATTGTGGAACAATTCTTGCCAGAGTTTGAGGTATAATATTTTAAATAGCAAGCTGGAGGAGATTATTTTCATAATGAGGATAATATCAAGTGTTTGATGGTAATGTTGTGCGTGGTTTCGAGCTCGAGATTTATGTCTTTATTTGCGGAAAATCGCGCGTTCAGTGGATTTGCATTCGATTAAAGTCGTAACAACTCGAATCGATTTAAATACATTTGAAACTTTATGGGTCGACAATAAAAAAAATAAAAATCACGGAAATAAACCAAAGTTTCACTTCAATTAAACTAGTAAGCTATGAAGCGAACGTCTTTTTTTTTTGGTGGACAAAACAAAAGAGGATCTCAATGGGACATGATTTTCTTTGTTTTTTTTATGGACCACTTAGGATTTTAAAAGCTCTTTTTTCTGTTGGTTCCATTTTAATATGAAAAAAGAATCTTTTTTTTTTAAGGGTGAAACAATAAGGGATGATTGATTACTTTCACACTATATTTGCGATTAAATTCATGAACTCAGTCCAGTAGAAAATTATTTTCTACCAAAAAATTAAACTTTCAAGTAATAACTTCGGGATAATTTTAATATTTTCGCAGAAAATCGACAAAAAACAAGTTTTGAAATTATGACGTCAGAGAATTTAATTTGTTTTTTTTTTCAATAATTTTCCCAAGTAAACTATTTTCCGAACCTTTTGAGACAAAAAATTATCCTTCCCCTTTGAAAATCTAGCCTACTATTTCACTGAAGTACTACCAACATAGTACTCATAGTACTACCAACTATCTTTATGCCCTAACCAAATCAACATTAGGGTAGATGACTCCTGGACTTCTAAATAGATAGAGGAACTTACGGAATCCAAAATGTGTGATCTACAATTCCCGAAACTCTTGAGTTACCGAATTTTCAGCGGAAAATTAAGATTACATTTGATGCAGTAACATTATGCACTCAAAATATTGTGCATTTTTAGGCTGCATAAGTACAACAACTTTGAAAAGAAAACTTATAAGAATCTTAGAATTTTAAAAGCTCTTTTTTTCTGCTGGCCAATAGATGATCCCATTTTTATTTGAAACATGAATCTTTTTTTTAAGGGTGGAACAATAAGGGATGATTGATTACTCTCACACTATATTTGCGATTAAATTCACGAACTCAGTCCAGTAGAAAATTATTTTCTACCAAAAAGTTAAACTTTCAAGTAATAATTTCGGGATAATTTTAATATTTTCGCAGAAAATCGACAAAAAACAAGTTTTGAAATTATGACGCCACAGTACTTTTTTTGTTTTTTTTTTCAATAATTTTCCCAAGTAAATTATTTTTCGAAGCTCATAAGAAAAAAATTCAGAAAATTTTAGATGTATCAAATAAATTATCCTTCACCTTGGAAAATCTAGCCTGCCATTTCACTGAAGTATTACCAACATAGTATTGTCTTTATGCCCTAACCAAATCATCATTTAGGGCAACAAAGAAAGCACTACTGTGTTTCAATTTAATGAAAAGTGTTACGGATGAACTTCGATTGCTGTGTAAAGCATATATAAAAAATTTTACGTTTTTGCATCGATTTTTGGAAATATTTCTTTGTAGAAATTATTAAGAATCTTCGTTATATGTAAAAAACAACCCATTTATATTAATTTAACAAAGCTCCAGAAGATGACGTTCTTTTCTCCTCTCAAACTCATTCTGCTTTAAATATAAGAGAAACTCTAGAAGATGAAAATTTTCTACGCAAGCAATGATTCGATTTATTATCTTGCGAGTTTTTCGTTTTTATTTTTCGAAAATATTGTAAAAAGCTTCAGTAGATGATGTCCACGTCTATCCTACATTAGGAAATGTTATTATTAAAGTTATAATCGTATCAGCGACTTCAAAAACTCTAATCTATATGTCGTTCGAACTAATTTCATTCGAATTCTAGAAAAAAGCTCTAGAAGATGACAAATTTTTCCCGGACTTCATCGAAATAAAGTAGGAAGATGACTCCTGGACTTCTAAGTAGATAAAGGAACTTAATAAATTCAAAATTTGTGATCTACGATTCCCGAAACTCTTGAGTTACCGAATTTTCAGCGGAAAATTTAGAATGCATTTGATGCATCAACATTATGCACACAAAAAGTTGTGTATTTTTAAGTTGCACAATTGTGCAACAACTTTGTATAGAAAAGTTTTTAGGATCTTAAGAGTTTAGAAGCTTTGTTCGACCAGAGATGGTTCCATTTTTATTTAAAAAATGAATCTTTTTTTTTAGAGTGAAACAATAAGGGATGATTGATTACTTTCATATTAAAAATGGGATGAAATTCATGAAGTCAGTCGAGTAGAAAATTATTTTCTACCAAAAATTAATTTTCCAAGTAATAATTCGAGGATAATTTTAATATTTTCGCAGAAAATCGACAAAAAACCAAGTTTTGAAACTATGACGTCACAGATTTTTTTTTAATAATTTTCCCGAGTAAATTATTTTTCGAAGCTTTGAAGAAAAAAAATCCGGGATATTTTAGATGAAGAAAAAAAAATTATCCTTCCTCTTTTGAAAATCTAGCCTGCCACTTTACTAAAGTGTAACCAACATAGTACTAGAAGATGTTACACTTTTCCTCGATTTCATCGAAGAATTCCCTGAACCTTATAATTGTAACTAGTGATTAAAATTAAAAATTAAAAAAATTAAAATGTTTATATTAGTTTAAAATATTTTTCAGTTATTTTATGAATCAATACATTAGGTCTATTGTTGCACAATGATTGCAACCCTTAAATAAGGTCACCACCTCTTATAAATCCTCCGTTTCACCAGCACCTGGATATGGAACCCGACTTGAAAGCTTTTTAATTAATATCCGTCCACAATATATAAATATGTTCACACAAAATTTGCTCCTCTCAACTGAAGTAATTTCTCCATCCCTTTTATTTGCATAAAGTATTAAATTTTCTCAAAAAATTCTCTCCCCTGTAAACGACAAAAGAAAATTGCTCGGTTCACGATTCCATCTCGCCGGAATCCCAGGATCGTACAATTTGTTTTCATAAAATCATTATTTGAATGAATCATATACCTGCCCCCCATACTGCACCATACGTCCAACCCACTTGCCGGTTTAGGTTTTCACGTCCGTGTTGGATTTCCATTAATATTTGCGGTTGATGCTTTGTTTTCCCGCTGTCATACACTTGATGTTATGATCCCTGAGGTAGGTACACCCTGAAGTTTGCTTTCTTTGCAAATTAAATTTCATAATGGAACAGATATGTAATGAAATATTTTTTTCCTCCACCAAAAGTTGGCAGGAAAAATTGCATCGTTTAAGTACTTGCATTTAAGGTTTGGTTTTCTTAGGAAATTCAATTAAACTTTTCGTGTTGCCATAATTGCACTGTTGCATTGTCTCAAACACCTGTGAACCGATGTTCTCTCCATAGAAGTGACATAAAGTTGGAAAAATGTAAACAATTTAAGTTTCACAGTTTCAAACTTTCCCACCCCACTGTTTCCCACCAACGTATTTATTTTCTAATCGAATTTTCCTCGTCACATATCATTTTATCGGGGAACACCTGTTTCATCCCTTAATTAATTGATAATATCAGACATGACATTTTCATATCATGTGCATGAAGTGAACAGTGAAATTTAATTACCCAAATTTGTCGAGAACATGTTTTTCGAGACCGAAATTCACCGAAAGTTCGATCAAGTTTGCGATCTTCAATAAACGTCGAACTTTCATTTTCGTAATCGTCAAACTTTGTCAAAAATTTTTCATCTTGATAAAAGTTTACCATCAAAAAGCTCTAAGCTTTAGAATTCAATTATTTTATTCTTTTTGTTTGGAAAAACAAGGGAAATAACTGAATTTAAAAGCTGTGTTGTTGAATAATTTTCATAGATAGAAAAACGAGCGTGGCGCTTAATTAATGTGGTGGAAAATGAACAAAGCGCGGAAAACATGAAGTTGCCGCTATGAAAAGTTCATTTCCTATGCAGTTTTTCAATTTTTATTGACTTGTAATATACCGTGTGTGTTTTTCCCTAGAGCTTTCAAGCTTTACGCTTGCCAACGGAGATGTAAATAGTCAAACGATTTTTTTTTCTATCGGAAATTATCAACAAATTGAAGAATAGAATTGTGTTCAAATATAAAACTTCTTTTTATCCCAAAGAGAAATGGCAGAAAAATTGAGTTTAAAACGCAATTAAACTACCAACATTGGTGGAAAAACGTTAATCAACTTCATTAGCCACTCATTGTGTTAATTCTCCGGCGCTTTCCATCTCAAAGACTCGATTTCAAGCACCAACTTTATATAAATTCAACGAAATTAGTTTAACAAAAGTGGCAATTGCATATTCTGGCTTGCCACCAGCATGGTGCGGGAACGAAGTGGGGCCGTGTGATAAATGCGTTTTGCCCCCCCCCCCAAGATTTCCACACTGGCCAAAGGGGTTGTATGGCTGGCGAGCTTTCAGCTATACATGGGAAAAGAGCAAAGCTCCAGTCTCGACAAGTGAATACAGAATCATTAGTCTTGAACTCGACAAAATCTAATTGCTGGTACATGTTGTTACGTTGGCACAACTGCTTCAAAATATTACCTACTGGTTAAATACAGTAAACGTGACGGTCATTGAAAAGCGGCAAACATTTTCCGCACATATCCCGCCCCATTTGTACACCCAACTTGCCACTTCATGTCCTTATGGTTTCTACCCGATTTTTCGATTTGTGTATAAAAATTTTTTATGCTTTCTGCCCCAATTTTAAGTTAATACCTACACTGAAAATTTTAAAGCATTATCTTCGATAAATCATCAGTGTTTTGGTCTTAAATTATATGGATGTCCATCAGGCACTAATAATTTAATCAAATCAAATGAACCCTTCTTTGAAAGGTAACATTTCCGGCTAATTTTTTTGTAGAAACAATTTACTAGTTTATCGGTCGAGTAAAACGCTATTTTGATTCAAATATAAAAATTGAATCGATAATTTACAATATTTGTATAAAATGTGTCCAAAGAACTTAAACTTGCATATCTACCTATTAGACTGGGTCAAAAAAATCGACTATTTTTTTTTTTTTGAAAAGTATATCGAAAATATTGTTCAAGGTGACCAAAAAAAAAATATCGGGAAGGTTTGAGTCCTTAATATTGATATTAAGAGATCCAATACAGCACAAAACCACGATTGGCTCTCAAAATGTGGGTCTACAGACGAATTCTGAAAACAGGCAAGCTGGCAACGAATTGGGGAAGGAAAAAAATTTTTGAGGATCATATAGGATATTAGACTGGGCCAAAAAAGGCGACTATTTTTTTTTTTTTTTGAAAAGTATATCGAAAATATTATTCAAGGAGACAAAAAAAATATCGATAAGATTTGAGCTTTTAATATTAATACTAAGAGGTCTATCATCTTTAATTTCATTTTTGCGTCAATGCTGTCAAACTATCATGATAAAAAAATAATCTGCACATATATTTCTAGAAAATTATATTCCCTACAAAAAACGTCTCTGTGAAAATTTTTGCCAGATACGCCATTTCCGAATAATCAAGCTTCAGACATTGAAATAATTTTTTGATTTATCTTCTTTTTTTTGGAATTTTGTAACTAACGAACAAATAAATATACAGAAATGAACAATATAGATTCTTGAAGGGAATTTAATGCTCTACAAAAAAGGTCTCTTAACGTTTTTACATAAAATCACTTTTTCAAAAGTTATTCAACAATAATTTAATATTTCATTCAACTTTAATTATGAATAACTTTGGAAAGAGTGATTTTATGTTAAAACGTTAATAGACCTTTTTTGTAGAGCATTAAATTCCCTGCAAGAATCTATATTGTTCATTTCTGTATATTTATTTGTTCGTTAGTTACAAAATTCCAAAATAAAGAAGATAATTCTAAAAATTATATCAATTTTTAAAGCTTGATTATTCGGAAATGGCGTATCTGGCAAAAATTTTCACAGAGACGTTTTTTGTAGGGAATGTAATTTTCTATAAATATATGTGCAGATTATTTTTTTACCTTGATAGTTTGACAGCATTGACGCAAAAATGAAAGCACAAATAAAAAATCGAAATTAAAGATGATAGACCTCTTAGTATTAATATTAAGAGCTCAAATCTTCCCGATATTTTTTTTGTCACCTTGAATAATATTTTCAATATACTTTTCAAAAAAAAAAAAAAAAATAGTCGACTTTTTTGGCCCAGTCTAATATCTATATGATCCTCAAAAATTTATTTTCCTTCCCCATATTGTTGCCAGCTTGCCTGTTTTTCATAATCCGTCTGTAGACCCACATTTTGAGAGCCAATCGTGGTTTAGTGCCGAATTTAAGCATCCATCAGGACAGTAAATACGAACACCCTTAAGAGTCTCACTTCTAAAGACCTTTTAGCGTAGAAAAATAAAAATCAGGCTTTACCTGAAATTTTAGTTCTTCTAAGTACTCATTGGTATAATTCATTATTGGAGCATTTTTCGAGTGGCATGTTTGGCAGTTTTAACGTTAGAACTTTAATAGTACCATGAGCTTGATTTTCTCTGTATTCCATGATAGTCCATAATCCAAGATGACATCAACTACTTCATTAAGGATCCTCTTTAATTTTTCGGTATTTCAGCAAATGATAATCGTAAGTTATATATTGCCATTCCCTTGCTCCTGATTCCACCTTTTTGGTCTTCTAAAATTTCTTCTATGATCTCTTTTAAATAGGGATTCATTTATTTATCATTTTAGAGACCTCTTCAAAGAGTTCCTAAGAGAAATAATGGATCCCAGCTTTATTTCTAGTTCCATTTGGGCGGGGAAACTTCTGAGATGAATCTCTTCAAATAACCAATTAAATTTTTATGTTCATTTTCCAAGTTATAGCTGGACATATCGTATAACATGCGAGTTAGTTTCCTTTCCCTCACCACATTTTCGTGCGCTTGACCAGAAATTATTTCAATAGTTTAAAGATATTTTCTCAAAGTTACTGTCCTGATAATTCGCTGATATGGACCAGCTATCTGGAAATCCTTTCTTTGTAAGTTTGGAAGTATTTTTTTTAGAATTTCTTAATCATAAATTTTGAGAATTTATCTCGTGAATTTGAGCCTATTTTACTATGAAGCCTACAATAGCCGGCTCTGGACCCATAAATGGGATATTTGAGCTTGTCTTTGCCAGCCAATCCTCCTCTTTATTACTTTTGGTACCAAAATGTCTTGGAATGCAAACAAGTGTTACTCTGTTGGCTGTCCCCAATTAGGTGAAAAGTGGTTTATATTTCCCGACCAATTTGAAGTCCATCTGGTGAGATTAGATCACTTTAATTGCAACCTGAATATCTTGAATATATTTGAGGCATAAGATGATTTATTTCCAGGATCCAGTATTGATTTTTTGAGATTTTCCCCCATATTCCTGTGCCTACCTCATCAAACAGGATAAAATGCATCCTTGTCTTACTTCACGTTTGATCTCAATTGCTCTTCAACTGTTGAAATTCCATCTCTATCGCTCGTGATTTGATTATAGATCATTCTCACTTCCCTTGAGGCAAAATTTTAATTTTTTCTTCGTCATTTATTTGAAAAAAAAATGTTAAAAATCCATTTAAGATTAACTTTTATGCAGAAAAAATTATATGGATTAATCATAGTATTTAAATCATGGAAACTTCTCTAAAGAATCAAAGAGGAAAGAAATTAAGATATCATTTAGTTCTCTAGTTGGACATAATTTATAGATTATTATTTGAAGATAATGACCAATTTAGCTTTGGTAATAAATCAAAGGCAATAAAGATTTATTGGTTCGGGAAGATTTTTTCTATCCTAGAGATAATTTGCCAGTGATTCACAGTATTACCTGTCACGTCTCGTTTAAGTACTTATTTTCGTCGAAAAAATTGTTTTCAATTTAATTATTTCACTAGAGATGTCTATGACAAGATGGGTGACATGCTGGGGAGGGAAATGTTAGATCATTTCAGCTGCTTATCCGGTTCTCTTTTGCATAATCGGGGTAATCATGTGCAATTAATATAATTAAGTTTATCCATGAACGCATCGAATTCGAGCCAAGTTATTATCAAATTCCAGGCTGAAACATTGCAAGTTTAAATTGCAATTTCTAAGTTAAATAGCTTTGTGTAGAAGACGTGCATTTGTAATTAAATGCAAACTGCATTTAATATAATATTATGCAATATGTGAAACCGTAACGATTCGCCCATACTGGGTGACCGATTTGTGATCAAAGTGCAACAGTTTCGTTAATGGATTAACGTAGCGGCTTGGTCAGAATGCAGCAACGATAAGCCGCAATAATCAGGTTACCTTCGAGGTAAAATCGAATAATTCGAAGGGACACCAACGCCATTTGCGTTCAAGCTTTGTAATTACCTTTCGAACACAAAAGCTTCGATTGTCGACCAAATTTAAATTTTCATCCCACTGTGATTGTATTGCGATGGTGACCCAAAACGGGGTCACCATTTACTGGAGGTGAAATTAAATTTTTCACGTGCAATTAAATGGCAAGAGGACAGAAATTCACGATCCCTTTTCCACAGAAAATATTAAAGTTTTTTTTTTTTAACTTTTCCACCGGTAAAATCAGACGTTTCGTTATCGTCTATAAGAAACCGGAACGTGATAGAGACGGAATTTTCGCTAGTCGGAACATTGCGCCGAAGGCGCACAATTTATAATGAAACTTTGCGAAATGTATCAGAAACGGGAGTTCGTTGTATTTTCTGGATATATGTACCCATTACATATATATACACCATACATGCGAACGATGCAACGATTGCCGCAATGCAACATGGATTCTACAGATATTGCATCTGTCTAGAATGGGAAAATGTTCCACCAACTCGCCTCCAGCGATATGACTATACACCGACCAACCGGAAAACTTAAAAAACATATTTTTCCTCTATTTGGAGAATCCTGCCCCATGCTTACCTCACGCTTGCCACCAAAAAAAAAACGTATCACATTCGTATGAAAATGCAATGATTTTTTCGAAAAGCTTTTATCACAAACTTAGCGCCAAACATAAGTTCCAATATTCAACTTGAAAGCAGTTTAATTTTATTGAGCCACACACGGTAATGTTTCCAACTTGGTTATTTTCGTGGAAAAGTCTTCCTGCTGTTTTATTAAATGAATAACACTGCAACTTTCGAGAAAGCTTTCAGATCGAAGCTTTTTATTGTTTTTTCGTTGCAAATTGACCAATAATATGAAGTTACTGGTTCTTTGCTTGGATGCCACATTATTTATTTACCAACATTTGTGATCTTCAGATAATCAAATGTTAAAAACCTAAAAATTATAGATGGATAAGTGGATTGTAAGTTTCGATAGAGCTTCTGAGGAAAGTTTTGAAAATCGAAGCTTTTAATGGATTTTTTCCATTAGAAAAAGTTATTGGTTTGTTTTTCGTTAGAAAATCATTTTTAAAACCCCAATCGCGGTGGTTAATTTGTAAATTACGAAAAAAATTGATTTTCACCAACGATAAAAATGAATGTTTACTATATGGAAACCATTTAGATTGAATTACTCATTATTTATTGACCAACATTTGTTCTTTTAAGAACATCAAATGTTGAAATTTTAGATTCAAAAATTATGATTGGATATGTGATTGTAAGTTTCGATAGAGCTTTAAAATCGAAGCTTTCAATGAACTTTTTCCATAAGACGAAGTTATTGGTTTGTTTTCGTTAGGAAATCGCTTTTAAAAGCTCAATCGTAAGTTTGTAGTTTGGAAAGTGGTTTATTTCCTTAATTGCGTGAAAAATTGATTTTCACCAACGACAAAAATGTAAATGTATAAAAAAGACATAAAAAAAATAATGAATTTTTTTTCTTCTTAATTATATCGAAAATATTGATGGGGAATGACAAAAAAACATCCTGTAAAAGTTTAAGCTCTTAATATTAGTATTAAGAGATGCCGCATCGCAAATTTCGATTTTCTATTTAAATAACATGGGAACAATATTCTCTTGCACTTTGGAATTTTATAGCTCACGTTGGTGACGACAATATTTGGGAATGACCAACATATACTCTTGTAGAAAATTGAACGATCTACAAAAAAGGTCTTGTACAAGTTTTTGATATATGTATTCATTCAAAAGTTATTCGAGGTCAAAGTTGAACTAAAGAGAAATTTTAATATTTTTTCAATTTTTTGACGCAACCATTAAATTAAGTTATAGGGAAAAAAGTGCTCTACAAAAAATGTCCTATAAAATTTTCTCATAAAATTGATGGTTGCGTCAAAAAATTGAAAAAATATTAAAATTTCTCTTTAGTTCAACTTTGACTTCGGATAACTTTTGAAGAAATAAATATATCAAAAACTTGTACGTGACCTTTTTTGTAGATCGTTCAATTTTCTACAAGAATATACCTTGGTCATTCCGAAATATTGTCACCAACGTGAGCTATAAAATTCCAAAGTGCAAGAGAATATTGTTCCCATGTTATTTAAATGGAAAATCGAAATTTGCGATGCGGCATCTCTTAATACTAATATTAAGAGCTTTAACTTGCACAGGATTTTTTTTTGTCATTCCCAACAATATTTTCGATATAATTAAGAAGAAAAAAATTCATTATTTTTTTTGAATCAGTCTAATGATTACTATTTGAAAATAATGTAGAATGATTTAATTTTCCTCAAGTTAGAAAAATTTGACTAAGTGAGAAGATTTAAATTTTCCAAAACATTTGAACATTTATTTTCAGGATGACAACTTTAAAAATTAATTCCGTGAAAAGTTATTTTCACAAACGATACCAATGTTTGAGCTGGTAAGAATTGCATAATCAAGAAATATTTTTTACTACCCCCCCCCCGTTTTTTTTAGTCGAAAGGGGGGGGGGATTTTTTTTTTTAAATTTACTTTAAGTGGTTTTCTGTATACACCATTTTCATCAATTTTAATTGGCTGTTTCACTTTTAAAAGAGTTTTTTCGAATAATATATGGTAACAGAGTTTTCCTGGTTTATGAATCTCTTATTCAAAAAAAAAGGTCCTAAAATATTTTTTCCTCAAAACACTATCTATTACTAGTTACTCCTTGTTTTCGTCATTAAAATAAACCACGAATTCCTTTGGAAAAAAATGCTCGTTTTTCGAGATGATCTATGAATTGATCCATTTTTTTAGGTCTTTGTAAGATCTGAAATGTCGCTTCGTCAATCCATGGCTCATGGATCGACATAAGTGGTAATTGGAGGAGACAATATCCGGTGAATATAGCGGCGAAATATGGTTTCTTTACTACTGAATACCTTCCGAACCACTGTTTGAAGATCGCAATTAGAGCTAAGTTTTAAAGTACATCTAAAAAATCAGTACTTTTTAAACTTTCTGGTACTACGGCCCCCTAAGTCAGAAAAGAAAATCCAAGGCTTCCCTTCCCAAAATTTTAAACTTAGGTGCCCAACAGTACTTAATTTATGTACCAATAATTTTATTAAAAATTGTTATTATTAAAGAAGTATTTCGTAATTTCCTGGCAGAAGTTTTACGGTCCTTTAGTTTGGGAAACACTGTTCAAAAAGAGGCTGTTTTGTTTTGAAACCACCTGTTGACTTATTCCCAAAATTTCCGTAATTTCTTCCATTAACTTAAAATCTGCAAATTTTACTAGTCAACCTTCACGTTTGTTGTCACTGATACCAAAATGACCACTTTTATACTGCCAGAACCCAAATTCATGTATCTTTATTGGTGCAGCATTTTTCCCTTCATTTTCACTGAAGTCTATAGGTTATATCTTTTAAAAAATTGATACAAAGAAGGTAAAACCGTTTTCTGCAAATAATGTTTTGAGGACACAAAAGTAAACATATGGTTTGGGTCCAAAGAAGTTGTAATGTGAATACTTCAATGAAGTGGCAAGAAATATGTCCCAACGGGGAGGGATATCGCTTTGATATGAATATAGGGAAAAGATAATCGGTTAGGATTTAATTCCAGTGTGAAGGGTTGATTTAAGGGGCTTAATTTCTTAGGGATTTTTGACTCAAAAAGTGTCCACTAAGAGTACATTAAATTAAGAGGCCAGAATAGAATTTCCTGGCAATGATTTTAGCCATTTCGCAATCAATTAAGCTATTCTTTCTTGACAGAAAAGACAAAAGCGCTTTTCGCATGTTTTGTGGACCCAAAAGTTTACATATGGTGAGGGAACAAAGAAGTTTCAATATGAATACTTCAATGAAATGGCAAGCAATGCTTCCCAACGGGAAGGGATATTGCTTTGATATGAATATAGTAACATGACAATTTAATTCCATTTTATTTAATTTCATCGTTGAATCGATAAAAGTAAAAAATCAAATTTCAAATATCAACAATTCAATTCCAATTAATATTCAAAAACTTTAACTTAATATTTTCTTATAATTTTCATTATCACTTACTCGTTTATATCATTAATCATAATATTTTTCCACAACTTTTCACAACGTATGGGGGGTGAAGTATATAATAATAATTTTCGTGTTGGTTTATATCTTTTTAAGAAAATTCAATGAACTCTCGGTCTCTGTCGCTATGTGTTGGTATCTCGGTTGCGCGTAATTAATTTTCAATTTTAGCAGATGAAAAATAACGAATAAAGCTCCACAAGCTTTCCACTCATAAATTCACTGTGAATTCGTATATTTATTTATTCATTTCCCGGCTACGCGATAGAGATAATCAAATGGGAAATTAGGCAAAATATTTTCTTAAATTTTTCAACGTTGGGAGTTAAATTTTGATAATAGAATTGTAGATAAAGAAAACTTAATATTTGCAGAGCTACGCTCTGCTACCATTTGTTAAAAAATTGAACTTTTTTAGTATTTCAAAGGCAAATTTTGTGATTTTCTCCAGCAGGAAATTAATTGACTAAAATATTCATCTACCTAAGGTTGCAAATAATTAAATGTTTAAATTTTTCATTGGATTTTCATTAATTTAATGTATTTTTTTTTTTTCATTAGCAACTTGTTTCAAATATTAAAGAGAATTTATGTTAATTTATTTTGGTAGGTGTACGTACGTTCTCCATTAAAATCTCATGAAAATTCTTCTTTGAATTTTCTGCTCCATGCAAAAAGCTTTTTTCGCCGTCTTAATGTAATTTGCTAAAGCTTAGCTTTTACCTTCGTGCCAACCCTCTCCCGTCTCCACCCCCATGACGCCATCTACCTACAGACACAAGCAGCTTAATTATGAATGCTTGAAATTAAGTTTAGAAAAGAAACTTTCCGTGCAAATGATATTTATAAAAAGATCAACATAAGAATACTAATTTACAAATAGTATATCAAAAGCTTTACGTCTATATGTCTTTCTTGGGACGAAATCCTTTAATAAAATTAACATTTAAATTAAATTTGACGAAGATTATTTAATCTTAATGCCCCCAAATCTCCTAATCGGCACTTACCAAAAAAAAAATCATCCGAATTTTCCACGTTTTTTTCTGTTATTTTAAGAAATGAGCTTTGCATTTTCTTTTTTTTGGAAGCTGGGAAATATATTTATGGGTTTAGTGGTAAGAAAAGAACGTTTAAATTAAATGGTTTTGGGATGGTATGAAAATTATAAGGTGGAGCCACAATACATTAACGGTATTTAATTAGTTTTTCTATACCTGTATAGGGTAATGTGGGGCTTAGACGCAAGGTGTACGGTGTTTCAGTTGCGTTGAGCTTTTATTACGAAGAAATATGAGGGCACAAACAAAAGCCTTTAATTAATTTATTAATTTAAAAAGCATAACTTCTTAGTTGAGGGTAAATACTGAAAATTAATGTTACAAACTTGCCGTTTAACGTAATTAGGTTTGTTGTTCTAATTAAAGCTCAAGCTTTCTTGATAGTAAATCATGGTTTTTTACTTATTTTTCCGGAAAAATTAATATTTAAAATCTGCTCAAGATATTTGGATTTGGAAAGAAAGGTGTTTTGGAGAAAGTTCGATTGAAAATTTAATAAAACTTTAACTTATTAATATTTGTTGGGCTTTTATGCTGAAACTGGGTTCGAAAATTCCTAGATTGTCTTTTAAGTTTACAGTAATTTTGAAAGGAAAAATGTCCCTCTTCCCAATTGACTTTTCCAAAAAAAAAAAAAATATATTTTTTCATTATAACTTTTGAGCCGTGCTGATATAAATAAAATAGTTATTGTAAAATTATCCAAAGTTGCTTGAATGTAGTGAGAAATGACGAGTTAATATAAGTGTACCCCTTATTAGTGCTTCCTGTCCCTCACCATGCAGATATTTTGAAAAATACACAATTCTGATGAAAAAAATCAACGCCAGCAAATTCTATTCTGGTGCTTAATTTAATGTACTCTGTGGACAATTTTTGAGCCAAACATCCCTAAGATATTGTACTCCTTAAATCTACCCTTTAAAATAGAATTAAATCGTTATCAATTATTTTTTCCCTATATTCATATCAAAGTGCTATCCTTCCCCGTTGGGAAGCATTGCTTGCCACTTCATTGAAATATTTACATTAAAACATCTTTGTGTCCTATCTATATGTTTACTTTAGTGTCCACAGAACATAATTTGGGAAAGGCACTTTTACCCGTTCTTGTGAAAAAAGAATAGCTCAATGAAGGGATAAATCGTGGCTTAAAATCAACGCCAGAAAATTCTAATCTGGCTTCCTAATTTAATGTACTCTCTAGACACTTTTAGAGTCAAATATCCCTAAGAAATTGTGCTCCTTAAATCTACCCTTCACACTGGAATTAAATCGTAACCGATTATCTTTTTCATATATTCATATCAAAGTGATATCCTTCCCCAATGAGACACATTGCTTGCCACTTCATTGAAGTATTCAAATTACAACTTTATTGTGCCATCACCATACGTTTACTTTTGTGTCCACAAAACAAAATTTAAAGAATAGCTCAATAGAATGAGAAATGGTGGGTTAAAATCAACGCCAACAAATTCTATTTTGGCCCCTTAATTTAATTTGCTTTCAGGACATTTTTTGAACCAAACATCCCTAAAAGATTGTGCTTTTTAAATCAACTTTTCACACTGGAATTAAATCGCTACCGATTATCTTTTCCCTATATTCATATCAAAGTGATATCCTTCCCCGTTGGGAAGCATTGCTTGCCACTTGAAGTATTCATTATACTTTTGTGTCCACAAAACATAATTTGCGAAAAGCATTTTTGCCTGTTCTGTTAATAAAGAATAGCTCAATGGAGTGAAAAATCGTGGGTTAAAATCAACGCCAGTAAATTCTATTTTGGCCCCTTAATTTAATGTACTCTGTGGACACTTTTTGAGCCAAACATCCCTAAGAAATTGGGCTTCCTAATTCTACTTTTTACACTGGAATTAAATCGTTCCAGATTACCTTTTCCCTATATTAATATCACAGCGATATCCCTCCCCATTGGGAGGCATTGCTTGCCACCTCATTGAAGTATTCACATTACAACTTCTTTGTACCCAAATTTTTGCGTCCACAAAACATAATTCCGGAATTGTTACACAAATGGTTGAATCATCTAAATTTAACGGACAAAACTTTTTTTCTTTGATAAAATCAGAAATTATTTTTCCATTTGTTCTTTCATTGATTCAATCAGCGAAAGAGAATCTTTAAAAAGGCTTTTATTTACTCTTAACTCAACCATTCGAGGGCTGTGCATAATTAACTGTTTTTCCTCAATTTTTACAAAAGACGTAAACTTTAAATTTTTCATTTAATCAACAATAAAAAATTCAATTTCTTTTCTCCGCACATTTGAACAAACTTTCTACAGCTACATTTAATTAAACATAGTTGTAATTGTAACTTTATTTTCTTTTTTTTTTGAAAGGAAAACTCATACGATTTATGCAAAAGTTTTCCAATTACAAACACGACGGCTTTCCTAGTTGAATTTTCATTCACTTGGGGGTGGGTGTTTTTTTTTTTTTTTTCATTTCGTTTTGATAGAAATTATTATTGATTTTACAAGTTTAAAATATCGCAAAGCTGGCAAATATATATTTTCAAGCGACTTGGAAAACAATATTGTCGTTAAAGTCGGATTATTTTAATATAGAATATCAGGTACGACGCGAGAGGGAAGGTAAGAAGCCATCAGCCGATATAATCTTTGATATTCATGTCACAGAATAATGGCGACATAAATTCTCCGGCAAGAAAAATGTCTACTCTGCTTATTTTATTTATAGAGCGGAAAAACTTGGTGAATTTTCTTCGGATTTTTTTGTGGAATTTTGAAAGAAAACTCGGTTTTAAATTCTTGGACTAATCTTAATCTAAGCTTTTTTCTAAATGGTGAATGTCCGAGCTTAAAGCTCGGCGTATCAATTCGTCAAAGCTTCACTAATTAGTTTTCGTCTGGAGCTTTCGTGTACGGCGATCGTTACTGACGATTCGAAGACAGTTTCCCTTATCATTTGGTGACAATAAAATTAATTTGCACATAAAAATTTATTTGCCATTGCGTGATTATCTTAATTGGGCGTTATCGCACCCTCAGCCACGTTCGTCTTACACCCTTAATGAATTGTTTTTTGGTCGGCAAAAACGAAAAAAGCGTGTCGATAAATAAATTTCCCGTTTCGTATAATATAATTGTCATGGCTGGAATGCATGTAATTTGTGTAACACGTTTGCATACATAAATTCACGTTGTTTTATTACTGTTTAAATTGGGATCGTTTGGTGTTTGTGATGTTTGTAAATAAAACGGGGAACGAACCGGACGATACGGGGATTATAGTGCGACAACGACCAGCCAATGCCTAAGCCGTATTAATTAACCATGCAAAATGTATCGACCAATATACCCCATGTATGTATATGTGCTCCCAATCCTTCCCCATGCAGAAATAACAGATACTTTAAAAAAATACACAATTAAACTGTTGACGAAAAAAAATTCTTGCATATTTATTAGACTAGGCCAAAAAAAAATCGACTTTTTTTTTGTTTGAAAAGTAAATCGAAAATGTTGTTGAAGGTGACAAAAAAAATATCGGGAAGGTTTGAGTCCTTAATAATAATATTAAAAGGTCATCTTTAATTTCGATTTTTTATTTGTGCTTTCATTTTTGCGTGAATGCTGCCAAGCTATCAAGGTAAAAAAAAATCATCGGCACATATATTTATTATGGTGATTTTTTTTTACTTTTTTTTTTGTCCCATCGTGAAATTTTGTTGGAAATACCAAAAAAAAAAATCCCTGAAAGTTTGAGCCCTTAATATTAATTTTAAGTCCTCGACCAATACGTGTAAAGATTTCCCATTGAAAATACACGGAAACTCTGATTTTTTATTTTTAAATTTCTATATCTCAGCGGCATTTCATGGGATCGCTTTTACCGAAGATGGTTTTTTCTCAGAATTAAACGCTCTACAAACGTGCCCATTGCGACAAAGTCGTAACTCACACCGGTGAAGTAGTACGGGCCACTGAACCTGATTTTTCCATAAAATTCAAGGCTTAATATCTCGTTTAATATTGATCTTCGCGATTTGGTCTACAGGAACTTTTTTGTAGGAAATCAAATTCTCTACAAGTTTTTCATTTATAATTTTTCCGTAGCTCTTGTTATTTACGAGATAAATGCAAAAAAAAACGCGAATTTTATGGAAAAATCAGGTTCAGTGGCCCGTACTACCGCACCGGTGTGAGTTACGACTTTGTCGCAATGGGCACTTTTGTAGAGCGTTTAATTCTGAGAAAAACCCATCTTCGGTAAAAGCGATCCCATGAAATGCCGCAGAGATATAGAAATTTAAAAATAAAAAAAACAGAGTTTCCGTGTATTTTCAATGGGAAATCTTTACACGTCTTGATCGAGGACTTAAAATTAATATTAAGGACTCAAACTTTAAGGGAATTTTTTTTTTTTTGGTATTTCCAACAAAATTTCACGATGCAACCAAAAAAAGTCAAAAAAAGTAAAAAAAAAATCACCCAAATATTTATAGAAAATTAAATTCCCTACAAAAAAGGTCTCTCTGAAAATTTTTGACAGACACGCCACATTCCGAATAATCAAGCTTTAAATATTGATATAATTTTTCGATTTAGCTTCTTTGTTTTGGAATTTTGTAACTAACGAACAAATAAATATATAGAAATGAACCATATAGATTCGTGAAGGGAATTTAATGCTCTACAAAAAAGGTATTTAAACGTTTTTACATAAAATCACTTTTTCAAAAGTTATTCAACAATAATTTAATATTTCATTGAACTTTAATTGTGAATAACTTTTGAAAAAGTGATTTTATGTAAAAACGTTAATAGACCTTTTTAGTAGAGCATTAAATTCCCTTCAAGAATCTGTATTGTTCTTTTCTATATATTTATTTGTTCGTTAATTACAAAACTCCAAAATAAAGAAGATAAATCTAAAAATTATATCAATGTTTAAGGCTTGATTATTCGGAAACGGCGTGTCTGGCAAAAATTTTTATAGAGACCTTTTTTGTAGGGAATTTAATTTTCTAATAATATATGTACAGATGAATTTTTTACCTTTATAGTTTGACAGCATTGACGCAAAAATGAAAGCACAAATTAAAAATCGAAATTAAAGATGATAGACCTCTTAATATCAATATTAAGGACTCAAACCTTCCCGATATTTTTTTTTGTCACCTTGAACAATATTTTCGATATATTTTTCAAAAAAAAAAAAAATAGTCGATTTTTTTGGCCCTGTCTAATGTATTTATCTCGGCAAAGATAGACAAACATTGTAAACACATACATAAGAATGAATGCTGTCATTGGTTTCAACAGTCATTATGATCTCATTTAAATAACAATTTTCATCATGTGTCAATTGTTTCAGTAATGGAAGATGAATATTTCACGGGAAGTTACTAGTTTTGTATTATTATGAATATTGTTTCGACTGTAATATTTGAAAATATTAGGTTCGACGATATGTTCTAAATAAATTTAAATAAAAACAAGTGACAATTGGCTTTTTTGGCCCAATCTAATATTTATGAATAGATTGGATGCAATTCGCGAATATTTACCAAGAAAAATTGTGAAACTTCTATTTTTCCTCAAATTTTCCAAGCAAAGCTTGGAATTTTTCACCGGAAATGGGGTGACACGGATTTAGGCCAAATTTTGTAGAATGATAGATTTAGATTCCCTGTTTATGAAAGTATATGGTTAAAAGGACCACTACTGAATATTTTCTTTTTAAATATTTGCAATTAGAGATGCACTTCATTCGTAAAATTCAACCGCAATTCCTTCATTTCTACTTACTTTATAAAATTAAGTTTGAATTATTCAAAGTGTAAAAAATCCACAAAAACTTATTCTTTTCATTTAAAAGAAAACACACACATTTCCATTCTTCAACAACTTGTAATTTTCCTCGGAAAATTTGAATATAAAACCGTATCTTGCAACTTTAAAAATTACGATGATACAAACTTGAAATTATAATTTAGAAAGAATAATTTTTCTTTTTAAAGAGAAAATTTTGTCGCAGCATAATTTACCCCCCCCCCCTTCGTCCTTCCCTCCCTCATCCCCCCTTATAACCATATATTGTGTAACTTGGTACATCTCCTCGTACCTCCTTTGCAAATTAATTGAAACGAATTTCCTTTATGTAGAGCACAGAAAAAAAAATGAAATAAAACGTAAGAGTTTTTAAAGCGTACGTGGGCCGAAAAAATGATTATTCCTACGTATAATGGTGAAGTGTCGCGAAAATTATGGTAATTTTTACAGCCGAAACGTGATTGCGACGCAGAAAAAGCACATTTTTTTGTCGTTGTAACTTTTGAGTCGATTTTATCGATCAATTTTGTTTAAAACTTTAAGTTTTAGGCGATTGGAAATCTATTGAAGTCTTTCTACGTCCTATGCTCCATTTTCCTTGAATTTTGGCAAGCGTGGTGCAAAACGTGAGGGAAACAGTTTAATCGAAACTTTGCAATATTTGCATATAAATGTGTCCAAAGTACTAAAACTTGCATACCTATATGATCCTCAAAACTTTCTTTTCCTTCCCCATTTTGTTGCCAGCCTGCCTGTTGTTCATAATCCATCCGTTGACCCACATTCGGAGAGCCAATCGTGGTTTTGTGCCGGATTTAGGCGTCAATCAGCACCGTAAATACGAACACCCTTAAAATTCCCAATTCTGAAGACATTTAACGTAAAAGATTAAAGATCTGGCGTTATCGGAGTTTCTATTTCTCCTAAGTACTCATTGGTATCATTCATTGTTGTAGTAAGATATCTGAATTTCTCGATTTTGGCACCATTAACTTATATTTTTGCAATATTTGCATAGAATGTGCCAAAGGCATTAAAACTTGCATATCTATATGATCCTTAAAACTTTATTTTCCTTCCCCATTTTTTTACCAGCCTGCCTGTTGTTCATAATTCGTCTGTTGATCCACATTTTGAGAGCCAATCGTGGTTTTGTGCCGGATTTAGGCGTCAATCAGCACCGTAAATACGAACACCCTTAAAATTCCCAATTCTGAAGACATTTAACGTAAAAGATTAAAGATCTGGCGTTATCGGAGTTTCTATTTCTCCTAAGTACTCATTGGTATCATTCATTGTTGTAGTAAGATATCTGAATTTCTCGATTTTGGCACCATTAACTTATATTTTTGCAATATTTGCATAGAATGTGCCAAAGGCATTAAAACTTGCATATCTATATGATCCTTAAAACTTTATTTTCCTTCCCCATTTTTTTACCAGCCTGCCTGTTGTTCATAATTCGTCTGTTGATCCACATTTTGAGAGCCAATCGTGGTTTTGTGCCGGATTTAGGCGTCAATCAGCACCGTAAATACGAACACCCTTAAAATTCCCAATTCTGAAGACATTTAACGTAAAAGATTAAAGATCTGGCGTTATCGGAGTTTCTATTTCTCCTAAGTACTCATTGGTATCATTCATTGTTGTAGTAAGATATCTGAATTTCTCGATTTTGGCACCATTAACTTATATTTTTGCAATATTTGCATAGAATGTGCCAAAGGCATTAAAACTTGCATATCTATATGATCCTTAAAACTTTATTTTCCTTCCCCATTTTTTTACCAGCCTGCCTGTTGTTCATAATTCGTCTGTTGATCCACATTTTGAGAGCCAATCGTGGTTTTGTGCCGGATTTAGGCGTCAATCAGCACCGTAAATACGAACACCCTTAAAATTCCCAATTCTGAAGACATTTAACGTAAAAGATTAAAGATCTGGCGTTATCGGAGTTTCTATTTCTCCTAAGTACTCATTGATGTCATTTATTGTTGTAGTAAGATATCTGAATTTCTCGATTTTGGTTCCATTAACTTATATTTTTGCAATATTTGCATAGAATGTGTCAAAGGCATTAAAACTTGCATATCTATATGATCCTCAAAATGTTCTTTTCCTTCCACATTTTGTTGCCAGCCTGCCTGTTGTTCATAATCCGTCTGTCGATCCACATTTTGAGAGCCAATCGTGGTTTTTTGCCGGATCCAAGCATTCATCAGTACCGTAAATACGAAAATTTTTAAGAGCCCCACTTCTAAAGATGTTTTAACGTGGAAGAATAAATATCTGGCATTATCGGAGTTTCTATTTCTTCTAAGTTCTCATTGGTATCATTCATTATTATACCCAGATATTCGAATTTCTGTACTTTTTCGATTTGTTACTAACTTTATTGTGTTCCATGATAGTCCATAATCGAAGATGAAATCGACTAATTTTCTCAGGGTCCTCTGTAATTCTTCGGGTGTTTCGGCAAGTAGAACCCATCTATAATTTGTTTATCGCCATTCTTTTAATCACGATTCCACCTTTTAATTTTCTAGAAATTTTTCTATGACCTCTATTGAGAGGATACTGAAAAGCAAGGGTTTTTTTTATTCACCAAAGCCTTTTCAAAGTATTTTTAAGGGAACTAATAGATTCCACCTTTGTTTCTAGTTCCATTTGGTCAGAGATACTTCTGAGATGAATCTCTTAAAAAAGCCAATTAAATTTTTATATATATTTCCCAGTTCATCTCCAAGTAATCCAAAAGAGCTGGAACTACTTGGACTCATAACTGAGCAGATAACAGGGAAGGTAGTTTCTTTCCCTCACCACATTTTTGTACGCTTGACTCAGTATTGATTCTTATATTTTAAAGATATTTTCTCAAAGTAATTGTTTACTAAAATCCTTCGTTTCTAAATTTGGAAGTATTTTATTAAATGTGTGTTTGTCAGTTCTTGACAAGTTCTTTGCACAACATTTATTTCTAATTAGAAATCCAAAGTAGAGATTTAAAAAAAAACGTTTCAAATTGTTAGCAAAGGATAAATTTTTTTTCGTTTAACAAAACATTAGGCTGATTTGCAACGATTCTGTTTTGTTATAATTTCAACATGAAGTGAATAATACACAGCACATTATTATTATTATTTACGAATGAATGGTGAAAAACTCGGAAAATTCGTATTAGAACGTTGTGAATAATGTGCAAAGCCATTTGCATACATACATACGTAGTTATCACACATACATATATATATAAAATATAATAATAAATACACAAAATCGAGCAGATTTGTGTGAGTTTTGTTTGCCATTTTTATAAAATTTATATGGGCATTATTTACGTATATTATTTAAGAGGAAATGGCGTTTTTTTTTCTTGCACTAATGACGTGTAATCAACTCTCCTGCCCCAGACTGCATTGAAAGCCTGCCACTTTTCCAACCACTCGGCATTGTTCCACCAAACATCCAACGCGATAAATTACCTTGAATTTTTTTTTCGCCTCTTATTCTGTGTTTTTCCGTTTAAATTTTACGGATAATTATTGCACGACAAAAAAAAATACGAAAGAATTTTTTTTCTTAATTAATCTCTGTTGATCTTTGTAACACGATATGTTGATTTTCACCAACGCTGAGATGCGAAATTTGGGGATGATGTTATCAATAAAATTATTCAAATTTCTGTAAGATGACATATTTTATGTCTAAGCAAATAATCCACTTGACAGATTATATAATAACGGTTCTAACGTTTGTCACCAATGGTTTCACACGAAAATTTATTTTTTCAACAAAATTTTTATCTTATAATTTATAGGGATATTAGTCGACCCCATTGAAATTTACTTTTCCTCACCCCCGATTTACCAACCCAAAGTCAAGAAAGACGCCGAAATGTTCTTGGGACATGAAACCATAAAAATTATTTCCAAGCTCGAATTTTCTTACAGATTTCGGTTGAATAACAATGGCGAAAAATTTGTCAAAATTTTTTTTTGTCGTTGCGTATTTTTCGTTAAGGTAATGACATTTCCGGTGGTTTCCTAGTTACTGATAATGTTCAGCATGGTGAGGGATACGTATACGTATACAAACATTTCATGAATAAAATATCGTATGTGATACACGGCTGGCATGGAATGAAGCTTTATGGGTTACGAAAAAACGATAATTCCCGTGTACGCGAGCATTTTCATCGGCTCTTTTATTATGCAACCCCACGTCGGATCTCAAAGACAATCGCCTAAATCTTACCTTTTTCTGTACCCTTTTAAAGTTTTAGTCAATAAAAAAACAAGGCCACCATCTTGGCATATAACAAATGGTTTTCTAAGAAGAGTGTTTTTTTTTTTTTGATGAGCCTGAACATTTTTTCAACGATTACGTTTCCTGGGGTTTCCTTGGTTGGTCTCTAAAACACCTGTTCAAATTTGGGAGCCTATTTTTCCTTGGGAATAGTTACTCTATAGTTTTCCTTGTTTATCCCGGAAAATTTTTGTCTTTTATCAAAAATTAACATAGAATTGGTCAATTGAAAATTTTTTATATTAAAGTTATTCCCATTTAAAATATTTAATTTTTCCACGTTAAAACGACGTTAGAAGTGGGACTCTTAAGGATATCCATATTTACTGTACTGATGAACGCCTAAATTTGCCAGAAAACCACGATTGGTTCCCAAAATGTGGGTCCAACAGACAAATTATGAAAACCGGCAGGCTGGCAATAAAATGGGGAAGGAAAAAAAATTTTGAGGGTCCTTTAAATATGCAAGTTTTGCAAAATATTGCAAAATTTCGATTGAGATTACGTTTCCTGGTATTTCCTTGGTTTACAGTTGGTCTCTAAAACACCTGTTCAAATTTGGGAGCCCATTGTTCCTGGGGAATAGTTACAATATGGTTTTCCTTGTTTATCCCGGAAAATTTTTGTCTTTTATCAAAAATTAACATAGAATTGGTCAATTGAAATTTTTTTATATTAAAGTTATCCCCATTTAAAATATTTAATTTTTCCACGGTAAAACGTCTTTAGCAGTGGGACTCTTAAGGATATCCATATTTACTGTACTGATGAACGCCTAAATTTGCCAGAAAACCACGATTGGTTCCCAAAATGTGGGTCCAACAGACAAATTATGAAAACCGGCAGGCTGGCAATAAAATGGGGAAGGAAAAAAAATGTTGAGGGTCCTTTAAATATGCAAGTTTTGCAAAATATTGCAAAATTTCGATTGAGATTACGTTTCCTGGTATTTCCTTGGTTTACAGTTGGTCTCTGAAACACCCGTTCAAATTTGGGAGCCCATTGTTCCTGGGGAATAGTTACAATATGGTTTTCCTTGTTTATCCCGGAAAATTTTTGTCTTTTATCAAAAATTAACATAGAATTGGTCAATTGAAAATTTTTTATATTAAAGTTATCCCCATTTAAAATATTTAATTTTTCCACGGTAAAACGTCTTTAGAAGTGGGACTCTTAAGGATATCCATATTTACTGTACTGATGAACGCCTAAATTTGCCAGAAAACCACGATTGGTTCCCAAAATGTGGGTCCAACAGACAAATTATGAAAACCGGCAGGCTGGCATTAAAATGGGGAAGGAAAAAAAATGTTGAGGGTCCTTTAAATATGCAAGTTTTGCAAAATATTGCAAAGTTTCGATTGAGATTACGTTTCCTGGTATTTCCTTGGTTTACAGTTGGTCTCTGAAACACCCGTTCAAATTTGGGAGCCCATTGTTCCTGGGGAATAGTTACAATATGGTTTTTCTTGTTCACCCCGGAATTTTTTTATCTATTACCAAAAATTTTCGTAGAATTCATCAATTGAAAATTTTTTATATTAAAGTTATCCCCATTTAAAATATTTAATTCTTTCACGTTAAAACGTCTTTAGAAGTGGGGCTCTTAAGGGTATTCGTATTTACTGAGCAAAACGGAATAGTTCTGATGACACCCACGAGAAAGCGCTGATTTTTATTTAAAAAAAAAAGGTAATTTACCCGGCTGTCATTAAATTTTTTACCACTTTATGACCAGCATCACTAAAGTCATTTTTTTTTTTTTTGGATTTAATCAAAGGGAATTTAAACCATCAATGGAAAGTCATAATCCTAGACGAAATCTTAAAATTTCTGATATTTTAACAATTGTATTTTCCCAAAGAGCTTTGATTTAAAAAAACAAATTTTAAATTATATTGAAGCTTACAACAATGCTTTAAATAAAAGAGTTTCAAATCTTAAAAAAAAAAGATAATTTACCAGAAATCCGATGGCTCTCATTAAATTTTAGACCACTTTATGACCAGTTTCACTAAAGTCATACATTTTTTTTTGGGTTTAATCAAAGGGAACTTAAACCCTCAATGGAATGTCATAATCCAAGACAAAATCTTAAAATTTTTTGATATTTTAACAATTGTATTTTCCCAAAGAGCTTTGATTAAAAAAAAAAAAAAATATATTGATGCTTACAACAATGCTTTAACTAAAAGGGTTTCAAATCTTTCCTTTTTGGTTCCAATTTTTTTCCATCATCCCTAATGACGGTTATTATCCACCCTAAAGTAATGAGGAAAAAGGGGTGAAAAAGACAAATCATATATGCAAATTTACAACAATTAATAGCATGTTGGAAATGAGAATAGAGAGATGTGAAGCTTTTTTGGTTTTCGAGCTTTGACCAGAAATTCAATTCGGTGAAATTTTGTTAATTAGAGAACGAGAAGCGAAATTTAATTATGGGGTTGTTTTGTATTGTATATGTGAATTTGTATATGTGAATATATTTATATTTATTCTCTGTTCTATATGTTGGTGGTGCAAACTTTTATGTGGAAAACCGAACAATGCGTGAAAGCTTCACTCATACAAACATCGACCTTTGTTTGACGAGTTCACGCTTTTTCAAAGCTTTTAAAAAGCCTCCAAGACTGAAGAGGGCGCTGCCAATGTCGAGGATTTGCAAAACTAATTCTTGTGTATCCACCCCTGGAATATTGGAGTCGGGGTGGTATGAATTTTGGTTAATTAATAGTGCTTGAAATAAAACATCCAGGTAATTTTCCCCGCTACGTATTCAAAAGCTTCTTTTTGTTGCACGGCAATTTTGATTTCGCTGGAAATTCATGTGCAATTGAGAGAGCTTTAATGTGTTTAACGATTGTTACCGCGTAAGTGTAATGGAATAGGGTTTGTAGTTAAAGTTCATGATCGTAACAGTAAATATAGTGTAATGGAGCCGTGAGCTTTCAGCGAAAGATGGCGCTATGTTGAAAAGCTCCCGGCCGAGTGAAAAGGTCGTACGGAATTTCCGTCGTCGTAGACAACCCAATTTCACGAGATAACGTAGCCTTTTCTCGTCATCAACTAGAATTGATATAAACATTACCATCTACCCATCGACCCCTGCCCCATGCCGCCCCATTCCGCCTGCAACATCTTCCATTTCTTCATTTCGCCGAACGAAATGCGATACGAGAAATCTTCAGCTTTGACTTCATTCGCTTTTCATCGCATTATTACATTCATGGCATTCATTTAAATATGCATTCGCGTGTCTAATCAAATTCTCGGCGCTTCACATTGTCATTTTTTTCCTTACTCCCCCACCCCCTTTTGATTTTCTTTCAAAGCAAATATTTTGCTGCCAACGAAAAGAAAAACTTCAAGAATTTTATTAAAGGAGAAACACATGTTAAGTCCGTAGGGTATTGTCTAAGGGTTCACTCTCGCCATTTTTGTTGGATGAGCTTTAGAGCTTTGGAGCTTTGTCGGTTTCGTTTATAATTCCCATTTCAATTGATTTACGATCTTAATGGATAATAAAACTTGGCATATTTCCATAAAACTAAACAGACAAAACAGTTCGATATGAAATGAACTTTCAAGTTTTCATAAGCGTAAAGCTCTAATACTTTGACCTCGGAATTAGCTTCCATATGTATAGGCAACCCATATATCATTGAAGCATTCAATTGCCTAAAACAAACACTAAATTACGATGTTAGGGAAAGAAAAATTATTTTAAAATTTCGGCAATTTCTTAAAAAAAAATGTCATATTTAAAAGAGCTTAAAAGCTCAACAACTCAACAGTGGCACCAGCTGTTGTTGGCGTGAGCACCGCTTTTTGTTTCACGTATTTCCTGATCAAAAACGCGGGGGCTGTGAGGGGGGTGGGGTTAGAATGGAAAGCACATTGGCAAAGAACTTGGGAAATATTTTTGTCAAAAACAGAAAAACGACAAATAAACGAAAAAATGAGGAAATAAGATTGTTTTTTATTTTTCCCATCGTAAAAATACGCAAAACAAAAACAAATCGAGTGAGTGAAATGGCAAATGAGAAATTGAATTTCATAAAAATTTGATGAGATTGAATAAATGTTGTATACTTTTTCTTTTCATTTGATTCAATAAAAAAAAAACTTTCAGATTTTCAAAAAGTAATCGATTTGTTTTCCAGCGGGGTGGAGGGAGAACCCCGAAGGGTTGAAACCCACAAGGGTTCAAAACGCTTAAAAAGTATTGCTTTTTCAGTTCAAACTATCATCATTTCAGACGACCAATTTGCGATTCCTTCTGGAGGGCAAATCCCCTCGAATCGATCAAGAATGCCATGATTTTTTAATTCAACGAATCACATTCGTCCACCTAACAGGCGAGCTACTATTATAAATGTGCCAAAAACTCCGCTTTGTCTCCGCAATTATGTTGGAAAATTTTAATTGCAAAATTAAATTCAATAGGGGAAGACAGACATTGTTCCGAAATTTTATCCCTCACCATGCCGATTTACAAGCACCAAGTGTATTCACTCTAGCCTTTTATTTCCCGGGTTGAAATCGACTTACTAAATCATCCCTAGCGGCACCCCTAATGATTTTTTTGTTTTAATTTGCTCAAAAAATTTTGAAAACTTTAAGGGTGGTTTTTGTATCTTTTAAGATGCAAAAATTGAACATATCTGTGTCCTTAAAATACGTCACATGATATCTTCATTCAACCCTTAAAAATCACAGAAATAAGTCATTTTTTTAATTGGAAAAACAAAATTTTAAAAGGGAAGTTTTTGGTAAACGTTTATTGATTATTATCCCCATTGATTGTCGCCAAATGATTTTCTTGTAAAAAATTTTCGGTTTAAAAGGAAAAAAAAATATCCCAGAATTGGCAAAAAATGTAAAATTGTCAATTTTACAATTGCTTAAGATCAAATATTGATTTTGATTCATAATTAATTGCCACTCTTGAAAAATCCCTATTTTTTAAAGGTTTTTTTTGGGTGCTCTTTAGGGGTTGTTTATTCTCTTTAAAATAAATCCTTTTACCCTTTTTGAGGCTAACTCTAGTAATTTGTTCTTTCCTAAATTCACAAAGAAACATCCTCGCAAAACCGCAAAATTTTTGATTTTCAAGAGGCCAAAATATATGGGGATGTAGTTCGGTTGTAAACTGTTCAATATTTCATCCCTTACAACAATTAAAATGCATAAGATTTTTTTTTTCATTAAAAATAGTTCAAAGACTATTCATTGTTGGTTTTGGTCGCAATTCCGAAAAATTTATCAACAGGTGTTTGTCCTTTGTTTAATGACTCATGAAGAAGACCTTTGGATGCAACTAGCGATGCATTTTTTCTTCTAATCCAACCAATAAAAACAAGGAATATTGGTAATTTTAAATTGCTTGAAAAAAAACAACGCCAAGGGCTGTTTATTTTTCATCCCTTACAACACCTCAAATGCATTTCTTGTAAGGAATTCCTTCAGAGACTATTCATTGATGTATTTGGTCGAAATTTCGAAAAAAAATTATCTTTCGAAGATATCCATTTAGCAATGATTTATA
Organism: Sisyra terminalis; assembly: GCA_958496175.1. NCBI lineage: Eukaryota > Metazoa > Arthropoda > Insecta > Neuroptera > Sisyridae > Sisyra > Sisyra terminalis. Next base: position 2,890,280 of record OY292275.1, on the reverse strand, counting down.
AAAATGCACTTGGGCGCCACTAACGATGCATTTTTTCTTACAAATTATGTAAAGAAATAATCGTCAATCAACCCTTAAGAAAACGGGAAAAATTGCAGTTTTTAATTGCTAAAATCAATGCAAAAGATTTTTGATATTCATGCCTGATTTTCATCCCTTAAAAACCTGCAACCAAACTTCCCCATGTATTATTTGTTGGGCTACAAGGCTGAAAACTTGAAGGGTTGTTTTTCCATCTTTACAAATACTTTATTGGCAATTTATGCTTTCGACTGACTATAAAAAGTTTTCAAATTCGGAACAAGAAACAACCCCTTTTCCACGTTTAAAATTGATCGGAAGAATTTTTTCCCATAAAAAAAAAGCCTCAAAATTTGGTCGAAAACTTTTTTTTTTGGGAAGAGATATTTTTTTTCAATGATTTATGAAAAAATGCTCTTGGGTGCTACTAACGATGCATTTTTTCTTATAAAATATGTAAATAAATAGTCGTCAATCAGCCCTTAAAAAAACGGGAAAAAGTGCAATTTTCAATAGGAAAAAATAATGCAAAAGGGTTAATAATTTTGTTGCCTGATTATCATCCCTTAAAATCCCACAACAAATTTCCCTATCCATCATTAGTTGGGCCACAAGGCTGAAAACTTTAAGGGTTGTTTTTCCATCTTTACGAATACTTTATGGGCAAGTTAGGCTTTTGGCTGACTATAAAAAATTTTAAAATTTGGAACAAGAAACAACCCCATTTCCACTCTTAAAATTGATCGAAAGATCGAAAGAAATAAAAAAAAATATACACTACTAAGGTAAATGTCATAGGTTTTTTCTTCCACATTGTAGCATGTTTCAGAACCATGACAATTTGAGCATAAATTTGTGCATTTGTGCAATCATTATTTGCATTTTCTGAGAACATTTACCAAAGTAGTGTATATTTTTTTATACCATCAGAAAGTAGAGATTTCAACAAACAAAAAACACACCAACTTTTTTAAAAAAGCAGATATTGTGACGTGAGAATTTTCGATTGAAAATTAGGGTGCTTTTTGGATATTAAGTCAAAATAAGGTGAAAAAATGAATATTTTAAATAAAAAAAAATACTGTATGTTTGGAACATACAAAGGTAAGTTTGCACCAAATTTCGTGAAAAAATTTTTTTTTGCAAAAAATAAAAATACAAAACCAAAAACTCGGTTATTCGAATTTTTCACATAAATTTTGAGGTTATGTAAAAAAAAGTGTCGAAACAAAAGTTGTAGATCTTTTAATTACCTACAACTTTGCTATTTAACTTTTTTTCATAGGACTTGCAGTTTTACCGGAAATCGAGATTAACCGTTTTTTACCCTTAAAAACTCACCCCCTCCCCCTTCCCGACCTCAGATCTCCCGTAATTTATTTTTTCTTTCATTTTTGTTATATTCTCTACCTTTTCCAATGGGTTTCATTCTACTATAATTTTTTTTCACTTTTCACCATTTTTAAAATTATCGACCCTGGTCTAAATATAAAATTTCTTTAGATAAAAATTGGTCCAAAAATATTACATTTCCATTTCCGTTATACGAAACAAATCTAATGCAAGTTATACATAGGCAAATAAGCAATAAAAAAAAATCAACAACTCGTTTTTCACTCATATGAATATTTCCGCAAATGTTTTTCAATGGAAATAGAAATGAAAAATTGAACTAATAAGAAAATATAATAATTCATCGAAAATGATTCATTTGATCCATTTCTCCATCATTTATCCATTAACAGTGCCCATAAATATCGGCATAGAAAACTTTACAAATGAATTGAGAACCGAACGAATATCAGGCCACCCACCACCCACTACCCTCTAACCATTCTTCCTTGGCCAAATGATTTATAAGTGGAAAATTTTCCAAAAGTTAAAAGAATATTTTTCTATATATAAAACGAAATATTTTTACTTACTTGTTATAGAAAAATAGTAGATATAAGGCCCCTGGAGTTTCACAGCCGAATCTATAAAAAAAAAATCAACATTAGGGAAAATTATAAAAATATCTACAGCTCTTTTGATATTGTATTATCCCGACGCCATTGTATGCCACAATTTTGTGAATTTCTTTCATCAACTTATTCCTACCCCCTGTGCCCCATTGCCGCACAACCCCAAAATGAGAAAATAATATAACAATGTATGCAAATGGGCAACGGAAGTCGCACATCCCCCTAAGTCTGTGCGGGAATAATTTCTGGAGCATTTGTATAATAAAAAGTAATTTTCACATTTATATGCACAACATTAAAATCTTATTCAACACGCGTTTTATGTTACATAAAACGCTCATTATGGGAAGCGGGAGAACGGCCGAATCGTAAACGGCCATTGCCAAGATAATTAATCGGTTTTTGTATCAATTTATTGTTGCACTTTTTCCGGCAATGCATACCCACACAATGGAATTGTATACATTGTTGCAAGGTCTTTATAATCTCAGCAACAATAAAGGAATTTTATCGTAGCTTAGGCAACCAAAAAAAATGATTAAAAGCTCAACAGTTGCTTAAATTCTTTGAGAAAGATTACCAAAGTTTAATAGGGTTACTAAAGCTTTTTTTTTATGTTATACTTCTTTAGTGTTATTAAAATGTGATGTCGAAATTCGAATAAATTAATGCAAAATTAGTTCCCTAAAGTTTAAACTACATATTTTGAAAGTTTGGGATGCCTGGTAGAATTTTTTTGCTAATAAAATTAAATTTAGTCGATTCGATTACCGAATCTTCATAAGATAACATGTAAAATCATAATATTTTTAAATTACAATAACTTTTTAACAATTAAGTAAATCAATTTAAAATTTAAACAGGTGCTAGAGCACTAAAAAAGGAACATTATACTAATTTTTTGTTTTTCCCGTACCATTTTACCCATACCTCCATAACAACTTTAACTAGCTATACTGAAATTTAAAATAAACCGCCAACTTACATTAAATAATATTGGCATGGAAAGATTGCCTTGGAAATCAATGGGTGCGTTTATATAACCAATGCCAAAAGTGACAATTGTACATATCTCCAAAAATTTTAAATATTTAGAATTTTTTTTAATGTAAATTATGCTTATTTTTGACAGCAAAGACATATTAATTGATAATCAAAAGAAATGCTTTTATAATTTCACTGATCGTCAAATTTTTATTGAGAATTCATTATTTTCTTTCCACAGCAATCTAATAAATTTCTGCTTTTGAAATCATATGGCGGCCCGATTGAATTTTTAAGGTTTCATGAAAGGATTCTTTGATTTAAACACTGAAAATGTAATTTTCCTTAAACTACCAGTTATTTCTTAATACTAAAAATTAAATTTGACAAACATTATTGTTTTAAAAACAATTTAATAAGTAAAATGGAAAATTCAAAAAATACGCCAAATTGTTGGGAATTATTGAAAAAAAGTATGCTATGGAGAAATAAAGGGATGCGTTCATAATAAGTAACCTATTGATTGAAATCGCCATTTTTTTGCCTTAACAATGCTTAGTATTAAAAGCAATTTTTGTCAGTTATAAACTTAACATCAGAAAACAATTATTTTCTTTGAAATATAAATTTTTAATTCGTTAGTTAAAGGAAAATATGTATCTTTGATTCTATTGATCTCTAAATTTGTGTTTCAATAAACGTAGAGGTCAGTGAATTTTTCATTTAATCAACGCATTCATTGATTTTCATAGCAATCTTTAATTAGTTTCAATGATCCCAAATGGCGGTTTATTTAAATACTGAAAAATTTTGAAACTTAATTATATGGATTGATGGTAGAAATTTTTTTTTCAGGTGCTTTAGCAGTGAATAAGGAAAATTCTCTTAAATTTTTAGTAGCCTAGGAGCATTCTGGCATACCTCTATAACATCCTTAAAAGAAAGATTTTTTTTGAAACTATTCAATGCAATATTTAAAGTCATGTAAGGAAAATCGATTGATACGTAAAATTACATTATATTTTTCTATATTTGAATTAAAAACCAGTCTAATACATATATATATTATATATAATATATATATAATAATAATATTTATATATATATAATATATATATATATATATATATATGTATATTAGACTGATTCAAAAAACTAATGAATTTTTTTTTTGTTAATCATATCGAAAATGTTGTTGGGTATGACAAAAAAAAAATCCTGTGCAAGTTTAAGCTCTTAATATTAATATTAAGAGGTGCCGCACCGCAAATTTCGATTTTCCATTTAAATAACATGGGAACAATATTCTCTTGCACTTTGGAATTTTATGGCTCACGTTGGTGACAATATTTCGGAATGATCAAGGTATACTCTTGTAGAAAATTGAACGATCTACAAAAAAGGTCTCGTACAAGTTTTTGATATATTTATTCATTCAAAAGTTATTCGAGGTCAAAGTTGAACTAAAGAGAAATTTTAATATTTTTTCAATTTTTTGACGCAACCATCAATTTTATAAGAAAATTCTATAGAACATTTTTTGTAGAGCTTTTTTTTTCCTATAACTTATCTCTATAAAAGTTTTTGATATTTTTCACAGGTCCTAAGTTATTTAATTAAAATAAAAAAAATAATTTTTATGTTAAAAATATAATAATTCAGGGAATTTTCAGTTTAATGCAAATAACTTAGAACCTGTGATAAATATCAAAAACTTTTATTGAGATAAGTTATAGAAAAAAAAGTGCTATACAAACAATGTTCTATAAAATTTTCTCATAAAATTGATGGTTGCCTCAAAAAATAGAAAAAATATTAAAATTTCTCTTTACGTTAACTTTGACCTCGAATAACTTTAGAAGGAATAAATATATCAAAAACTTGTACGACACCTTTTTTGTAGATCGTTCAATTTTCAACAAGAATATACCTTGGTCATTCCGAAATATTGTCACCAACGTGAACTATAAAATTCTAAAGTGCAAGTGAATATTGTTCCCATGTTATTTAAATGGAAAATCGAAATTTGCGATGCGGCATCTCTTAATATTAATATTAAGGGCTTAAACTTTCATAGGATTTTTTTTGTCATTCCCAACAATATTTTCGATATAGTTAAGAAAAAAAATCATCATTTTTTTGAATCAGTCTAATTTATATATATATATATATATATATATATATATATATATATATATATATATATATATATATATATATATATATATGTATATATTAGGGTGATTTTTTTTTTGGCCCCATCGTGAATTTTTTTTGGAAATACCAAAAACAAAATTCCCTAAAACTTTGAGCCCTTAATATTAATTTTAAGTCCTCGACCAAGACGTGTAAAGATTTCCCATTGAAAATACACGGAAACTCTGATTTTTATTTTTAAATTTCTATATCTCAGCGGCATTTCATGGGATCGCTTTTACCGAAGATGGTTTTTTCTCAGAATTAAACGCTCTACAAAAGTGCCCATTGCGACAAAGTCGTAACTCACACCGGTGAGGGGCACTGAACCTGATTTTTCCATAAAACTCGCGTTTTTTTTTTTGCATTTATCTAGTAAATAACAAGAGCTACGGAAAAATTATAAATGAAAAACTTGTAGAGAATTTGATTTCCTACAAAAAAGTTCCTGTAGACCAAATCGCGAAGATCAATATTAAACGAGATATAAAGCCTTGAATTTTATGGAAAAATCAGGTTCAGTGGCCCGTACTACCTCACCGGTGTGAGTTACGACTTTATCGCAATGGGCACTTTTGTAGAGCGTTTAATTCTGAGAAAAAACCATCTTCGGTAAAAGCGATCCCATGAAATGCCGCTGAGATATAGAAATTTAAAAATAAAAAATCAGAGTTTCCGTGTATTTTCAATGGGAAATCTTTACACGTCTTGATCGAGGACTTAAAATTAATATTAAGGGCTCAAACTTTCAGAGAATTTTTTTTTTGGTATTTCCAACAAAATTTCACGATGGGACCCAAAAAAGTCAAAAAAAGTAAAAAAAATGGTCTCAATGATCTATTTTACGCTGGATTTCACGTAGAGGATCGATTATCGATTAAATATAATGAAGGTTTATACTGCACATTATTTAAATAATTTATTGCTCGTACCACTTGTATTAGATACAAACATCACAAACATCAATTTGATTCGAGCATTTAAATCATATGTTTCCCCACTGCAAATGACTACCGAGTTCCAAGAAATATTCAATCTTAAATTTTTCTTCTTCATATTTTTCAAAAGTAGTTTCAAAAAAAAAAAAATAATTAGTCCCCGACAAAACGGTTGAATTTACGGCTCGTAAATTTCGTAATATTTTTCCTTCCCCATGCTGGTGTTTAATGAAACATTTCGGACTAGTTTGAGATAATTTAGAACGAAGATTTTTACGAGGAGAAAATTATAACTGTGGTACAATAAAAAGCGTTCGTAAACGTCGCGTGCAACCCTCACCTGGACCTGGTCGTAATACCAGCACGGGGAAGGCTAACGTTTACGGCCCGGTATCCTTTACGATGACTCTCCAGAGAAATCTCAACAGTTACGATATATTATTTCGTTCATAAAAGACATATTTCTCGATTAGATTGTCCCACTTTCAACTTCGACTCATTGTTCTCAATAGTTAGCATCAAAAAAAAAAGAAAAAAAAAAAGTGGGAATAACTTTAAATTTCATATTTCATAAAGCTGTGCAGTATGAGCGTTGGGCTTGATAAATTTAAATAATCGAATTATTTTCAATGGAAACGCAAACGAGTACAGCTGCGAACTTGTAAAGCGGATTTCCTTCGTAACACGATAATATTCGATTCGATGATTCAAATTCAATTTCGTCTGTCGGTTCTAAACGAACAATGGGTAGTGCATAATAACTAGGACTGCGATAGTATAATACATAGTTCGCCACTCGTACAATACAATATAATCATAATACAGACAGGAAAATAATCGTAAAGTTTGCTTTATTTTCCACCAACATAAAAAAAAAAAAACAAGCAAAAATAAAACTTTTTGAATACATAAAAAAACGCATTAATATGCATCAGTTTTTTCTACTGTACCAATAAACTCTTCTGATTAGTTTTCAACTAGGAAAATAGGAAATTTATCTATACTTTACATGACAATTCCATAGACCAAGAAAAACCTTATATGTTTGTCGTCTTATAAAGCTAAAATTATATCGAATGTTGCGATATTTGTCGTTTCACGTAAATCATAGTGGAAATGTGGTCGTTATAGCCATATAGTTGATTGTACTGTTGCGTTTGTTATGATTATAATCCCCGGAGATGAATGTAAATTGTGTATTTATGAACCTCTTGTATGTAAATCAGCGATAACGTTTACGAATAAACCAATGATATAATTATACAAGACAACGACCGACCATCCCTCACTCATCACCCGAACCCAATTCTACCATTCTACCATTGTCGATCCGATTTCCATGCAATGCGGAACAATTGTCCGCTCAAATTACTGATATTATCTCGGGCAAACAGGTGGGTGACCAAAGGACATGTTACGGTTGACTAATGTCTTTTTTTTCTTCAATAAAAATGATAAACCCAAAGTTCAACTCCAAATTACTATGGGAATGCCAAAAATCAAATGGTGGCAAGCTGTAAGGACAAACTGGGTAAGGAAAACGCAGAATTGTCCACCAAATTTGCGCTGTCTATTTTTATAGATCAATATTTTGGATCCAAATAGTTTAAAAGAGGTACTTATATAATAATATCATCCCCCATTATCCAAAGAGAACTTGATTTGAAAAGTGCAGCATTTTAAGTTTAAATTAATTTTGCACTTTTCAAATCATCTTATCAACTTTATTTTGAGGTCTGTTATCTTTAATTTCGATTTTTTATTTGTGCTTTCATTTTTGCGTCAATGCTGTCAAACTATCAAGGTAAAAAAATTCATCGGCACATATTTTTATAGAAAATTAAATTCCCTACAAAAAAGGTCTCTATGAAAATTTTCGTCAGACACGCCGTTTCCGAATCATCAAGCTTCAGACATTGATATAATTTTTAGATTTATCTTCTTTATTTTGGAATTTTGTAACTAACGAACAAATAAATATATAGAAATGAACAATATAGATTCTTGAAGGGAATTTAATGCTCTACAAAAAAGGTCTCTTAACGTTTTTACATAAAATAACTTTTTCAAAAGTTATTCACAATTAAAGTTGAAGGATAAATTAAATTATTGTTTTTTTCATTGTTGAACCGCTTTGTTTTCATTTAGTGGGACAATTTGATATTTTATATGATCGAAAATCATCGTTTTATCAATCTTATCGCTTGAAATATCTAAATTTCATAATATATCCAAACCTATTCTCGGTTAACAGCTATGTATTACACAAAAATGTAGATTTACTTTAATATTATTTATTTAATATTTCATTCAACTTCAATTGTGAATAACTTTTGAAAAAATGATTTTATATAAAAACGTTAAGAGACCTTTTTTGTAGAGCATTAAATTCCCTTCAAGAATCTATATTGCTCATTTCTATATATTTATTTATTCATTAGTTACAAAATTCCAAAATAAAGAAGATAAATCTAAAAATTATATCAATGTTTAAAGCTTGATTATTCGGAAACGGCGTGTCTGGCCAAAAATTTTCATAGGGACCTTTTTTGTAGGGAATTTAATTTTCTATAAATATATGTGCAGATGAATTTTTTTACCTTGATAGTTTGACAGCATTGACGCAAAAATGAAAGCACAAATAGAAAATCGAAATTTAAGATGATAGACCTCTAAATATTAATATTAAGGGCTCAAACCTTCCCGATATTTTTCTTTTTATCACCTTGAACAATATTTTCGATATACTTCTCAAAAAAAAAAAAAAATAGTCGATTTTTTTGACCCAGTCTAATGCATATATATCTCGGCAAAGGTAGACAAACATTGTAAACACATACATAACAATTAAAAACAATCATTGTCTCAAATTTCAACTGAACGATTGTTGTCATTGGTTTCAACAGTCATTTTGATTTCATTCAATAACCAATTTTTCAACATTTGTCAGTTGTTTCAGTAATGGACGATGAATATTTCACGGGAAGTTACTAGTTGTGTATCAATATGAATATTATTTCGACTGTAAAATTTGAAAATATTTGGTTCGACGATATTTTCTAAATAAAAAACAAGTGACAGTGACTTTTAGCCAGCTGCAATGGCGGTAATTTTTAAACTTCGTATCCGATTCGAAATTGTTTAGGACGACCACCTGATTATTTTTTTCATAACGCCGCCAAAGAAGTATAATTTCAAAAATTCCACGAATTTATTATTTTACGGAATTTATCCCACGAAGTATAAATAACAGGAGAACGAACACTGCATTGCAAAGTAGTTCTCAAAATGAAGGTATAGTGTAGAGGTCTCTAGTGTCAATAGTATACAAGTGTAAGGGCGAAAAATATTTTCATATAATTAACAAGAGATTATTAATTTCAATGGAAAGTTGTTTACTAAACATAAGTAGAACTAAATGATAATGAATTTATGTTATATTAAAGGTATTAAAGTATATGAAGATTTTTTTTTACGTACAAATTTTGTTTTTTGCACCATCTCTTGGCAATAATTGCAATATGTCACACTTACAACACTCGTGGGTTAGTTGTGTCCAATGACACAATTAACATTAAAAGTTATAGTTAAACAACATTAATAATATTAAATAAGAAGACAATTCAGGTTGTTTAAGATGGTTTTTTGTTTTATTTTTATATTTTTTAATATTCAAATTAGCTACGTTTCGTTACGTATCGTAACTTCATCAGGCTTCTTGAATCACAAAAAATACAATATTTTCAATTTAAATTTAATAAATAAATAAATTATATTGTATTATTTGTGATTCAAGAAGCCTGATGAAGTTACGATACGTAACGAAACGTAGCTAATTTGAATATTAAAAAAAAATAAATAAAACAAAAACCGATCTTAAACAACCTGAATTGTCTTCATATTTAATATTATTAATGTTGTTTAACTATAACTTTTAATGTTAATTGTATCATTGGACACAACTAACCCACGAGTGTTGTAAGTGTGACATATTGCAATTATTGCCAAGAGATGGTGCAAAAAACAAAATTTGTACGTAAAAAAAAATCTTCATATACTTTAATACCTTTAATATAACATAAATTCATTATTATTTAGTTCTACTTATGTTTAGGAAAAAACTTTCCATTGAAATTAATAATTTTAAAAAAATATTTTTGGCCCTTATACTTGTATACTATTGACACTAGAGACCTCTATTTAATAAAAGCTGAGATCTGAATTTGATCATCTATTAATAATATTCTCAATATAATTATAATATTCATAGTATTCTTAAATATAATAACTCTTTTTTGTTATCAATTAATAAGAAATAACAAAAAAGCGAACAACCAATAACAATTCAGTACATAAAGTTGGTCATGTTTCTTAGCGATAATGCGCTAATTGTGGTCGAAAAAGTAACCAAACCATGTCTAAATTTTTGAGGACACGTGTACTAAAAAATTGCCTATCTCGTTCGTTCTTTTGTTTTTTATTCTTCGTGATTTATCCTCTGGATAATACATAAGCTTTTTTTGCTAGACTCATTTTTAAATGCCTTTCAGTCCCCCCCTCACCTCTGCAAAAAGAAGTCGACCTTAGTCGTGTGCGATGTTTTCCCTATTAAATTTCTCTTGATACACAAATTCTATTTGAAATAAAAGATAAACGTTTCCATCATCCACGCCATCTGTTGGCGACATAATACACATATTTGATCCTCTTTTTTCTTTTCTATTTCTTCAGTTTTTTTCCATAGCTAATTTGATTTTTCTTGCAATAAGCATATTTAAATTGGTTGCCAGTCCCCGTTTATACGTCGTCTTGACGATTAAATTGAATATTCTCAAACATATATATCAAGAATACAACAAATTCGTTATTGATTTCGACATGAAGAAATATCTTTCTCTATGATTTTTTTATTCGTTTTTAATGTGATCAATGGAAAACTTTACATTGCTCGAATTGTCAGCGACGATATTTACTGTTTGCTTACTTTTATATTGAATAAACTGAAGTTTATCTAAGGATAAAAAGGCGCAGGAGTCGACGCTGGAGCTTTCCAAGTTTCCAGGAATCGTAATATTAAAGATAAATAAAGCGACGTGAACTTAACAGGGTTGTCAGGCTTTCCCTTCCATTTTAAACGAAAAAAAACTGCCATTTATAATATATAAATATAAAAGCACGAATAGTTGATTTTCATGGAATTTTTTCGACCAAAAAAAAAATCACATTAACAATTAATATTCCATTGAAAATATTTATCAGAATTAAACAACCAAAGTGGCACTGTTTCATAAAACAAATTCACAACACAATAGTCCGAAATTGCCTTTTCATGTGCTTTCAAACTCAATTACATCCCTCAAAAATAAATAAACCGCCCTTCTCCCCACACCTCACCACCGCATATACCCACTATTGTTGATACTTTTCATATACACAGGGAATTTCAAATATTTGAATGGCAAATGTACAAATTTTCTATTTAAAGAAAAAAGTTAAATCAAACTTTTTTTTTTTTAATTTCAAACAATGGAATGAAAACTTGGTATCTTCATTTGGGCAGGGGAAATTATTTTTTTGTAAACGTGAAAAGAATTGTTTATTAAAGCGGCAGATAATTGTTGGAATTCAATCGATTTGACTTGGAATTTTTTTGTTCCACCTACGCAGATGAAGTTTGATTGAAAGCTTCAAGTCCTTGGAGCTTAAATTAAGGGTAAATTAAATTATTTTATTAAATTTAAATACTAAAACGATGCACACATTGAGTAGGTGGTCTATGTTTACAAATTTACACTGAAAATTAATAATAAAAATAAAAGGAAAAGCTTTAGAGAGCTTTAGGTTTCATTCTTAGTTTAATTTCACCAATGGCCACTAATTCGTTGAAAGGAGGAACCCATTCCAAAGAAGAAATTTTATCAGTCAATCAAATATCTAGTAGGTTCCAGTAATTTCTGTAGCAAAGATGCATTGCGGTCTGGGAGACCAATTGTTGAAAATATCAATGAAATCTTTGAAATATTCAAAGTAGTAAGAGCGAATTTTCGGTTAAAAACAAAGAAATCGAATTTCAAGGTTAAAAGCTGGCAAAGTGGTCTAAATGATAACCAAACAAGGTTAACTAGTCTAAAAAATTTTGCTATCTAAAAGATAGGTTCGGAAAGATATCCCATTCAAGAAATGGCTATGATTGGTCAAAATTATATTGCAGCCATCATTTGGTCCAAATTTGAACCAATTGTTTTCAACAATTAACCACCAGAGGCCAGAATAGAATGGTCGAAAAGATATTGTGTTCTACTAAGATAACCATAGATTCATAGAATCATAAAAGTTCCAGGAATTTATTTGCAAGGTTTTTATTCATAGGACCTTGGTACCAAATGATTGTCATTTGTTTTTCCCATAGCACTTCATGTAAATATTTAATTGTTGGGAACCACAAGCATTGGGGCGACCATTGCTTGAACCCAAATTCCATCTAAAAATTTTTGGGTAAAAACCTAGGAACCGAAGTTTTTCCTCGTAAAATGAGAACAGGGGATGATAAATGATTTCCGAATAAAATTTCAATGGTAAGCTTTTAAGTATAAAGGCTGGTAAACTGGTCTAAATGGAAGCCAAACAAGGATAACTGGTCTAGAAGATTTTCCTTTGTATACAAGTGGTTTGGCAGAATTTCCTAAACAATGAATGGCTATAAATAGTCAAAATCATGTTTTAGACCTTTTTTGGACCGAAATTGGACCAATTTTACTGATCAATTAACCAGCAGAGGCCAGAATTGAGTAGTCGAAGAGATGTCATCCATTAGGACAACCATAGGTTTTAATTGCCCGACAGAAGTTCCAGGAATTGGGTTGCAAAATTTTTATCCTTCCCCACTTATAGTTGGCGCTTGCCACTAAACGATTGTCATCTGTTGTTCCATAGCACCCTAAGAAAATGCATTATTTATGGGACCCGAAAAAATATGCCCAAAAATTGGTTTCAAAAATATTTTCATCTATGAATTTTTGGCTAAAAACATTGGAACCTAATCTTTTTCTACTAAAATGGTAACAAACAATAACAAATGAATCTCACTAAACAAATTTAAATGGAAAAAAACAACATCTGAAGGCTGGTAAAGTGGTTCAATTGATTATCAAACAAGGATAACTTGCCTACAAAATTTGGCTTTGTATAGAATAGGTTCAGAAAGATATTCTATACAAGAAATGGCTATGATTGGTCAAAATATAATCAAGCCATCATTTGGCCCAAATTTGAACCAATTGTTTTTAACAATTAACCACCAGAGGCCCGAATTAAACAGTCGAAGAGATATTAGGTTCCACTAAAATAACCGTAGCTTTCATAAGACTTTAATGGCCCGATCGAAGTTCCAGGAATTGGGTTGCAAAATTTTTATCCTTCCCCACTTATAGTTGGCGCTTGCCGCTAAACGATTATCATCTGTTTTTCCATAGCACCCCAAGAAAATGAATTATGATTTGGAGTCGCAAGGATTAGCACAAAAATTGGTTAAACCATATTTTCATTTACGAATTTTTCCGAAGCTTTTCCTAGTAAAATGAAAACAAACGATGACAAATGAGTCTCATTCAACAAATTTAAATGGAAAATAATAACAGTTGAATGCTGGCAAAGTGGTCCAAATGGTTGTCAAATAAGGGTAACTCCAGAAGATTTTCTTACGTGTACCATAGATTTGGAAGAATTTCCTATACTATTATTTCCTAAAATCATAAATCAGACATGTTTTGGTCCAAAATTTAACCAATTTTATTTAGTAATCAACCAGCAGAGGCCAGAATTCAGTAGTAGAAGAAGTTTTGTACTATACTATAACAATCTTAGATTTTATATGACTTAAATTCTTCGGCAAAAGTTCCAGGAAATGGGTTGCAAAATTTCTAATCCCTCCCCACTTATAGTTGGCGCTTGCCACTAAACGATTGTCATCTGTTTTTCCATAGCACCCCAAGAAAATGGAATTCCCATTATAATTGGGAGCTGCAAAGATTGGCATAAAAATTGGTTAAACTATATTTTCATCTACGAATTTTTCCGAAGCTTTTCCTAGTAAAATGAAAACAAGCGATGACAAATGAGTCTTATTCAACAAATTTAAATGGAAAATAATAACAGCTGAAGGCTGGCAAAGTGATCCAAATGGTAGTCAAACAAGGGTAATTGGTTTGAAAGATTTTCCTATATGTGTAATAGGTTTAAAAAAAATAACCGTACTATTAATTGCAAAAATAATATATCAGACATTTTTCGGTCCAAAATTTAATTAATTTTATTTAGTAATCAACCAGCAGGGGCCAAAATTGAGCAGGTGAAGAAGTGTTGTATTCCATTAGGACAACCTTAGCTTTCACATGACTTTAATTATCCGGAAAAACTTCCAGAAATCGGGTTGCAAAATTTTTATCCCTCCCCACTTACACTTAATGCTTGACACCAAACGATTGTCATCTGTTTTTTCCATGGCAAACGCACATGATCGTATAAAAAAATTTAAGGATGAAAATTTTTTATTAGACTATCGAGGACAATTTCACAGAAATATTCCAGAAGATCGGCTGAAAATTTCTTCCGGAATTTGGCCGCCCCTTATTTGAATCGTTAGTCAAGACAATTGGTAAAAAGTCCAAGACTTTTTAACTGTTTTAACTATTTAAAAATATATTTTTGTGTCTTGCTCAAAATAAGATCATTTACGGATCAAAGCCAATATGCCGCCTTATTTTTATTTGCCGCCCGAGGCCATAATCCCTTCTATAAGCACTGCACTATGCTTCTGCTTTCTTTGCATAATTTCTTGACATTTTTGGTCATCATTAATTGGAGGAAACTAGTCCATAGATGGACCAATCCTAAAGCCTAAAGAAAATCCTAAGTATGGATTTAACGATTTCCCAACAAAATCGTTACGTTAGACGTGGAGGGACGAAATGTTACAGGAAATTTTCACTTTCCACAAGAAGTGTTTGCAAAGTGAATGATTCGATTTGGCCGATATTTCCGGGAATTGCAAAGACAAGTTTACGCCCAATATATATATATATATATATATATATATATATATATATATATATATATATATATATATATATATATATATATATATATATATATATATATAGGGAACATTTTACATATACATATATGCGCTCGGCTGGATGGTAGTAAGTGAAAAGTTTTGGTTCCAAGTAGTGGAGCGTTATGTTTTATATTATGGCAAAAGCTTGGCATAATTCGTTCACATAAATCACAAAGTTAATTTTCGAAAAGTTCCCAATTTATATATAAATATATAAATACATATATGGAGCACACACCACTCACAAACTATTATGATCAACATCAATAAAACACATAATACTACATGCTACCAACTCTTGTACTATTATAGCGTGGCAAGGGAAAGCTGGCTTTCGAATCGGTGCAGGACGTAAAGTTTTCCAGCTGCGAAACAAATTTATCAAATTCCCAAAAAAAGTTTTCCATGTCTCCGCGTTTTTTTTTTTGGGGACAAGAAATGTGTACTAAATGGGAAAGTCAATTCAATTTGACGACGGTGACGCACTAGACTGTTAAATTTTTATGATTTTAACAAAAATAAAAGTTCAAACTTTTATAAAACATTACCTAAAATCGCAATACATTGACTAGAAAGCAAGAAGGTAAAGAAATAGTCAAAAGAATTTAACCCATTATCTTTTGAGAAAGAAAATCGATTTTCCATTGCAAACGTTGGCTTTGAAATTGTGCATCCAGATGCATCCACTACTCGACTACAAATGCAATAGACTCAATGGCAGCATTGAACAATTGTTCAAAAAAAAAACATCGAAGAATTTCTCGATTGAAACGGCAAGAATCTCAATTATTCAGCTAATAAAGTAGCATTGAACTCTTGAAACAAGTTAATTTGTTGAAGATGGAGTGTGCTTAATGCTTATCTATTATTGTCTTTCAATTAAAGCACTTAAACGAGAAGATTTTCTCTTCATTTAATTGCAAGTTACATCACTCCACTCGGCAACACATCAACGTCATCCCAAGTCACTCAATTGACGGAATTAACTGCAAACATCACTCATTTACTGAGCTGCATTGCATTGTTCCAATGCACTTTAATGCAATTGCGGTTGCACCGCGCTAACAATGGTCGGTTATGGTTTTATGGGCCTCTCGCATTACAATAATTCATCGTTCTGTATTCCGGCTTGGTTCTCCAGCATGGCCTATCAATTTATTTCCAAATGAAATCAACGCCATTGTGTGGCGTGTGTGATGTGTGTACACACATGTAGTTCGAATTCTTAAGTAATTTAGTCGATTTCCACAGTTCGAGTTCAAGGATGAAAAGAATTCCGTTTAATCAAAAGTTTAAATGAAAAGACCCTATACCGATTATTACAATTTTTTGCCGATCGATAGGAAATCGTTCGAAGAAATTTGTAAAAGAATTAGTTTGTGACAAATTAATTTAGTAGTTATTAATTAATTACGAAAATTATTTGGTCATTGATTTAGTAAATAGGGTTTTTCTTTCACAAACCTCTTCAAACGATTTCCCATTGATTAGCAAAAAAAAAAAAAATTTATAGGATCATTGTATCAGTGGAAGATTTTTTTTTCAAATTTTCCGCGCCCGTTTTAATTGCCTCGTATTTAAAACCCACTTGTTTATAACTTAATTAGTATATTTTCGTCTTTATCTATTCTTACTGATAGAAAATTTTTCATCTTTATTATAAATAAAATTGCTCCTACATTCATTGACGTTTAATCAACAAAATTGATGTAGTTGGCGCTTATTTATTAGTACCAACTAGTGCTTTTAATTATTAATTTTTATAGGTCAATCTTCCTCAGGTGAATTGATCCATTTTATTGATTGGGTCAAACCTACGTTTTTCAATAATCTTTCTGCCACTAATAGTGAAAAGCACTAGTGAAAATAAGTAGTAACTTTTATAGAAAAATTACCAATATATTTTATGCATATGATTAAAAGTTAATGAATGTAGGAGCAGTTCTATGTACGACAAAGATAAACAATTTCCAAATAATAACGATAGAAACAGACAAAATACGTTCATTATAAAATAAATATAAGTGGGCTTTGATTTTCAAATAATTAAGGAGGCGCGCAAAGTTTGAATTAAAATATGGTGCTAGTTTAAAAATTAAATTAATTTTTTTTTGGATTTTAACTCGAAATGATTGATAACTGCTAAGGATTTGGCCTTCTTCAGATACTTACTACTAAAAACAACTGTATGTATAAATTATTTTGAAATCTTCCCCAAATATTTGAGTTATAGAAGAAATTTCAAACGGATGAAAATTGGTCGATTTTTTGGAATGATTTGCATAGTACTAAAAAAACGCAATCAAGACGACCGTATACCTCGTATTTAAAACCCACTTGTTTATAACTTAATTAGTATATTTTTGTCTCTATCTATTCTTACTTTTAGAAAATTTTCCATCTTTCTTATAAATAAAATTGCTCCTACATTCATTGACGTTTAATCAACAAAATTGATGAAGTTGGTGCTTATTTATTAGTACCAACTAGTGCTTTTAATTATTAATTTTTATAGGTCAATCTTCCTCAGGTGAATTGATCCATTCTATTGATTGGATCAAACCTATGTTTTTTATAATCTAATCTTTCTGCCACTAATAATGAAAAACACTAGTGAAAATAAGTAGTAACTTTTACAGAAAAATTACCAATATATTTTTTGCATATGATTAAAAGTTAATGAATATAGGCGCAGTTCTATGTACGACAAAGATAAACAATTTCCAAATAATAACGATAGAAACAGACAAAATATGTTAATTATAAAATAAATATAAGCGGGCTTTGATTTTCAAGTAATTAAGGAGGCGCGCAAAGTTTGAATTAAAATATGATGCTAGTTTAAAAATTAAATTAATTTTTTTTTTGGGGGGGGGTTTAACTCGAAATGATTAAGGATTGCTGAGGATTTGGCCTTCTTCAGATGCTTACCATTAACTATTGGATGTAGTATTCATACCATATCCATTTACCATATAAAATAGCGGTTGAATTTCTTTGAAAAATTGGTAAAAAAAAAGTATGATAAGTTCCGTTTTTTGCACTGTTTATAATTAGAAACTCAACTGGAACGTCCAGTGGTTGTCAACAAGATAAAAATAAATCATTTTAATTTTGCGGTGACACGAAATTATTAATTTAATTAGCATAGAAATTGCAAATGTCCAATTATCTCGTTATGTTGAAGCAACAAATTAATTTGTCGGCCGTCGTGCGGTTTGTGTGGAGGAAATGAAGTCATATTGCCCGTCTGAGGCTTTACCGTCTCGCCTCCAATTCAGTTTCCATTCTATTTTCCCTAAACAATTCATATTCATAAATCAAATTGAACAAATCATTTGATAACTATATACTTACAAAACTCGACCTTGTGATTGATCAATAGAGTGAATTTTTCGTTCTAAAACTCGATCAACCCTTGAGAAATTAACTTTCGTAAATATTGGCGAACGTTTATTGAGGCAAATATTAGAGATCAAAACCCATCCAGATAGCCAATGGGCAACATCTGCGTCAAAGTCCTGTCAACGCAATTATATCGACAATCCTCCCCAAGGACCTCTCAAAGTTAAATTGGTTCCCAACCCCCAGCAACCCCCTCACTAGAAGAAGGCCTGTCCCGCTTGAATCTCGAGTTTGCCAACAATTTTTCCTCACCGGTTTCTATATAATTTTAATCTTTCCCATACCCGGTTTCTTGCCGCCTTTATACCTATATATTGTGTGTTAATTTTCCCAGCACTTACGAAACATTCCATTTATCTCTCTCACACTCACATGATGCATCGTATGCTCGATCTTGATGATAGCACAGAGCTTTAGCAGGAGCTTTCGAGAGCTTCAGATAGCTTGCACAAACAAAAATGGGATAAGCGGGATTAACACATGTTACAAGAACGGATAGATGTTGTGAATATTTTTCAAAAAAAAAAAATTAAAGAGGGAAATAGAATGTAAAGTTAATATGACCTGAAGAAAATGAAGTATAAGATATATACGTATAAGTATAAGGTAAACTTTTTAACAATAGATATCTCTTTTATATTATTAATCCTTTAGTTAAATTAAATCTTTAATATACAAGAAATTTTCTAATCTACCTTTTCATTTATTAGGTACATCAAACTTTTTTCCCCTAACGATAGAAGGAAAACGTTGTACAGAAAGCTCATTTTCCGTTAAGCTTAAAACACAATATACACAAAACACATTATCATTAAGACGATCGTTATAATAACGATTTTCATTTCGTGGAATTGAGAGAAAATGTGAGACAATTTTCTTAATCATTGACGGTGTCGATTTGTTCGCGTAAAATATTCGATTCATTAATAAAACGGGGAGTGGGTGGCAAACTTTAAATAGATCTCTTAATTCAGGATCGTAGCTGAAGAGATCACGGGAATATTGATCCAATTCTGCTTGATCAAAAAAATAATTTTACATACTTTTATGGCTTAAATGTTCGCTTTATTTTCATTCGAATCCACAAAGATTAAAAGCGGAATGAAAATCCGAGATTTATAATAAGTCTAAATACGTGCAACAAAAATTTAATCCGATTGGCGTATCTTATGTGCTTGTTATTGCATGCAGTTTACGATGCACTTATATTAGCATGACGACAAGTGTTGGCGAAATGCAATGACAATTGCCGATATCTAACAATCAGTGCTACACCCACAAACCATTTATGTAAATGAGAAACGAATAAATTTTCATGTTTTTCGAAATTGTTTGAAAAGCACATAAAAGAAATGATTGGTATTCTAGAGGAGCGTTTTTAAAAATTTTATGGATCCCACCATATATATATATAATATATAAATGGGATTGGCTTGCGTGGATTATTTGCGGTAGGAATTGTAAGCTTTTCGGTTGGTTTTGCGAGCTTTTATAGTCACGATTTTATTTGATTTTTAAATTTACGAACCAGCGACTACGACAAATTCTGAAGTAAAAATGTTTGGTGAATTTTAATTTGAACTTTAGTTGGTTAAATTTTTGATGGCAGTTGAAAATTGTGAGATTTATCAATAGAAAGGTCACACACGTGTGTGACTTGTGTAATTTTTTTATCTCTTATTACTAGCACTTTGAGGATGCATTTCATACCTTATTTTTAGATATTTTTTGATAAAAAATGGACAGCTATTAGAGTATATATTATACTTTTAATTAAATTTATAATGATGTATATATTTCAAGTATAAAACATGATAATTTACCAGTTATTCACCTAATAATGCCTATAGGAATAGATAGAGGTACTTGAAAAATCGACAGTATAATATATACTCTAAAAGCTGTCCATCTTTTATTAAAAAATATCCAAAACTAAGGGATGAAATTCCCCTTCAAATTGCCAGAAATCATTTCATTTATTTGCCAATAAATCCAAGTAAATTTTTCAAACTATCATTTATCATATCTTCAAACCATCCAAACTAGCATTTTGTTACTGGCCTTAATTAACTACAAATTTTGTTCCAGAACTAAATCTAATTAATCCGATATCGTACTGGAATTTGCCCGAACTTTAAATTCCCAATTCTAAAATCTATTACCAGAACGACCAAAATCAGATCAATATAATAATATGGAAATGTCGATATATATGTCGGTAACGACAAGAACAAAAATATATTTAAACACATACATAAGAGAGAACCAATTATAATTGTCTCAAATTTGAAACAACTGATTGTTGTCAATTGTTTCAAATGTTTCGACTTCATTTAATCGCCAATTTTTGTCAGTTGTATCGGTGTTGATTGTGAATCTTTTACTAGCACTACTAATTTGTGTATATTAATTTAAATGAATTAAATAATCATTGTTGTAGATTGTTAAAAATTGATACGAATCCGAAATAAACGTACAAACCATTCAGTTCATTTACTCGGTTGCCAATTAATGGCGGAAATCAATGAAAAATATCATTCCAATGGGACCAAAATTGAAACGGTAATATTTATTTAAAATGAATTGCGTAAGTAAATTTAAATAATCCAAATTCGTTTTATTGTTGAATGGGAAAACTTTTTCAGCATTTTCATTTACTAAAATTAGATAAAAGACGCAAAATTGTTGAAAATAAAAAGTCCAGTCGAGGAATTATACAGAATGATACAGTAACGAAATCAAGGAATAATGCCGCAAAGGAATAAATGTATATATGCCTAATTTAGGCTTACTTAAAATGATAGTGATTATATTAGTTTTTTTTTTAAATTTTTAAGGAATTGATATCCTTTTTCCTTCTTACAGAACCTGAATTTCGTTCAATTAAATTACACATGAAAAGATTGATTTAATCAAGATAATTAATTCAATCAGATATAAAACCGAGTGAAGTTTGCCGTTTAATAATTGAGAACCAACTACCAAATCATATGGCTTCAATAGGAAAACGTAAAACGTCAGCCTCGATGAAAAGGGTTTCTAAATGTTACGAGGAAATTTCAAATTTCCAAAACACAAACACCGAAATACGACCCATATGTTTGTTTTCAAACATGTTGATGCATTGATTTTTATGTGTGCTTTCCTTATTGGATATCAATTCGGCTACGAAGTGTGGGAAATTCCAATTTTCCACATGAAAATATAAAAGGTGATAACATCTTTTTTTTGGGGGAGAAAAAAAATAATTTGTGTTTTCATTAAAAATAATGTATATTGTGATATTAATCATCTGTTGGTGGGTTTTTCTATGTGAAAGAAAAGACTCAGGTGTGCTGGGCGAGTGACGACTATGGGGAGATGGGGATGGCTCTGACATGTATTTACGCTATTCTGAGGAATCGTATATAATTTGCGGTTGGCATACATTTTCAATGGGGGACGAGATGGGGTTGGTTGGGAAAATGAAGTGGTTGTTTATAAATGGGACTCGTGTATGTACGTATTTCACGTCTACATCTCCACGTCGTCGAGTGCGAATGAATTCTACACCGTCATCCCCCATTCCCATTGCACCAACCATCAGGGGTTTGTCATTAGTCAGTGTCTAAGAGTAATGCATCCGTATGCATCCCCGTTTTAAGGTATTGTCATGCAACTCATCTTGTCAACAACGTTGCACTCGAGCGATATGTCTTACTCGCCCGAGTCTTGTTTGGACATTCCAAATAAATATTTCTTCCCCGTTTTTGTTCTTCTATCAACCAACTAGTCTTTGGTTTTCAGAAAATTTCAGAAAAACCACCAGAAAATTGATGATGACCTCAACGTTAATTGCTAAAACCAAGAAAATTTATAGAAGAAACCACCAATAAACTAAAGTTTTTGTTCAACATTACTAGAGGTATTTGTCCCGGTTTTCATTTTTATCATAACATTGAAAAAAAGAAGTATAATACAATTTTTTTTAGAAGCGCCTCTTATGCATAATCGATTAGCGAAAAGATGTTGGAACCGGAAAAAAAAATAAATGTTGACGACACAAAATGGGATGGATGTTTCCGTGTTTGACAACATTATCAATATAAGACGAGACGAGTCTATATGGAAATTGGTTGCATCTTCTCCAGCTGCAGGATATGTGTATGAGGCGGTGGATTAGAGCTCGAGTTTACCAGGCGTCAGCTACTCAAAATATTCAATCTCTCGTTCCGACATTTTTCACTTGCTTGCTCCGGTACATAAATATAGAAAAATGTGAACGTAGAAATATTATACATTTATTTACGTTTTTTTTTTCCGGTTGGCTCCAACTTCTCGCCGAAACCAAGTGCCTCCATTTGTCTCATATTGAATTACACACTCGACAGACGGGGAGGAGGCGAGTTGATGGATTTGCTTGACAAAAATAAATTTGCATTGTGTGTCACAGTTTTCATCACACTTCCACATCGTACCCATTTGTGTTTTCCTCGTTTTAATCGCATCAATTCAAAGCATTTCTGTATTTTAATTTTGCAAATGATTAATGATCGCTGTTGAATGGGGAACGAAAAGTGAAAAATGTCGACGGGAAGAAAGAAGACTGCTGGACGTTTTTAGAAATAGTTTTCTTAAATTTAGCTATATAATTTATTAAGATGTTTTCCCTTATGCATTTTTATGAGATATAGATTTATGTTACACAAAGAACATAATTTTTATGCTTTGGAAACAAAGAGAATATTTGATTGAGAATTATTGTTAGAGAAATGGAAAAATTTGTCCTTTGTGTAATAGAATCGGGCTTTGCTTATCTCCTAGAAAAATATTCTTTTCATAAGGATTATAACCAGAGGTTATCATTACAAATGTATCAAAATTAGAAATTCACAAAAGTTTCAAAGCACATATGTGTAAAGTAAAAATGTATAGGTCAATCAAAATTTAGATTTTCAAGAAAAAAGAGGCGAGAAATTTTAGATTGCTAACTAAACCAGGAGGAGACATTTTAAAAGTAACAGTATTTAAATTGTAAATTACAAAATGTTTATTTCCATTTTGTATATAAATATTTTGTTTAGAAAAGCGTTTGAAATTTGATTAAGAACATATTTTCTGTGTTGATAAGCTTTGTCAACACTAATAAATTAATGTGACTATTAATACAATTTATGATCATAGTAATTTGTATAGGAATATAAATCGTGATTATCAAGGAATCGATTTTTGTAGAATTACTCAAATTTTCAATTTGTGACAATAAGATAATAATTTTAGGAGAAATATTATTTGGGAATCTGCACTTTTAAAATGTTTACTTTTTCTGTTCTAAGTTATATTTCAACTAAAGATCACTTTTATCGATCTAGAAAGTATTATATTTATACATAGCTGATTGATATATTATTTCACATAATTATTTGACATACATCGTACACATTAAGATTAAAAATCCCATGGAATATCATCAGATAGTTTTTAAACGCCTTTCTTATTTAAAATAATTTTATAGTCAATTACAAGTGCTTTTTTAAACACGTTATACTCTTATTTTTTAAACATGAATACGTTTTTTGTAAGAAGATTAAAAAATTCCCATAAACAACGACAAATGAAAAATCTAAAACGAAAATATTACCATAAAATATTAACATATAAGTCAGGCAGATGAAATCTCAGATATCAGCTATTTACTATATCAAAATGTAATAAATCGAATAAATATATAGAGATTCAAAATTTTCATTCATAAATAGTATGAGTACAATTATACGTGTGCACTATACGGAGTGCACTCCACACATTGGACTTATCGTATGTAGAAATTAGGTATTAAAAAATAACATTATTTAAAAAGCAAAATACAAAATTAAAATACAAAAATTCTATTTCCATTCTGAATTGAAATACATTTTTTATAAAAGCATTTTCTATTTTTTAGGAAAAATCTTTGAGTACAAAGGTATGATGCAATAACAGAGAAATTGGGTTCCGCATTAACTGAAACCAAGAGACGTCAAATGTTGTTTCTTCACGTACGAATATCTCCAAAAGAAAAGCAGAAGAAATTTTTGTACAGCATCGTGATGGGATATGAAAAGAATATGCAATTCGATAATTCAAAGAGGAAAAAATCGAATGGTAATCTTAGTTACGGATCAACTTCAAAATCGAATATTCAGGGCAAAGTTATTGCTATGGAACCTGGAATCTGCTATGGAATCAATTTAAGTTACTCCAACCTAATATATCCGTTACTTAAGAACTACACCAGTAACAACTTCTGCAATTGTACCAAGAATTGAAGCTCAAACGTCCCTAATATACCAAAAGACAAGACCAAGTCATGTTCCAGCACTATTTTCAATTACTTGTTATAAAATTGCTAAGCTTTGGAACCACTTCAATGGGATGTCTTATCTTACCCCCGGATTTTGGCTTAACCGATTACTACTTGTTTTGATCCATGAGTTATGGTCTGGTTGAAAAGCACTCCAGGTTTTATGAAGACTTGAAAAATTATATCGTTTCCTGGATCGCCTCGAAGGGCGATAATTTTTTTTTAATGAATCCATTTGCTACTTTATTTAAAATGAATAATTTTCAGATCTTCAATTGGTACCAATGTAGAATGATAAAAAATTTAAGCAATAAGATTAAGGGGGAGGAAGTGATCTCAAATCAAAGTCGAACAGTCGAAAAACAATCAAATATTCTTAATCTTAGTCGACCAACCGAATACCTAAAAGTGCCCAAGAAGTGTTAATAGAGAAAGCTCTGAAAAAATTAATAAATTAAGGGTGGGAAAGGGATAATATTTAATTTCATTAACAAAAAGAAAACTGTTAATATTATAAAATAGATGTTTTCTTAAACTTAAATATTAATATGAAACACAAACGTGAGTTTGTCGGATTCGATGCGTCAAAAACGTGCAAGTACTCGTAAATTTGTCTTCCCATCTTAAATATTCTATTAACTGTAAAAAAATAAAATAACAGAAACTTACTTCAATCGAAAAAATGTACGCTTGATTCCCACAATTTCACTATATACTGAAATTTCCAACCAAATATCAAAGGTTTTTATATACTTTATACAAAAAAAAAAAAAAATCAATAAAAAAACAAATAGAATCGGATGAAATTCATCAAAAAACCCACCAATGAATGAAACATTTTTTGATCGAACACAAAAAAGAAACGTAAAATGTTTCAATGAAATGAATTTTAAATTATGAGTTTGAAGGATTTTGCTTTTGAGAACAAATAAGCCAATTTATACCATTTTTTTTTTCCGAATTTCCGCGATAATAACAAATCTGTTTACATAGTCAACAATATATCCAAAAAAATAAAATAAAAAAAATGATTTTTTCACATCAAAAGTCACATTGTTTGCAACATTGACAAAATTGTGAATAAATTTGAATTTTAACAAAAGTTTGATATTATATATGAAAATATTCAAAAGTAAGTGATTTGATTAATGACCTCGTACCGTATATTGTATATCTTCGTTGATTTTTCAGTGAACCAATAAATAGAATAGTTTATACAATCTAACCGGCGAGCATTATACGAAGAGCAACGGAATATGAATCATTTTCACGGTGCCAAAGGGTTGAACGATTGAAATGGTGACTCCACAAATGCAATGTACGTAATTCACCAAACCGAATAGAAAATGGAAATTCCGTTTACTGTTTGCTCACTTTCAGGACCTTTCGTTAACAAATTGAACTTTGTGCACGTGAACTCGCAGAAACTTTGTCGCCCGCGACAAATGCACTTGACTCCAGCGAACACGAAAAGTTCATTCGACCACTGAATTTCCGGAATCCCTTTAGAAAACTTGGCTCATTTACAAGTTCTTGACTCAAACCATTGTGCTTGAGCTTTCATGCCGACAATTCCGTGGTAAAATTTACAAAAATTCCAATACTTTCTAGAAGATTTGAGTCAATGCGAATAGAAGCTTTTGGCTGGTCATTAACTTTTACACACGTTGCTATCGAGAAAATGTTTGTTTTCCGGAAAATGAAAGATATTTTCTTTTATTATCCCTTGCCATTATTATCGTTGATATAGAATAGATGGGAGGTGTACGATAGTACAATCTATGATACACATAATACACTGACAATACCAACGAACGAATGACATAAACGACAAAGCTTTCCACAACTTTCCTGTCACATCTTCACCAACATATAATACATAGTCATTGGCTTTATGAACCCAATAAATTCGTATTGTTGTAGCGTTTTATAAAAGCCACTGGCCTTGGTCCCGGAGATGGCAGTTGCAAAAAAAAGTTAAGGTTTTCTGGTGTCCAAGGACACATATGATCACATAAAATGAGGGACCTGGTTTCTTTTCAGGTCATATTCTTGCGAATTATCATTCAATATTAATGTATTATTCACGCAAACTTATAATTCTCCACTACTTTATAAGTTAGACTTCAATATTACTCATTTTTTTCCAAGCATAAAGCATCCCATTTCCGAATTAAATTTCTACCACCTTGCAACATCATTATAGTCTAGGATCCCACTGCAGAAAAGTGTAGTGATCGAGTTTATGCTAAAAACCGATTTTTAACGCATATTTATCATCAGGAGAATAAATATCTACTAGGTTGCCTATCAAAATGTGGCCGCTAGTATTTTTAACTAAATTATTTTTAATTGATTTTTTGCAAAAATTTAATTGATTTGTTTTTAAAATAAAATATCGTCCACCTCACGGCAATATATATAAAGACTTTGAAAAGTCAGGGTTGCCGTTGCGCACTTGACCGCACCTCTGCGCAGCCAGGTGTAAACAGGTATGATTTTGAACCCTTTTTACATTCATAACGTGCATTTATGATTTATATATCAAATTAAAGCTAATTTTTTTCTCATTATTATGATATACGGTTGTCTAATTAAATCTGGCCGCAAATAAGGGTTGCTGGCTACTAAAGATGGTAAATATTAAAAAAAACAGTGAAAGAGAGCTAGCCAGATTTAACCAGGCAGACGAGAACAGCGATTGGCAGCTGTACGACGTTTTAAAGCCATTGCGCATGCGTCGGATGCTAGTGTTTTTAACTACCCAAGTACTTCCGGAGTGTTTTTTGTACAAAGTTTTATCAATATCGATTTTGCTACTTTTCCAAATGTTTGTGATAAAGTAGACCCAATTTGATATAAATAATAGAAACCATCAATGATTTCTATGTCGACTTGTCCGGGATTAGCTGGTGCAATCTTTGCTTTCAATTGTTTACTTAGAGTTGACTTGTCCGTCTTCATCATGTCGCCTGAGCAGTGGAATAGTGCAGTAGGTAGAGGTGCTAGAGGAAATGAAAGACAGTACCCAATGTCAACTTTTTGATTAATAACAATTACCAACAGACGTCCAAAAATATCTCATTCCAATTTAATTATTGATTTTTGTCTTCGGTGGTACTCTTAAAATTTTTTTTAATACAATCTGAAGCGAAGTTATTTATTTTATTGCAACCAGCAACCCTTATTTGCGGCCAGATTTAATTAGGCAACCGTATATCATAATAATGAGAAAAAATTTAGCTTTAATTTGACATATAAATCATACATGCACGTTATGAATGTAAAAAGGGTCCAAAATCATACCTGTTTACACCTGGCTTCGCAGAGGTGCGGTCAAGTGCGCAACTCCAACCCTGACTTTTCAAAGTCTTTATATATATTGCCGTGAAGTGGACAATATTTTATTTTAAAAACAAATCAATTAAATTTCTACGAAAAATCAATTAAAGATAATTTAATTAAAAATACTAGCGGCCACATTTTGATAGGCAACCTAGTAGATATTTATTCTCCTGATGATAAATATGCGTAAAAAATCGGTTTTTAGCATAAACTCGATCACTGCACTTTTCTGCAGTGGGATCCTAGACTATTAAGTATACCACTCGCATTTAAAATAACAGGTAGTTTAAATTCCAAATATTAGATAGCCCAATCTACTCGAAGAGTAAATCTGTCGTGAGTTTTTCGTTAGATAAAGTTCCTCTGTCAATTTAGTCATCTTCCATGAATTGTAGTCTTCAGAAAGTCTAAAAGTTTGTGATGTTTGTAGTGACGTACATTACTTTATATTGTTTGTTAACTTTTGAAAAACTTTCTGTACCTTGTATCGAGAGGTGGCAACGTGAGATTTTTTCGATTCATAAAACAACACCGATAAATAATGAATAAAAATCGCTACGGCGCCATTAGTGGTCGAATAAATAAAAGATTCAATTCTCGAAAGTTGTCCTTGTCAAGTGTTTGTATAATATAATCATTGTTTTTTCCCCACTTTATCGAGAAAATTACAATATTTTAATGTTGGCAAAGGAAAATATTGAAAAGTTTTTGTGTGTGAAATTTTCCAGATGTTGACTTGCAACATCTTTAAACGACAACTTTCTTACATTAGAGTGAAGAAAATGTGTTATACAGTAAGCAGTTGCAAATTTTTTCAAAACATTTCAACACCAACTTGTCGCCCTCCCACCCCTCCACGCACCCCCCTGTCTGTTTCGTTGCAACAAGCAAATATCTAGAACAGGGAGAACAGAAAGTTTTCTTGGAAAAATTCAACTTAGTACACATCTGTATGCATCCGGATCCAATTTACGAGACTTGTTCTCCGTTGCACTACATTTGCCAGGCGAAAAGTTTTGCTGGAAAAATTTATTTAAAAATATTATTTATTTTTTTAGTAGGAAAGTGGACTTAAAGGATGTAAATCCATATACTCATAATTAATTCATCGACGTTTCGGTTCTTTATTTGACCTTCATCAGGCTTCTAAAATCATATTAATACAAACACATGTTTACAGAACTTTTCAGGACATTCTTAATTGTTAATTTATAAACTATTTTATATTAAGGTAAATGAACAATTTAACAATTATGAATGTTCTGAAAAGTTCTAGAAACATGTATTTGTATTAAAATGATTTTAAAAATCTGATGAAGGTCAAATAAAAGACCGAAACGTCGCTGAAATAATTATTAGTATATGGATTTACATCTTTTTTCCTGCTAAAAAAATAAATAATATTATGTAAAGTATGGACACAACAAATTTAATTAAAAAGTTTTTTTTTGGTAAGTTTTGAAAATTACATACTACTTAATTTTTTTATTGTATCTGTAAAAATAGACCAGTGGAGTTAAAAATTTTTACCACAAAGTTAATGAATATGAACCAACGAAGCGTCCAGATTAGCAGGATCCTTGAATGTCAGTCGTAGTACTTTTGAATCCAGTGGTTTAAATTTTCAGAGAAAACAACACGTGCGTGATGTTTGTAGCAAAATAATGTTTGGTTAAATTTTTGTTAAAGTTTTCAAGTAGGTTTTTATCATTAAAATAAGCTTTTTCGTTGACAAAAAACTTTAAATTGCAATAATTTTTTATCGATTTAGTAAATTGAATTAAAATTTAAACAGGTGCTTTAGCACTGAATAAGGAACCTTATGCTAATTTTTTATTCGTCTCGTGGCATTTAACTCATTCCTTCAAACATTTTTAGTTAGCAATACTAAAATTTAAAATAAACCGCCAAATTATATTAAATAAGATTAGCATTGGAAGATTGCCTTGGAAATCAATGGATGCGTTTATATAACCATTGTCAAATGTGATAATTGTTCATATCTTCAAAAATTTTGTAATTTAGCAATTTTTTCATTGTAAATTATGCTTATTTTTGACAGCAAAGACATATTAATTGTTAATCAAAAGAAATGCTTTTATAATTTCTCTGATCTTTAAACTTTTATTGTGAATTAATTATTTGCTTTCCACAGCAATCTAATCAATTTCCGCTTTTGAAATCATATGGCGGCCCGTTTGAATTTTGAATGTTTCATGCTAAGATTATTTGATTTAAACACTGAAAACTTAATTTTCCTTAAACTACCAGTAATTTACTTAATACTAAAGATTATATTTGGTAAACATTATTGTTTTAAAAACAATTTAAAAAGTAAAATGGAAAGTTCAAAAAAAACGCCAAATTACTGAGATTTATTGAAAGAAAGTATGCTATGGAGAAATAAATGGATGCGTTCATAGTAAGTAACCTATCGATTGAAATCGCCATTTTTTTGCTTTAGCATTGCTTAGTATTAAAAGCAATTTTTGTCAGTTATAAGCTTAACATCAGAAAACAATTATTTTCTTTGAAATATAAATTTTTATTTCGTTAGTTATAGGAAAATATGTATCTTTGATTCCACTGATCTCTAAATTTGTGTTTCAATAAAATAGAGGTCAGTGCATTTTTAATTTAATCAACGCATTCATTGATTTCCAAAGCGCTCTCTAATCAGTTCGAATGACTCCAAATGGCGGTTTATTTAAAAACCGAAAATTTTTAAAACTAAATGCTATGGATGCTAGATGCTAAAACGTCCTCTTAAATTTTTAGTTGTCTAATAGCATTTTGACATATCTCCATAACATCCTTAAAGCAAAAAATCGTAGTTGCCATTGATGAGATAAAGAACCAAACAATTGGTTCGATCAAGTGGGCTACTGTCAAGGCATCAGTTGAGGCCATTTTGGATTTGGGAAATTATTATCTACAAACATCACAAACGTGTCATGTTTTCTTTGAACACAATGAATTAGACATGAAAATATTAGTTAATGATTCCTAACGAAAAGCTTTGAGCTTTTCATCAACACAAAATTCAGATTAAGGATTAAAACACCTTGTACTATGGACTTTACTACAAACATCACAAACGTGTCATGTTTTCCCTGAAAATTTGAATCACTTGATTCAAAAAAAATTTTTTCTGTAACCTTCATCCGGCAAAGCTTTGTTCTTCACGTAAAAAAAAAATAAAAGCTCATTTTCAAGAATAGAAATTAAAATTTTCCCTTCGAGTAAATATAATTTAATATTAATTATCGCATTCGAATCTTAATTGCTTTACGATAATCGAAACTCATGGAAATTATTAATTTCATCAGAAAGCGATTCCTGTCACGATTTGAACTAAACCAAATGTGAAGCTTTATCGAAAATGTTGTGTTTTTGCCGAATTGTCAACGTTATGTTTATGGTTTATCGAATATTCGGCGTTTTTCCTTTCGTCTGGTCGCACAAGGGTGCCAAATGCGATATACGAGTATCCAAAGTATGGGTGAGCTATTCGGGATTGCTTGTACTGGCCTTGTGCTACGGGATTTTCGTGGAACTAAACGGATTCCGGATGTGCACCATGGAACAAGTAATTGGTTCCATTTCCTCAATTTCCCAGTATGTGCTCTGTGTAGTTCTGATCAGTTGTGTGATATTCTTTTCCAAAGGATTTGAAAAACACTTGGCCGAACTAGCCCAATCGGTCAATGAAATGCTATGCGAAAAATCCAAGCGCCACCTGAACTTGCTATTCTGGCTGATTTTATCGGCCAGTTTGGGTTTAGCCATGTTATTTAGTGCCGGAACCATTTGGTTTGGTTCCCAGGAAATCCTCACCGCCGGCAATCTGTGGAAGATCTACATCTACATGCTCCCGTTTCTCTACTTCAGCAACTATTCGTTCTTCTTCATCTTCACCATCACCAAATTTTCGTGTTTCAAAGGCATTCTACTCAATGTGCTCCAATACGAGACCCAACATCCATGTCCAGAAATCGACATGAAGCACCAAAGCCACGCGGTACTCCTCGGACTAATTCGCATGGTCCAGTGCAACGAGGCGAGCCATCGCGACATGGTCCCCCCTCAAATAATCAACTCCTCGAAAGCATGCCTCATCGAACACATGCGACTGTTTCACGAGAAAATTTGCGAAACGTTTCGCCAAACCAATCAGCTCACGTACTGGCCCATCGAATTCTATTTGGCCATGGAAATCTTCTCCATTTTCGTTCAATACATGAACATTATTTTCCTGTTTTACAGCCAAAAGTATTTGGAAGAAGTGCCACTATTTGCGTACATATGTTGGTTTCTGATGGTGAAGCAACTGATTCTGGTAGCGGTGTTTAGCCAGGCGTCGTCCATCACGTATCAGGTAACCATTGGGTAGCCAAGAACCTTTTCCCTGACTTTCCAGACCGAAATTCCCTGACTTTGTTCGAGTGAATCATGCAATTTGCGATTTTCCCATCAAACTTAAGAAAAAAATTGACTTCCCTGACCCAAAAAAAAAACTTTCTCACGTATTAGGTAACCATTTGGTAGTCAGGAACCTTTTCCCTGACTTTCCAGACCGAAATTCCCTGACTTTGTTCGAGTGAACCATACAATTTGCGATTTTCCCATCAAACTCAAGAAAAAAATTGACTTCCCTGACCCAAAAAAAAAACTTTCTCACGTACCAGGTAACCATTTGGTAGCCAGGAACCTTTTCCCTAACTTTGTTCAAGTGAACCATGCAATTTGTGGTTTTCCCATCAAATTCAAGAAGAAATTGACTTCCCTGACCCAAAAAAAAAAAACTTTCTCACGTATCAGGTAACCATTTGGTAGCCAAGAACCTTTTCCCTGACTTTCCAGACCAAAATTCCCTGACTTTGTTCGAGCGAACCATGCAATTTGCGATTTTCTCATCAAATTCAAGAAAAAAATTGACTTCCTTGGCCCAAAAAAAAACTTGCTCACGTACCAGGTAACCATTTGGTAGCCAGGAACCTTTTCCCTGGCTTTGTTCAAGTGAACCATGCAATTTACGATTTTCCCATCAAACTTAAGAAAAAAATTGACTTCCCTGACCCAAAAAAAAAACTTTCTCACGTACCAGGTAACCATTTGGTAGCCAGGAACCTTTTTCCTGACTTTCCAGACCGAAATTCCCTGACTTTGTTCGAGTGAACCATACAATTTGCGATTTTCCCATCAAACTCAAGAAAAAAATTGACTTCCCTGACCCAAAAAAAAAACTTTCTCACGTACCAGGTAACCATTTGGTAGCCAGGAACCTTTTCCCTAACTTTGTTCAAGTGAACCATGCAATTTGTGGTTTTCCCATCAAATTCAAGAAGAAATTGACTTCCCTGACCCAAAAAAAAAAACTTTCTCACGTATCAGGTAACCATTTGGTAGCCAAGAACCTTTTCCCTGACTTTCCAGACCAAAATTCCCTGACTTTGTTCGAGCGAACCATGCAGTTTGCGATTTTCTCATCAAATTCAAGAAAAAAATTGACTTCCTTGGCCCAAAAAAAAACTTGCTCACGTACCAGGTAACCATTTGGTAGCCAGGAACCTTTTCCCTGGCTTTGTTCAAGTGAACCATGCAATTTACGATTTTCCCATCAAACTCAAGAAGAAATTGACTTCCTTGACCCAAAAAAAAAAACTTTCTCACGTACCAGGTAACCATTTGGTAGCCAGAAACCTTTTCCCTGACTTTCCAGAGCAAAACTCCCTGACTTTGTTCGAGTGAATCATGCAATTTGCGATTTTCCCATCAAACTCAAGAAGAAATTGACTTCCTTGACCCAAAAAAAAAACTTTCTCACGTACCAGGTAACCATTTGGTAGCCAGGAACCTTTTCCCTGACTTTCCAGAGCAAAACTCCCTGACTTTGTTCGAGTGAATCATGCAATTTGCGATTTTCCCATCAAACTCAAGAAAAAAATTGACTTCCCTGACCCAAAAAAAAAACTTTCTCACGTATCAGGTAACCATTTGGTAGCCAGGAACCTTTTCCCTGACTTTCCAGATCGAAATTCCCTGACTTTGTTCGAGTGAACCATACAATTTGCGATTTTCCCATCAAACTTAAGAAAAAAATTGACTTCCCTGACCCAAAAAAAAAACTTTCTCACGTACCAGGTAACCATTTGGTAGCCAGGAACCTTTTCCCTAACTTTGTTCAAGTGAACCATGCAATTTGTGGTTTTCCCATCAAATTCAAGAAGAAATTGACTTCCCTGACCCAAAAAAAAAAACTTTCTCACGTATCAGGTAACCATTTGGTAGTCAAGAACCTTTTCCCTGACTTTCCAGACCAAAATTCCCTGACTTTGTCCGAGTGAACCATACAATTTGCGATTTTCCCATCAAACTCAAGCAAAAAATTGACTTCCCTGACCCAAAAAAAAACTTTCTCACGTATCAGGTAACCATTTGGTAGCCAGAAACCTTTTCCCTGACTTTCCAGACCGAAATTCCCTGACTTTGTTCGAGTGAACCATGCAATCTGCGATTTTCCCATCAAACTCAAGCAAAAAATTTAACTTCCCTGACCCAAAAAAAAAAATATTTTTCAGAGTGACGTCATCCGATTCGTTCTACTCGAATATTCGACGCGGCACTCGAATCCCGCGCTCGATTTACAGCTGCGAATTTTCTTCCACAAACTTCGCCACCAACCCACCGTGCTGAAAGCATTCGGTTTCGATGCCATCAGTATCGAAAACGTTTTACCGGTGAGTGATAAATTCGATGATCGACCGGTCCAACTTGCACGGTTGATAATATTGCATAATTTATTGACGTTTGACTTGCAGATTAGCACGTTTATATTCATGCATGTGGTATTTGAGATTCAGTTATTCCAAATTATTTAAATTTCCAAGGTAAGATTTAATTGATTTTTTTGTAGAGAATTTTAATTGATTTCCCCTTTTTTTTTAGATGTTTTGTCCGATAGATGGCACAGGTGTTCACATCAAATCAGCCAACTTCATTGTTTTATTAATAAAATGCACTATTTTTTGTAGCGGTAAAGAAACGGTGATAATGCGATAGAAAATTATCGAATCGTTACATTTAACGCCATACGATAGATGGAAATGTTTGTCAAAGTTTGCTGATAGTAAAATAAACAGGGATATCTCCGTAAAGATGTTATTGACTTAAAGAGTTAATGCCACTCCAACCACCAGCATCCCCATATCGCAGCATCCCTACAACTCATCGAGAACAATAACGCTTTT
Source organism: Sisyra terminalis (assembly GCA_958496175.1). Lineage (NCBI taxonomy): Eukaryota > Metazoa > Arthropoda > Insecta > Neuroptera > Sisyridae > Sisyra > Sisyra terminalis. The sequence goes on along the minus strand of OY292275.1, from coordinate 2,854,740 downwards.
GATGTCTCGAAATAACGAGAATGATGTTACATTGACTGCAACGTTGACAATGGGGCATTATGTACCACTTTCACAATACAAAGATTGTACTTGCGAAAATCAATAGTTTCAAAGCATTGAAATTTAATATTGAGACCTCACGAAGAGCCAATAACAACTTAATACTAATGCAATTGTAATGCCATCTCGTGGATATATCTGGCACTTTTTTTGGGTTTACAAATATCTATCCCTTTAGTATAATCACTAATTTTACACAAGAATATCAAAAGTAAAGGTTATACCATTTGAAATTGTTAAAAACTATCGTCTTTATTTCTATACGATTTTTTTTATGAAGTCTTATGGTTTATGAGCTCGATTTAACGAATAAATCGAGGCCATAGCGGTTTCACAGGAAACGTGGCAGCTCGTTAGTGGTAAATTATTGGTTTTTGGCAAAAGAAAAACACACAAATTTCTCCATTATGTTTTAAGGTAATTTTTTTTTCCGGCTTTTATCTGTACTAAAGCCGAAATGAATGCATTATAACGTTGAAATCGCCTCGCTTTTCCGTGGTTTGTCGTCAAAGTCTCCACGTGTTCCCGCCCCATGCAGTTTTTTTTTCCACGTCAGCATTTTGTGCTCGTTAATTACGAAAAATAAACACAAAAACAACAAGTGAATGGGAAAGCTTCTAATCGTTTCGTTATTTCATTAACGAAACTAATTTCACGTCGATGGGTGTTGGCGAAAAACAGTTAGGTACGTAAACGATGCGGAGAATGGAAGAAAATTTTAAAGTCTTCTTTCGTGCTTTCCACGTTTTCCTAGTCTCAAAGTCACGTTTCCCATTTTCCCATTTGCACCAGACAAAGTGAAGGAAAACATCAAAGTTAACTCATCCATTCGTTATGTGAACCGTAACTGAACTTTACGTACATTATAAAGTAAACGTGTGCTTCGCGAATGCTTCATTAGATGGCGTCCTTTGCTTTGTGACAACTCCTTAAAGCTCAGCACTCTTGGCATTTTAATTTCATCCCAAAAAAAAAAAAAAAAAGATCACTATCTCGATGTAACCAAACGAAATTGCTGACGATGTACGAGGGCAGAGGATCTAGTAGGGCTAAGTAATAAGCTGATGTTTGTAATTACAACAAATATTATACAATTATAAACACAAGTTGCTTTTAATATCAAGTTGTAAACATATCCATGTGAGTGGAATACCAATATAATAATTATTGTCTCAAATTTTAACTTTCATGTCATTAGTTTCAACTGTTATTTCAATTTCATTCAAATGCTAATTTTAACCATTTGTCAGTTGGGTCAGTGTTTAGCTTTGAATATTTCACGGACAGTTACTGGTGTTCAAATAAAAGATTAAATTGGCTACGTTAGGTCGCAGGTATGTTACTGATGCAAAAAATAGATAAAAACATTCACAGATAAAAATGTATCTAAATTTAGTATGGAGAATTTGAGATATATAACTTTAATGGTGGACCGCGGCGTTAGAATTCAATTTCGAAATGGTCCACTATAGCATTTGGTTTGGTCACCCCTAATCTATCTATTGTTATAAAGAGGAAATATTTGATTGTTTGTTTGCTTTGAATAGGCTCCGAAACTACTTGACCGATTTGAAAAATTCTTTCACTGTTGGGAAGCTACACTATTTCCGGTGAACATAGGCTATATGAGATTTTCAGAAAAGTTAAGGATCCATACTAAAACTCCAATTATGTGTGAAAAAATTACCAAAAAACTTTCTTAGATCGCGTGCGCTGGTAATTTAACTAAAGAACGAAACAACCGAGTTTAATGGAGCTTTATATTAAGATACAACACAATTACCCACACACGTTAGGCTACTTATCATTCCTTAAAAAAAAATAAGGGAATGTACCGCCTACGTAAAAACTGAGGGATGAAAAAAAAAATTATTATAGACAGGCGAGTTATATATCATTGGAAAGGTATTTAAAAGTTGAAAAATGATCTGTATTAATATTTTTAGTTGAACTAATAAAAACCACAGTAGTTTAATTTAAAACACAAAAAAATGCCTTTTTCCAATATAAATGTTTTTATAGATAATATTCTGTCAGTAAACTTTTTTTTTACAAAATTGTTGTAAATAGATCCTTAGGGTTGTTCAGTAAGGAAATATTAACGAAAAATATGTAATAATAATAATAATAGTAATAAAACTTAAAGTAAATACGTTTTTAAAACTGTGCATATTAGGGTGATTTTTTTTTGACTTTTTTTGGTTCCATCGTGAAATTTTGTTGGAAATACCAAAAAAACAAAAAATCCCTGAAAATTTGAGCCTTTAATATTAATTTTAAGTCTTCGACCAAGACGTGTAAAGATTTCCCATTGAAAATACACGGAAACTCTGATTTTTTATTTTTAAATTTCTATATCTCAGCGGCATTTCATGGGATCGCTTTTACCGAAGATGGTTTTTTCTCAGAATTAAACTCTCTACAAAAGTGTCCCTTGCGACAAAGTCGTAACTCACACCGGTGAGGTAGTACGGGCCACTGAACCTGATTTTTCCATATTCATTTGTCAGTTGAGTCAGTGTTGAGCTGTGAATATTTCACGGAAAGTTACTGGTTTTCAAATAAAAGATTAAATTAGCTATGTATACATAGTTGTCTGTTTGTACATTCTGTATAAAAAATTTAAACATTGGGTTACATGAACAAAATGTTATTACATATGACTCGTTTATTTTGAAAGTGGCGTAAGTCCATTTCAAGGACGGTCTATATGGTGATTCTTCTTGTAACTAGAACAAAGTATGTTAATTATTTAACTGCTAAGCTTTCAGAAATTGCTGATTTCATTTTAGATGTTAACAAAAACGCCAATTATTCCCTCCTCCACCTTAGTATCTTATGTTTCTTTGGTTAAAAACAATACTATAGGGATTGTTCTTGAAATGGACTTAACTCACTTTCAAAATAAACGGCACATATTATATGAATTAACCGTTTATCAATACAGCAGTAATTTTCAAATACTTCTCCGACACAAAAAAACGTCCTAACTTTCTTCATTTCCAGGACCTAATATTTCCCAAGGATATTAAGTCCCAAAAGTTAGTTAAAATCTTCTATATTTTCCCTAATTTTGTTTAAAATTTCCGATTTTCCCGTAAACTATTTAGTCTTTGAAGTGTCGAACTATTGATGCGCCTCCAGGTACACTATACAACGTAATTATTCACGAATTTTGTGTACTTTTGTCTCCGATTGTATCTCCATAATTTCCTCAATTATTTCCAAGAAAGTGGTGCATTTTTTTTACTAAGCAATCGAATAAACCGTCGTCAAGTATAGCGGTTTTACGCCGTAAACATTAAAATATTTTGAGACCAAAAATCTATCGATATGGGGAGTCAATTATCGCCGCTACTAAAAGCGAAAGATCTACTTGAAAATATCAATAATCGACTTGAAAAATGTTACAATAACTAAATTCTAGTCTTGTCAATATTTTTTTCAGACCTAAAATTGTTTTTCCGACCTTTTTCTGACCACATTTTTAGAAATAATCGACTAGAGTGTTATTATTTGTAATCTATAAATCATTGAGCTTTTTTTTCAATGTAAAGGCTTTACCATTGTACTTTAATTTAGTACTTTTCCAATACTTCAGACACCAAAAAAAACGGACTAACTTTCCTAATTTCCCGGGCCTAATATTTCCCAACGGTCTATAACTCTTGAATTTCCCAACTCTTTGTTTTGCTGTAACATTGTGTGCGACATTTGTACTGAAAAACAATAATGAAGATGTTTTAAAACAATTCTTCTCACTCGAATGCAAAGCACAAACAATGACGAAAACTAATTGCACAAATTCGGTGGACAAGAGGGCAGAGAGGATTTATCGTTGGTGCCAGAAATTTCCATGTTAACTTGCTGGATAATGTCAACACATATAAATTCCCCGCAAATGTAAAGTCTGGAGAGTATTGCAGATGCCGCTGCTTGAGGAATTAGCACAATGTTTGGAGTTTTCGGGAAAAGTTTCCACAACATGGAGCTCCTCCGTCCCCATTGCGGGGGATATTTAACAAGTTGGTTACAAGTTTTGTGTACAAGAGTTCCATACTCTAAACACAAAAGAAATAATTGTGGGAAATTTTCAATCGCTTCTTTTTGTATTCACAAAAGTTATTATCTCAAAGTATAAAAACAAACGTAGAAACGGAGTTTTGGGAAAGAAATTATCACACATAGGCAAATCTAAACTTTTTTCGGTACGACACGTAGCAGTTTCCAAGTTAGAAGAATTCTAAACTAGCGAGAGAAAAAAAAAACGTTCAAATTGCAATGGAAAATGCATCCAATTTGCACATATAAACATCGATGGAAAAAAGAACTATTATCTGTGCTTATCTTTGATAAAAAAATCGAATTGTTGACATTGAAAAAAAAATACGCATACCCAATCTCAATAGAGAGTGGAAATTTTGATAAAGTTTCCCCCCATGGCTGAAATGTAATTGTAAGTGTGATAACAACTCACCGGAACAGGTACAAGGTCACGATACACACATCGCACGCGTATGAAATGTCTGTCGCAATGTTTTCACTCAAAAAAACACACTTTTTACAAACAAAAATAATAGTAGTAATTTGCACTGCGAGAAAACTAAGGTTAGGAATTGTACTCAATCAAAGATTTGCTACTGCTGAGGATTTCTCAGCACTTGTCAAGCATCCAAACCCACTAGCGCCATCTAGTATTCGTATTCGGTTTTCAATTGTAGCGCGACATGAAGGTTTGAGGCTGGGATGAAAATGTAAATATTTTTCTTTTTTGAAAAAAGAATACATGTGGTAAATTTATTCCTTTGCCTATTTCGATTTTTTTTAATGGAATACGGAGGAATGGTCAAATGAAACAAACATATGATACTTTTTATTAATTGACTCGCTAATCCCCGCAACTTCGTCTGCGTAACGTAGGTGTAGATTGAATTTTCTTTTTAGATTTGCTATTTGTAGTGGTATATGAAAATTTTTATTTTTCTTATTTCTTTTACGAAAAACATATCCATACTTTTAAACACTATTTTGTGGACATAAAAAATATACATTTAAACTGTTGCTTAGAATAAAATATTTGCATGTAATGATCAATTAATTTCCAAAAAAATATTTATAAATATCTAAAAAAAGTATGTTCAATTGCGTATACCTACGGTAGGTATACGGACCGTGAACCAAATAATCCATAAATCAATCAGGATCTATACTCAAGAAAAAATATTGTAAAATTCAATAAATTCAGTCTTAATTATGACTTAAAACAGTAAAAAGTTATCAAAATACTCGCGTCAAAATAACAAAAGTCAAGGATCTAGATTTAGAATATTAGTAGAAATCCTATTTCATTGTCTCGACTCCCGAATGAACTTTTTTCCCAATACTACTTCACTATTGCAATGTACAAAACTACCGCGAAATTAAAATTTGTTCAATTCCACGAAACCCAGTTCCTCCATAATCAAGTATCCCCATTGTGCATCTATGCACTTATTATTAAAAATATCTGAATTTCAACTATATAATTAATCATTTTCTTTTAGTTCACCGAATTTCTCGCCACTCGATATTCGCTCACTGATGTATTTATTTTATTTATTAACAATAATTATTTTTCAAATTGTTCTAAAAACCGAAGAAAATTTAATTTGAAAGATTGTATATTTTAATTGATTTTGAAATATATGACAAAAAATTGCCCCCCAAAATGTTTTTCAGCAGAATATATAATTGCTCCAGGTCACAATCATTGGTTCATAAGAAATTAGATTTTAAAAAAGTTTGATTGTTGAAAAACAAACAAAATTTAAAAACTACGTCTTTGATATTTGGTATAAGTACCTACTACCTAAACTTTCATACTAATTAAGTGAAACGACGTTATTTACAATGCTGTTATTAAAATGATATAACAAAAACAGAAACTTATTATTAATTAATTATTTATTTACTAATTACACTCATTAAATTCAAGATTTCGATTGTTGATTAACTCTAAATTTTCTCATACAAACTTAGTCACCCCCTTATACTCTTTTAGGGTAGGAATTTTCAAAAAAAAAAAATTCTAATCAAATGTCTACTTCTTAAAAAGACTACAACGAATATTAAAATTTCATCAGTCAGAGGGGGGGGGGGTATATAAATACAGGATTTTATGTATGTACGGTTTTAAAAACGTATTTGCCTTAAGTTTTTTTACTATTATTATTATTATTATTACTATTATTACTTTTTTTCGGGTTATATTTCCTTATTGAGCAACTTTTAAGGTCTATTTACAATTATGTAAAAAAAAATAATTACTTCTGTAAGATTCGAACCCGCGTCTTTTTAATAAGGAGGATAAGAATGTCAGATATGTAAACCATTACGGTATTAACATCAACTATGAGTTTTATATATTTAAACGTTTATATTTCAAGGAGGCAATTTTTTAGACTTTAAATTGAATTTACTGTGCTTTCTGTCAGTTTAACTAAAAATATTTTTACAGATTATTTTCTAACTTTTGATTACCTTTCCAATGATATATAACTCGCCTGTATAAAATAAACATTTTTTGTTTCATCCCTAGAGAATACCTTCCCTTATTATTTTTAAGGAATGATAAGTAGCCTAACATGTGTGGGAAATTGTGTTGTATCTTAATACCAAATTTCATTAAATTCGGTTGTTTCGTTCTTTAGTTAAATCGGGACACACAGACTGACAAAAATTTGAAAAATGTTAAATTTGGAATAAGGGTCTCTTAAAACAAATTTTTACCCCTAAAATAGGGTTCAAAATCGAAATGTACAGACAGACGTATAAATTTTATATATTAGTATAGATAGATTAGGTCTCAAGCATGATTTCAACCGAAAAAAAAATCAACACCGGGGGGCACTGCCCCCCGTTTTCTAATTGACTTTTCGAAAAAAAATCTTTCGGCACTATAACTATTGACCCGTGTTAGATACAAATAAAATAGTTACTATCAAAATGAAAGTTGAGGATATTTCCGACAAAAAAGTTTCATTACTAATTTTCGATAAATGCCTTAGTTTGGCCGAAAATTTATATCAAAAGCGCCAGTGTTTTTTTATAACATGAGATTAAACTGTGCACTACATATTGCAAAAATTTTAATTTCTTGACAAATATGTAAGTTTTTGTTGAAAATCCAAATTGATCCTTGAAAATGATAACTTATATTACAATCTTTATTATTTTTACGTGACTATTTGTAAAATAAAAGACGATAAAAGCAATTTTTTTTTTATTAGTTTTTCAATAGTTACCCGCGGGAAAAATTCCGTATTTTCTTATCATCAACCAACGTGAGAAACTCAACTTTAGGCTTTGTACTATGATATATTCTGCGAAAAAATAAAAATTACAATAGTTAACAAAAATGCCATCAAATTTGGTCTAATTTTTTCGTTTTGATAAAAATGAAAAAAAATCCATAAAGACTTGAAATTTTTCACAAATATGATGCATACATTTCATTGAACAATCTATAAACAATATTCTTTCATAATATTATCGAAAATCCTTTCTTTTTTAAATTTTTATTAGTCTTCTTTCGTCGAAAATGTTTCAATTTGTATGTGATATGTCGTCAATTTCAAGGGTAAAGCAACCGCGTAATTTGTATCCCATAAAAGTTATATTCATCATTAAATTCAATCATTGGAGAAAAACGGGGAAAACCGTCTATAAGTAAGTGGTTAGTAGTTAAATAACAATGAGTAGTAATAACAACAGGTAACAATTCCAATTTTTAAATTTGATTAGAGTTTGGCCATCACCAAAGTTTGAACTTTTGGAAGTAACAAAGCATCTGATTTGCTTACCTATATCTTATTGGGACATATTTTTGTTAGTATCTTGTTCCTTTTACTGATAAACAACATTCAAATCGTCCACTAAAGTTTATAGTCTCAAAAAGTAACAACTTTAAGATTAAAGCATGTATCATGTATGCAACTAGTCGTACATCCATGCCAAAAGGGTTGCCTACTTAACATTTTAAAATATTTTAGATGTCATTGAAAATAAATTCGTTATATTTATGGAAATTGCGTAAACTTTCAATGGTAACAATGTTAAAACTACTCTCCTCCATTGTAACCATCGTAACTATATAAGAAGAAAATCTTAGATTAACGGATAATCGCTCTAATAGCCAAATATCATCTTCAATTTTTCCAATTCCGACATTTCTATACTTGAGTCGGCTTTTAATGGAAATTATTTAGAATACATTGTATTTACTTAGTATACTTAAAAATCTGCGAATCATTTACTTATACACGGTTTTCCCCGTTTTTCTCCAATGATTCTCGTACCATTGAATTACGAGTAAAACTTTTATGATATACAAAATGCGCGGTTGCTTTACCTTTGAAATTTATGACATATGTACCTGACATAAAGTAATAATCTGAAAGATATTTCAGTATCAAAGATTAGATATTAGCAAATTAACAAATAATCAATAATGGCAAAAATCCCAGCCGGTTATTCGAACCAATAAAAGATGTGATCCACATGATTACATCCATTGACGACAATATTTAGTGTGTCCTTGTTTAACAATAGATAAATGCTAATTTTCTGTTTCTGTCATGGAAATAATCACGATCCAAGTTATTTCTTACGAAGTCTAACTTTTTAAACAAAAGTCCAAAGATCAATGGAAAACATTGAATGGGATTCCCGGATATTAGCATTTGCATTTGTATTTCTGATAATGGAAACAAAGAGTAAGTTATCTTAATTAATTTGTTTAGATTATATTTTATAGTATATAATATAAAACACTTTTAAATCCGTTGTAATTAGTCAGTAATTTTGTGCAATATTTGCATCGTTTATTTTGCCGAAATGGAATCATTTATCGGTACATATATTTTATTATTTTTGCTTCTTGTTAAATAAAGTGTTGTCAAGTCTCAATCTTTTGCCGTGCTGGATTTATCTTAGCGTTTTGTTTCTGTTCAATGGCTGGAATTTTGTGGGATCGGATCTATGCGCTTCAGGTCAAATAATCCATGAGATTTGTGATCCAAGTTCAGCATTTGATCAGTTTTTGAGGTTCAATATTGTGTCCTCTTAAGGTTGAGGGAACGAAATGCCAGTCACTGATAGAAACTAATTTAGAAAATGACCTTGAAAGATAAATTCAACACTAAGAATGATTTGTGTCCTTTTCTTTTGCTATAGTGAAGTATCGACTTTAACGTAGTGAAATCAAGCGCTTGGCACTTGGAAGAATTTATTGTCATATGGAAAAGTTGAAGAACTTTACAACAATTCCAATAAATGATTTGTTATTGCTGGCATGATTTAAACGGTGAGTTATATTCATATTGTACATGTGTAATATATTAATGATTTTAACATTTTAGTTGCCATCAATTGTATTCATTTATCGAAAGTTTTCGACTACCGAAACGCTAAAATATGGGTCAGTCTAAGAGTTCTGAAGTCCCAGCATATAATCAAGATGACCATAATCCTAATGGGTGTTACGAGTATGTGGATTACAATAGTGCGGTAAATTGTCTACTGAATAAGCTGATTGCAGCTGCAAAAAAGCAACCATGTGATGAAGGTGTAAAGTATGCAGTCGAATTTAACCGACAAACTTTTTCAGCGATAGGTTACGATGAAAAATGTGCCTTGATTAATTTAAAACAAACTATCAAAAACTATATTATTTGGTTAATAACTGAAGATGAATTTGTCAAAGAAAGTAAAAATTGGAAATATTTCTATGCCAAAAGAGTGGACCCTTTCATCGACTGCTCAATAATAAAAAATCAAATGATTATCTGTTTTGGCAGGGCTTCCGATAAAGAAAGCGCACGAAAATTTGCTGCATCTGAAGCTATAGTTATTATGTTGACCAAAATAGAAACCGAAAAGTCCAAAGAAAATATTTACAACACTACGAGAAAAGATAATAAAACGGCAACATTTTCCGAGAACCAACAACCAAGTAGTTCATTCAATGCAGATAAATCCTGGAGCGCTTCAAATTTCATATCACCGAACAAAAATCTCAATGTTGGAACAGCCACGGCTACGACAATGCCACCAACTGTCCAAATTTCTGGCAGAAATTCACCACATCCATCAGCTTCCAATCAAACTAATAAACCTCATAATCTTAACCACATAAAAGTTAGTGACCAATCGCCTCCTTCGGAGGAATTTCTACGACAACAATTGGACGTTAAGTTTGTGAAAAAAAATGGATCTGATTTCGCACCGAATTTCACTTACGTGGCAATATTTGGAGAAAGACGGTTTCTAGGATTTGGCCGTAGTGAAACGGACGCCAAAAAAAACGCCACCGACCAAGCCATTAAGATACTGACGGAGGAATCAAAAAATCCAACACTAAATCAACAACACAATGATATCAGTTTGAAAACAATCGTAGAATATTTATGGCGAGATATTGATTATAAATTTACCGGTTGTTCAATGGGACAAGGAGGTGAAATATTTCGAACGTTTTCAGCCACCGTATATAGTCAAGTTTTTTCATTTGAATGCCACAACGGGCAATTAGCGAAGGATGCCGTACAAGAAATATTACTAAAACATTTTTCTAAAAAAACCGAAAAAGAATGGCATGATATCATTAAAAATTTTAAATGCAATCTCAAGTTTCCCGAAACCGGTATCATTCTGTGTAAAATAAGTGTTAACGGAAAGAATACCCTTGGTCGCAGCTGGGATATATGGACCGCAAAAAAACAAGCCATTGCCAAAGCTCTATTGTCGATGTTTCCATTGACCAATGATGTCCATAAAGCAAACGTTGGAAAAAGTGAGAATAAGAATTTAGTTAGTCCCACGGCAGAATTTTTTCGACAACAGTTACACGTTAAACTCGTAAGAAAAGAAGGACCCAATCACGCACCGATTTTCACTTTTGAGGCTCAATATGGAGGAAGACGGTTTCTAGGACGGGGCAGAAGTAAAAAGGAAGCCGAGAAAAATGCCGCCGACGAAGCAATTAAAGTACTGATGGAGGTATATGCCGATTCAGCACAAAAAAAAGCGGCAAAACCGTATGTTAGTAAAGTAAATCTGAAGACTGTATTAGGCTATTTAAATAGTGTGATTGATTATAAGTTGATCAATCGTACAAGAGGATCCGGAGGTAATGCAGTGGTAAAGTATTCAGCTACAGTTTGTGGACAGAGTTTTACAGCGGAAGGTTGTGATAAAACTTCCGTACAAAACATTTTACGAGGAAAATTCAAAGATTATTTTTCTCGAATATCTGAAATTGATTTTATCGAAAAGAGTAAAAAGTTTAAATATACTTTTGATTCACAGGCTTCATATAAAAGTTGTACAATAGAAATAAACGGAAAGCAATTCATTGGTCGTAGTTGCGATAAATTTATTGCAGAAAAACAAGCAACTGCTAAGGCTGTAATGTGGCTATTTCCATTGGCCGCTAAAAAAAAGAAATCCTTCGATAACAATACAACGTTTGTGGAATCTCCGAATTCCATTCAAAATTCGATTAGTTCTTCATCAAATATTAACACCTCAGTGGACAAATTGTCGTCCGATTCGAACGACAAATCGGCTAGTTGTAGTCATGTTGAAAACACCGCGGAAAAAAGAAAAGAAAACACAAAAACCAATCTTTCAAATAGTCAACCACCAAACATTTCCTTTGACACAGGCGTCTCCTGCAGTCTTCCAAATCTGTCGGTATTTGTTGCGGAAAAACCGGCCGATTCATCGAATGCTCCAGTTGCCCAAGAAGATTCAGCAGTTTCGGAAAAACCAACGGAACTGGGTAGTTTAGATGTTAAACTCGTAAAAGAAGAAGGAGCCGATCACGCACCGATTTTCACTCTTGGGGCTCAACGTGGAGAAAAAGGCTTTCTAGGACCGGGTCGAAGTGAAAATGAGGCCGAGAAAAATGCCGCCGACGAAGCAATTAAGCCTCTGATGGCGGAATCGACCGATTCAGCACAAAACAAGGCGGCAAACCCGCATGTTAGTAAGGTAAATCTGACGACTGTTGTTGAATATTTAAATAGTGTGGTTGATTATAAGTTAATCAATCGTACCAAGGGATTCGGCGGTGTTACAGTTGTAAAGTATTCAGCCACAGTGTATGAACAAAGTGTTACAGCTGAAGGTCCCGACACAATTACCGTGCAGAATATTTTACGAGAAAAAATCCAAAATTATTTCTCTAAGATATCGGATAAAGAATTTATCGAAAAACGTTCAAATTTTAAATATACGTTTGAGTCGCAGGATGCCTATAATATTTGTCGAATAGAAGTGAACGAAAAGCAGTTCATTGGTTTTGGTTTGGACGAGTTTGCTGCCGAAAAACACGCAACTGCTCAGGCTGTAATGTGGTTGTTTCCATTGGTCGCCGATGAAAATAAATCTATGGATAAAAATACAGCGCTCGTGGAATCTCCTGAGTCCATTAATCCTCCGTCAAACACCAACACCTCGGTTGACAAATCGTCTTCCGATTGCAACGATAAATCAACTGAAAACATTGAGGCCAAAAGACAAGATAACACATCAGCCAATCTTTCAAATAGCCAACCACCGAACGCCGGCGCCTCCTCCTCCAGTCATCCAAACCAAGCGGTTTTTCTTTCGGAAAAACCGACCGATCCACCAATTGTTCACGTTTCCAATGGAAATTCAACCCACTTAACTCCAGCCACGGCTAGTAAACGTTGCGACCAATATCAGAAAGAAAATAACGAAAATGTTAAATCAGTGTCTTTGGACGACACGTGGAAAAAATCTGATCAAAACAGGCCAACACCCGACACTGAGGCCCACGTGCTACTGACAAATTTAAACACATGTAAACGTCACGTCGATAACGCTTGCTCGGCATTAAATCGATTTTTGGAGCCGTTTAACACAAGCAATGTGGAACATATTAGTGAGGTAATGATAGACCTGATTGATTTCAAAGATCATTTAAACGTTGTCGAAGAATCGCTCAAAGTATGGGTGCAGGCTATTGATTTGGCCGAGAAAGTCAATGGAGAGGACGAGAATGAATTGCTGGTGGAAATTAAAAGTCATCGACAAGTGTCAATTGATGCTTTTGAATATCTAAAACAATTGAGGCAATTAATTCGTGATTGTGGACAAAATCGGCCGAAAGAAAGCGACGAAACAACACTAGCCAATATAAAAGAATATGTAAATAGTATCACAAGATATGAATTTATTGGTGCAAAAGAATCTGAGGGTGGTGAAACGGTTGACTATTCCGCCACAGTTTGTGGCCACATATTTACTGCAAAAGGTCCTAGTGAAACATTCGTGAGAAATGAACTTCGCAAAAAAATCAATAAGCAGTTGGCCAATATTACCGAAAGTGAATTTAATGAACTAGTGGATAAATTTGTGTACACCTACGATGACGGTATAAGCAGTGATGGATTTCATTTTTATGATTGCACCGTAAATTTTAATGGAAAGAAATATGTTGGTTCTAGTACGTCTAAGGATAATGCGAAGAAAAAGAGTAAAAGACTAGCAATTGCTACTGCCCTCATGGCCATTACCCACTCAAGAGTTCAGAATTCAATTGCACAAAAAGAAACGCCATCGTATAAGCAATGCACCGTGGAAAATATCAACAGCGATAGTACAGTTTCCACCGACATTGTCGTCGATTTGAACGTGGCCATTGACAATTCCAATGCAATATTTGCATTCGATTCTGTCGCTAGAGCGACCGGTGCCAACGTTAATGTAACATTTGAAAATTCAGTTCAACAATTCGAGAAGAAAAACGAATCGAAAGAATCGATCAACTCAACATGTCCAAGTCCGAACGATCGAAATGCGATTTTCAAAGATCACGGCCAAGAAGAAACCAAAATCGATCAATTCCCAGTTGGCGTTATGTACACTCGTTTGCAACACGTCGATCCAAATATGCAAATTTTCGTCAATTATTTCAACGATAAATTGAAAAATTTCCAATTCATCGCCTTCGTTCTCTTCAACGGAGAAACTTTCCATGGCTTCGGTAAGTTTATTTATTTATTATTATTCTTATTTTACTTCCAGTAGGCATTCTACAGAGATGCAAAGTATCTGTACGTAGAACTGGAATATTACAATTGTAATGTAATGCAATGTTTTTTTTTTTCTCCTTTGATCTGGGGGCCTCTTCTGCGAGTTCCACTGCACTACGTCCTAAAAGGACTATTGCGCCCCAGTTTAATTTCAGCTCCAGTTGGCCAGATCTGCTTCTGATATGAATCTCAGCAGACAGTCAACTGGATCTCTCTGTGTATGTTTCCCAGCTCATGTCCGGGTGGACCCAGCGAGTTGAGGCGACTTTGAGTCATGGCTGGGCAGTCAAAGGCAGTTTCATCTTCCACGCCACATTTCCTTTGTGTTCTTCCCTATAGTTTGGAGATGTTTCCTCAAATTGCAGTGTCCTGTTAATAGGCCTACCAGCGTTTTGATGTCCTTCCTTCTTAGATTTAGAAGTCTTTTGTTATGTTCTTTCAAAGGTTTCTTTATCATGACCGTTGAGAACTTGCCTCCTGCATAGTTATTCCAGGATTTTATTTGTTCATTCTGCGTCCATTCAGCTATTCTACCCAGTGTTATGCACTTTGGTAGGCCTATAGCCGGCTCTGGACCCATGAATGATATTCTTGAATTCACCTTTGCGAGTTCGTCTGCATCTTCGTTGCCTTTGATACCAGAGTGCCCCGGCACCCAAGCAAGTGTAACCCTGTTGGATGTCGCCAACTGGGTGAGGAGTGTTTTACATTCCCAGACCAGCTTAGAGCTAGTCTGGTAATTTTCTAATTTAAAGAAGATTCTTAAATTTTTATTGTGATAATTTCTTCTCATATTTTCTTGAAGACAGATGATTATGGCATAGACTTCTGCTTGGAATACTGTAGGCATTTTACCCAGGCCTACAGATATTCGTTTCCTGGGATTTGCCCCCCATATTCCAGGCGCCTACGCCATCATTTGTCTTTGATCCGCCAGTGAACCATACTATGTCACTTGGGATTATTATGTTTTTCTTCTGCCAATCGTCTCTTTGACTTATTAATTAAATTGGCTACGTTAGGTCGCAGGTATGTTACTGATGCAAAAAATAGATAAAAACATTCACAGATAAAAATGTATCTAAATTTAGTATGGAGAATTTGAGATATATAACTTTAATGGTGGACCGCGGCGTTAGAATTCAATTTCGAAATGGTCCACTATAGCATTTGGTTTGGCCACCCCTAATCTATCAATTATTATAAAGAGGAAAGATTTGATTGTTTGTTTGCTTTGAATAGGCTCCGAAACTATTTGACCGATTTGAAAAATTCTTTCACTGTTGGGAAGCTATACTATTTCCGGTGAACATAGGCTATATTAAATTTTCAAAAAAAAAATAGGAATCCATACTAAAACTCCAATAATGTGTGAAAAAAAAAATACTGAAAAACTTTCTTAGATCGCGTGCGCTGGTGATTTAACTAAAGAACGAAACAACCGAGTTTAATGAAACTTTATATTAAGATACAACACAATTACCCACACACGTTAGGCTACTTATCATTCCTTAAAAAAAAATAAAGGAATGCATCGCCTACGTAAAAACTGAGGGATGAAAAAAAAAATACTTTAGACAGGCGAGTTATATTATCATTGGAAAGGTATTTAAAAGTTGAAAAATGATCTGTATTAATATTTTTAGTTGAACTAATAAAAACCACAGTAGTTTAATTTAAAACACAAAAAAATGCCTTTTTCCAATATAAATGTTTTTATAGATAATATTCTGTCAGTAAACTTTTTTTTTTACAAAATTGTTGTAAATATATCCTTAAGATTGCTCAGTAAGGAAATATTAACGAAAAAAAAGTAATAATAGTAATAAAGCTTAAAGTAAATACGTTTTTAAAACCGTGCATATTAGGATGATTTTTTTTACTTTTTTTTTTTGGTCCCATCGTGAAATTTTGTTGGAAATACCGAAAAAAAAATTCCCTGAAAGCTTGATCCCTCAATATTAATTTTAGGTCCTCGACCAAGACGTGTAAAGATTTCCCATTGAAAATACACGGAAACTCTGATTTTTTATTTTTAAATTTCTATATCTCAGCGGCATTTCATGGGATCGCTTTTACCGACCATGGTTTTATCTCAGAATTAAACGCTCTACAAAAGTGCCCATTGCAACAAAATCGTAACTCACACCAGTGAGGTAGTACGAGGCACTGAACCTGATTTTTCCATAAAATTCAAGACTTAATATCTCGTTTAATATTGATCTTCGCGATTTGGTCTACGCGACCTTTTTTGTAGGAAATCAAATTCTCTACAAGTTTTTCATTTACAATTTTTCCGTAGCTCTTGTTATTTACGAGATAAATGCAAAAAAAAAACGCGAATTTTATGGAAAAATCAGGTTCAGTGCCTCGTACTACCTCACCGGTGTGAGTTACGATTTGGTTGCAATGGGCACTTTTGTAGAGCGTTTAATTCTGAGATAAAACCATCGTCGGTAAAAGCGATCGCATGAAATGCCGCTGAGATATAGAAATTTAAAAATAAAAAATCAGAGTTTCCGTGTATTTTCAATGGGAAATCTTTACACGTCTTGGTCGAGGACTTAAAATTAATATTGAGGGCTCAAACTTTCAGGGAATTTTTTTTTTTTTTGGTATTTCCAACAAAATTTCACGATGGGACCAAAAAAAAAAAAAAGTAAAAAAAAATCATTCTAATATGCATGATTTTAAGAACGTATTTACTTTAAGCTTACTATTATTATGATTATTACTTTTGTTCCGTTAATATTTCCTTACTGAGCAATCCTAAGGATATATTTACAACAATTTTGAAAAAAAAATGTTTACTGACAGATTATTATCTATAAAAGCATTTATATTTCAAAAAGGCATTTTTTTGTGTTTTAAATTAAATTACTGTGGTTTTTATTAGTTCAAGTAAAAATATTAATACATATCATTTTTTAACTTTTAAATACCTTTCCCATGATTTAGAACTCGCCTGTCTAAAGTAAAATATGTTTTTTCATCCCTCAGTTTTTACGTAGGGGATACATTCCCTTATTATTTTAAGGAATGATAAGTAGCCTAACGTGTGTGGGTAATTGTGTTGTACCATAATATAAAGTTTCATTAAACTCGGTTGTTCCGTTCTTTAGTTAAATCACCAGCGCACGCGATGTAAGAAAGTTTTTTAGTAATTTTTTTCTTCACACATTATTGGAGTTTTAGTATGGATTCCTATTTTTTTTTTGAAAATTTAATATAGCCTATGTTCACCGGAAATAGTATAGCTTCCCAACAGTGAAAGAATTTTTCAAATCGGTCAAATAGTTTTGGAGCCTATTCAAAGCAAACAATCAAATCTTTTCTTTTTTATAATAATAGATTTTACAATAAGACTTATAATCATTTTTTTAGTGTACATTGGTTCTATCCAAATTCCATAGCTTATATTTATATTCTTTGGTTTGACATGAGATCATAAGACCTTTAGTAATCCAAGTACTACGAGGTTTATTAGATTTTAGTACTAAAACATTTGTTGTTCTTCTTCATTAACTTGCTTATTCTTTCGGAAGGACGAAGTAAACAAACTGCCAAGGATGCTGCATTAAATTCCGCTTTTACCAAAGTAAATAACACTTCGGTTGCATCGCTAATGTTGAAGCACAATGTCGCTAAGCACAATCAAAATGAATCTTTGCCACAGCAATTGGTCGATTACATTGGACAGTAAGATGATTGTTCTAATTAACGGCTTTGATTGTTACTCTTTTAATGCTTTTTTTTTTTTAGTTTGGTTCGACAAAAATACAAAAATTTTGATTTGGATTGTAAAAGACGCAACGTTATCGCTGGTATTGTACAAACCGACGGCTATTCAAAGGCCACGACAAAATTAATCGCCGTCACCACCGGCACGAAGTGCATCAACGGTAAACATTTGGATTTACACGGGGAAGTCGTTAAGGATATGCACGCGGAAATTGTGGCCAGACGTTGTTTGCTTTACTATCTGTACGAGCAGCTCGAAACTATCAGGAAAAACGGTAAAAATAATTGTTAACAGAGGAAACAACATACGCAATTTGTTGAGGAATCCACATTAATTTATCGTTGTACTAAATTCATCCAAAAATTCAACGTTGGATGAAACGTAAACGACCAAAAAAAGATCTCAAATTACTTTAAGGACCGTGGTTCTTTTCCAAATCTGTGAAAATAACACGTGAAGTTAATATCACTAGATGTGTTAAAACATTTTTTCAATTCTTCATTGAGTTGAAATGTCTCTTCTTGAAGTTAATGCGATCCAGAGACTATTTCACTATTTTAATCACATCTTTCATTGATCCGAACAAACAGTCGGGATTTTTTTCCATTATTGATTATTGATAATCTAAGATCTAATCTTTGATACTGAAATATCTCCCGGATTATTACTTTATCAAGTTTACATGTCATAAATTTCAAAGGCAAAGCAACCGCGTTTTTTGTATGCCATCAAAGTTTTACTCGTAATTCAATGGTATGAGAGTCATTGGAGAAAAACGGGAAACCCCATCTGCAAGTAAATGGTTCGCAGATTTTTAAGTATACTAAATAATTTCGATTAAAAAAGCCAACTCAAGTATAAAAACGTCGGAATTTAGAAAATGAAGATGATATTTGATTATGGCGATTATGCGTTAATTTGAGCTTTTCTTTTCATATAGTTACGATGGCTACAGTAGAGGAGAGTAGTTTTAACATCGTTATCATTCAAAGTTTACGCAAATTCTATAAATATAACGAATTTATTTTCAATGACATTTAAATTGTAGAGTAGGCAACCATTTTGCATTGGTGTATCACTGGTTGCATACATGATATTGCTTCATTTTGTACGATGAAAATTATTCATCCTATAACAAATTTGAATTTTCCAATATTTTCTTTTTGGCCAAAGTTTGTGAAAGAATCCGTTTCATTTATGCCAAAACAACGTAGTAGTAGTAATTATCATACTTAATAACGAAAAATTAATTTTTTAGTCCATGATATAGAAAGATGGTCAGGAAAACAGGATTTTTAATTATGGTATTCAAATATAAAAATTTTGTTGACTAATCAGTATAGGTGGAATATTAGACATGACCAAAAAAATCGACTATTATTTTTTTTTTTTGGAAAAGTATATCGAAAATATTGTTCAAGATGACAAAAAAAAAAAAAATATCGGGGTGTTTTGGGCCCTTAATATTAAGAGGTCATCTCTAATTTCGATTTTTTATTTGTGCTTTCATTTTTGCGTCAATGCTGTCAAACTATCAAGGTAAAAAAATTCATCTACACATATATTTTTACAAAATTAAATTCCCTACAAAAAAGGTCTCTTTGAAAATTTTTGCTGGGCACGCCGTTTCCGAATAATCAAGCTTCAGACATTTATATAATTTTTAGATTTATCTTCTTTATTTTGGAATTTTGTAACTAACGAACAAATAAATATATAGAAATGAACAATATAGATTTTTGAAGGGAATTTAATGCTCTACAAAAATGGTTTCTTAACGTTTTTATATAAAATCATTTTTTCAAAAGTTATTCACAATTAAAGTTGCAGGAAAAATTAAATTATTGTTTTTTTCATTGTTGAACCAATTTGTTTTCATTCAGTGGGACAAATTGATATTTTATATGATCGAAAATCATCATTTTATCAATCTTATCGCTTGAAATATCTAAATTTCATAATATATTCTCGGTTAACAGCTATTTATTACACGAAAATGTAGATTTACTTTAATATTATTTATTTAATATTTCACTCAACTTTAATTGTGAATAACTTTTAAAAAAATGATTTTATATAAAAACGTTAAGAAACCTTTTTTGTAGAGCATTAAATTCCCTTCAAGAATCTATATTGTTCATTTCTATATATTTATTTGTTCATTAGTTACAAAATTCCAAAATAAAGAAGATAAATCTAAAAATCATATCAATGTCTGAAGCTTGATTATTCGGAGACGGCGAAATAATCTTCCAAATCATACTCCAGAAATAGAATAATATGCAAAATATCCTTTGTAGAGATTTAAAAGTTTATTTTCATCATACAATCTCGAGTTTTAGAACAATAGCCGCAATTTTTTACAATTTTTAAGGGTTTTTTGTAATTTTCTTACAATAAAAACGGCTTATGGTCTACATAAACTTCGAATTTGTATTCAGCGGATCGAAAAACATGAAAATCATGCTCGGTTTAGTTCAAAAAAATTTGTATGTCACCAAAACTGCCGATTTTAACAATTTTTTGCGGGTTTTTAAAGTTTTCTCGAATTTTTGAGGGTGTACGGGTCAAACCGACCCCGGATTCGTGTTCAGAGGGTCCAAATACGTAGATTTATGTAGGTCCGGTCAAAAGTACAGAGCACTTTTTTTTTGTGTGTCGGTGTATTATATCATTGTGCAAAACAAAGCGATGTTGTTTATGCAACTAGCCGTACACCCATGCAAAAATGGTTGCCTACTCCACAATTTAAATATTTTTTAATGTCATTGAAAATAAATTTGTTATATTTATGGAAATTGCGTAAACTTTGAATGGTAACGATTTTAATACTACTCTCCTCCACTGTAACCATTGTAATTATATAAAAAGGAAATCATAAATGAACGCATAATCGCTATAATAGTCAAATATCATCAGTGGCGTAGCTGGGTAACCAAGGGTCCTGGGACAAATTAAAAAATGGGGCCCCACTGCTATGTAAACAGATTAGGTTTTATCCAATATAAATATGAAATATGCAAATACTTTAAAAATGTTAAGCTACTTAAGCTCTTTTTTTGTGCACTGCAGGTCAGGTAATACAAATATTAAACAGTAACAACATAAATTACAATTAATACTTTGTGTAAGTAGGTTTGGCTAATAAATCGAAATTGAAAAGATTCAAGGGTTTTTTATATAAAGGTCGGGCCTACCAACTGACTAAATAACTAAATTATGTTTACAATTTTTTCCTAGCTTTAGTTTTCGCAAAAGTATCAATGACTTGGTTTAAATCCAGGCTTGATGCAGTTTAGTTTTCAATTTCTATTAGCGATAAATGTCGGAGTCGAGTTTGGCCCATATTATTTCTTAAATAATTTTTTTTTATTTTTAATTTGTTAAATGAGCTGCTGCAGAAATTGTAAAGAATAATAACATTGCTGTAAATATTTGCGTTAGGTCGCATTCTAGCACTTCATATTTGCTCGTTATTTCCGTACATAGTTGGTGAATTTCCAAAAGTTCAGTTCGATCGAGATTTCTGGTAAGGATTCGAGGGCCCCGGGGCACTGCCCCCAGGTAGTTATGCCCCTGAATATCATCTATTCTTTCCAATTCCGACATTTTTCTACTTGAGTTGGCTGTTAATCGAAATTATTTAGTATACTTAAAAATTTGTGAGCCACGGTTTTTTTCAATGATTCTCGTACCACTGAATTTATTAAGTAAGTTGTTTACCTTTGAACTTTTGTACTTGATAAAGTAATTATCTGGAAGATATTTTAGTATGAAAGGTAATGTGATGGAAGATTGAAGCCGAAAATGAATGTTTTAAAATCAATTAAAAGCAGAAGAAAGATAAGAGGGATAAAGTTAACATTAAGAGTTGAAAAAAACCTAAAGGATTTACTGGTTTAAGCCTTTTCTTGTTAAATTTCGGTGGCCAATTTATTTGGATAGTCCGCAATTCGTTTGTAGATACTTTTCACTTTGTTTTTTATATATATATCCAAGAATTTTGATATTAGATGGTTAAAATCTAAGAATTTTCGCCTTTTGTCTTTATATTAATTCGACATTTGATGGTTTAGTAGCACCTCATATATATCATAACCGTTGGAGGAAGATCCAGAGATGAGAATCGATCTAAGTGGAAACCCAAGTATTTAATTTACATAAAGTGGCCCCATTAAAATACATTGAACCTTATGATTCATTCCGAAGGATTTGCTTCCATTATCTAATTCCCTGGTAGCTAAAAAAAGCATTAAAGAATTACGGTGTCATCTGCATTGGATTTATCACTTCCTGGTGCTTTTTTTTTTGCTGGGAAACTTATGTTTACTAAGGAGTGTGAGAAATCAGTAACATTTTTTTACATTGCAGGTAATTGTAGCACATCTATATTTCAATGTCGACATTCAAAATCGAAATACAAATTAAAGCCAAACATCAAGTTTCATCTTTTCATTAGTAAAGTTCCATGCGGTGATGCTGCGGTCTTTTATCGACCAGACAGAGAAAAACCATGTGGTCATCTTCGAATGAAAATCGAATCGCAAGATGGTTCTTCTCCTATTAAATCCAATCAAACCGAACAAACGTGGGATGGAATCATGCAAGTATTAAAATTGATTTTTCTCAAAGAATTTATCCAATATATTAACATGACCAATTTTTAAGGGAACTCCGTTGATGATTATGTCGTGCTCCGATAAAATATGCAAATGGAATGTGGTTGGTGTGCAAGGAGCCCTACTATCAACGCTTATTGAGCCGATTTACTTTGACAATATCATAATTGGTACGCCGTCGAAATTATCGGCTTTGCAAAGGTAATGCTTTTCTCGAAAGCTCTAAATTAAAAATAATAATAATTTACGTACGTTTCCAGAGGATTATATGAACGTATAGGACTCATTTCAACAAAATTAACCGCTCCATTTAAGCTGAACAAACCGTTTATTCATTTCTTGACTTCGGGAGAGGAACGCACAGCCTCGTTTACACCTGAGTGCAGTTTTAATTGGATCGTTGGCTTGTCGAAAACGGAAAAACTTAATTCCACCACCGGAAGAGTGGAACAAAAAACGTCGAGAGTTTGTACGAAAAATTTTGTCGACAAATATGTCAAGATTAACGCCAATGCACGTGGAAACACTTACGAAAATCTTAAAGAGTCAGCTGCAGAATATCAGGTATACTAATTGAAATAAATTCAAGAATTTCATTAATACTAATTTTCTTTTTCTTTGTAGAGAGTTAAAAAATTGATGTTTTCAACATTCAAAGATAAAGGTTTGAATAATTGGATTAAAATGCCGATTGAGTTAAACGAATTTGAAATATTTTAAGAATTAAAACGAAACATATGATTTTATTTTTTTATCAAATTATTAATCAGGGTTTTTTAGTCAGAATAGTTAATAAAGTATAGAAGTAAGAAATTGACATTTTTTTATAAAAAGAATATACAAAAAATATTCACAGACTGAAATACATTGAAGAAAATATATATGTCGCTCTTTTTCTGTAATGGAAAAGATGAGGAACCAGACAAGGATGTTTATTTTTTTATAATTTTTTTTTTAAAACTTCAATCGATCCAACCAACTCCACGTCTTAAATATTAATAATCAAACTTTATTTATAATAATATAAGCACTTAAAACTAATATCTTAAATCATACGTTGGTAATGCCCGATTTTTCCACTTGCTCCAACAGCGTTTGCAAGTGCGTGTCGAACAATTCACAGCGAATCGGCATTTCGAGCGAGTAAAACGGATTTTTCAGCGCATAGTCCGAATAAAGTTCGTAGATCTTTTTCAACAGAATCTCCATGCCGGCCTGGCTACGTTCCGAAATCACCATAAACTTGACGCCGGTCAGCGTTTGGAAGCAGTTCAGCTTGAATGTGTCGGCCTCGAGCACTTCGATTCCCGAGCTCTTCGGCTCGGGACTCAACTGGCTGGCAATGGCGAACAGCGGATAGAACATGCTGGCCAAAAAGATTTTCTCGTTGGTCGTCATCTTCGGACGCCCGAACTTCAAGTTTAACGGATAGTTTTCTTTGTTTTCGATCACATCGAACACGTCACGACCGTCGTCCAGCTGACGATGCGTCACGGGAATCCCGTTGATGGCCAATAACACGTGACCAACTAAAAAAATACATAACGACTATTTGTAAATTTGATTCAAGAAAAACAATACCAACAACGCTTAAAAATTTGGATATATTCCACGATTCCAGAACCCCCAAAACGTTAACGTAGTTTCTATGGGATTAAGTAGAGTATGAACTTTAAGCTTATAACTTCAACCTTCGATCGATGGCCAATTAAAAGGTAACCTGGGCAAAAGGTATACAAAACCACTGTTTCTTTTTTCGAATTCTAAAAGCTGATTTTTACTTATGTTTTAGGCTTTAGAGACTTTTCGTCGAATATAACTATTACTAAATTTTCCTTCTTTTCCAAAACTTGATTTTTATACATGATATTCAGGGAACTATTTGAGCCAAACCAATCGTATGGCTAAAATCGAATACATAAATCGATACTCCAGTGATAGGGGAAACTTTATCAAAATTTCCACTCTCTATTGAAATTGGGTATGCGTTTTTTTTTTTTCAATGTCAAAAATTCGATTTTTTTATCAAAGATAAGCGCACATAATAGTTCTTTTTTCCATCGATGTTTATATGTGCAAATTGGATGCATTTTTCATTGCAATTTGAACGTTTTTTTTTCTCTCGCTAGTTTAGGATTCTTCTAACTTGGAAACTGCTACGTGTCGTACCGAAAAAAGTTTAGATTTGCCTATGTGTGATAATTTCTTTCCCAAAACTCCGTTTCTATTTTTGTTTTTATACTTTGAGATAATAACTTTTGTGAATACAAAAAGAAACGATTGAAAATTTCTCGCAATTATTTCTTTTGTGTTTAGAGTATGGAACTCTTGTACACAAAACTTGTAACCAACTTGTTAAATATCCCCCGCAATGGGACGGAGGAGCTCCATGTTGTGGAAACTTTTCCCGAAAACTCCAAACATTGTGCTAGTTCCTCAAGCAGCGGCATCTGAAATACTCTCCAGACTTTACATTTGCGGGGAATTTATGTATGTTGACATTATCCAGCAAGTTAACATGGAAATTTCTGGTACCAACGATAAATCCTCTCTGCCCTCTTGTCCACCGAATTTGTGCAATTAGTTTTCGTCATTGTTTGTGCTTTGCATTCGAGTGAGAAGAATTGTTTTAAAACATCTTCATTATTGTTTTTCAGTACAAATGTCGCACACAATGTTACAGCAAAACAAAGAGTTGGAAAATTCAAGAGTTATAGAACCATTGGGAAATATTAGGTCCGGGAAATTAGGAAAGTTAGTCCGTTTTTTTGGTATCTGAAGTATTGGAAAAGTACTAAATTAAAGTACAATGGTAAAGCCTTTACATTGAAAAAAAAGCTCAATGATTTATAGATTACAAATAATAACACTAGTCGATTTTTTCTAAAAATGTGGTCAGAAAAAGGTCGGAAAAACAATTTTAGGTCTGAACAAAATATTGACAAGCCTAGAATTTACTTATTGTAACATTTTTCCAGTCGATTATTGATATTTTCAAGTAGACCTTTCGCTTTTAGTAGCGGCGATAATTGACTCCCCATATCGATAGATTTTTGGTCTCAAAATATTTTAATGTTTACGGCGTAAAACCGCTATACTTGACGACGATTTCCTCGATTGTTTTGTAAAAAAAATGCTCCACTTTCTTGGAAATAATTGAGGATATTATGGAGATACAATCGGAGACAAAAGTAGACAAAATTCGTGAATAATTACGTTGTATAGTGTACCTGGAGGCGCATCAATAGTTCGACACTTCAAAGACTATATAGTTTACGGGAAAATCGGAAATTTTAAACAAAATTAGGAAAAATATAGAAGATTTTAACTAACTTTTGGGTCTTGATATCCTTGGGAAATATTAGGTCCTGGAAATGAAGAAAGTTAGGACGTTTTTTTGTGTCTGAGAAGGATTTGAAAATTACTGCTGTACTGATAAACGGTTAATTCATGTAATATGTGCCGTTTATTTTGAAAGTGAGTTAAGTCCATTTCAAGAACAATCCCTATAAAATTATTATTTTTAACCAAAGAAACATAAGATACTAAGGAGGAGGGAATAATTGGCATTTTTGTTAACATCTAAAGTGAAATCAGCAATTTCTGAAAGCTTAGCAGTTAAATAATTAACATATTTTGTTCTAGTAACAAAAAGAATCACCATATAGACCGTTTTTGAAATGGACTTACGCCACTTTCAAAATAAACGAGTCATATGTAATATACATTTTGATCAAGTAACCAAATGTGTAAATTTTTTTATACAGAATGTACAAACAGACAACTATGTATACATAGCCAATTTAATCTTTTATTTGAAAACCAGTAACTTTCCGTGAAATATTCACAGCTCAACACTGACTCAACTGACAAATGAATGAAATTGAAATGACAGTTGAAACTAATGACGTGATAGTTGAAATTTGAGACAATAATTATTATATTTGTATTCCACTCACATGGATATGTTTACAACTTGATATTCTTAGTCTTTGTCGTAACAAATACATTTGCTTATTATGTTTTGTGATATTAAAAGCAAACTGTTTTTATAGTTGAATCAAATTTTTGCTATCACAAACCACTTATAACTGGTGTGCCAGTTCAGGCACTACCGGAAGAAGCTTCGGCAATGGAATGAAAACATATTTTTAACTATATTCTCTAAAACATACGTAAAAATCAGCTCTAGCTACCTGTAAAATGACCATCGACCGAATATTAGGTACGAATACACTAAAAATTCATACTTACTCTACTAAATTCCATAAATTTGAGCCTTGGAATCTTCGAATAATAGTTTTTAGATATCCAATGGGTTTTACGGTTTAAATCTTGTGGTTTATCAAATTAATAACATCAAATTATATTTTTCTTCATGATTTCTTTGTCTTACAAGTAAAAAGTTTGAATTTCATAAAGTATGAACTTTCTACACTTGGGTGGAAAGTAATCATACACAGACCTACTTGATTCATGAGTTATTCGCAATTGTAGTGAAAATGAAAAAATGAAATTTTCCCAATGGATTGGAGATAGAAAATTAGTTACCATGAATTCCGTCTCGCTGGCCGAAAATAATAATAACATTTTTATTTGTGTAGCTCAACTTAACGTCCAACGGATAACTGAACGTTTTTTCGGTTTCCACTTTTGGAGTGTTGTGATCATGATTGAAAATCAATCCGCCCGACTTTGAAACAATATAGACTCCATAAATAACCATTTTTTCCCTGCAGAAAAAAAGATATTAACGATTTAAACTTCTAAAATTTGATCGAAAAATTCAAATCACTACCGATTGCCTCTTCGAGGCTGGTTCCACACAGGTGAATCAAAAATGAAATATTTCACTGGTCGATGTGTATAAAAAAAGATGGGAGATATACGAGTACGTTAGACAATAAGAAATAACGTCAAAATAAGAGTCAGTGATGTGAAGCACGTGGAGCGTGTGTAATGACATATGTCACGGTGACGTTTAAGAGTTAGGCTATGTTGACGTTTTATTTTTGAATGGAAATTCTTGAAAAATTTACGATTGAAAATCATTCGTCTTATACAACAGTAGACAAAGGCAACACCGAAAAACGACCATCATACGGCATCAAAGAAATTAATTCGAGAGAATAAAACTGTCAAATTCTTGGCAAGTGTAACCAATTTCATGCGATTTGGCCCCAAAAAAAAAAAATCCCCGTCTCATCAAATTAATATTACTTAAGAAAAAAATAATAATTTAAACTTAATTAAATTGGGTTTCGCACTTTAAAACTTGGCTTATAATCAGCTACAATCGTAAACTGCCAATTGGATTTTATCAGATTGTAAAATATTTTTCAAAAAAAAAAAAACACATGTAAGTTGAACTTTCCTTAACATTTTTTTTTTGCTTCAATTTATTATCTTTCAAGTATCTTTTGTGTTTTAGATATGTGACAAGTCATAATTTCGATAAAGTTTCAATCCAAAAATGGACATTAGAGTAAGTAAAACGCCAGCAAAATGCTTTCGTATAACATTCAACGTTCAATTTCGCTGAATCATTACTTGAATTACGACTTTCTTTCTGACGAAAAACTTTATCAATTTCCTATTTTTTCGTTTGTAAATTTCAAGTTCTAGGTCTAATGAAGGTTCAAATGTGACCCTGTATTAGTCAACAGCTATTAATAGACTCTAAAGTTTATTCAAAGATACGTCCTATTCGAATTGACTAAAGATTTTAAATATCCTTTTAGGGAATCGTAAGTGCCTTTGGCCAAGGAATTGTCGACAGTTTGAGTGGCCTAGGTGCACTGTGGAACATTGATCGGGAAATGAACGAACGCTCAATTCGTCACTCGCCAAACAAAACGAAAGGAACATCAACGAAAAATTCGACCGAAACTCAAAAACAAATCAAACAATTCGAGTAATTAAATTAAACGCAATTGCAATAATGCAGCAATCAACTCCTTCATTTTTATTTACTTTTAGGGAATCAAATGTTTTGAATCGAGTTTTAAAAGTATGCCTGCTAAACGGTTGCATATTTGTATGCAGTATTGGTTTATTTCACTACGGTCTACTACCAGGCTTGCGCTATGTTGTCGCCTATTTCTTCCAAGACACCGAATCCAAAGCGCTCACCTTTTGGAATTGGATGGAACGAATATTAAGTTCTGTCTTCAATATGGTCTGGGTAGTGCCCCTTTTCTTTCTCAATAAAGTTATTAATTTCATATGGTTTCAAGTAAGAACACCGCAATAAAAACATAAATTAACAACATTGATTATTTGTTTTCTCTTAAAGGATATTGCCGATGATAGTTTTCGTTATTTTCGTGGACGACCAAAAATAATACCTAGCATTAGTAAATTGATCGCCGATTCGATGTTTAGTCTGTTGGTGCAAATACTGTTTGTTGTGCAAAGTCAAATGGTGGCACTGGTTCCGATTATTTACGTCACAGATCTTGTGTATTGTGTGCATTTGTGTTTGTTGTACTCGTTATATGCGTTCGAATATCGATGGTTCAACATGGGATGGGAATTGCACAAACGGCTCACATATATCGAAAATAATTGGCCGTACTTCATCGGATTTGGATTGCCGTTGGCCTTACTAACGCAAATGACACCCGGCGACTTTTTTATTAGGTACAGCCGTTTGAGTACCAAGAAATTAGCTATGGGTTTGATTGAAAATTGAATTTTAACATAGATATTAGGGTGATTTTTTTTTTTACTTTTTCTTTTTGGTCCCATCGTGAAATTTTGTTGGAAATACCAAAAAAACAAAAAATCCCTGAAAGTTTGAGCCTTTAATATTAATTTTAAGTCCTCGACCAAGACGTGTAAAAATTTCCCATTGAAAATACACGGAAACTCTGTTTTTTTTATTTTTAAATTTCTATATCTCAACGGAATTTCATGGGATCGCTTTTACCGAAGATGGTTTTTTCTCAGAATTAAACGCTCTACAAAAGTGCCCATTGCGACAAAGTCGTAACTCACACCGGTGAGATAGTACGGGCCACTGAACCTGATTTTTCCATAAAATTCGCGTTTTTTTGCATTTATCTCGTAAATAACAGGAGCTACGGAAAAATTATAAATGAAAAACTTGTAGAGAATTTGATTTCCTACAAAAAAGGTCCTGTAGACCAAATCGCTAAGATCAATATTAAACGAGATATTAAGTTTATATCAATATATTTTTTTTCTATTAATTTATACGTTTAAATCAATGATTGGCAAAAATTTCATAGAAAAATCAATTCAAGGCTTAATATCTCGTTTAATATTGATCTTAGCGATTTGGGCCACAGGACCTTTTTTGTAGGAAATCAAATTCTCTACAAGTTTTTCATTTATAATTTTTCCGTAGCTCTTGTTATTTACGAGATAAATGCAAAAAAAAACGCGAATTTTATGGAAAAATCAGGTTCAGTGGCCCGTACTACTTCACCGGTGTGAGTTACGACTTTGTCGCAATGGGCACTTTTGTAGAGCGTTTAATTCTGAGAAAAAACCATCTTCGGTAAAAGCGATCCCATGAAATGCCGCTGAGATATAGAAATTTAAAAATAAAAAAAAACAGAGTTTCCGTGTATTTTCAATGGGAAATCTTTACACGTCTTGGTCGAGGACTTAAAATTAATATTAAGGGCTCAAACTTTCAGGGAATTTTTTTTTCGGTATTTCCAACAAAATTTCACGATGGGACCAAAAAAAGTAAAAAAAAAAAAATCACCCTAATAGATATTGCTTAAAAAATGGTACTTATACTTCATTTGCGGATGCCATTCTTGGTTCTATAACAGAAAAGTCACATAATTTATTTTGGATTAATATATGTTACAATTTTTTTTTTTTGTGTGTTTTTCAGTGGAGGCTTATTTTCGACTTGTTTTCCAATATTTATCATAAGTGGAAATGAAGCAGATCCCAAAATTATTAAATGGTACGTATGAGGAAGTCATACGACTTTTGATTTTTGGAAGCCTAGAAGGCACTAACGTTGTAGTCCTGATTCTGGAATAAATTCCTTTAGCTGACTAATTCAGGTGGTTCTAGAGAATTAAGGGAGCTTTTCCGGTTTTACGCGTTTCACATTTCCTGTATACTCTTACCTCAATATTTAGAGTGGAGATAATCCTCTCAAGTTTGCTACTTTTCCAAGCTTTGAAAACTTTTGGTGTATTTTCTCCAAACTTTCTTATATTTCTTTCTGAGTATGTGTATTTTTTCCACCAATTAACTATCTGAAAAACGATTATTCTCGTTAATGATCCACAAATCCTTGAATAAAATGATTCACGAAATGTTTCTTCTTCCAGCGATTATCCGTTACGGCTTTTTTCGCCGGTGGTAGCCATTTCGAATTATATATTCAGCAACTCGATCGGAAAGAGCAAGGTGGTGGATTCGGCGGGACCACAGCGTAGGTGATCGTTAATTTTGCACCTGTTTTATCGAGCACGATATGGCCAATGAACCTTAACACAACATGGACTGATATTGTTAAATAAATGAATAAATAATTTAAAACGAGAGACAATTTTCGCAACGGTTTAAATTGCGGTGGGGTTGACACAACGAATTATATTTTTCTAGATTTTAAATGATTTATAAATGTAATGACAGCGTATATTATTATTGATTAAAAACGACACAATTTTTTCTTTGTGATAGGGACATTTTTTTTAAAAGCTTAGGTGTTTTTTTTTTAAATTCGAGATTGTTAAGTTTTATTTAATAATAATTTAATGAATGTTTTTAAATCAAATATATTTACAGAGGTAAACAATTTCACTATGACATAATATTCTATATTATAATACTTATAAGTTAATTAATGTAAATTTTACAGGAGAGAGACAACTGAAGTGTTTCCGTACAGGCTTGTGTACAATATTTTTGTCAGGACATCAATAAATCTCTTAGTGTATTGTTCGACGTGTCCATTATTTCGTCGGGTGGTTCTTCTTTGATTTCAGGGACCATATGATATTTGCTGAAAGTGATGCTTCGTTGTAACGAATCGTAGCTAATTGTGGCGTCGTTATCTTCGATTATCGGTTCGGTAGTTTTGCTCACTTCGAATTTACTCCACTTGTAGTTGGCACATTTTCGTGTGCCCGGCGAACTTTGAATCAAATTCAGAACAGTCGGATGGGACAGACCGAAAAATTCGTTGCCTTTGGGCCGCGTGTTGACCACTTGTTCTTCCACCGCCGCATTGACCAGCTGGAGAAGTTGGGTATGACAATAATCCGGAGTTGGTCCAACGATTGGCGCATCTAAATCATTATCAGCCGCAATTTCAAATCTAAAAAGGAAACGTTGATTGTGAAATCAAATTTTAATCACAATCAATTTATTGTACTTTGGCTTGGTTCCATCGTCGAAAATTTTGCACGTGTAAACACATTTCTTTTCCGGATCTTTAGCGCTGCCGTACAGCCGTGTCGAGACAAACCCGACCGGATAAATCACATCCTCGGTGTGGAACTCCGATCGATCGACGACCACATCGCCCAAAGAATGTATCGTCAATCCTCCGAGTATTATCGGGAAAACGGGACGACCAGCACTGTCGAGCACAATCGGTTGGATGATTTTCTTGCGAATTTTCGACGTTTGTTTTTTTACTTTCACCGGTTTTACGTCTGAAATACAAGGATAAGAACTATTAAGTCGAGGGGTAATTGAATAAGGGGAAAAAACTCACCTAGGGAATCGCAATTGGAACGTTTTTTTCCTTTCTTCACACTATCGGTTCCACTAGTGTTGTTTACTACGGAAAAAAATGCAAGAGATGTGAATTTAGTTGATGTTATACATGGAAAATCCGTCGCGATAAATTCGCAATTATTGACTTAAGTAAGTTCATATTGATATAATTATTCAGTAGTATCAATTTACAAGGCATTAATCAAAATACAATGAGAAATCCAATGCCACAATAGTTTCTCTAAAGAGTTGTATTTTGGATAAGACCGACCGTGAAAGCCTTAAATCTAAAGTACTAGACATTATATAAACAAAAGTAGAACAATAAAAGACCAAGAGAATTACGAATCATTCATCTGATCAATTTTATCGCGGAAAATAAGCGACGGAATTTCCGTATAAAAACTAGGCCTTACAAAGCGATGGCTCGAACTGATACAATTTTAGCAACAAATACTTTCGTTCCTCTTTCACAATGTTGATTTTGTCGTGGATCTCAGCGACCAAGTCGCACAATGCTGCATTTTCCTGAAAATTAGCATTTTATCGTTTTAATAAAACATAAATCGCGGGGAGAAAAATCGGCTTACATAAACAAAGTTTTTGACGACATCCTGGATGTCCTTGCATTTCTTTTTATACTTGAAATTCGAGTCGAATTCTTTTTTGATTTGAAAGTTTTGAGTTTGCGACATTTCGCTAATTGAATCAATGATTTTTTGGTTTGTTGATTTAAATGCGTTACGGTCCAGCGAAATTTGTCGCGAAGAATTTGAAAGGCTATAGATTTGGAGGCTCGCTTCTATTGGTTAGATTAATTTGTGTATTGCATAGTTATTGTCCAATAAGGATGATAGATTTTGTTGAGGAATGATAGAAAAAGATATCGGCAGTATGATACAAACGAAGAAACTAAGTGGACCGCAGCTAATCGTAATCCTGATCGGTACTTTCGGTACGGTTCCGTACTGTTCTACGCAGATGAACCAATAGGACAGCAGGACAGCAGAGCACCAGGTGACTACTACAAAGTGGAAATAACCTCTTTGATTTATATGAATTATTATTTGTATATATATATGTTTTTTAAACGTTAAAATTGTAACTGATTTATTTTATAGAGTTTAATCGAATTGCCTGGATAAAATATTGTTTTTGTCGGAGAGTATGGCACAAAAAATATTTCATATTTTCCGTGATGAATCCAACAATTATTGGTGTGCCTTATGTTTGATGTCCCTGGGAGCCAATCTGACGTATGTTGAACTGCACGTGGATCAAAAAAAGCACAAAAGCCGTTTGATACGAAACCGAAATGCGAATCAGCTTGCCGAAAATTACCACACGTTCTGGAGTCGCCACGACAGCGACATTCGAGCCCAAAAGGTGTACTTCTATCCGTTACGACCGAACAAAATTTTCTGTCTCCTGTGTCAGTACGTGCTGGCACACAAGAGCTTCTTCGAACACATCCAAAGCGATGTCCACGTGGATCGTTTGGAAACGATCGCCACCAAAGGTACCTACTGTTGGCTGGACGTCGAACCCAAAAAGAAGCCGAAAACACCCAAGCAAAATCCAGCTGAATTGGCTTCGCCAAAAAAGCCAAACGTAGAACATAAGGCCGACACGAAGACCAAATCCGTTTCTGATCCACCACCAGCTGTAGCTGTAAAACGTAAACCAAAAAAAGGACCGCGAAAAAATGATAAAGTTTTGCTTCAATATGTCTACGAATGTGTGCCATGTAAATTTCTTACGATAACGAAGCTCTTATGGAGGACTCATCTGTTCCATGCGAAA
Organism: Sisyra terminalis; assembly: GCA_958496175.1. Classification (NCBI taxonomy): domain Eukaryota; kingdom Metazoa; phylum Arthropoda; class Insecta; order Neuroptera; family Sisyridae; genus Sisyra; species Sisyra terminalis. Next base: position 2,820,694 of record OY292275.1, on the reverse strand, counting down.
CATCTCGAAAAGTTAATACTAATGCGTAATGGGTACAATGCTTGATTTCATTACCACACGTGGTGGCCGCAGAAATTGTTGCCGATTAGATTGCCAATAGATGGTAATTAGTTAGCTAAAAAATCAATGATTTAGTAAATTATTTTGTTACAAACGACGATTTGCCAAATAGTTGGCAAAAAAATTTTGAAAAATGCATCATGCGTGGTGACATCAAGCATTGTATGCGTCTGCTCTCTAATTGTAATACATTTATCTTCTAATTCTATATTTTAGTATAAAAATATTCCCATTTCCTCATGTCCTTTTTGTCATCTAACTTTTGTATGTATAAAACCGAAACTTTCGCCCAATCATTTATCGTTGTTAATTAGTTGGTTGCATTTTCCAGGTGTCAACCACTGAAGGCATTTCGTGAGCACGAATGTGCAACGTGTGCACCTGGAAGAATCTTTGACGATGACACCATGTCGAATCACATTCATTTTACGGAGTTTCGCCAACACTTTTCGAGTGGTATGATTATAAAAAAAAAAAAAAAACGTGTTAAACTGACCTCTGTTAAGTTAGCACCCGACTTTTACAAATTAAAATTAAAAAAAATATTTTTAGATGGCCTTTTGTTTGTACTTGATTGTACCGAAAAAATTTCGTTTGAACCTCAACCGAAAAAAAGTTAGATTTTTGTTTTGACATTGTTAGATTTTTTAAAAAATTTAACGGCCATAGATGGGCCTTGACACGTAGAGGATTGTACCGAAAAAAAAATTGTTTCTAACGTTAGCCCAAAAAAAATTAAGAGCGATTTTGTGAATGTACTTATTCCATTGAAAATAGAGTTTTCCGGCTACTACGGTTTTTCATTGAGAGATTTTCCAAATCCAAAGGCGGTACAATCTAGCTACGGAGGATTGTACCGAAAAAAATTATCCTTCTAACTCTATTCCAGCGGTAATTATAAAGGATTTTGTATGAGTAATTAGATTCTAATTACTTCATTGTTGAAATTGCAAAAACAGCCATAACTTTGAATCTATTGAGGTACAAACCAATTTTTTTGCGGATTCTCCCGGGTGCTGGTCTCTAGTGGATGAAACCAGTTGAATTTTCGTTTGTACTTAAACCGGAAAGAAAATAGAGTTTTCCGACTTCTACGGATTTTCCTTGAGAGATTTTCCAAATCCAAAGAAGGTACAATCTAGCTACTGTGGCGCCGAGGATTGTACCGAAAAAATTATCCTTCTAACTCTATTCCAACGGTAGTTATAAAGGATTTTGTATGAGTAATTAGATTCTAATTACTTCATTGTTGAAACTGCAAAAACGGCCATAACTTTGAATTTGTTGAGGTACAAACCAATTTTTTTGCGGATTCTTTCAGGTGCTGGTCTCTAGTTGATGAAACCAGTTGAATTTTTGTTTGTATCTCAACCGGAAAAAAAAAATAGATTTTTCCGGGTACTACGGATTTTCCTTGAGAGATTTTCCAAATCCAAAAGCGGTACGATCTAGCTACTGTGGCGCCGAGGATTGTACCGAAAAAATTATCCTTCTAACTCTATTCCAACGGTAGTTATAAAGGATTTTGTATGAGTAATTAGATTCTAATTACTTCATTGTTGAAACTGCAAAAACGGCCATAACTTTGAATTTGTTGAGGTACAAACCAATTTTTTTGCGGATTCTTTCAGGTGCTGGTCTCTAGTTGATGAAACCAGTTGAATTTTTGTTTGTACCTAAGCCGGAAAACTCTATTTTCTTTCCGGTTTAGGTACAAACGAAAATTCAACTGGTTTCACCAACTGGTACCTCAACAAATTCAAAGTTATGGCCGTTTTTGCAATTTCAACAATGAAGTAATTAGAATCTAATTACTCATACAAAATCCTTTATAACTACCGTTGGAATAAAGTTAAAAGGATAATTTTTTCAGTACAATCCTCAGCGCCTTCGTAGCTAGATTGTACCGCCTTTGGATTTGGAAAATCTCTCAAGGAAAATCCGTAGTACCCGGAAAAATCTATTTTTTTTCCGGTTGAGGTACAAACAAAAATTCAACCGGTTTCATCAACTAGAGACCAGCACCTGAAAGAATCCGCAAAAAAATTGGTTCGTACCTCAATAGATTCAAAGTTATGGCTGTTTTTGCAATTTCAACAATGAAGTAATAAGAATCTAATTACTCATACAAAATCCTTTATAACTACCGTTGAAATAGAGTTAGAAGGATAATTTTTTCGGTACAATCCTCCGTAGCTAGATTGTACCGCCTTTGGGTTTGGAAAATCTCTCATGGAAAAACCGTAGTAGCCGGAAAACTCTATTTTCAATGGAATAAGTGCATTCATAAAATCGCTCATAATTTTTTTTGGGTTAAAGTTAGAAACAATTTTTTTTCGGTACAATCCTCTACGTGTCAAGGCCTATCTATCTAACAATGGGGGCTATCGATTTTTAAAAACTTAATAACTTTTTTTCGGTACAATCAAGTACACACCAAAGGCAATCTAAAAATATATTTAAAATTTTAATTTGTAAAAGTCGGGTGCTAATTTGGCAGAGATGTTAAACTGGAAGATTTATTATATTTTTTATTCAGCATGCATACTGGCTATGGATAGAACAATGATGAGAATCTTATCCACGGCGAAACGATTAAGTTTGTTCATCGAGGACCTGACCATTGACAGTAAATTGAATTATCAGCCGAAAGTGGTGGCCAAATGTTGTGCCGATTTGAAAGAAACACTTTCGCCCGTATTTCCGCAATGTAAAGTGTATCCGTTTGGGTCTCGAGTATCGCAGCTGGGAATCGGTCATAGTGATTTAGATGTTTTTGTCGATGTCCACAACAATTATCGCGGAATGGAGAACTTGGACTGTGAAATGTTTGTGAAGATCGCCGCCTCGGTGCTACGCAAACATCGATTTCTTTGGGGTCGTTGCGTCGCAATTCCCCATGCCCGTACGCCAATCGTCCAAATCTTCCATCGATCTAATAAAATACAGTGCGATATATCCTTCACGAACGGCCTAGGAGTCGAAAACACGAAACTAATTCAGTAAGTTTAACTATGTGTTCCACTCTATGCATGCCTCACGACCTATTTCTATCGAGATTTAATCTCCGTGACCTGGAATTTCCTTCCTAAATTGAATTAGATTGGAAAAAATTTATCACACAAAATTGACGAGCGAAAACAAGATAAATGGTGATGTGAAAAGTCAAAGAAAAGATGGGAATTTGTGTGGAAGAAAACATATCGTTCGTAACAAAACTGACGAGAAGTTTTTGTTCACGTAACAATTAATATTGGTTCTTTGTTTCAGGCATTTCGTTAAGTTGCAGCCGATCGTAAAAAAAATGGTTCTATTCTTCAAACAATGGGTGGATTTCAATGGATTGTTTTACAATATAAAGAGCTATTCGTTAACGTTAATGACAGTATTTTATTTGCAACACGTAAAACTTTTGCCGTCGTTGACTGAGTTACGGAAACGTGAGAATGTGGAACCGTTAATAATAGCATGTATGGTTTTTCCGTTTATTTATTTTTTTTCGGTGTAGAATTGTAAGAAATGCACACGATTTTAGCGAGAAGAATGTGCGGTAATGTCCTACCTTTAAATATCAATAATGGTTCATTTAAAAACACAATTCATTTACTAAAGTTTTGATTTAAAAAACGAAGATTTAACAGAAAAATATTAGTACGAGCGTAGCGACATCTATACAATCCCCGATCAAGTAATGGTTTTACCGAGCCATCTGCATTACCGGTTTTTGGGTGGGAACTTTAATTTTTTTGAATTTCCTCTTGTAAAATTCAGAAAAAAAGCCTCATATCCTTTTTAAGGATATAACGCTGCATTATTTATGTTTATTGAATACTAGCTGATCCCCGCAACTTCGTCTGCGTAACGTAGGTGTAGATTATATTTTCTTTTTAGATTTGCTTGTAGTATATGAACATTTTTATTTTTCTTATTTGTTTTACAAAAAACATAATCATACTTAAAAACACTATTTTGTCGACTTTAAAAAGACACATTTAATATACTGTTGCTTAGAATAAAATAGTTGTATGCAATAATCAATTAATTTTCAAAAAACATTTATAAATATCTAAATAGAGTATGTCTATTGCGTATAGCTATGGTAGGTATACCTACCGTAGACCAAATAATCTGTAAATCAATCAGCATCATACATAAATAAAAAGTATCGCCAAGTTCAATAAAGTTGGTCTTACTTATAAGTAAAAACCGGTGACCATGTGATATTTTTCAAATAACTTACATTTTTAAACTTGTGATATCTTTCGAATGAAATGTTCAAATTGAATAACTCAAAAAGTTATGTAATGGTATTGAAGCAAACTTAAATATGAAGTCATTTATTTTGATAAGGATTAATCCCAAAGTATAAATAAAAGAGCTTTTATAACGGTGGCATTTATATATATTTTTTAAAATGAATAAAACACTGTGACATAACTATAATAGGTAGACATATGCTGTCGCTCTATTTTTTGTAGATAATATGTTCTGCAAAATTGTACTACATTATTTTGTTCTATAACCAATAGTTTTCGCAGCGCACGCGATTAAATAATGTTTTTTGGTAATTTTTTCAGACCTTGGGTTACATTATTGGAGTTTTAGTATGGATCTCTAACTTTTTTGAAAATTTAATATTACCTATGTTCACTGGAAATAGTGTAGCTTCCCAACAGTGAAAGAATTTTTCAAATCGGTCAAGTAGTTTCGGAGACTATTCAAAGCAAACAAACAATCAAATCTTTCCTCTTTATAATAATAGATAGAAAAGACATTGACCGATCTAAAAAGGACAAAAAAAAAGTCCAATATATATTTTATCTATGTTTTTTTTTTTAGATTGGGACTGTTCATTTCCATCCAAACCCACTTCTATACCACTATGCCAATTACCACTGCCGAAAATAATGGAAAACATGTTCAAATTTTATGGCAATTTTGATTTCGAGAAAAATGTAACCCTAATAAGGAATTCAGCACTTTTTTGAACCCAAAAAAAAAAATAAACCGATAAATTATCAAATGTTTTAGGTGATAAGTGTTTTCCTAGGTCAAACAATAGAAAAAACGAACTTTGTGACAGTCGAAAACTTGCCGCCGGAAATGAAACGCTATGTGGACAATGTTGAGACCAAGAAAGCACTTCCGATTTTGCTCAAGTATCCAATGGCCGTACAGGATCCGTTCGATTTAAGCCACAATACAACGAAAAATGTTTCGTTTAAATGTTTGCTCAATTTCAAGCGAGCCTGCCAATTGTCGGCTACATTACTAATGTTAAATGAACAGAAATATAGAATGGAATTTTAAAGAAAAAAATGATTATTTTTACGATAAATAATATGATATATTGACGAAAATGAGAACGAATATTAATCATTTTATTGGATATTTAACATTAACAATGTTTTTTTCCAATCAAAACTGCGAATTTTTAAATTGAGTGTTAAATTTGATACCAATGGATGATGTGCAGTGAAGATCTAAACTAATGTGAAAATAATGAACTATTTTAAGTAATTGTATATATTTTCTAAAGTCTAAATAATTTGTAAATGTTTTTTTTTTTGCACTATTTGCCTTTTGGCAATAATTGCAATGTATCTTAAGTTCAACACTCGTGGGTTAATTGTGTCCAATGAAACATTATATAATCCAAACGATCCAATGAGCTGCGATACTATTCTCGTAAGAAAAATTTGAAAATATTTTTGTTAGTTGTGTTATTTTTCATTCATATTACAGGAAAATCTATGTTTTTCATAAAATTTAAAAAAAACATTTTATGTACATATTGCAATTTGTTAAGTTTTTGGTCTCTGAAAATGTTATTATTTTCCAATTAGAATTCGATAGGATAAACCTTGTAAAAGTAGATAGATAATAGGTGATAGATCCGGAAAATTTATCGAAAATATTTTATTTTTCTAATGTTATCCCTTTTTCTTGAATTTTATTAGTTCAGTAGGAATTTTACATGAATTCTTTATACATAGGTTTAAACGTTCTATATATTATGTATTATATATCCAAGGACAACCGACTCGAATGTATTCCAGAATTATTTCGATCGTTGAAAATTATTTTCGCATTGTTTTTACCCGAAATAGTCGATGATCTTTTCGAAATTGATCGATGATTGAATGATCCAATGTAAGCATTACAAATTTTCGATTTTCCTGCATATTTCCTCGTTTCTTCATGGCAACAATGGTATGCTGTATTTGACGGAAGTTTTTATTAAATTTATTAGCATTGTAAAATTGGGGTGATTTTGATTTCCTAACATAAAGTCCGTTTGTTTTACGAAAAATATGTTAATTATATTTGGGGTAGGCTTTTATTTGGATTGGCACAACAAAAAAAAACAACCCTTAAAAAGTGGCGTTTATTCGAAAAATTACTTTATGTATAACTAATGATTTTTATTTGGAGATTTTTTTGGTTTAGATTGATAATATTTTTGAAATATTTAGCTTATGGGGGTAGCCTAATGAATGATTCAGTGATTTGTTTCAAAAACCACCCTTAATATGTACAATTTTCTGTGATGAAAATTGAAAGATTTCTTCACCCTTAATGATCGACATCTCTACTTTTAATGATCTATTTCACCTCTTTATCGTTATTTGTTTTCGAAGATATTTTCTCAGAATGATTAAATTGAAGAGTTCTTTTGATTTTTAACATAAAAACTACCGTTAAAGTTGAACACTTTTTCGAAATAGACCCTAATGGTTAATTTTGGTGTAAAGCTTTTCGTTTTATTTTTTTTTTTTGCTATTGACTTACGAGGCTTTACGTTTGACATCAATTCGTAGAGATTTACCAAAACATCTCCTTTTGATTAATATTTTGGGGTTACAATATTTGCAGAGGATGGAAAATGTCCAACAAAAGCTACGCTTTTCAATGAGCTGAGGAATAGCGGCGATGTTACGATATAAATGGCCAGGTTATGCAGTTCAAGCCGGATGTGGAATTCGACCTAGAAATTTCAGCGATCCGGAAGACCAGGTCAATCATTTCTATCGAAGAAGACATTGCCATGATTGAAGTTCTAATTGCCAACGATGGCAATGTTGCAACCAACAAATTAAAATCTAAAGTGTATATTCAATCTATGCAATTTGTTTTTAAGTATTTTTTTCTTAACTTGGGTTTTTCTTTCTTCAGTTCATCGAAAAAGGCTTCAGTTCATCCAAATTTATAAAGTTTGTGTTTCAAAAAGTGAATTCAATTAATGACGTTTAATGCAAATTATGCAAATATTTCTTCGATATAATATCTTTTACATTCTATCTAACCATAGATATTTCATAAAGTACAAGTTAATCGCCTTAATAAATTGTTATTCTATTTATAAGATTGATTATCGTTTATACAAAATATTTTATAATATGTTACATATTCAACATTTATGTTAAATTTTCGCCTCGTTGCCCTGTTCTAAAAATAAATATTTGTATGCGCTTTATAAACTATTTACAATATTAACAATAAAATTCTTTTATTTGAAAATATAATTAAAATAAATTCCATGATAAACATAGTGCTGCAAATAAGTGAATCAAGTTTGTTTATGTATATGCAACCAAACTCATATTGAAGTAATACGGTTGCCTATACATCAATCTGTTTACTTAAATACAATTTGAAATTTAATAACTCAGTTTTTTAATGTTTTAGTTTTCGTCATCGTTTAGGAACTTTTATGATTATTGCTCAACCACAAAATGGACAATAATCAATGAATTTTTTGACTGGTAACAATGCCAAGACAATTATAAATGATTATTGGTGTTGTGTTAAGAATTAAGAATAATAAAATAATTAAAAAAAAAAAAAAAAAAAATTTCCAATTTCAGTATTTGAACTCTACTCTTCGTTGCTAGCTGCCTTTACTCTTACCAGCACCAACTAATGATATCCAAATGTATCGTTGAATCATATACTGATAGTGGCCGATTCAATAAACAATATTCTATTGATAACTTTCCGTTTTAATTTCCCAAGGATTCAGCCACTATATGCATTATATTATATTATAGTTCTATTAAGGACGATTCAATTGACTATATTCAATTAATTTGGTGCAAAAAAAACATCCCTTATATCCTTTTCTTGCACTTGAAAAAGGTCCTTTTTGGAACTTTGAAGCGATATTGCGGCTGTCCTTTTGCTCACAGGACGAAAATTTTTTCACAATTGTAGTCACATTAGGACCTAGTTTTATAATCCGTTTTCACAAATAGTCCTTATAATGGAATCGCACCCCCTTAAAAATGACCGATTTCAGGGTAAATTTGCTGTATGCAATTTTACTTCGTTAACTTTCCATTTTTATTTCCCAGGGATTCAGCCACTATATGCATTATATTTTATTATAGTTCTATAAAGGACGATTCAATTAACAATATTCAATTAATTTGGTGTAAAAAAAACCATCCCTTATATCCTTTTCTTGCACTTGAAAAAGGTCCTTTTTGGAACTTTGGAACCATATTGCGGCTGTCCTTTTGCACACAGGACGAAAATTTTTTCTCAGTTGTACTCACATTAGGGCCTAGTTTCATAATCCGTTTTCACAAATAGTCCTTATAATGGAATCGCACCCCCTTAAAAATGACCGATTTCAGGGTAAATTTGCTGAATGCAATTTTACTTCGTTAACTTTCCATTTTTATTTCCCAAGGATTCAGCCACCATATGCATTATATTTTATTATAGTTCTATAAAGGACGATTCAATTAACTATATTCAATTAATTTGGTGTAAAAAAAACCATCCCTTATATCCTTTTCTTGCACTTGAAAAAGGTCCTTTTTGGAACTTTGGAACCATATTGCGGCTGTCCTTTTGCACACAGGACGAAAATTTTTTCTCAGTTGTACTCACATTAGGGCCTAGTTTCATAATCCGTTTTCACAAATAGTCCTTATAATGGAATCGCACCCCCTTAAAAATGACCGATTTCAGGGTAAATTTGCTGAATGCAATTTTACTTCGTTAACTTTCCATTTTTATTTCCCAAGGATTCAGCCACCATATGCATTATATTTTATTATAGTTCTATAAAGGACGATTCAATTAACTATATTCAATTAATTTGGTGTAAAAAAAACCATCCCTTATATCCTTTTCTTGCACTTGAAAAAGGTCCTTTTTGGAACTTTGGAACCATATTGCGGCTGTCCTTTTGCACACAGGACGAAAATTTTTTGACAGTTGTACTCACATTAGGGCCTAGTTTCATAATCCGTTTTCACAAATAGTCCTTATAATGGAATCGCACCCCCTTAAAAATGACCGATTTCAGGGTAAATTTGCTGTAAGCAATTTTACTTCGTTAACTTTCCATTTTTATTTCCCAGGGATTCAGCCACTATATGCAATATATTTTATTATAGTTCTATAAAGGACGATTCAATTAACAATATTCAATTAATTTGGTGTAAAAAAAACCATCCCTTATATCCTTTTCTTGCACTTGAAAAAGGTCCTTTTTGGAACTTTTTAACCATATTGCGGCTGTCCTTTTGCACACAGGACGAAAATTTTTTCACAGTTGTACTCACATTAGGACCTAGTTTCATAATCCGTTTTCACAAATAGTCCTTATAATGGAATCGCACCCCCTTAAAAATGACCGATTTCAGGGTAAATTTGCTGTATGCAATTTTACTTCGTTAACTTTCCATTTTTATTTCCCAGGGATTCAGCCACTAAATGCATTATATTTTATTATAGTTCTATAAAGGACGATTCAATTAACAATATTCAATTAATTTGGTGTAAAAAAAACCATCCCTTATATCCTTTTCTTGCACTTGAAAAAGGTCCTTTTTGGAACTTTGGAACCATATTGCGGCTGTCCTTTTGCACACAGGACGAAAATTTTTTCACAGTTGTACTCACATTAGGGCCTAGTTTCATAATCCGTTTTCACAAATAGTCCTTATAATGGAATCGCACCCCCTTAAAAATGACCGATTTCAGGGTAAATTTGCTGTATGCAATTTTACTTCGTTAACTTTCCATTTTTATTTCCCAGGGATTCAGCCACTATATGCATTATATTTTATTATAGTTCTATAAAGGACGATTCAATTAACAATATTCAATTAATTTGGTGTAAAAAAAACCATCCCTTATATCCTTTTCTTGCACTTGAAAAAGGTCCTTTTTGGAACTTTGGAACCATATTGCGGCTGTCCTTTTGCACACAGGACGAAAATTTTTTCACAGTTGTACTCAGATTAGGGCCTAGTTTCATAATCCGTTTTCACAAATAGTCCTTATAATGGAATCGCACCCCCTTAAAAATGACCGATTTCAGGGTAAATTTGCTGTATGCAATTTTACTTCGTTAACTTTCCATTTTTATTTCCCAAGGATTCAGCCACCATATGCATTATATTTTATTATATTTCTATTAAGGACGATTCAATTAACAATATTCAATTAATTTGGTGTAAAAAAATCCATCCCTTATATCCTTTTCTTGCACTTGAAAAAAGTCCTTTTTGGAACTTTGAAACGATATTGCGGCTGTCCTTTTGCACACAGGACGAAAATTTTTTCACAGTTGTACTCACATTAGGGCCTAGTTTCATAATCCGTTCTCACAAATAGTCCTCATAAGGGAATCGCACCCCCTTAAAAATGACCGATTTCAATGTAAATTTGCTGTATGCAATTTTACTTCGTTAACTTTCCATTTTTATTTCCCAAGGATTCAGCCACCATATGCATTATATTTTATTATAGTTCTATTAAGGACGATTCAATTAACAATATTCAATTAATTTGGTGTAAAAAAAACCATCCCTTATATCCTTTTCTTGCACTTGAAAAAGGTCCTTTTTGGAACTTTGGAACCATATTGCGGCCGTCCTTTTGCACACAGGACGAAAATTTTTTCACAGTTGTACTCACATTAGGGCCTAGTTTCATAATCCGTTTTCACAAATAGTCCTTATAATGGAATCGCACCCCCTTAAAAATGACCGATTTCAGAGTAAATTTGCTGTATGCAATTTTACTTCGTTAACTTTCCATTTTTATTTCTCAAGGATTCAGCCATTATATGCATTATATTTTATTATAGTTCTATTGAGGTCGATTCAATTAACGATATTCAATTAATTTGGTGTAAAAAAAACCATCCCTTATATCCTTTTCTTGCACTTGAAAAAGGTCCTTTTTGGAACTTTGGAACCATATTGCGGCCGTCCTTTTGCACACAGGACTAAAATTTTTTCACAGTTGTACTCACAATAGGGCCTAGTTTCATAATCCGTTTTCACAAATAGTCCTTATAATGGAATCGCACCCCCTTAAAAATGACCGATTTCAGGGTAAATTTGCTGTATGCAATTTTACTTCGTTAACTTTCCATTTTTATTTCTCAAGGATTCAGCCACCATATGCATTATATTTTATTATAGTTCTATTAAGGACGATTCAATTAACAATATTCAATTAATTTGGTGTAAAAAAAACCATCCCTTATATCCTTTTCTTGCACTTGAAAAAGGTCCTTTTTGGAACTTTGGAACCATATTGCGGCCGTCCTTTTGCACACAGGACGAAAATTTTTTCACAGTTGTACTCACATATGGGCCTAGTTTCATAATCCGTTTTCACAAATAGTCCTTATAATGGAATCGCACCCCCTTAAAAATGACCGATTTCAGGGTAAATTTGCTGTATGCAATTTTACTTCGTTAACTTTCCATTTTTATTTCCCAGGGATTCAGCCACTATATGCATTATATTTTATTATAGTTCTATTGAGGACGATTCAATTAACGATATTCAATTAATTTGGTGTAAAAAAAACCATCCCTTATATCCTTTTCTTGCAGTTGAAAAAGGTCCTTTTTGGAACTTTGAAACGATATTGCGGCTGTCCTTTTGCACACAGGACGAAAATTTTTTCACAGTTGTACTCACATATGGGCCTAGTTTCATAATCCGTTTTCACAAATAGTCCTTATAATGGAATCGCACCCCCTTAAAAATGACCGATTTCAGGGTAAATTTGCTGTATGCAATTTTACTTCGTTAACTTTCCATTTTTATTTCTCAAGGATTCAGCCACCATATGCATTATATTTTATTATAGTTCTATAAAGGACGATTCAATTAACAATATTCAATTAATTTGGTGTAAAAAAAACCATCCCTTATATCCTTTTCTTGCACTTGAAAAAGGTCCTTTTTGGAACTTTGGAACCATATTGCGGCTGTCCTTTTGCACACAGGACGAAAATTTTTTCACAGTTGTACTCAGATTAGGGCCTAGTTTCATAATCCGTTTTCACAAATAGTCCTTATAATGGAATCGCACCCCCTTAAAAATGACCGATTTCAGGGTAAATTTGCTGTATGCAATTTTACTTCGTTAACTTTCCATTTTTATTTCCCAAGGATTCAGCCACCATATGCATTATATTTTATTATATTTCTATTAAGGACGATTCAATTAACAATATTCAATTAATTTGGTGTAAAAAAATCCATCCCTTATATCCTTTTCTTGCACTTGAAAAAAGTCCTTTTTGGAACTTTGAAACGATATTGCGGCTGTCCTTTTGCACACAGGACGAAAATTTTTTCACAGTTGTACTCACATTAGGGCCTAGTTTCATAATCCGTTCTCACAAATAGTCCTCATAAGGGAATCGCACCCCCTTAAAAATGACCGATTTCAATGTAAATTTGCTGTATGCAATTTTACTTCGTTAACTTTCCATTTTTATTTCCCAAGGATTCAGCCACCATATGCATTATATTTTATTATAGTTCTATTAAGGACGATTCAATTAACAATATTCAATTAATTTGGTGTAAAAAAAACCATCCCTTATATCCTTTTCTTGCACTTGAAAAAGGTCCTTTTTGGAACTTTGGAACCATATTGCGGCCGTCCTTTTGCACACAGGACGAAAATTTTTTCACAGTTGTACTCACATTAGGGCCTAGTTTCATAATCCGTTTTCACAAATAGTCCTTATAATGGAATCGCACCCCCTTAAAAATGACCGATTTCAGAGTAAATTTGCTGTATGCAATTTTACTTCGTTAACTTTCCATTTTTATTTCTCAAGGATTCAGCCATTATATGCATTATATTTTATTATAGTTCTATTGAGGTCGATTCAATTAACGATATTCAATTAATTTGGTGTAAAAAAAACCATCCCTTATATCCTTTTCTTGCACTTGAAAAAGGTCCTTTTTGGAACTTTGGAACCATATTGCGGCCGTCCTTTTGCACACAGGACTAAAATTTTTTCACAGTTGTACTCACAATAGGGCCTAGTTTCATAATCCGTTTTCACAAATAGTCCTTATAATGGAATCGCACCCCCTTAAAAATGACCGATTTCAGGGTAAATTTGCTGTATGCAATTTTACTTCGTTAACTTTCCATTTTTATTTCTCAAGGATTCAGCCACCATATGCATTATATTTTATTATAGTTCTATTAAGGACGATTCAATTAACAATATTCAATTAATTTGGTGTAAAAAAAACCATCCCTTATATCCTTTTCTTGCACTTGAAAAAGGTCCTTTTTGGAACTTTGGAACCATATTGCGGCCGTCCTTTTGCACACAGGACGAAAATTTTTTCACAGTTGTACTCACATATGGGCCTAGTTTCATAATCCGTTTTCACAAATAGTCCTTATAATGGAATCGCACCCCCTTAAAAATGACCGATTTCAGGGTAAATTTGCTGTATGCAATATTACTTCGTTAACTTTCCATATTTATTTCCCAAGGATTCAGCCACCATATGCATTATATTTTATTATAGTTCTATTAAGGACGATTCAATTAACAATATTCAATTAATTTGGTGTAAAAAAATCCATCCCTTATATCCTTTTCTTGCACTTGAAAAAAGTCCTTTTTGGAACTTTGAAACGATATTGCGGCTGTCCTTTTGCACACAGGACGAAAATTTTTTCACAGTTGTACTCACATTAGGGCCTAGTTTCATAATCCGTTCTCACAAATAGTCCTCATAAGGGAATCGCACCCCCTTAAAAATGACCGATTTCAAGGTAAATTTGCTGTATGCAATTTTACTTCGTTAACTTTCCATTTTTATTTCCCAAGGATTCAGCCACCATATGCATTATATTTTATTATAGTTCTATTAAGGACGATTCAATTAACAATATTCAATTAATTTGGTGTAAAAAAAACCATCCCTTATATCCTTTTCTTGCACTTGAAAAAGGTCCTTTTTGGAACTTTGGAACCATATTGCGGCCGTCCTTTTGCACACAGGACGAAAATTTTTTCACAGTTGTACTCACATTAGGGCCTAGTTTCATAATCCGTTTTCACAAATAGTCCTTATAATGGAATCGCACCCCCTTAAAAATGACCGATTTCAGAGTAAATTTGCTGTATGCAATTTTACTTCGTTAACTTTCCATTTTTATTTCTCAAGGATTCAGCCATTATATGCATTATATTTTATTATAGTTCTATTGAGGACGATTCAATTAACGATATTCAATTAATTTGGTGTAAAAAAACCATCCCTTATATCCTTTTCTTGCACTTGAAAAAGGTCCTTTTTGGAACTTTGAAACGATATTGCGGCTGTCCTTTTGCACACAGGACGAAAATTTTTTCACAGTTGTACTCACATTAGGGCCTAGTTTCATAATCCGTTTTCACAAATAGTCCTTATAATGGAATCGCACCCCCTTAAAAATGACCGATTTCAGGGTAAATTTGCTGTATGCAATTTTACTTCGTTAACTTTCCATTTTTATTTCTCAAGGATTCAGCCATTATATGCATTATATTTTATTATAGTTCTATTGAGGTCGATTCAATTAACGATATTCAATTAATTTGGTGTAAAAAAAACCATCCCTTATATCCTTTTCTTGCACTTGAAAAAGGTCCTTTTTGGAACTTTGGAACCATATTGCGGCCGTCCTTTTGCACACAGGACTAAAATATTTTCACTGTTGTACTCACAATAGGGCCTAGTTTCATAATCCGTTTTCCCAAATAGTCCTTATAATGGAATCGCACCCCCTTAAAAATGACCGATTTCAGGGTAAATTTGCTGTATGCAATTTTACTTCGTTAACTTTCCATTTTTATTTCCCTAGGATTCAGCCACCATATGCATTATATTTTATTATAGTTCTATTAAGGACGATTCAATTAACAATATTCAATTAATTTGGTGTAAAAAAAACCATCCCTTATATCCTTTTCTTGCACTTGAAAAAGGTCCTTTTTGGAACTTTGGAACCATATTGCGGCCGTCCTTTTGCACACAGGACGAAAATTTTTTCACAGTTGTACTCACATTAGGGCCTAGTTTCATAATCCGTTCTCACAAATAGTCCTCATAAGGGAATCGCACCCCCTTAAAAATGACCGATTTCAATGTAAATTTGCTGTATGCAATTTTACTTCGTTAACTTTCCATTTTTATTTCTCAAGGATTCAGCCATTATATGCATTATATTTTATTATAGTTCTATTGAGGACGATTCAATTAACGATATTCAATTAATTTGGTGTAAAAAAAACCATCCCTTATATCCTTTTCTTGCAGTTGAAAAAGGTCCTTTTTGGAACTTTGAAACGATATTGCGGCTGTCCTTTTGCACACAGGACGAAAATTTTTTCACAGTTGTATTCATATTAGGGCCTTGTTTCATAATCCGTTTTCACAAATAGTCCTTATAATGGAATCGCACCCCCTTAAAAATGACCGATTTCAGGGTAAATTTGCTGTATGCAATTTTACTTCGTTAACTTTCCATATTTATTTCCCAAGGATTCAGCCACCATATGCATTATATTTTATTATAGTTCTATTAAGGACGATTCAATTAACAATATTCAATTAATTTGGTGTAAAAAAATCCATCCCTTATATCCTTTTCTTGCACTTGAAAAAGGTCCTTTTTGGAACTTTGAAACGATATTGCGGCTGTCCTTTTGCACACAGGACGAAAATTTTTTCCCAGTTGTACTCACATTAGGGCCTAGTTTCATAATCCGTTCTCACAAATAGTCCTCATAAGGGAATCGCACCCCCTTAAAAATGACCGATTTCAATGTAAATTTGCTGTATGCAATTTTACTTCGTTAACTTTCCATTTTTATTTCTCAAAGATTCAGCCATTATATGCATTATATTTTATTATAGTTCTATTGAGGACGATTCAATTAACGATATTCAATTATTTTGGTGTAAAAAAAACCATCCCTTATATCCTTTTCTTGCAGTTGAAAAAGGTCCTTTTTGGAACTTTGAAACGATATTGCGGCTGTCCTTTTGCACACAGGACGAAAATTTTTTCACAGTTGTACTCACATATGGGCCTAGTTTCATAATCCGTTTTCACAAATAGTCCTTATAATGGAATCGCTCCCCCTTAAAAATGACCGATTTCAGGGTAAATTTGCTGTATGCAATTTTACTTCGTTAACTTTCCATATTTATTTCCCAAGGATTCAGCCACCATATGCATTATATTTTATTATAGTTCTATTAAGGACGATTCAATTAACAATATTCAATTAATTTGGTGTAAAATAATCCATCCCTTATATCCTTTTCTTGCACTTGAAAAAAGTCCTTTTTGGAACTTTGAACCGATATTGCGGCTGTCCTTTTGCACACAGGACGAAAATTTTTTCACAGTTGTACTCACATTAGGGCCTAGTTTCATAATCCGTTCTCACAAATAGTCCTCATAAGGGAATCGCACCCCCTTAAAAATGACCGATTTCGATGTAAATTTGCTGTATGCAATTTTACTTCGTTAACTTTCCATTTTTATTTCCCAAGGATTCAGCCACCATATGCATTATATTTTATTATAGTTCTATTGAGGTCGATTCAATTAACGATATTCAATTAATTTGGTGTAAAAAAAACCATCCCTTATATCCTTTTCTTGCACTTGAAAAAGGTCCTTTTTGGAACTTTGGAACCATATTGCGGCCGTCCTTTTGCACACAGGACTAAAATATTTTCACTGTTGTACTCACAATAGGGCCTAGTTTCATAATCCGTTTTCACAAATAGTCTTTATAATGGAATCGCACCCCCTTAAAAATGACCGATTTCAGAGTAAATTTGCTGTATGCAATTTTACTTCGTTAACTTTCCATTTTTATTTCTCAAGGATTCAGCCATTATATGCATTATATTTTATTATAGTTCTATTGAGGTCGATTCAATTAACGATATTCAATTAATTTGGTGTAAAAAAAACCATCCCTTATATCCTTTTCTTGCACTTGAAAAAGGTCCTTTTTGGAACTTTGGAACCATATTGCGGCCGTCCTTTTGCACACAGGACTAAGATATTTTCACTGTTGTACTCACAATAGGGCCTAGTTTCATAATCCGTTTTCCCAAATAGTCCTTATAATGGAATCGCACCCCCTTAAAAATGACCGATTTCAGGGTAAATTTGCTGTATGCAATTTTACTTCGTTAACTTTCCATTTTTATTTCTCAAGGATTCAGCCACCATATGCATTATATTTTATTATAGTTCTATTAAGGACGATTCAATTAACAATATTCAATTAATTTGGTGTAAAAAAAACCATCCCTTATATCCTTTTCTTGCACTTGAAAAAGGTCCTTTTTGGAACTTTGGAACCATATTGCGGCCGTCCTTTTGCACACAGGACGAAAATTTTTTCACAGTTGTACTCACATTAGGGCCTAGTTTCATAATCCGTTCTCACAAATAGTCCTCATAAGGGAATCGCACCCCCTTAAAAATGACCGATTTCAATGTAAATTTGCTGTATGCAATTTTACTTCGTTAACTTTCCATTTTTATTTCTCAAGGATTCAGCCATTATATGCATTATATTTTATTATAGTTCTATTGAGGACGATTCAATTAACGATATTCAATTAATTTGGTGTAAAAAAAACCATCCCTTATATCCTTTTCTTGCAGTTGAAAAAGGTCCTTTTTGGAACTTTGAAACGATATTGCGGCTGTCCTTTTGCACACAGGACGAAAATTTTTTCACAGTTGTATTCATATTAGGGCCTTGTTTCATAATCCGTTTTCACAAATAGTCCTTATAATGGAATCGCACCCCCTTAAAAATGACCGATTGCAGGGTAAATTTGCTGTATGCAATTTTACTTCGTTAACTTTCCATATTTATTTCCCAAGGATTCAGCCACCATATGCATTATATTTTATTATAGTTCTATTAAGGACGATTCAATTAACAATATTCAATTAATTTGGTGTAAAAAAATCCATCCCTTATATCCTTTTCTTGCACTTGAAAAAGGTCCTTTTTGGAACTTTGAAACGATATTGCGGCTGTCCTTTTGCACACAGGACGAAAATTTTTTCACAGTTGTACTCACATTAGGGCCTAGTTTCATAATCCGTTCTCACAAATAGTCCTCATAAGGGAATCGCACCCCCTTAAAAATGACCGATTTCAATGTAAATTTGCTGTATGCAATTTTACTTCGTTAACTTTCCATTTTTATTTCTCAAGGATTCAGCCATTATATGCATTATATTTTATTATAGTTCTATTGAGGACGATTCAATTAACGATATTCAATTAATTTGGTGTAAAAAAAACCATCCCTTATATCCTTTTCTTGCAGTTGAAAAAGGTCCTTTTTGGAACTTTGAAACGATATTGCGGCTGTCCTTTTGCACACAGGACGAAAATTTTTTCACAGTTGTATTCATATTAGGGCCTTGTTTCATAATCCGTTTTCACAAATAGTCCTTATAATGGAATCGCACCCCCTTAAAAATGACCGATTTCAGGGTAAATTTGCTGTATGCAATTTTACTTCGTTAACTTTCCATATTTATTTCCCAAGGATTCAGCCACCATATGCATTATATTTAATTATAGTTCTATTAAGGACGATTCAATTAACAATATTCAATTAATTTGGTGTAAAAAAAACCATCCCTTATATCCTTTTCTTGCACTTGAAAAAGGTCCTTTTTGGAACTTTGAAACGATATTGCGGCTGTCCTTTTGCACACAGGACGAAAATTTTTTCACAGTTGTACTCACATTAGGGCCTAGTTTCATAATCCGTTCTCACAAATAGTCCTCATAAGGGAATCGCACCCCCTTAAAAATGACCGATTTCGATGTAAATTTGCTGTATGCAATTTTACTTCGTTAACTTTCCATTTTTATTTCCCAAGGATTCAGCCACCATATGCATTATATTTTATTATAGTTCTATTAAGGACGATTTAATTAACAATATTCAATTAATTTGGTGTAAAAAAAACCATCCCTTATATCCTTTTCTTGCACTTGAAAAAGGTCCTTTTTGGAACTTTGGAACCATATTGCGGCCGTCCTTTTGCACACAGGACAAAAATTTTTTCACAGTTGTACTCACATTAGGGCCTAGTTTCATAATCCGTTTTCACAAATAGTCTTTATAATGGAATCGCACCCCCTTAAAAATGACCGATTTCAGAGTAAATTTGCTGTATGCAATTTTACTTCGTTAACTTTCCATTTTTATTTCTCAAGGATTCAGCCATTATATGCATTATATTTTATTATAGTTCTATTGAGGTCGATTCAATTAACGATATTCAATTAATTTGGTGTAAAAAAAACCATCCCTTATATCCTTTTCTTGCACTTGAAAAAGGTCCTTTTTGGAACTTTGGAACCATATTGCGGCCGTCCTTTTGCACACAGGACTAAAATATTTTCACTGTTGTACTCACAATAGGGCCTAGTATCATAATCCGTTTTCCCAAATAGTCCTTATAATGGAATCGCACCCCCTTAAAAATGACCGATTTCAGGGTAAATTTGCTGTATGCAATTTTACTTCGTTAACTTTCAATTTTTATTTCTCAAGGATTCAGCCACCATATGCATTATATTTTATTATAGTTCTATTAAGGACGATTCAATTAACAATATTCAATTAATTTGGTGTAAAAAAATCCATCCCTTATATCCTTTTCTTGCACTTGAAAAAGGTCCTTTTTGGAACTTTGAAACGATATTGCGGCTGTCCTTTTGCACACAGGACGAAAATTTTTTCACAGTTGTACTCACATTAGGGCCTAGTTTCATAATCCGTTCTCACAAATAGTCCTCATAAGGGAATCGCACCCCCTTAAAAATGACCGATTTCAATGTAAATTTGCTGTATGCAATTTTACTTCGTTAACTTTCCATTTTTATTTCTCAAGGATTCAGCCATTATATGCATTATATTTTATTATAGTTCTATTGAGGACGATTCAATTAACGATATTCAATTATTTTGGTGTAAAAAAAACCATCCCTTATATCCTTTTCTTGCAGTTGAAAAAGGTCCTTTTTGGAACTTTGAAACGATATTGCGGCTGTCCTTTTGCACACAGGACGAAAATTTTTTCACAGTTGTACTCACATATGGGCCTAGTTTCATAATCCGTTTTCACAATTAGTCCTTATAATGGAATCGCACCCCCTTAAAAATGACCGATTTCAGGGTAAATTTGCTGTATGCAATTTTACTTCGTTAACTTTCCATTTTTATTTCTCAAGGATTCAGCCATTATATGCATTATATTTTATTATAGTTCTATTGAGGACGATTCAATTAACAATATTCAATTAATTTGGTGTAAAAAAATCCATCCCTTATATCCTTTTCTTGCAGTTGAAAAAGGTCCTTTTTGGAACTTTGAAACGATATTGCGGCTGTCCTTTTGCACACAGGACGAAAATTTTTTCACAGTTGTACTCACATTAGGGCCTAGTTTCATAATCCGTTCTCACAAATAGTCCTCATAAGGGAATCGCACCCCCTTAAAAATGACCGATTTCAATGTAAATTTGCTGTATGCAATTTTACTTCGTTAACTTTCCATTTTTATTTCTCAAGGATTCAGCCATTATATGCATTATATTTTATTATAGTTCTATTGAGGACGATTCAATTAACGATATTCAATTATTTTGGTGTAAAAAAAACCATCCCTTATATCCTTTTCTTGCACTTGAAAAAGGTCCTTTTTGGAACTTTGGAACCATATTGCGGCCGTCCTTTTGCACACAGGACGAAAATTTTTTCACAGTTGTACTCACATTAGGGCCTAGTTTCATAATCCGTTTTCACAAATAGTCCTTATAATGGAATCGCACCCCCTTAAAAATGACCGATTTTAGAGTAAATTTGCTGTATGCAGTTTTACTTCGTTAACTTTCCATTTTTATTTCTCAACGATTCAGCCATTATATGCATTATATTTTATTATAGTTCTATTGAGGACGATTCAATTAACGATATTCAATTAATTTGGTGTAAAAAAAACCATCCCTTATATCCTTTTCTTGCACTTGAAAAAGGTCCTTTTTGGAACTTTGAAACGATATTGCGGCTGTCCTTTTGCACACAGGACGAAAATTTTTTCACAGTTGTACTCACATATGGGCCTAGTTTCATAATCCGTTTTCACAATTAGTCCTTATAATGGAATCGCACCCCCTTAAAAATGACCGATTTCAGGGTAAATTTGCTGTATGCAATTTTACTTCGTTAACTTTCCATTTTTATTTCTCAAGGATTCAGCCATTATATGCATTATATTTTATTATAGTTCTATTGAGGACGATTCAATTAACGATATTCAATTAATTTGGTGTAAAAAAAACCATCCCTTATATCCTTTTCTTGCAGTTGAAAAAGGTCCTTTTTGGAACTTTGAAACGATATTGCGGCTGTCCTTTTGCACACAGGACGAAAATTTTTTCACAGTTGTACTCACATTAGGGCCTAGTTTCATAATCCGTTCTCACTAATAGTCCTCATAAGGGAATCGCACCCCCTTAAAAATGACCGATTTCAATGTAAATTTGCTGTATGCAATTTTACTTCGTTAACTTTCCATTTTTATTTCCAAAGGATTCAGCCACCATATGCATTATATTTTATTATAGTTCTATTAAGGACGATTCAATTAACAATATTCAATTAATTTGGTGTAAAAAAATCCATCCCTTATATCCTTTTCTTGCAGTTGAAAAAGGTCCTTTTTGGAACTTTGAAACGATATTGCGGCTGTCCTTTTGCACACAGTACGAAAATTTTTTCACAGTTGTACTCACATTAGGGCCTAGTTTCATAATCCGTTCTCACAAATAGTCCTCATAAGGGAATCGCACCCCCTTAAAAATGACCGATTTCAATGTAAATTTGCTGTATGCAATTTTACTTCGTTAACTTTCCATTTTTATTTCTCAAGGATTCAGCCATTATATGCATTATATTTTATTATAGTTCTATTGAGGACGATTCAATTAACGATATTCAATTATTTTGGTGTAAAAAAAACCATCCCTTATATCCTTTTCTTGCAGTTGAAAAAGGTCCTTTTTGGAACTTTGAAACGATATTGCGGCTGTCCTTTTGCACACAGGACGAAAATTTTTTCACAGTTGTACTCACATATGGGCCTAGTTTCATAATCCGTTTTCACAAATAGTCCTTATAATGGAATCGCACCCCCTTAAAAATTACCGATTTCAGGGTAAATTTGCTGTATGCAATTTTACTTCGTTAACTTTCCATATTTATTTCCCAAGGATTCAGCCACCATATGCATTATATTTTATTATAGTTCTATTAAGGACGATTCAATTAACAATATTCAATTAATTTGGTGTAAAAAAATCCATCCCTTATATCCTTTTCTTGCACTTGAAAAAGGTCCTTTTTGGAACTTTGAACCGATATTGCGGCTGTCCTTTTGCACACAGGACGAAAATTTTTTCACAGTTGTACTCACATTAGGGCCTTGTTTCATAATCCGTTCTCACAAATAGTCCTCATAAGGGAATCGCACCCCCTTAAAAATGACCGATTTCAATGTAAATTTGCTGTATGCAATTTTACTTCGTTAACTTTCCATTTTTATTTCCCAAGGATTCAGCCACCATATGCATTATATTTTATTATAGTTCTATTAAGGACGATTCAATTAACAATATTCAATTAATTTGGTGTAAAAAAAACCATCCCTTATATCCTTTTCTTGCAGTTGAAAAAGGTCCTTTTTGGAACTTTGAAACGATATTGCGGCTGTCCTTTTGCACACAGGACGAAAATTTTTTCACAGTTGTACTCACATTAGGGCCTAGTTTCATAATCCGTTTTCACAATTAGTCCTTATAATGGAATCGCACCCCCTTAAAAATGACCGATTTCAGAGTAAATTTGCGGTATGCAATTTTACTTCGTTAACTTTCCATTTTTATTTCTCAAGGATTCAGCCATTATATGCATTATATTTTATTATAGTTCTATTGAGGACGATTCAATTAACGATATTCAATTAATTTGGTGTAAAAAAAACCATCGCTTATATCCTTTTCTTGCACTTGAAAAAGGTCCTTTTTGGAACTTTGAAACGATATTGCGGCTGTCCTTTTGCACACAGGACGAAAATTTTTTCACAGTTGTACTCACATATGGGCCTAGTTTCATAATCCGTTTTCACAATTAGTCCTTATATTGGAATCGCACCCCCTTAAAAATGACCGATTTCAGGGTAAATTTGCTGTATGCAATTTTACTTCGTTAACTTTCCATTTTTATTTCTCAAGGATTCAGCCATTATATGCATTATATTTTATTATAGTTCTATTGAGGACGATTCAATTAACGATATTCAATTAATTTGGTGTAAAAAAAACCATCCCTTATATCCTTTTCTTGCAGTTGAAAAAGGTCCTTTTTGGAACTTTGAAACGATATTGCGGCTGTCCTTTTGCACACAGGACGAAAATTTTTTCACAGTTGTACTCACATATGGGCCTAGTTTCCTAATCCGTTTTCACAAATAGTCCTTATAATGGAATCGCACCCCCTTAAAAATGACCGATTTCAGGGTAAATTTGCTGTATGCAATTTTACTTCGTTAACTTTCCATTTTTATTTCCCTAGGATTCAGCCACCATATGCATTATATTTTATTATAGTTCTATTAAGGACGATTCAATTAACAATATTCAATTAATTTGGTGTAAAAAAAACCATCCCTTATATCCTTTTCTTGCACTTGAAAAAGGTCCTTTTTGGAACTTTGGAACCATATTGCGGCCGTCCTTTTGCACACAGGACGAAAATTTTTTCACAGTTGTACTCACATTAGGGCCTAGTTTCATAATCCGTTCTCACAAATAGTCCTCATAAGGGAATCGCACCCCCTTAAAAATGACCGATTTCAATGTAAATTTGCTGTATGCAATTTTACTTCGTTAACTTTCCATTTTTATTTCTCAAGGATTCAGCCATTATATGCATTATATTTTATTATAGTTCTATTGAGGACGATTCAATTAACGATATTCAATTAATTTGGTGTAAAAAAAACCATCCCTTATATCCTTTTCTTGCAGTTGAAAAAGGTCCTTTTTGGAACTTTGAAACGATATTGCGGCTGTCCTTTTGCACACAGGACGAAAATTTTTTCACAGTTGTATTCATATTAGGGCCTTGTTTCATAATCCGTTTTCACAAATAGTCCTTATAATGGAATCGCACCCCCTTAAAAATGACCGATTTCAGGGTAAATTTGCTGTATGCAATTTTACTTCGTTAACTTTCCATATTTATTTCCCAAGGATTCAGCCACCATATGCATTATATTTTATTATAGTTCTATTAAGGACGATTCAATTAACAATATTCAATTAATTTGGTGTAAAAAAATCCATCCCTTATATCCTTTTCTTGCACTTGAAAAAGGTCCTTTTTGGAACTTTGAAACGATATTGCGGCTGTCCTTTTGCACACAGGACGAAAATTTTTTCACAGTTGTACTCACATTAGGGCCTAGTTTCATAATCCGTTCTCACAAATAGTCCTCATAAGGGAATCGCACCCCCTTAAAAATGACCGATTTCGATGTAAATTTGCTGTATGCAATTTTACTTCGTTAACTTTCCATTTTTATTTCCCAAGGATTCAGCCACCATATGCATTATATTTTATTATAGTTCTATTGAGGTCGATTCAATTAACGATATTCAATTAATTTGGTGTAAAAAAAACCATCCCTTATATCCTTTTCTTGCACTTGAAAAAGGTCCTTTTTGGAACTTTGGAACCATATTGCGGCCGTCCTTTTGCACACAGGACTAAAATATTTTCACTGTTGTACTCACAATAGGGCCTAGTTTCATAATCCGTTTTCACAAATAGTCTTTATAATGGAATCGCACCCCCTTAAAAATGACCGATTTCAGAGTAAATTTGCTGTATGCAATTTTACTTCGTTAACTTTCCATTTTTATTTCTCAAGGATTCAGCCATTATATGCATTATATTTTATTATAGTTCTATTGAGGTCGATTCAATTAACGATATTCAATTAATTTGGTGTAAAAAAAACCATCCCTTATATCCTTTTCTTGCACTTGAAAAAGGTCCTTTTTGGAACTTTGGAACCATATTGCGGCCGTCCTTTTGCACACAGGACTAAGATATTTTCACTGTTGTACTCACAATAGGGCCTAGTTTCATAATCCGTTTTCCCAAATAGTCCTTATAATGGAATCGCACCCCCTTAAAAATGACCGATTTCAGGGTAAATTTGCTGTATGCAATTTTACTTCGTTAACTTTCCATTTTTATTTCTCAAGGATTCAGCCACCATATGCATTATATTTTATTATAGTTCTATTAAGGACGATTCAATTAACAATATTCAATTAATTTGGTGTAAAAAAAACCATCCCTTATATCCTTTTCTTGCACTTGAAAAAGGTCCTTTTTGGAACTTTGGAACCATATTGCGGCCGTCCTTTTGCACACAGGACGAAAATTTTTTCACAGTTGTACTCACATTAGGGCCTAGTTTCATAATCCGTTCTCACAAATAGTCCTCATAAGGGAATCGCACCCCCTTAAAAATGACCGATTTCAATGTAAATTTGCTGTATGCAATTTTACTTCGTTAACTTTCCATTTTTATTTCTCAAGGATTCAGCCATTATATGCATTATATTTTATTATAGTTCTATTGAGGACGATTCAATTAACGATATTCAATTAATTTGGTGTAAAAAAAACCATCCCTTATATCCTTTTCTTGCAGTTGAAAAAGGTCCTTTTTGGAACTTTGAAACGATATTGCGGCTGTCCTTTTGCACACAGGACGAAAATTTTTTCACAGTTGTATTCATATTAGGGCCTTGTTTCATAATCCGTTTTCACAAATAGTCCTTATAATGGAATCGCACCCCCTTAAAAATGACCGATTGCAGGGTAAATTTGCTGTATGCAATTTTACTTCGTTAACTTTCCATATTTATTTCCCAAGGATTCAGCCACCATATGCATTATATTTTATTATAGTTCTATTAAGGACGATTCAATTAACAATATTCAATTAATTTGGTGTAAAAAAATCCATCCCTTATATCCTTTTCTTGCACTTGAAAAAGGTCCTTTTTGGAACTTTGAAACGATATTGCGGCTGTCCTTTTGCACACAGGACGAAAATTTTTTCACAGTTGTACTCACATTAGGGCCTAGTTTCATAATCCGTTCTCACAAATAGTCCTCATAAGGGAATCGCACCCCCTTAAAAATGACCGATTTCGATGTAAATTTGCTGTATGCAATTTTACTTCGTTAACTTTCCATTTTTATTTCCCAAGGATTCAGCCACCATATGCATTATATTTTATTATAGTTCTATTAAGGACGATTTAATTAACAATATTCAATTAATTTGGTGTAAAAAAAACCATCCCTTATATCCTTTTCTTGCACTTGAAAAAGGTCCTTTTTGGAACTTTGGAACCATATTGCGGCCGTCCTTTTGCACACAGGACAAAAATTTTTTCACAGTTGTACTCACATTAGGGCCTAGTTTCATAATCCGTTTTCACAAATAGTCTTTATAATGGAATCGCACCCCCTTAAAAATGACCGATTTCAGAGTAAATTTGCTGTATGCAATTTTACTTCGTTAACTTTCCATTTTTATTTCTCAAGGATTCAGCCATTATATGCATTATATTTTATTATAGTTCTATTGAGGTCGATTCAATTAACGATATTCAATTAATTTGGTGTAAAAAAAACCATCCCTTATATCCTTTTCTTGCACTTGAAAAAGGTCCTTTTTGGAACTTTGGAACCATATTGCGGCCGTCCTTTTGCACACAGGACTAAAATATTTTCACTGTTGTACTCACAATAGGGCCTAGTATCATAATCCGTTTTCCCAAATAGTCCTTATAATGGAATCGCACCCCCTTAAAAATGACCGATTTCAGGGTAAATTTGCTGTATGCAATTTTACTTCGTTAACTTTCAATTTTTATTTCTCAAGGATTCAGCCACCATATGCATTATATTTTATTATAGTTCTATTAAGGACGATTCAATTAACAATATTCAATTAATTTGGTGTAAAAAAATCCATCCCTTATATCCTTTTCTTGCACTTGAAAAAGGTCCTTTTTGGAACTTTGAAACGATATTGCGGCTGTCCTTTTGCACACAGGACGAAAATTTTTTCACAGTTGTACTCACATTAGGGCCTAGTTTCATAATCCGTTCTCACAAATAGTCCTCATAAGGGAATCGCACCCCCTTAAAAATGACCGATTTCAATGTAAATTTGCTGTATGCAATTTTACTTCGTTAACTTTCCATTTTTATTTCTCAAGGATTCAGCCATTATATGCATTATATTTTATTATAGTTCTATTGAGGACGATTCAATTAACGATATTCAATTATTTTGGTGTAAAAAAAACCATCCCTTATATCCTTTTCTTGCACTTGAAAAAGGTCCTTTTTGGAACTTTGGAACCATATTGCGGCCGTCCTTTTGCACACAGGACGAAAATTTTTTCACAGTTGTACTCACATTAGGGCCTAGTTTCATAATCCGTTTTCACAAATAGTCCTTATAATGGAATCGCACCCCCTTAAAAATGACCGATTTTAGAGTAAATTTGCTGTATGCAGTTTTACTTCGTTAACTTTCCATTTTTATTTCTCAACGATTCAGCCATTATATGCATTATATTTTATTATAGTTCTATTGAGGACGATTCAATTAACGATATTCAATTAATTTGGTGTAAAAAAAACCATCCCTTATATCCTTTTCTTGCACTTGAAAAAGGTCCTTTTTGGAACTTTGAAACGATATTGCGGCTGTCCTTTTGCACACAGGACGAAAATTTTTTCACAGTTGTACTCACATATGGGCCTAGTTTCATAATCCGTTTTCACAATTAGTCCTTATAATGGAATCGCACCCCCTTAAAAATGACCGATTTCAGGGTAAATTTGCTGTATGCAATTTTACTTCGTTAACTTTCCATTTTTATTTCTCAAGGATTCAGCCATTATATGCATTATATTTTATTATAGTTCTATTGAGGACGATTCAATTAACAATATTCAATTAATTTGGTGTAAAAAAATCCATCCCTTATATCCTTTTCTTGCAGTTGAAAAAGGTCCTTTTTGGAACTTTGAAACGATATTGCGGCTGTCCTTTTGCACACAGGACGAAAATTTTTTCACAGTTGTACTCACATATGGGCCTAGTTTCATAATCCGTTTTCACAATTAGTCCTTATAATGGAATCGCACCCCCTTAAAAATGACCGATTTCAGGGTAAATTTGCTGTATGCAATTTTACTTCGTTAACTTTCCATTTTTATTTCTCAACGATTCAGCCATTATATGCATTATATTTTATTATAGTTCTATTGAGGACGATTCAATTAACGATATTCAATTATTTTGGTGTAAAAAAAACCATCCCTTATATCCTTTTCTTGCAGTTGAAAAAGGTCCTTTTTGGAACTTTGAAACGATATTGCGGCTGTCCTTTTGCACACAGGACGAAAATTTTTTCACAGTTGTACTCACATATGGGCCTAGTTTCATAATCCGTTTTCACAATTAGTCCTTATAATGGAATCGCACCCCCTTAAAAATGACCGATTTCAGGGTAAATTTGCTGTATGCAATTTTACTTCGTTAACTTTCCATTTTTATTTCTCAAGGATTCAGCCATTATATGCATTATATTTTATTATAGTTCTATTGAGGACGATTCAATTAACAATATTCAATTAATTTGGTGTAAAAAAATCCATCCCTTATATCCTTTTCTTGCAGTTGAAAAAGGTCCTTTTTGGAACTTTGAAACGATATTGCGGCTGTCCTTTTGCACACAGGACGAAAATTTTTTCACAGTTGTACTCACATTAGGGCCTAGTTTCATAATCCGTTCTCACAAATAGTCCTCATAAGGGAATCGCACCCCCTTAAAAATGACCGATTTCAATGTAAATTTGCTGTATGCAATTTTACTTCGTTAACTTTCCATTTTTATTTCTCAAGGATTCAGCCATTATATGCATTATATTTTATTATAGTTCTATTGAGGACGATTCAATTAACGATATTCAATTATTTTGGTGTAAAAAAAACCATCCCTTATATCCTTTTCTTGCACTTGAAAAAGGTCCTTTTTGGAACTTTGGAACCATATTGCGGCCGTCCTTTTGCACACAGGACGAAAATTTTTTCACAGTTGTACTCACATTAGGGCCTAGTTTCATAATCCGTTTTCACAAATAGTCCTTATAATGGAATCGCACCCCCTTAAAAATGACCGATTTTAGAGTAAATTTGCTGTATGCAGTTTTACTTCGTTAACTTTCCATTTTTATTTCTCAACGATTCAGCCATTATATGCATTATATTTTATTATAGTTCTATTGAGGACGATTCAATTAACGATATTCAATTAATTTGGTGTAAAAAAAACCATCCCTTATATCCTTTTCTTGCACTTGAAAAAGGTCCTTTTTGGAACTTTGAAACGATATTGCGGCTGTCCTTTTGCACACAGGACGAAAATTTTTTCACAGTTGTACTCACATATGGGCCTAGTTTCATAATCCGTTTTCACAATTAGTCCTTATAATGGAATCGCACCCCCTTAAAAATGACCGATTTCAGGGTAAATTTGCTGTATGCAATTTTACTTCGTTAACTTTCCATTTTTATTTCTCAAGGATTCAGCCATTATATGCATTATATTTTATTATAGTTCTATTGAGGACGATTCAATTAACGATATTCAATTAATTTGGTGTAAAAAAAACCATCCCTTATATCCTTTTCTTGCAGTTGAAAAAGGTCCTTTTTGGAACTTTGAAACGATATTGCGGCTGTCCTTTTGCACACAGGACGAAAATTTTTTCACAGTTGTACTCACATTAGGGCCTAGTTTCATAATCCGTTCTCACTAATAGTCCTCATAAGGGAATCGCACCCCCTTAAAAATGACCGATTTCAATGTAAATTTGCTGTATGCAATTTTACTTCGTTAACTTTCCATTTTTATTTCCAAAGGATTCAGCCACCATATGCATTATATTTTATTATAGTTCTATTAAGGACGATTCAATTAACAATATTCAATTAATTTGGTGTAAAAAAATCCATCCCTTATATCCTTTTCTTGCAGTTGAAAAAGGTCCTTTTTGGAACTTTGAAACGATATTGCGGCTGTCCTTTTGCACACAGGACGAAAATTTTTTCACAGTTGTACTCACATTAGGGCCTAGTTTCATAATCCGTTCTCACAAATAGTCCTCATAAGGGAATCGCACCCCCTTAAAAATGACCGATTTCAATGTAAATTTGCTGTATGCAATTTTACTTCGTTAACTTTCCATTTTTATTTCTCAAGGATTCAGCCATTATATGCATTATATTTTATTATAGTTCTATTGAGGACGATTCAATTAACGATATTCAATTATTTTGGTGTAAAAAAAACCATCCCTTATATCCTTTTCTTGCAGTTGAAAAAGGTCCTTTTTGGAACTTTGAAACGATATTGCGGCTGTCCTTTTGCACACAGGACGAAAATTTTTTCACAGTTGTACTCACATATGGGCCTAGTTTCATAATCCGTTTTCACAAATAGTCCTTATAATGGAATCGCACCCCCTTAAAAATTACCGATTTCAGGGTAAATTTGCTGTATGCAATTTTACTTCGTTAACTTTCCATATTTATTTCCCAAGGATTCAGCCACCATATGCATTATATTTTATTATAGTTCTATTAAGGACGATTCAATTAACAATATTCAATTAATTTGGTGTAAAAAAATCCATCCCTTATATCCTTTTCTTGCACTTGAAAAAGGTCCTTTTTGGAACTTTGAACCGATATTGCGGCTGTCCTTTTGCACACAGGACGAAAATTTTTTCACAGTTGTACTCACATTAGGGCCTTGTTTCATAATCCGTTCTCACAAATAGTCCTCATAAGGGAATCGCACCCCCTTAAAAATGACCGATTTCAATGTAAATTTGCTGTATGCAATTTTACTTCGTTAACTTTCCATTTTTATTTCCCAAGGATTCAGCCACCATATGCATTATATTTTATTATAGTTCTATTAAGGACGATTCAATTAACAATATTCAATTAATTTGGTGTAAAAAAAACCATCCCTTATATCCTTTTCTTGCAGTTGAAAAAGGTCCTTTTTGGAACTTTGAAACGATATTGCGGCTGTCCTTTTGCACACAGGACGAAAATTTTTTCACAGTTGTACTCACATTAGGGCCTAGTTTCATAATCCGTTTTCACAATTAGTCCTTATAATGGAATCGCACCCCCTTAAAAATGACCGATTTCAGAGTAAATTTGCGGTATGCAATTTTACTTCGTTAACTTTCCATTTTTATTTCTCAAGGATTCAGCCATTATATGCATTATATTTTATTATAGTTCTATTGAGGACGATTCAATTAACGATATTCAATTAATTTGGTGTAAAAAAACCATCGCTTATATCCTTTTCTTGCACTTGAAAAAGGTCCTTTTTGGAACTTTGAAACGATATTGCGGCTGTCCTTTTGCACACAGGACGAAAATTTTTTCACAGTTGTACTCACATATGGGCCTAGTTTCATAATCCGTTTTCACAATTAGTCCTTATATTGGAATCGCACCCCCTTAAAAATGACCGATTTCAGGGTAAATTTGCTGTATGCAATTTTACTTCGTTAACTTTCCATTTTTATTTCTCAAGGATTCAGCCATTATATGCATTATATTTTATTATAGTTCTATTGAGGACGATTCAATTAACGATATTCAATTAATTTGGTGTAAAAAAAACCATCCCTTATATCCTTTTCTTGCAGTTGAAAAAGGTCCTTTTTGGAACTTTGAAACGATATTGCGGCTGTCCTTTTGCACACAGGACGAAAATTTTTTCACAGTTGTACTCACATATGGGCCTAGTTTCCTAATCCGTTTTCACAAATAGTCCTTATAATGGAATCGCACCCCCTTAAAAATGACCGATTGCAGGGTAAATTTGCTGTATGCAATTTTACTTCGTTAACTTTCCATATTTATTTCCCAAGGATTCAGCCACCATATGCATTATATTTTATTATAGTTCTATTAAGGACGATTCAATTAACGATATTCAATTAATTTGGTGTAAAAAAAACCATCCCTTATATCCTTTTCTTGCAGTTGAAAAAGGTCCTTTTTGGAACTTTGAAACGATATTGCGGCTGTCCTTTTGCACACAGGACGAAAATTTTTTCACAGTTGTACTCACATTAGGGCCTAGTTTCATAATCCGTTTTCACAAATAGTCCTTATAATGGAATCGCACCCCCTTAAAAATGACCGATTTCAGAGTAAATTTGCTGTATGCAATTTTACTTCGTTAACTTTCCATTTTTATTTCTCAAGGATTCAGCCATTATATGCATTATATTTTATTATAGTTCTATTGAGGTCGATTCAATTAACGATATTCAATTAATTTGGTGTAAAAAAAACCATCCCTTATATCCTTTTCTTGCACTTGAAAAAGGTCCTTTTTGGAACTTTGGAGCCATATTGCGGCCGTCCTTTTGCACACAGGACTAAAATTTTTTCACAGTTGTACTCACAATAGGGCCTAGTTTCATAATCCGTTTTCACAAATAGTCCTTATAATGGAATCGCACCCCCTTAAAAATGACCGATTTCAGGGTAAATTTGCTGTATGCAATTTTACTTCGTTAACTTTCCATTTTTATTTCTCAAGGATTCAGCCACCATATGCATTATATTTTATTATAGTTCTATTAAGGACGATTCAATTAACAATATTCAATTAATTTGGTGTAAAAAAAACCATCCCTTATATCCTTTTCTTGCACTTGAAAAAGGTCCTTTTTGGAACTTTGAAACGATATTGCGGCTGTCCTTTTGCACACAGGACGAAAATTTTTTCACAGTTGTACTCACATATGGGCCTAGTTTCCTAATCCGTTTTCACAAATAGTCCTTATAATGGAATCGCACCCCCTTAAAAATGACCGATTGCAGGGTAAATTTGCTGTATGCAATTTTACTTCGTTAACTTTCCATATTTATTTCCCAAGGATTCAGCCACCATATGCATTATATTTTATTATAGTTCTATTAAGGACGATTCAATTAACGATATTCAATTAATTTGGTGTAAAAAAAACCATCCCTTATATCCTTTTCTTGCACTTGAAAAAGGTCCTTTTTGGAACTTTGAAACGATATTGCGGCTGTCCTTTTGCACACAGGACGAAAATTTTTTCACAGTTGTACTCACATTAGGGCCTAGTTTCATAATCCGTTCTCACAAATAGTCCTCATAAGGGAATCGCACCCCCTTAAAAATGTCCGATTTCAATGTAAATTTGCTGTATGCAATTTTACTTCGTTAACTTTCCATTTTTATTTCTCAAGGATTCAGCCATTATATGCATTATATTTTATTATAGTTCTATTGAGGACGATTCAATTAACGATATTCAATTAATTTGGTGTAAAAAAAACCATCCCTTATATCCTTTTCTTGCAGTTGAAAAAGGTCCTTTTTGGAACTTTGAAACGATATTGCGGCTGTCCTTTTGCACACAGGACGAAAATTTTTTCACAGTTGTACTCACATTAGGGCCTAGTTTCATAATCCGTTTTCACAAATAGTCCTTATAATGGAATCGCACCCCCTTAAAAATGACCGATTTCAGAGTAAATTTGCTGTATGCAATTTTACTTCGTTAACTTTCCATTTTTATTTCCCAAGGATTCAGCCACCATATGCATTATATTTTATTATAGTTCTATTAAGGACGATTCAATTAACAATATTCAATTAATTTGGTGTAAAAAAATCCATCCCTTATATCCTTTTCTTGCAGTTGAAAAAGGTCCTTTTTGGAACTTTGAAACGATATTGCGGCTGTCCTTTTGCACACAGGACGAAAATTTTTTCACAGTTGTACTCACATTAGGGCCTAGTTTCATAATCCGTTTTCACAAATAGTCCTTATAATGGAATCGCACCCCCTTAAAAATGACCGATTTCAGAGTAAATTTGCTGTATGCAATTTTACTTCGTTAACATTCCATTTTTATTTCTCAAGGATTCAGCCATTATATGCATTATATTTTATTATAGTTCTATTGAGGTCGATTCAATTAACGACATTCAATTAATTTGGTGTAAAAAAAACCATCCCTTATATCCTTTTCTTGCACTTGAAAAAGGTCCTTTTTGGAACTTTGGAGCCATATTGCGGCCGTCCTTTTGCACACAGGACTAAAATTTTTTCACAGTTGTACTCACAATAGGGCCTAGTTTCATAATCCGTTTTCACAAATAGTCCTTATAATGGAATCGCACCCCCTTAAAAATGACCGATTTCAGGGTAAATTTGCTGTATGCAATTTTACTTCGTTAACTTTCCATTTTTATTTCTCAAGGATTCAGCCACCATATGCATTATATTTTATTATAGTTCTATTAAGGACGATTCAATTAACAATATTCAATTAATTTGGTGTAAAAAAAACCATCCCTTATATCCTTTTCTTGCACTTGAAAAAGGTCCTTTTTGGAACTTTGGAACCATATTGCGGCCGTCCTTTTGCACACAGGACGAAAATTTTTTCACAGTTGTACTCACATTAGGGCCTAGTTTCATAATCCGTTCTCACAAATAGTCCTCATAAGGGAATCGCACCCCCTTAAAAATGACCGATTTCAGGGTAAATTTGCTGTATGCAATTTTACTTCGTTAACTTTCCATTTTTATTTCCCAGGGATTCAGCCACTATATGCATTATATTTTATTATAGTTCTATTGAGGACGATTCAATTAACGATATTCAATTAATTTGGTGTAAAAAAAACCATCCCTTATATCCTTTTCTTGCAGTTGAAAAAGGTCCTTTTTGGAACTTTGAAACGATATTGCGGCTGTCCTTTTGCACACAGGACGAAAATTTTTTCACAGTTGTACTCACATATGGGCCTAGTTTCATAATCCGTTTTCACAAATAGTCCTTATAATGGAATCGCACCCCCTTAAAAATGACCGATTTCAGGGTAAATTTGCTGTATGCAATTTTACTTCGTTAACTTTCCATATTTATTTCCCAAGGATTCAGCCACCATATGCATTATATTTTATTATAGTTCTATTAAGGACGATTCAATTAACAATATTCAATTAATTTGGTGTAAAAAAATCCATCCCTTATATCCTTTTCTTGCACTTGAAAAAGGTCCTTTTTGGAACTTTGGAACCATATTGCGGCTGTCCTTTTGCACACAGGACGAAAATTTTTTCACAGTTGTACTCAGATTAGGGCCTAGTTTCATAATCCGTTTTCACAAATAGTCCTTATAATGGAATCGCACCCCCTTAAAAATGACCGATTTCAGGGTAAATTTGCTGTATGCAATTTTACTTCGTTAACTTTCCATTTTTATTTCCCAAGGATTCAGCCACCATATGCATTATATTTTATTATATTTCTATTAAGGACGATTCAATTAACAATATTCAATTAATTTGGTGTAAAAAAATCCATCCCTTATATCCTTTTCTTGCACTTGAAAAAAGTCCTTTTTGGAACTTTGAAACGATATTGCGGCTGTCCTTTTGCACACAGGACGAAAATTTTTTCACAGTTGTACTCACATTAGGGCCTAGTTTCATAATCCGTTCTCACAAATAGTCCTCATAAGGGAATCGCACCCCCTTAAAAATGACCGATTTCAAGGTAAATTTGCTGTATGCAATTTTACTTCGTTAACTTTCCATTTTTATTTCCCAAGGATTCAGCCACCATATGCATTATATTTTATTATAGTTCTATTAAGGACGATTCAATTAACAATATTCAATTAATTTGGTGTAAAAAAAACCATCCCTTATATCCTTTTCTTGCACTTGAAAAAGGTCCTTTTTGGAACTTTGGAACCATATTGCGGCCGTCCTTTTGCACACAGGACGAAAATTTTTTCACAGTTGTACTCACATTAGGGCCTAGTTTCATAATCCGTTTTCACAAATAGTCCTTATAATGGAATCGCACCCCCTTAAAAATGACCGATTTCAGAGTAAATTTGCTGTATGCAATTTTACTTCGTTAACTTTCCATTTTTATTTCTCAAGGATTCAGCCATTATATGCATTATATTTTATTATAGTTCTATTGAGGTCGATTCAATTAACGATATTCAATTAATTTGGTGTAAAAAAAACCATCCCTTATATCCTTTTCTTGCACTTGAAAAAGGTCCTTTTTGGAACTTTGGAACCATATTGCGGCCGTCCTTTTGCACACAGGACTAAAATATTTTCACTGTTGTACTCACAATAGGGCCTAGTTTCATAATCCGTTTTCCCAAATAGTCCTTATAATGGAATCGCACCCCCTTAAAAATGACCGATTTCAGGGTAAATTTGCTGTATGCAATTTTACTTCGTTAACTTTCCATTTTTATTTCTCAAGGATTCAGCCACCATATGCATTATATTTTATTATAGTTCTATTAAGGACGATTCAATTAACAATATTCAATTAATTTGGTGTAAAAAAAAACATCCCTTATATCCTTTTCTTGCACTTGAAAAAGGTCCTTTTTGGAACTTTGGAACCATATTGCGGCCGTTCTTTTGCACACAGGACGAAAATTTTTTCACAGTTGTACTCACATTAGGGCCTAGTTTCATAATCCGTTCTCACAAATAGTCCTCATAAGGGAATCGCACCCCCTTAAAAATGACCGATTTCAGAGTAAATTTGCGGTATGCAATTTTACTTCGTTAACTTTCCATTTTTATTTCTCAAGGATTCAGCCATTATATGCATTATATTTTATTATAGTTCTATTGAGGACGATTCAATTAACGATATTCAATTAATTTGGTGTAAAAAAAACCATCCCTTAAATC
This sequence comes from Sisyra terminalis, assembly GCA_958496175.1. Classification (NCBI taxonomy): domain Eukaryota; kingdom Metazoa; phylum Arthropoda; class Insecta; order Neuroptera; family Sisyridae; genus Sisyra; species Sisyra terminalis. Next base: position 2,783,278 of record OY292275.1, on the reverse strand, counting down.
CTTTTCTTGCAGTTGAAAAAGGTCCTTTTTGGAACTTTGGAACCATATTGCGGCTGTCCTTTTGCACACAGGACGAAAATTTTTTCACAGTTGTACTCAGATTAGGGCCTAGTTTCATAATCCGTTTTCACAAATAGTCCTTATAATGGAATCGCACCCCCTTAAAAATGACCGATTTCAGGGTAAATTTGCTGTATGCAATTTTACTTCGTTAACTTTCCATTTTTATTTCCCAAGGATTCAGCCACCATATGCATTATATTTTATTATATTTCTATTAAGGACGATTCAATTAACAATATTCAATTAATTTGGTGTAAAATAATCCATCCCTTATATCCTTTTCTTGCACTTGAAAAAAGTCCTTTTTGGAACTTTGAAACGATATTGCGGCTGTCCTTTTGCACACAGGACGAAAATTTTTTCACAGTTGTACTCACATTAGGGCCTAGTTTCATAATCCGTTCTCACAAATAGTCCTCATAAGGGAATCGCACCCCCTTAAAAATGACCGATTTCAAGGTAAATTTGCTGTATGCAATTTTACTTCGTTAACTTTCCATTTTTATTTCCCAAGGATTCAGCCACCATATGCATTATATTTTATTATAGTTCTATTAAGGACGATTCAATTAACAATATTCAATTAATTTGGTGTAAAAAAAACCATCCCTTATATCCTTTTCTTGCACTTGAAAAAGGTCCTTTTTGGAACTTTGGAACCATATTGCGGCCGTCCTTTTGCACACAGGACGAAAATTTTTTCACAGTTGTACTCACATTAGGGCCTAGTTTCATAATCCGTTTTCACAAATAGTCCTTATAATGGAATCGCACCCCCTTAAAAATGACCGATTTCAGAGTAAATTTGCTGTATGCAATTTTACTTCGTTAACTTTCCATTTTTATTTCTCAAGGATTCAGCCATTATATGCATTATATTTTATTATAGTTCTATTGAGGACGATTCAATTAACGATATTCAATTAATTTGGTGTAAAAAAACCATCCCTTATATCCTTTTCTTGCACTTGAAAAAGGTCCTTTTTGGAACTTTGAAACGATATTGCGGCTGTCCTTTTGCACACAGGACGAAAATTTTTTCACAGTTGTACTCACATATGGGCCTAGTTTCATAATCCGTTTTCCCAAATAGTCCTTATCATGGAATCGCACCCCCTTAAAAATGACCGATTTCAGGGTAAATTTGCTGTATGCAATTTTACTTCGTTAACTTTCCATTTTTATTTCTCAAGGATTCAGCCATTATATGCATTATATTGTATTATAGTTCTATTAAGGACGATTCAATTAACAATATTCAATTAATTTGGTGTAAAAAAAACCATCCCTTATATCCTTTTCTTGCACTTGAAAAAGGTCCTTTTTGGAACTTTGGAACCATATTGCGGCCGTCCTTTTGCACACAGGACGAAAATTTATTCACAGTTGTACTCACATTAGGGCCTAGTTTCATAATCCGTTCTCACAAATAGTCCTCATAAGGGAATCGCACCCCCTTAAAAATGACCGATTTCAATGTAAATTTGCTGTATGCAATTTTACTTCGTTAACTTTCCATTTTTATTTCTCAAGGATTCAGCCATTATATGCATTATATTTTATTATAGTTCTATTGAGGACGATTCAATTAACGATATTCAATTAATTTGGTGTAAAAAAAACCATCCCTTATATCCTTTTCTTGCAGTTGAAAAAGGTCCTTTTTGGAACTTTGAAACGATATTGCGGCTGTCCTTTTGCACACAGGACGAAAATTTTTTCACAGTTGTATTCATATTAGGGCCTTGTTTCATAATCCGTTTTCACAAATAGTCCTTATAATGGAATCGCACCCCCTTAAAAATGACCGATTTCAGGGTAAATTTGCTGTATGCAATTTTACTTCGTTAACTTTCCATATTTATTTCCCAAGGATTCAGCCACCATATGCATTATATTTTATTATAGTTCTATTAAGGACGATTCAATTAACAATATTCAATTAATTTGGTGTAAAAAAATCCATCCCTTATATCCTTTTCTTGCACTTGAAAAAGGTCCTTTTTGGAACTTTGAAACGATATTGCGGCTGTCCTTTTGCACACAGGACGAAAATTTTTTCACAGTTGTACTCACATTAGGGCCTAGTTTCATAATCCGTTCTCACAAATAGTCCTCATAAGGGAATCGCACCCCCTTAAAAATGACCGATTTCAATGTAAATTTGCTGTATGCAATTTTACTTCGTTAACTTTCCATTTTTATTTCCCAAGGATTCAGCCACCATATGCATTATATTTTATTATAGTTCTATTAAGGACGATTCAATTAACAATATTCAATTAATTTGGTGTAAAAAAATCCATCCCTTATATCCTTTTCTTGCAGTTGAAAAAGGTCCTTTTTGGAACTTTGAAACGATATTGCGGCTGTCCTTTTGCACACAGGACGAAAATTATTTCACAGTTGTACTCACATATGGGCCTAGTTTCATAATCCGTTTTCACAAATAGTCCTTATAATGGAATCGCTCCCCCTTAAAAATGACCGATTTCAGGGTAAATTTGCTGTATGCAATTTTACTTCGTTAACTTTCCATATTTATTTCCCAAGGATTCAGCCACCATATGCATTATATTTTATTATAGTTCTATTAAGGACGATTCAATTAACAATATTCAATTAATTTGGTGTAAAATAATCCATCCCTTATATCCTTTTCTTGCACTTGAAAAAAGTCCTTTTTGGAACTTTGAACCGATATTGCGGCTGTCCTTTTGCACACAGGACGAAAATTTTTTCACAGTTGTTTCTCACATTAGGGCCTAGTTTCATAATCCGTTCTCACAAATAGTCCTCATAAGGGAATCGCACCCCCTTAAAAATGACCGATTTCGATGTAAATTTGCTGTATGCGATTTTACTTCGTTAACTTTCCATTTTTATTTCCCAAGGATTCAGCCACCATATGCATTATATTGTATTATAGTTCTATTAAGGACGATTCAATTAACAATATTCAATTAATTTGGTGTAAAAAAAACCATCCCTTATATCCTTTTCTTGCACTTGAAAAAGGTCCTTTTTGGAACTTTGGAACCATATTGCGGCCGTCCTTTTGCACACAGGACGAAAATTTTTTACAGTTGTACTCACATTAGGGCCTAGTTTCATAATCCGTTTTCACAAATAGTCCTTATAATGGAATCGCACCCCCTTAAAAATGACCGATTTCAGAGTAAATTTGCTGTATGCAATTTTACTTCGTTAACTTTCCATTTTTATTTCTCAAGGATTCAGCCATTATATGCATTATATTTTATTATAGTTCTATTGAGGACGATTCAATTAACGATATTCAATTAATTTGGTGTAAAAAAAACCATCCCTTATATCCTTTTCTTGCACTTGAAAAAGGTCCTTTTTGGAACTTTGAAACGATATTGCGGCTGTCCTTTTGCACACAGGACGAAAATTTTTTCACAGTTGTACTCACATATGGGCCTAGTTTCATAATCCGTTTTCACAATTAGTCCTTATAATGGAATCGCACCCCCTTAAAAATGACCGATTTCAGGGTAAATTTGCTGTATGCAATTTTACTTCGTTAACTTTCCATTTTTATTTCTCAAGGATTCAGCCATTATATGCATTATATTTTATTATAGTTCTATTGAGGACGATTCAATTAACGATATTCAATTAATTTGGTGTAAAAAAAACCATCCCTTATATCCTTTTCTTGCACTTGAAAAAGGTCCTTTTTGGAACTTTGAAACGATATTGCGGCTGTCCTTTTGCACACAGGACGAAAATTTTTTCACAGTTGTACTCACATTAGGGCCTAGTTTCATAATCCGTTCTCACAAATAGTCCTCATAACAGAATCGCACCCCCTTAAAAATGACCGATTTCAATGTAAATTTGCTGTATGCAATTTTACTTCGTTAACTTTCCATATTTATTTCCCAAGGATTCAGCCACCATATGCATTATATTTTATTATAGTTCTATTAAGGACGATTCAATTAACAATATTCAATTAATTTGGTGTAAAAAAATTAATCCCTTATATCCTTTTCTTGCACTTGAAAAAGGTCCTTTTTGGAACTTTGAAACGATATTGCGGCTGTCCTTTTGCACACAGGACGAAAATTTTTTCACAGTTGTACTCACATTAGGGCCTAGTTTCATAATCCGTTCTCACAAATAGTCCTCATAAGGGAATCGCACCCCCTTAAAAATGACCGATTTCAATGTAAATTTGCTGTATGCAATTTTACTTCGTTAACTTTCCATTTTTATTTCCAAAGGATTCAGCCACCATATGCATTATATTTTATTATAGTTCTATTAAGGACGATTCAATTAACAATATTCAATTAATTTGGTGTAAAAAAATCCATCCCTTATATCCTTTTCTTGCAGTTGAAAAAGGTCCTTTTTGGAACTTTGAAACGATATTGCGGCTGTCCTTTTGCACACAGGACGAAAATTTTTTCACAGTTGTACTCACATTAGGGCCTAGTTTCATAATCCGTTCTCACAAATAGTCCTCATAAGGGAATCGCACCCCCTTAAAAATGACCGATTTCAATGTAAATTTGCTGTATGCAATTTTACTTCGTTAACTTTCCATTTTTATTTCTCAAGGATTCAGCCATTATATGCATTATATTTTATTATAGTTCTATTGAGGACGATTCAATTAACGATATTCAATTAATTTGGTGTAAAAAAAACCATCCCTTATATCCTTTTCTTGCACTTGAAAAAGGTCCTTTTTGGAACTTTGGAACCATATTGCGGCCGTCCTTTTGCACACAGGACGAAAATTTTTTCACAGTTGTACTCACATTAGGGCCTAGTTTCATAATCCGTTTTCACAAATAGTCCTTATAATGGAATCGCACCCCCTTAAAAATGACCGATTTCAGAGTAAATTTGCTGTATGCAATTTTACTTCGTTAACTTTCCATATTTATTTCCCAAGGATTCAGCCACCATATGCATTATATTTTATTATAGTTCTATTAAGGACGATTCAATTAACAATATTCAATTAATTTGGTGTAAAAAAATCCATCCCTTATATCTTTTTCTTGCACTTGAAAAAAGTCCTTTTTGGAACTTTGAACCGATATTGCGGCTGTCCTTTTGCACACAGGACGAAAATTTTTTCACAGTTGTACTCACATTAGGGCCTAGTTTCATAATCCGTTCTCACAAATAGTCCTCATAAGGGAATCGCACCCCCTTAAAAATGACCGATTTCAATGTAAATTTGCTGTATGCAATTTTACTTCGTTAACTTTCCATTTTTATTTCCCAAGGATTCAGCCACCATATGCATTATATTTTATTATAGTTCTATTAAGGACGATTCAATTAACAATATTCAATTAATTTGGTGTAAAAAAAACCATCCCTTATATCCTTTTCTTGCACTTGAAAAAGGTCCTTTTTGGAACTTTGGAACCATATTGCGGCCGTCCTTTTGCACACAGGACGAAAATTTTTTCACAGTTGTACTCACATTAGGGCCTAGTTTCATAATACGTTTTCACAAATAGTCCTTATAATGGAATCGCACCCCCTTAAAAATGACCGATTTCAGAGTAAATTTGCTGTATGCAATTTTACTTCGTTAACTTTCCATTTTTATTTCTCAAGGATTCAGCCATTATATGCATTATATTTTATTATAGTTCTATTGAGGACGATTCAATTAACGATATTCAATTAATTTGGTGTAAAAAAAACCATCCCTTATATCCTTTTCTTGCACTTGAAAAAGGTCCTTTTTGGAACTTTGAAACGATATTGCGGCTGTCCTTTTGCACACAGGACGAAAATTTTTTCACAGTTGTACTCACATATGGGCCTAGTTTCATAATCCGTTTTCACAATTAGTCCTTATAATGGAATCGCACCCCCTTAAAAATGACCGATTTCAGGGTAAATTTGCTGTATGCAATTTTACTTCGATAACTTTCCATTTTTATTTCTCAAGGATTCAGCCATTATATGCATTATATTTTATTATAGTTCTATTGAGGACGATTCAATTAACGATATTCAATTAATTTGGTGTAAAAAAATCCATCCCTTATATCCTTTTCTTGCACTTGAAAAAGGTCCTTTTTGGAACTTTGAAACGATATTGCGGCTGTCCTTTTGCACACAGGACGAAAATTTTTTTACAGTTGTACTCACATATGGGCCTAGTTTCATAATCCGTTTTCACAAATAGTCCTTATAATGGAATCGCACCCCCTTAAAAATGACCGATTTCAGGGTAAATTTGCTGTATGCAATTTTACTTCGTTAACTTTCCATATTTATTTCCCAAGGATTCAGCCACCATATGCATTATATTTTATTATAGTTCTATTAAGGACGATTCAATTAACAATATTCAATTAATTTGGTGTAAAAAAATCCATCCCTTATATCCTTTTCTTGCACTTGAAAAAGGTCCTTTTTGGAACTTTGGAACCATATTGCGGCTGTCCTTTTGCACACAGGACGAAAATTTTTTCACAGTTGTACTCACATATGGGCCTAGTTTCATAATCCGTTTTCACAAATAGTCCTTATAATGGAATCGCACCCCCTTAAAAATGACCGATTTCAGGGTAAATTTGCTGTATGCAATTTTACTTCGTTAACTTTCCATTTTTATTTCTCAAAGATTCAGCCATTATATGCATTATATTTTATTATAGTTCTATTGAGGACGATTCAATTAACGATATTCAATTAATTTGGTGTAAAAAAAACCATCCCTTATATCCTTTTCTTGCAGTTGAAAAAGGTCCTTTTTGGAACTTTGAAACGATATTGCGGCTGTCCTTTTGCACACAGGACGAAAATTTTTTCACAGTTGTACTCACATATGGGCCTAGTTTCATAATCCGTTTTCACAAATAGTCCTTATAATGGAATCGCACCCCCTTAAAAATGACCGATTGCAGGGTAAATTTGCTGTATGCAATTTTACTTCGTTAACTTTCCATTTTTATTTCTCAAGGATTCAGCCATTATATGCATTATATTTTATTATAGTTCTATTGAGGACGATTCAATTAACGATATTCAATTAATTTGGTGTAAAAAAATCCATCCCTTATATCCTTTTCTTGCACTTGAAAAAGGTCCTTTTTGGAACTTTGAAACGATATTGCGGCTGTCCTTTTGCACACAGGACGAAAATTTTTTCACAGTTGTACTCACATATGGGCCTAGTTTCATAATCCGTTTTCACAAATAGTCCTTATAATGGAATCGCACCCCCTTAAAAATGACCGATTTCAGGGTAAATTTGCTGTATGCAATTTTACTTCGTTAACTTTCCATTTTTATTTCTCAAGGATTCAGCCATTATATGCATTATATTTTATTATAGTTCTATTGAGGACGATTCAATTAACGATATTCAATTAATTTGGTGTAAAAAAAACCATCCCTTATATCCTTTTCTTGCAGTTGAAAAAGGTCCTTTTTGGAACTTTGAAACGATATTGCGGCTGTCCTTTTGCACACAGGACGAAAATTTTTTCACAGTTGTACTCACATATGGGCCTAGTTTCATAATCCGTTTTCACAAATAGTCCTTATAATGGAATCGCACCCCCTTAAAAATGACCGATTTCAGGGTAAATTTGCTGTATGCAATTTTACTTCGTTAACTTTCCATTTTTATTTCTCAAGGATTCAGCCATTATATGCATTATATTTTATTATAGTTCTATTGAGGACGATTCAATTAACGATATTCAATTAATTTGGTGTAAAAAAAACCATCCCTTATATCCTTTTCTTGCACTTGAAAAAGGTCCTTTTTGGAACTTTGAAACGATATTGCGGCTGTCCTTTTGCACACAGGACGAAAATTTTTTCACAGTTGTACTCACATATGGGCCTAGTTTCATAATCCGTTTTCACAAATAGTCCTTATAATGGAATCGCACCCCCTTAAAAATGACCGATTTCAATGTAAATTTGCTGTATGCAATTTTACTTCGTTAACTTTCCATTTTTATTTCTCAAGGATTCAGCCATTATATGCATTATATTTTATTATAGTTCTATTGAGGACGATTCAATTAACGATATTCAATTAATTTGGTGTAAAAAAATCCATCCCTTATATCCTTTTCTTGCAGTTGAAAAAGGTCCTTTTTGGAACTTTGAAACGATATTGCGGCTGTCCTTTTGCACACAGGACGAAAATTTTTTCACAGTTGTACTCACATATGGGCCTAGTTTCATAATCCGTTTTCACAAATAGTCCTTATAATGGAATCGCACCCCCTTAAAAATGACCGATTTCAATGTAAATTTGCTGTATGCAATTTTACTTCGTTAACTTTCCATTTTTATTTCTCAAGGATTCAGCCATTATATGCATTATATTTTATTATAGTTCTATTGAGGACGATTCAATTAACGATATTCAATTAATTTGGTGTAAAAAAAACCATCCCTAATATCCTTTTCTTGCAGTTGAAAAAGGTCCTTTTTGGAACTTTGAAACGATATTGCGGCTGTCCTTTTGCACACAGGACGAAAATTTTTTCACAGTTGTACTCACATATGGGCCTAGTTTCATAATCCGTTTTCACAAATAGTCCTTATAATGGAATCGCACCCCCTTAAAAATGACCGATTTCAGGGTAAATTTGCTGTATGCAATTTTACTTCGTTAACTTTCCATTTTTATTTCTCAAGGATTCAGCCATTATATGCATTATATTTTATTATAGTTCTATTGAGGACGATTCAATTAACGATATTCAATTAATTTGGTGTAAAAAAATCCATCCCTTATATCCTTTTCTTGCACTTGAAAAAGGTCCTTTTTGGAACTTTGAAACGATATTGCGGCTGTCCTTTTGCACACAGGACGAAAATTTTTTCACAGTTGTACTCACATATGGGCCTAGTTTCATAATCCGTTTTCACAAATAGTCCTTATAATGGAATCGCACCCCCTTAAAAATGACCGATTTCAGGGTAAATTTGCTGTATGCAATTTTACTTCGTTAACTTTCCATTTTTATTTCTCAAAGATTCAGCCATTATATGCATTATATTTTATTATAGTTCTATTGAGGACGATTCAATTAACGATATTCAATTAATTTGGTGTAAAAAAAACCATCCCTTATATCCTTTTCTTGCAGTTGAAAAAGGTCCTTTTTGGAACTTTGAAACGATATTGCGGCTGTCCTTTTGCACACAGGACGAAAATTTTTTCACAGTTGTACTCACATATGGGCCTAGTTTCATAATCCGTTTTCACAAATAGTCCTTATAATGGAATCGCACCCCCTTAAAAATGACCGATTGCAGGGTAAATTTGCTGTATGCAATTTTACTTCGTTAACTTTCCATTTTTATTTCTCAAGGATTCAGCCATTATATGCATTATATTTTATTATAGTTCTATTGAGGACGATTCAATTAACGATATTCAATTAATTTGGTGTAAAAAAATCCATCCCTTATATCCTTTTCTTGCACTTGAAAAAGGTCCTTTTTGGAACTTTGAAACGATATTGCGGCTGTCCTTTTGCACACAGGACGAAAATTTTTTCACAGTTGTACTCACATATGGGCCTAGTTTCATAATCCGTTTTCACAAATAGTCCTTATAATGGAATCGCACCCCCTTAAAAATGACCGATTTCAGGGTAAATTTGCTGTATGCAATTTTACTTCGTTAACTTTCCATTTTTATTTCTCAAGGATTCAGCCATTATATGCATTATATTTTATTATAGTTCTATTGAGGACGATTCAATTAACGATATTCAATTAATTTGGTGTAAAAAAAACCATCCCTTATATCCTTTTCTTGCAGTTGAAAAAGGTCCTTTTTGGAACTTTGAAACGATATTGCGGCTGTCCTTTTGCACACAGGACGAAAATTTTTTCACAGTTGTACTCACATATGGGCCTAGTTTCATAATCCGTTTTCACAAATAGTCCTTATAATGGAATCGCACCCCCTTAAAAATGACCGATTTCAGGGTAAATTTGCTGTATGCAATTTTACTTCGTTAACTTTCCATTTTTATTTCTCAAGGATTCAGCCATTATATGCATTATATTTTATTATAGTTCTATTGAGGACGATTCAATTAACGATATTCAATTAATTTGGTGTAAAAAAAACCATCCCTTATATCCTTTTCTTGCACTTGAAAAAGGTCCTTTTTGGAACTTTGAAACGATATTGCGGCTGTCCTTTTGCACACAGGACGAAAATTTTTTCACAGTTGTACTCACATATGGGCCTAGTTTCATAATCCGTTTTCACAAATAGTCCTTATAATGGAATCGCACCCCCTTAAAAATGACCGATTTCAATGTAAATTTGCTGTATGCAATTTTACTTCGTTAACTTTCCATTTTTATTTCTCAAGGATTCAGCCATTATATGCATTATATTTTATTATAGTTCTATTGAGGACGATTCAATTAACGATATTCAATTAATTTGGTGTAAAAAAATCCATCCCTTATATCCTTTTCTTGCAGTTGAAAAAGGTCCTTTTTGGAACTTTGAAACGATATTGCGGCTGTCCTTTTGCACACAGGACGAAAATTTTTTCACAGTTGTACTCACATATGGGCCTAGTTTCATAATCCGTTTTCACAAATAGTCCTTATAATGGAATCGCACCCCCTTAAAAATGACCGATTTCAATGTAAATTTGCTGTATGCAATTTTACTTCGTTAACTTTCCATTTTTATTTCTCAAGGATTCAGCCATTATATGCATTATATTTTATTATAGTTCTATTGAGGACGATTCAATTAACGATATTCAATTAATTTGGTGTAAAAAAAACCATCCCTAATATCCTTTTCTTGCAGTTGAAAAAGGTCCTTTTTGGAACTTTGAAACGATATTGCGGCTGTCCTTTTGCACACAGGACGAAAATTTTTTCACAGTTGTACTCACATATGGGCCTAGTTTCATAATCCGTTTTCACAAATAGTCCTTATAATGGAATCGCACCCCCTTAAAAATGACCGATTTCAGGGTAAATTTGCTGTATGCAATTTTACTTCGTTAACTTTCCATTTTTATTTCTCAAGGATTCAGCCATTATATGCATTATATTTTATTATAGTTCTATTGAGGACGATTCAATTAACGATATTCAATTAATTTGGTGTAAAAAAAACCATCCCTTATATCCTTTTCTTGCAGTTGAAAAAGGTCCTTTTTGGAACTTTGAAACGATATTGCGGCTGTCCTTTTGCACACAGGACGAAAATTTTTTCACAGTTGTACTCAAATTAGGGCCTAGTTTCATAATCCGTTTTCACAAATAGTCCTTATAATGGAATCGCACCCCCTTAAAAATGACCGATTTCAGGGTAAATTTGCTGTATGCAATTTTACTTCGTTAACTTTCCATTTTTATTTCTCAAGGATTCAGCCATTATATGCTTTATATTTTATTATAGTTCTATTGAGGACGATTCAATTAACGATATTCAATTAATTTGGTGTAAAAAAATCCATCCCTTATATCCTTTTCTTGCACTTGAAAAAGGTCCTTTTTGGAACTTTGAAACGATATTGCGGCTGTCCTTTTGCACACAGGACGAAAATTTTTTCACAGTTGTACTCACATATGGGCCTAGTTTCATAATCCGTTCTCACAAATAGTCCTCATAAGGGAATCGCACCCCCTTAAAAATGACCGATTTCAATGTAAATTTGCTGTATGCAATTTTACTTCGTTAACTTTCCATTTTTATTTCTCAAGGATTCAGCCATTATATGCATTATATTTTATTATAGTTCTATTGAGGACGATTCAATTAACGATATTCAATTAATTTGGTGTAAAAAAATCCATCCCTTATATCCTTTTCTTGCAGTTGAAAAAGGTCCTTTTTGGAACTTTGAAACGATATTGCGGCTGTCCTTTTGCACACAGGACGAAAATTTTTTCACAGTTGTACTCACATATGGGCCTAGTTTCATAATCCGTTTTCACAAATAGTCCTTATAATGGAATCGCACCCCCTTAAAAATGACCGATTTCAATGTAAATTTGCTGTATGCAATTTTACTTCGTTAACTTTCCATTTTTATTTCTCAAGGATTCAGCCATTATATGCATTATATTTTATTATAGTTCTATTGAGGACGATTCAATTAACGATATTCAATTAATTTGGTGTAAAAAAAACCATCCCTAATATCCTTTTCTTGCAGTTGAAAAAGGTCCTTTTTGGAACTTTGAAACGATATTGCGGCTGTCCTTTTGCACACAGGACGAAAATTTTTTCACAGTTGTACTCACATATGGGCCTAGTTTCATAATCCGTTTTCACAAATAGTCCTTATAATGGAATCGCACCCCCTTAAAAATGACCGATTTCAGGGTAAATTTGCTGTATGCAATTTTACTTCGTTAACTTTCCATTTTTATTTCTCAAGGATTCAGCCATTATATGCATTATATTTTATTATAGTTCTATTGAGGACGATTCAATTAACGATATTCAATTAATTTGGTGTAAAAAAAACCATCCCTTATATCCTTTTCTTGCAGTTGAAAAAGGTCCTTTTTGGAACTTTGAAACGATATTGCGGCTGTCCTTTTGCACACAGGACGAAAATTTTTTCACAGTTGTACTCAAATTAGGGCCTAGTTTCATAATCCGTTTTCACAAATAGTCCTTATAATGGAATCGCACCCCCTTAAAAATGACCGATTTCAGGGTAAATTTGCTGTATGCAATTTTACTTCGTTAACTTTCCATTTTTATTTCTCAAGGATTCAGCCATTATATGCTTTATATTTTATTATAGTTCTATTGAGGACGATTCAATTAACGATATTCAATTAATTTGGTGTAAAAAAATCCATCCCTTATATCCTTTTCTTGCACTTGAAAAAGGTCCTTTTTGGAACTTTGAAACGATATTGCGGCTGTCCTTTTGCACACAGGACGAAAATTTTTTCACAGTTGTACTCACATATGGGCCTAGTTTCATAATCCGTTCTCACAAATAGTCCTCATAAGGGAATCGCACCCCCTTAAAAATGACCGATTTCAGGGTAAATTTGCTGTATGCAATTTTACTTCGTTAACTTTCCATTTTTATTTCTCAAGGATTCAGCCATTATATGCATTATATTTTATTATAGTTCTATTGAGGACGATTCAATTAACGATATTCAATTAATTTGGTGTAAAAAAAACCATCCCTTATATCCTTTTCTTGCAGTTGAAAAAGGTCCTTTTTGGAACTTTGAAACGATATTGCGGCTGTCCTTTTGCACACAGGACGAAAATTTTTTCACAGTTGTACTCACAATAGGGCCTAGTTTCATAATCCGTTTTCACAAATAGTCCTTATAATGGAATCGCACCCCCTTAAAAATGACCGATTTCAGGGTAAATTTGCTGTATGCAATTTTACTTCGTTATCTTTCCATTTTTATTTCTCAAGGATTCAGCCATTATATGCATTATATTTTATTATAGTTCTATTGAGGACGATTCAATTAACGATATTCAATTAATTTGGTGTAAAAAAAACCATCCCTTATATCCTTTTCTTGCACTTGAAAAAGGTCCTTTTTGGAACTTTGAAACGATATTGCGGCTGTCCTTTTGCACACAGGACGAAAATTTTTTCACAGTTGTACTCAAATTAGGGCCTAGTTTCATAATCCGTTTTCACAAATAGTCCTTATAATGGAATCGCACCCCCTTAAAAATGACCGATTTCAGGGTAAATTTGCTGTATGCAATTTTACTTCGTTAACTTTCCATTTTTATTTCTCAAGGATTCAGCCATTATATGCTTTATATTTTATTATAGTTCAATTGAGGACGATTCAATTAACGATATTCAATTAATTTGGTGTAAAAAAAACCATCCCTTATATCCTTTTCTTGCAGTTGAAAAAGGTCCTTTTTGGAACTTTGAAACGATATTGCGGCTGTCCTTTTGCACACAGGACGAAAATTTTTTCACAGTTGTACTCACATATGGGCCTAGTTTCATAATCCGTTTTCACAAATAGTCTTTATAATGGAATCGCACCCCCTTAAAAATGACCGATTTCAGGGTAAATTTGCTGTATGCAATTTTACTTCGTTAACTTTCCATTTTTATTTCTCAAGGATTCAGCCATTATATGCATTATATTTTATTATAGTTCTATTGAGGACGATTCAATTAACGATATTCAATTATTTGGTGTAAAAAAATCCATCCCTTATATCCTTTTCTTGCACTTGAAAAAGGTCCTTTTTGGAACTTTGAAACGATATTGCGGCTGTCCTTTTGCACACAGGACGAAAATTTTTTCACAGTTGTACTCACATATGGGCCTAGTTTCATAATCCGTTTTCACAAATAGTCCTTATAATGGAATCGCACCCCCTTAAAAATGACCGATTTCAGGGTAAATTTGCTGTATGCAATTTTACTTCGTTAACTTTCCATTTTTATTTCTCAAGGATTCAGCCATTATATGCATTATATTTTATTATAGTTCTATTGAGGACGATTCAATTAACGATATTCAATTAATTTGGTGTAAAAAAAACCATCCCTTATATCCTTTTCTTGCACTTGAAAAAGGTCCTTTTTGGAACTTTGGAACCATATTGCGGCCGTCCTTTTGCACACAGGACTAAAATTTTTTCACAGTTGTACTCACAATAGGGCCTAGTTTCATAATCCGTTTTCACAAATAGTCCTTATAATGGAATCGCACCCCCTTAAAAATGACCGATTTCAGGGTAAATTTGCTGTATGCAATTTTACTTCGTTAACTTTCCATTTTTATTTCTCAAGGATTCAGCCATTATATGCATTATATTTTATTATAGTTCTATTGAGGACGATTCAATTAACGATATTCAATTAATTTGGTGTAAAAAAAACCATCCCTTATATCCTTTTCTTGCACTTGAAAAAGGTCCTTTTTGGAACTTTGGAACCATATTGCGGCCGTCCTTTTGCACACAGGACTAAAATTTTTTCACAGTTGTACTCACAATAGGGCCTAGTTTCATAATCCGTTTTCACAAATAGTCCTTATAATGGAATCGCACCCCCTTAAAAATGACCGATTTCAGGGTAAATTTGCTGTATGCAATTTTACTTCGTTAACTTTCCATTTTTATTTCTCAAGGATTCAGCCATTATATGCATTATATTTTATTATAGTTCTATTGAGGACGATTCAATTAACGATATTCAATTAATTTGGTGTAAAAAAAACCATCCCTTATATCCTTTTCTTGCAGTTGAAAAAGGTCCTTTTTGGAACTTTGAAACGATATTGCGGCTGTCCTTTTGCACACAGGACGAAAATTTTTTCACAGTTGTACTCACATATGGGCCTAGTTTCATAATCCGTTTTCACAAATAGTCCTTATAATGGAATCGCACCCCCTTAAAAATGACCGATTTCAGGGTAAATTTGCTGTATGCAATTTTACTTCGTTAACTTTCCATTTTTATTTCTCAAGGATTCAGCCATTATATGCATTATATTTTATTATAGTTCTATTGAGGACGATTCAATTAACGATATTCAATTATTTGGTGTAAAAAAATCCATCCCTTATATCCTTTTCTTGCACTTGAAAAAGGTCCTTTTTGGAACTTTGAAACGATATTGCGGCTGTCCTTTTGCACACAGGACGAAAATTTTTTCACAGTTGTACTCACATATGGGCCTAGTTTCATAATCCGTTTTCACAAATAGTCCTTATAATGGAATCGCACCCCCTTAAAAATGACCGATTTCAGGGTAAATTTGCTGTATGCAATTTTACTTCGTTAACTTTCCATTTTTATTTCTCAAGGATTCAGCCATTATATGCATTATATTTTATTATAGTTCTATTGAGGACGATTCAATTAACGATATTCAATTAATTTGGTGTAAAAAAAACCATCCCTTATATCCTTTTCTTGCACTTGAAAAAGGTCCTTTTTGGAACTTTGGAACCATATTGCGGCCGTCCTTTTGCACACAGGACTAAAATTTTTTCACAGTTGTACTCACAATAGGGCCTAGTTTCATAATCCGTTTTCACAAATAGTCCTTATAATGGAATCGCACCCCCTTAAAAATGACCGATTTCAGGGTAAATTTGCTGTATGCAATTTTACTTCGTTAACTTTCCATTTTTATTTCTCAAGGATTCAGCCATTATATGCATTATATTTTATTATAGTTCTATTGAGGACGATTCAATTAACGATATTCAATTAATTTGGTGTAAAAAAAACCATCCCTTATATCCTTTTCTTGCACTTGAAAAAGGTCCTTTTTGGAACTTTGGAACCATATTGCGGCCGTCCTTTTGCACACAGGACTAAAATTTTTTCACAGTTGTACTCACAATAGGGCCTAGTTTCATAATCCGTTTTCACAAATAGTCCTTATAATGGAATCGCACCCCCTTAAAAATGACCGATTTCAGGGTAAATTTGCTGTATGCAATTTTACTTCGTTAACTTTCCATTTTTATTTCTCAAGGATTCAGCCATTATATGCATTATATTTTATTATAGTTCTATTGAGGACGATTCAATTAACGATATTCAATTAATTTGGTGTAAAAAAAACCATCCCTTATATCCTTTTCTTGCAGTTGAAAAAGGTCCTTTTTGGAACTTTGAAACGATATTGCGGCTGTCCTTTTGCACACAGGACGAAAATTTTTTCACAGTTGTACTCACATATGGGCCTAGTTTCATAATCCGTTTTCACAAATAGTCCTTATAATGGAATCGCACCCCCTTAAAAATGACCGATTTCAGGGTAAATTTGCTGTATGCAATTTTACTTCGTTAACTTTCCATTTTTATTTCTCAAGGATTCAGCCATTATATGCATTATATTTTATTATAGTTCTATTGAGGACGATTCAATTAACGATATTCAATTATTTGGTGTAAAAAAATCCATCCCTTATATCCTTTTCTTGCACTTGAAAAAGGTCCTTTTTGGAACTTTGAAACGATATTGCGGCTGTCCTTTTGCACACAGGACGAAAATTTTTTCACAGTTGTACTCACATATGGGCCTAGTTTCATAATCCGTTTTCACAAATAGTCCTTATAATGGAATCGCACCCCCTTAAAAATGACCGATTTCAGGGTAAATTTGCTGTATGCAATTTTACTTCGTTAACTTTCCATTTTTATTTCTCAAGGATTCAGCCATTATATGCATTATATTTTATTATAGTTCTATTGAGGACGATTCAATTAACGATATTCAATTAATTTGGTGTAAAAAAAACCATCCCTTATATCCTTTTCTTGCACTTGAAAAAGGTCCTTTTTGGAACTTTGGAACCATATTGCGGCCGTCCTTTTGCACACAGGACTAAAATTTTTTCACAGTTGTACTCACAATAGGGCCTAGTTTCATAATCCGTTTTCACAAATAGTCCTTATAATGGAATCGCACCCCCTTAAAAATGACCGATTTCAGGGTAAATTTGCTGTATGCAATTTTACTTCGTTAACTTTCCATTTTTATTTCTCAAGGATTCAGCCATTATATGCATTATATTTTATTATAGTTCTATTGAGGACGATTCAATTAACGATATTCAATTAATTTGGTGTAAAAAAAACCATCCCTTATATCCTTTTCTTGCAGTTGAAAAAGGTCCTTTTTGGAACTTTGAAACGATATTGCGGCTGTCCTTTTGCACACAGGACGAAAATTTTTTCACAGTTGTACTCACATATGGGCCTAGTTTCATAATCCGTTTTCACAAATAGTCCTTATAATGGAATCGCACCCCCTTAAAAATGACCGATTTCAGGGTAAATTTGCTGTATGCAATTTTACTTCGTTAACTTTCCATTTTTATTTCTCAAGGATTCAGCCATTATATGCATTATATTTTATTATAGTTCTATTGAGGACGATTCAATTAACGATATTCAATTATTTGGTGTAAAAAAATCCATCCCTTATATCCTTTTCTTGCACTTGAAAAAGGTCCTTTTTGGAACTTTGAAACGATATTGCGGCTGTCCTTTTGCACACAGGACGAAAATTTTTTCACAGTTGTACTCACATATGGGCCTAGTTTCATAATCCGTTTTCACAAATAGTCCTTATAATGGAATCGCACCCCCTTAAAAATGACCGATTTCAGGGTAAATTTGCTGTATGCAATTTTACTTCGTTAACTTTCCATTTTTATTTCTCAAGGATTCAGCCATTATATGCATTATATTTTATTATAGTTCTATTGAGGACGATTCAATTAACGATATTCAATTAATTTGGTGTAAAAAAAACCATCCCTTATATCCTTTTCTTGCACTTGAAAAAGGTCCTTTTTGGAACTTTGGAACCATATTGCGGCCGTCCTTTTGCACACAGGACTAAAATTTTTTCACAGTTGTACTCACAATAGGGCCTAGTTTCATAATCCGTTTTCACAAATAGTCCTTATAATGGAATCGCACCCCCTTAAAAATGACCGATTTCAGGGTAAATTTGCTGTATGCAATTTTACTTCGTTAACTTTCCATTTTTATTTCTCAAGGATTCAGCCATTATATGCATTATATTTTATTATAGTTCTATTGAGGACGATTCAATTAACGATATTCAATTAATTTGGTGTAAAAAAAACCATCCCTTATATCCTTTTCTTGCAGTTGAAAAAGGTCCTTTTTGGAACTTTGAAACGATATTGCGGCTGTCCTTTTGCACACAGGACGAAAATTTTTTCACAGTTGTACTCACATATGGGCCTAGTTTCATAATCCGTTTTCACAAATAGTCCTTATAATGGAATCGCACCCCCTTAAAAATGACCGATTTCAGGGTAAATTTGCTGTATGCAATTTTACTTCGTTAACTTTCCATTTTTATTTCTCAAGGATTCAGCCATTATATGCATTATATTTTATTATAGTTCTATTGAGGACGATTCAATTAACGATATTCAATTATTTGGTGTAAAAAAATCCATCCCTTATATCCTTTTCTTGCAGTTGAAAAAGGTCCTTTTTGGAACTTTGAAACGATATTGCGGCTGTCCTTTTGCACACAGGACGAAAATTTTTTCACAGTTGTACTCACATATGGGCCTAGTTTCATAATCCGTTTTCACAAATAGTCCTTATAATGGAATCGCACCCCCTTAAAAATGACCGATTTCAGGGTAAATTTGCTGTATGCAATTTTACTTCGTTAACTTTCCATTTTTATTTCTCAAGGATTCAGCCATTATATGCATTATATTTTATTATAGTTCTATTGAGGACGATTCAATTAACGATATTCAATTAATTTGGTGTAAAAAAAACCATCCCTTATATCCTTTTCTTGCACTTGAAAAAGGTCCTTTTTGGAACTTTGGAACCATATTGCGGCCGTCCTTTTGCACACAGGACTAAAATTTTTTCACAGTTGTACTCACAATAGGGCCTAGTTTCATAATCCGTTTTCACAAATAGTCCTTATAATGGAATCGCACCCCCTTAAAAATGACCGATTTCAGGGTAAATTTGCTGTATGCAATTTTACTTCGTTAACTTTCCATTTTTATTTCTCAAGGATTCAGCCATTATATGCATTATATTTTATTATAGTTCTATTGAGGACGATTCAATTAACGATATTCAATTATTTGGTGTAAAAAAATCCATCCCTTATATCCTTTTCTTGCACTTGAAAAAGGTCCTTTTTGGAACTTTGAAACGATATTGCGGCTGTCCTTTTGCACACAGGACGAAAATTTTTTCACAGTTGTACTCACATATGGGCCTAGTTTCATAATCCGTTTTCACAAATAGTCCTTATAATGGAATCGCACCCCCTTAAAAATGACCGATTTCAGGGTAAATTTGCTGTATGCAATTTTACTTCGTTAACTTTCCATTTTTATTTCTCAAGGATTCAGCCATTATATGCATTATATTTTATTATAGTTCTATTGAGGACGATTCAATTAACGATATTCAATTAATTTGGTGTAAAAAAAACCATCCCTTATATCCTTTTCTTGCACTTGAAAAAGGTCCTTTTTGGAACTTTGGAACCATATTGCGGCCGTCCTTTTGCACACAGGACTAAAATTTTTTCACAGTTGTACTCACAATAGGGCCTAGTTTCATAATCCGTTTTCACAAATAGTCCTTATAATGGAATCGCACCCCCTTAAAAATGACCGATTTCAGGGTAAATTTGCTGTATGCAATTTTACTTCGTTAACTTTCCATTTTTATTTCTCAAGGATTCAGCCATTATATGCATTATATTTTATTATAGTTCTATTGAGGACGATTCAATTAACGATATTCAATTAATTTGGTGTAAAAAAAACCATCCCTTATATCCTTTTCTTGCAGTTGAAAAAGGTCCTTTTTGGAACTTTGAAACGATATTGCGGCTGTCCTTTTGCACACAGGACGAAAATTTTTTCACAGTTGTACTCACATATGGGCCTAGTTTCATAATCCGTTTTCACAAATAGTCCTTATAATGGAATCGCACCCCCTTAAAAATGACCGATTTCAGGGTAAATTTGCTGTATGCAATTTTACTTCGTTAACTTTCCATTTTTATTTCTCAAGGATTCAGCCATTATATGCATTATATTTTATTATAGTTCTATTGAGGACGATTCAATTAACGATATTCAATTATTTGGTGTAAAAAAATCCATCCCTTATATCCTTTTCTTGCAGTTGAAAAAGGTCCTTTTTGGAACTTTGAAACGATATTGCGGCTGTCCTTTTGCACACAGGACGAAAATTTTTTCACAGTTGTACTCACATATGGGCCTAGTTTCATAATCCGTTTTCACAAATAGTCCTTATAATGGAATCGCACCCCCTTAAAAATGACCGATTTCAGGGTAAATTTGCTGTATGCAATTTTACTTCGTTAACTTTCCATTTTTATTTCTCAAGGATTCAGCCATTATATGCATTATATTTTATTATAGTTCTATTGAGGACGATTCAATTAACGATATTCAATTAATTTGGTGTAAAAAAAACCATCCCTTATATCCTTTTCTTGCACTTGAAAAAGGTCCTTTTTGGAACTTTGGAACCATATTGCGGCCGTCCTTTTGCACACAGGACTAAAATTTTTTCACAGTTGTACTCACAATAGGGCCTAGTTTCATAATCCGTTTTCACAAATAGTCCTTATAATGGAATCGCACCCCCTTAAAAATGACCGATTTCAGGGTAAATTTGCTGTATGCAATTTTACTTCGTTAACTTTCCATTTTTATTTCTCAAGGATTCAGCCATTATATGCATTATATTTTATTATAGTTCTATTGAGGACGATTCAATTAACGATATTCAATTAATTTGGTGTAAAAAAAACCATCCCTTATATCCTTTTCTTGCAGTTGAAAAAGGTCCTTTTTGGAACTTTGAAACGATATTGCGGCTGTCCTTTTGCACACAGGACGAAAATTTTTTCACAGTTGTACTCACAATAGGGCCTAGTTTCATAATCCGTTTTCACAAATAGTCCTTATAATGGAATCGCACCCCCTTAAAAATGACCGATTTCAGGGTAAATTTGCTGTATGCAATTTTACTTCGTTAACTTTCCATTTTTATTTCTCAAGGATTCAGCCATTATATGCATTATATTTTATTATAGTTCTATTGAGGACGATTCAATTAACGATATTCAATTAATTTGGTGTAAAAAAAACCATCCCTTATATCCTTTTCTTGCACTTGAAAAAGGTCCTTTTTGGAACTTTGAAACGATATTGCGGCTGTCCTTTTGCACACAGGACGAAAATTTTTTCACAGTTGTACTCAAATTAGGGCCTAGTTTCATAATCCGTTTTCACAAATAGTCCTTATAATGGAATCGCACCCCCTTAAAAATGACCGATTTCAGGGTAAATTTGCTGTATGCAATTTTACTTCGTTAACTTTCCATTTTTATTTCTCAAGGATTCAGCCATTATATGCATTATATTTTATTATAGTTCTATTGAGGACGATTCAATTAACGATATTCAATTAATTTGGTGTAAAAAAAACCATCCCTTATATCCTTTTCTTGCACTTGAAAAAGGTCCTTTTTGGAACTTTGAAACGATATTGCGGCTGTCCTTTTGCACACAGGACGAAAATTTTTTCACAGTTGTACTCAAATTAGGGCCTAGTTTCATAATCCGTTTTCACAAATAGTCCTTATAATGGAATCGCACCCCCTTAAAAATGACCGATTTCAGGGTAAATTTGCTGTATGCAATTTTACTTCGTTAACTTTCCATTTTTATTTCTCAAGGATTCAGCCATTATATGCATTATATTTTATTATAGTTCTATTGAGGACGATTCAATTAACGATATTCAATTAATTTGGTGTAAAAAAAACCATCCCTTATATCCTTTTCTTGCACTTGAAAAAGGTCCTTTTTGGAACTTTGAAACGATATTGCGGCTGTCCTTTTGCACACAGGACGAAAATTTTTTCACAGTTGTACTCACATATGGGCCTAGTTTCATAATCCGTTTTCACAAATAGTCCTTATAATGGAATCGCACCCCCTTAAAAATGACCGATTTCAGGGTAAATTTGCTGTATGCAATTTTACTTCGTTAACTTTCCATTTTTATTTCTCAAGGATTCAGCCATTATATGCATTATATTTTATTATAGTTCTATTGAGGACGATTCAATTAACGATATTCAATTAATTTGGTGTAAAAAAAACCATCCCTTATATCCTTTTCTTGCACTTGAAAAAGGTCCTTTTTGGAACTTTGAAACGATATTGCGGCTGTCCTTTTGCACACAGGACGAAAATTTTTTCACAGTTGTACTCACATATGGGCCTAGTTTCATAATCCGTTTTCACAAATAGTCTTTATAATGGAATCGCACCCCCTTAAAAATGACCGATTTCAGGGTAAATTTGCTGTATGCAATTTTACTTCGTTAACTTTCCATTTTTATTTCTCAAGGATTCAGCCATTATATGCATTATATTTTATTATAGTTCTATCGAGGACGATTCAATTAACGATATTCAATTAATTTGGTGTAAAAAAAACCATCCCTTATATCCTTTTCTTGCAGTTGAAAAAGGTCCTTTTTGGAACTTTGAAACGATATTGCGGCTGTCCTTTTGCACACAGGACGAAAATTTTTTCACAGTTGTACTCACATATGGGCCTAGTTTCATAATCCGTTTTCACAAATAGTCCTTATAATGGGATCGCACCCCCTTAAAAATGACCGATTTCAGGGTAAATTTGCTGTATGCAATTTTACTTCGTTAACTTTCCATTTTTATTTCTCAAGGATTCAGCCATTATATGCATTATATTTTATTATAGTTCTATTGAGGACGATTCAATTAACGATATTCAATTAATTTGGTGTAAAAAAAACCATCCCTTATATCCTTTTCTTGCACTTGAAAAAGGTCCTTTTTGGAACTTTGAAACGATATTGCGGCTGTCCTTTTGCACACAGGACGAAAATTTTTTCACAGTTGTACTCACATATGGGCCTAGTTTCATAATCCGTTTTCACAAATAGTCCTTATAATGGAATCGCACCCCCTTAAAAATGACCGATTTCAGGGTAAATTTGCTGTATGCAATTTTACTTCGTTAACTTTCCATTTTTATTTCTCAAGGATTCAGCCATTATATGCATTATATTTTATTATAGTTCTATTGAGGACGATTCAATTAACGATATTCAATTAATTTGGTGTAAAAAAAACCATCCCTTATATCCTTTTCTTGCACTTGAAAAAGGTCCTTTTTGGAACTTTGAAACGATATTGCGGCTGTCCTTTTGCACACAGGACGAAAATTTTTTCACAGTTGTACTCAAATTAGGGCCTAGTTTCATAATCCGTTTTCACAAATAGTCCTTATAATGGAATCGCACCCCCTTAAAAATGACCGATTTCAGGGTAAATTTGCTGTATGCAATTTTACTTCGTTAACTTTCCATTTTTATTTCTCAAGGATTCAGCCATTATATGCATTATATTTTATTATAGTTCTATTGAGGACGATTCAATTAACGATATTCAATTAATTTGGTGTAAAAAAATCCATCCCTTATATCCTTTTCTTGCACTTGAAAAAGGTCCTTTTTGGAACTTTGAAACGATATTGCGGCTGTCCTTTTGCACACAGGACGAAAATTTTTTCACAGTTGTACTCACATATGGGCCTAGTTTCATAATCCGTTTTCACAAATAGTCTTTATAATGGAATCGCACCCCCTTAAAAATGACCGATTTCAGGGTAAATTTGCTGTATGCAATTTTACTTCGTTAACTTTCCATTTTTATTTCTCAAGGATTCAGCCATTATATGCATTATATTTTATTATAGTTCTATTGAGGACGATTCAATTAACGATATTCAATTAATTTGGTGTAAAAAAAACCATCCCTTATATCCTTTTCTTGCACTTGAAAAAGGTCCTTTTTGGAACTTTGGAACCATATTGCGGCCGTCCTTTTGCACACAGGACTAAAATTTTTTCACAGTTGTACTCACAATAGGGCCTAGTTTCATAATCCGTTTTCACAAATAGTCCTTATAATGGAATCGCACCCCCTTAAAAATGACCGATTTCAGGGTAAATTTGCTGTATGCAATTTTACTTCGTTAACTTTCCATTTTTATTTCTCAAGGATTCAGCCATTATATGCATTATATTTTATTATAGTTCTATTGAGGACGATTCAATTAACGATATTCAATTAATTTGGTGTAAAAAAAACCATCCCTTATATCCTTTTCTTGCAGTTGAAAAAGGTCCTTTTTGGAACTTTGAAACGATATTGCGGCTGTCCTTTTGCACACAGGACGAAAATTTTTTCACAGTTGTACTCAAATTAGGGCCTAGTTTCATAATCCGTTTTCACAAATAGTCTTTATAATGGAATCGCACCCCCTTAAAAATGACCGATTTCAGGGTAAATTTGCTGTATGCAATTTTACTTCGTTAACTTTCCATTTTTATTTCTCAAGGATTCAGCCATTATATGCATTATATTTTATTATAGTTCTATTGAGGACGATTCAATTAACGATATTCAATTAATTTGGTGTAAAAAAAACCATCCCTTATATCCTTTTCTTGCACTTGAAAAAGGTCCTTTTTGGAACTTTGAAACGATATTGCGGCTGTCCTTTTGCACACAGGACGAAAATTTTTTCACAGTTGTACTCAAATTAGGGCCTAGTTTCATAATCCGTTTTCACAAATAGTCCTTATAATGGAATCGCACCCCCTTAAAAATGACCGATTTCAGGGTAAATTTGCTGTATGCAATTTTACTTCGTTAACTTTCCATTTTTATTTCTCAAGGATTCAGCCATTATATGCATTATATTTTATTATAGTTCTATCGAGGACGATTCAATTAACGATATTCAATTAATTTGGTGTAAAAAAAACCATCCCTTATATCCTTTTCTTGCAGTTGAAAAAGGTCCTTTTTGGAACTTTGAAACGATATTGCGGCTGTCCTTTTGCACACAGGACGAAAATTTTTTCACAGTTGTACTCACATATGGGCCTAGTTTCATAATCCGTTTTCACAAATAGTCTTTATAATGGAATCGCACCCCCTTAAAAATGACCGATTTCAGGGTAAATTTGCTGTATGCAATTTTACTTCGTTAACTTTCCATTTTTATTTCTCAAGGATTCAGCCATTATATGCATTATATTTTATTATAGTTCTATCGAGGACGATTCAATTAACGATATTCAATTAATTTGGTGTAAAAAAAACCATCCCTTATATCCTTTTCTTGCAGTTGAAAAAGGTCCTTTTTGGAACTTTGAAACGATATTGCGGCTGTCCTTTTGCACACAGGACGAAAATTTTTTCACAGTTGTACTCACATATGGGCCTAGTTTCATAATCCGTTTTCACAAATAGTCCTTATAATGGAATCGCACCCCCTTAAAAATGACCGATTTCAGGGTAAATTTGCTGTATGCAATTTTACTTCGTTAACTTTCCATTTTTATTTCTCAAGGATTCAGCCATTATATGCATTATATTTTATTATAGTTCTATTGAGGACGATTCAATTAACGATATTCAATTAATTTGGTGTAAAAAAAACCATCCCTTATATCCTTTTCTTGCACTTGAAAAAGGTCCTTTTTGGAACTTTGAAACGATATTGCGGCTGTCCTTTTGCACACAGGACGAAAATTTTTTCACAGTTGTACTCAAATTAGGGCCTAGTTTCATAATCCGTTTTCACAAATAGTCCTTATAATGGAATCGCACCCCCTTAAAAATGACCGATTTCAGGGTAAATTTGCTGTATGCAATTTTACTTCGTTAACTTTCCATTTTTATTTCTCAAGGATTCAGCCATTATATGCATTATATTTTATTATAGTTCTATTGAGGACGATTCAATTAACGATATTCAATTAATTTGGTGTAAAAAAATCCATCCCTTATATCCTTTTCTTGCACTTGAAAAAGGTCCTTTTTGGAACTTTGAAACGATATTGCGGCTGTCCTTTTGCACACAGGACGAAAATTTTTTCACAGTTGTACTCACATATGGGCCTAGTTTCATAATCCGTTTTCACAAATAGTCTTTATAATGGAATCGCACCCCCTTAAAAATGACCGATTTCAGGGTAAATTTGCTGTATGCAATTTTACTTCGTTAACTTTCCATTTTTATTTCTCAAGGATTCAGCCATTATATGCATTATATTTTATTATAGTTCTATTGAGGACGATTCAATTAACGATATTCAATTAATTTGGTGTAAAAAAAACCATCCCTTATATCCTTTTCTTGCACTTGAAAAAGGTCCTTTTTGGAACTTTGGAACCATATTGCGGCCGTCCTTTTGCACA
The DNA here is from genome assembly GCA_958496175.1 of Sisyra terminalis. Lineage (NCBI taxonomy): Eukaryota > Metazoa > Arthropoda > Insecta > Neuroptera > Sisyridae > Sisyra > Sisyra terminalis. The sequence continues at coordinate 2,756,358 of OY292275.1, read as the reverse complement.
CAGGACTAAAATTTTTTCACAGTTGTACTCACAATAGGGCCTAGTTTCATAATCCGTTTTCACAAATAGTCCTTATAATGGAATCGCACCCCCTTAAAAATGACCGATTTCAGGGTAAATTTGCTGTATGCAATTTTACTTCGTTAACTTTCCATTTTTATTTCTCAAGGATTCAGCCATTATATGCATTATATTTTATTATAGTTCTATTGAGGACGATTCAATTAACGATATTCAATTAATTTGGTGTAAAAAAAACCATCCCTTATATCCTTTTCTTGCACTTGAAAAAGGTCCTTTTTGGAACTTTGAAACGATATTGCGGCTGTCCTTTTGCACACAGGACGAAAATTTTTTCACAGTTGTACTCACATATGGGCCTAGTTTCATAATCCGTTTTCACAAATAGTCCTTATAATGGAATCGCACCCCCTTAAAAATGACCGATTTCAGGGTAAATTTGCTGTATGCAATTTTACTTCGTTAACTTTCCATTTTTATTTCTCAAGGATTCAGCCATTATATGCATTATATTTTATTATAGTTCTATTGAGGACGATTCAATTAACGATATTCAATTAATTTGGTGTAAAAAAAACCATCCCTTATATCCTTTTCTTGCACTTGAAAAAGGTCCTTTTTGGAACTTTGAAACGATATTGCGGCTGTCCTTTTGCACACAGGACGAAAATTTTTTCACAGTTGTACTCAAATTAGGGCCTAGTTTCATAATCCGTTTTCACAAATAGTCCTTATAATGGAATCGCACCCCCTTAAAAATGACCGATTTCAGGGTAAATTTGCTGTATGCAATTTTACTTCGTTAACTTTCCATTTTTATTTCTCAAGGATTCAGCCATTATATGCATTATATTTTATTATAGTTCTATTGAGGACGATTCAATTAACGATATTCAATTAATTTGGTGTAAAAAAAACCATCCCTTATATCCTTTTCTTGCACTTGAAAAAGGTCCTTTTTGGAACTTTGGAACCATATTGCGGCCGTCCTTTTGCACACAGGACTAAAATTTTTTCACAGTTGTACTCACAATAGGGCCTAGTTTCATAATCCGTTTTCACAAATAGTCCTTATAATGGAATCGCACCCCCTTAAAAATGACCGATTTCAGGGTAAATTTGCTGTATGCAATTTTACTTCGTTAACTTTCCATTTTTATTTCTCAAGGATTCAGCCATTATATGCATTATATTTTATTATAGTTCTATTGAGGACGATTCAATTAACGATATTCAATTAATTTGGTGTAAAAAAAACCATCCCTTATATCCTTTTCTTGCACTTGAAAAAGGTCCTTTTTGGAACTTTGGAACCATATTGCGGCCGTCCTTTTGCACACAGGACTAAAATTTTTTCACAGTTGTACTCACAATAGGGCCTAGTTTCATAATCCGTTTTCACAAATAGTCCTTATAATGGAATCGCACCCCCTTAAAAATGACCGATTTCAGGGTAAATTTGCTGTATGCAATTTTACTTCGTTAACTTTCCATTTTTATTTCTCAAGGATTCAGCCATTATATGCATTATATTTTATTATAGTTCTATTGAGGACGATTCAATTAACGATATTCAATTAATTTGGTGTAAAAAAAACCATCCCTTATATCCTTTTCTTGCAGTTGAAAAAGGTCCTTTTTGGAACTTTGAAACGATATTGCGGCTGTCCTTTTGCACACAGGACGAAAATTTTTTCACAGTTGTACTCAAATTAGGGCCTAGTTTCATAATCCGTTTTCACAAATAGTCTTTATAATGGAATCGCACCCCCTTAAAAATGACCGATTTCATGGTAAATTTGCTGTATGCAATTTTACTTCGTTAACTTTCCATTTTTATTTCTCAAGGATTCAGCCATTATATGCATTATATTTTATTATAGTTCTATTGAGGACGATTCAATTAACGATATTCAATTAATTTGGTGTAAAAAAAACCATCCCTTATATCCTTTTCTTGCAGTTGAAAAAGGTCCTTTTTGGAACTTTGAAACGATATTGCGGCTGTCCTTTTGCACACAGGACGAAAATTTTTTCACAGTTGTACTCAAATTAGGGCCTAGTTTCATAATCCGTTTTCACAAATAGTCTTTATAATGGAATCGCACCCCCTTAAAAATGACCGATTTCAGGGTAAATTTGCTGTATGCAATTTTACTTCGTTAACTTTCCATTTTTATTTCTCAAGGATTCAGCCATTATATGCATTATATTTTATTATAGTTCTATTGAGGACGATTCAATTAACGATATTCAATTAATTTGGTGTAAAAAAAACCATCCCTTATATCCTTTTCTTGCAGTTGAAAAAGGTCCTTTTTGGAACTTTGAAACGATATTGCGGCTGTCCTTTTGCACACAGGACGAACATTTTTTCACAGTTGTACTCACATATGGGCCTAGTTTCATAATCCGTTTTCACAAATAGTCTTTATAATGGAATCGCACCCCCTTAAAAATGACCGATTTCAGGGTAAATTTGCTGTATGCAATTTTACTTCGTTAACTTTCCATTTTTATTTCTCAAGGATTCAGCCATTATATGCATTATATTTTATTATAGTTCTATTGAGGACGATTCAATTAACGATATTCAATTAATTTGGTGTAAAAAAATCCATCCCTTATATCCTTTTCTTGCAGTTGAAAAAGGTCCTTTTTGGAACTTTGAAACGATATTGCGGCTGTCCTTTTGCACACAGGACGAAAATTTTTTCACAGTTGTACTCAAATTAGGGCCTAGTTTCATAATCCGTTTTCACAAATAGTCCTTATAATGGAATCGCACCCCCTTAAAAATGACCGATTTCAGGGTAAATTTGCTGTATGCAATTTTACTTCGTTAACTTTCCATTTTTATTTCCCAAGGATTCAGCCACCATAAGCATTATATTTTATTATATTAATATTGCTAGTGTCTTTTTGCATACAAGGCAAAAAAGAATTCACATTTTAATCCTCGTATGGGCGTAATTCCTCTTTAAAAACTACCCTTATCAGGAAGTATCATCATTGGAATTATCCGTTTATTCTCAAATTGTAGAGGATAGGCAACCCATTGTTCAAGTATGTATTTGGGCTGCAGCATTAGTCCCTAGTTTACAACTTGATGTGTAAATTGGACGTATGACTTGTTTTATTATTAAATTAAATCAATGTTATTTTACAGATGGAATTTTTACCTGAAAATTGAGGACAAGGACTGTTTTGTTGAAGTTGAAAATAGTATTATCCTTTTGGCAGTTGTTTAACGTTTAGTAAGTGCTATTGTTGTTGAAACTTGTAAACATTGTTCTAATTGAATTTTTCACTACCTACAGCGGAAGCTGACTGAAGACATTAGAGAATTATTCATTGGATTTGAATTGTTCTTCATTTTCAAATGGACGTTTGAAGAATGGAAGCCCATCATTCGAGGATATCATTTCCACAATCGTTAACTATCTATCGAGAGGAATACGAATGGATTTAAGTTCTACTTTAATAATTAGTGGTGTTAATTTTGTTTTAATAAATCAGTGCAAAGTGAAGTGATAAAGTGATTCAAATGATAAATAATAAAAATATTATATAACTTAATAATTTCCATAAGATTATAACAATTGATACTTTTACATAGTTTATACAAACAATTGTAAATATGCACAAAACTGTTGCTGTAATATTGTATATGTATATTTAATTGATATTAAACATCAATAAATTTATTTTAATAGAATACATTGTTTCAATTCGACTTACCGCACCCATCCTCGTGAATTTTATTTTTCAGAGATTTTTTTTACAGTAAGAATACATATATTAATAAGTAATAAGGTAAGTTTATTAATATAGGTAGGTATGTAATAAAATTAATACGATATTTTATGTAGGTGCAATGTTTTTCGATAAATTATCGAATAATACGAAAAAAGATCGAAAACAAATTTTCATTTTTCTACAAATCTCATAAGAATTGTTTATATATGAGTTTTAACGTCATTTACATATATCATCTGATAGCCGCATCGCTAAGGTCGCCGCCACTACTGGAGCTGAGGTCCCTGGTTCGAATCCCGAAGGGAAAGGGGTAAGTGTTTTTCTTAAATATAATAATTGATTTCTATTCTTTACAGCTTATCCCATTACTAATTATCATTAATAATTGTTTCCAGACATTGCATCATCGAAATATTCGATCGAACAGTTCCAATCTTTCGGGGTTGGAAATGATCGATCGATCGATGATGCAATATATTTTTCATTTTATTTTTGCTCATTGGTATTGTGACGTCACTCAATTTTATATTAATGACATCAAACATACGTCGTCTTCCAATGACGTCATTCCCGAAAAAAATCGAAAAATGAACAAATTTTCGATTTCCGGGAAATAGGATTCCGGGAATGATTTAGTTACGTCACGGGAGGCTTAAAAAACAGATCGTTTATTCAATATTTTTCATTTTTTTTTCCAAAAATTTTTCGTCCAGAATTTTGAAAAATCCCAAAAATAGGCCATTTTATGCGATTTTTTTCACTTTTTTCAAATTTAACGCCGTTTGTAGCGAAAACTATCTATCGTAGGTTAACGATAGTAGGCTCATTCGATAGTGCTTGAATTACTCTATCGATGGTGTTAATTTGGTCCCGGAAAGGCTTAAGGGGAAAAACTTTTTTTTTCAACCTTTCTCAAATTTCAAATTGACGATGAAATGGTCGACGATTTTTTGAATTTTTTTTTTTCGAATTTCTCGATGAAATTCAAAGCATAGGTGCATAAAGTTACGATTGAATCGAATATATAAAAAGTTTTTAGCTACTCGATACCCATCATCGAATTCTTCGATAAAAGAAGTAACATATGTAAAGCATTAAGAAGTTCATTAAAAGATTTCACTATCGTAAAATTCGATGATGGGTATTAAATAGCTAATTTTTTTTTACATATTCATTTCAATCGTAACGTTATGCACCTATGCTTTGAATTTCATCGAAAAATTCGAAAAAAAAATTTCGACAAAAATCGACCACCATTTCATCGACGATTTGAAATTTCTGAGAAGCTGAAAAAAAAAGTTTTTCCCCTTTAGCTATTCCAGGACCAAATTAACACCATCGATAGAGTAATTCAAGCGCTATCGAATGAGCCTACTATCGTTAACCTACGATCGATAGTTATCGCTACAAACGGCGTTAAAGTTGAAAAAAGTGAAAAAAATCGCATAAAATGGCCTATTTTTGGGATTTTTCAAAATACTGGACGAAAAATTTTCGAAAAAAAAACTCAAAAAATTGACTTTAGGATATGTTTTTTAGGCCTCCCGTGACGTAACTTAGCCATTCCCAGAATCCTATTGCATGAAAGTCGAAAATTCGATATCCTCCCCCCGAATTTTTTCGTTGATGACGTCATTTGGTGACGTCATTAGGTGACGTCACACATGCGAAATCAAAAAAAAAAAAGCTACGTAATCGATCGATCACTTCTCAACCCCGAAAGGTTGGAAGAAGTGATGATCGAATTAATCGGCTGAAACTAACGTTAAGATTATTATTAACGATCGAATGTGATACTTTAAGCTGTAACGAATGGAAATTAATTAGAATTTTTTTATTAGAAATAGAAAAAACTTACGGAACCAGGAATCGAATCCATGATCTTCTGCATGATAGTCCACATCTCAGTCCACTCGGCCATTGGAAGATATATGTAAACGTCGTTAAAACGCATATATGAACATTTCTCAATCGATTGAAACTTGAAAAATTTTTTCGATCGAAGGAATTTGAATTTTCCAAAAATGTTTTAAACATAGCTTCTCCAGGTTAAACCTGGAAAATTTGCCTAAAGACATGGTAACATTTTAATGTCTTTCATCCTTTTTTTCCGAAAGAATCATTTTACAATTGCATCGCATTATGTCGCATAATAAGTAATTAATTTATACTGACAAATCAATAAAGGCCATCGTTATTTTTTTTCGATAACAGCCTTCGATCGTATCATTACGCAGTTTGATGCCAGTTTCATCGAAAATTCCATTGATAAACGTCCGATTTTTTTTTCCCACCGAAGGATATTCATGAAATTTCCTGGAAATACTTTAACTATTCCGTGTTACATCCAGAAATGCTATCAAAAACATTTAACATTATAATTTTTAAGTTTAAAATATTTTAAATAAAAAATATTTTCACTTAAACGCTTAAACCGCTTAAACCTTACCATTGAACGATTGAACGTGTTAAAGGCGGAAAACTTCAGCATGTATTTCCACCAGACTAAGTTTAAGTTTGCATCGCCATCTATATAAGGTGTAGAAAACTTTCACCAAAGACTTCCACACCAACCAATTTAAGTTCGTTGCGCCATCTATTTTAAGTAGAGTACATCATTAACAAATATTTTTACCTAGAATAACTTAAGTTTGCATTGACATCTATAGGAATAAAAAAGGTACTTAAAGCTTCGAACAAAATCATATCAGCGCCACCGACTATTAAAGTCCGACTATTAAAGCCAGCGTCCCTCTAGAATATTTAGTCACAACTAACAAATAATTAATTTCCCTATATCTATATCTATTTTTAAAAAAAAGTTAAGGCTAATTCCCTTATGTCAACCATACATTTCTAGCCAAACATTAGTCAGGCAAACTGCCCAGATCCCAAAGGACACAACAATCCGAACAGCAAACGTTTGCACTCGCAAATCATGAATGCGTTCTTTGAGTTTGTCATCAATGGAAAATCTTAAGCATTTGCGTAGATCAATGTTTGATTTCGAATTGCATAATCCACACAAGTCCCTATAATCCCTAGTTAATTCTAAACTAATTGGAAATCCGTGGATCCTTGGAATCTGAAAGAAATTCCTGGAAGAAATGTTGGTTAGTCCTTACGTGACTAAATACTCAGCCGGCCGCCGACTAAAAATGCGTCCGTGCCGCAAGAGCGTACGACAATTAAAACGTCCAGGCCATTACAGCGTCCGATAATAAAAGCGCAGTGGCTACAAGAAGCGTCCGACAATTAAAGCCATTAACCGACATAAATATTTAGCCACATCTAACTTATAACTAATTATCTTAAAACTAATTTCCTTATAACTAATTAGACTTATAACTAATTGAAACAAACATATGAGCAAGCCGGCGCGCAGCGTCCAACTAAACCCTTATGTTTTACTCAAAACAAACAAAAAACTAACAAACCAAAACAAACTAACAAACAAAAACAAACTAACAAACAAAAAAGCAATTTAAACATTTATGGGCCATTTTCACACCTGACCCTACAAATGTATCAAGAAAGCAAAGAACAAACAACAAAAAAACAACACAAAACAAAACACAAGAGCAAGCCGGCGCGCAGCGTCCAACGATACTCTTATGTTTTTAAAAAAAAAAAAACAGAAAACTAACGAAACAAAACTAACTAACAAACAAAACTAACTAACAAACAAAAAAGCAAGTTAAACATTTATGGGCCATTTTCACACCTGACCCTACAAATGTGTCAAAAGAAAAGCAAAAAACAAACAACAACAAAAACAAAACAAAACATAAGAGCAAGCCGGCGCGCAGCGTCCAACTAAACCCTTATGTTTTACTTAAAACAAACAAAAAACTAACAAACAAACAAACAAAACACTCAAAAAAAATGAATTTAAACATTTATGGGCCATTTTCACACCTGACCCTACAAATGTGTCAAGAAAAGCAAACAACAAACAACAAAAAAAACAAAACATAAGAGCAAGCCGGCGCGCAGCGTCCAACAATACTCTTATGCTTTCAAAAACTACAAACAAACAAACACAAAAAAAGCTTTTAAAAATTTTTACAACAGAACTCGTTCACCATGAAAAAGGATATTCCGTAGGTATTCCAAAAGGTAATCCAAAAGTAATCCAAAACGAATTCCAAAATCACTGTACTGCTAATTAAATGATGAAGATGTACTCAAACGTACTCCAAATGATATCCAAGAAAAGGTCACAAAAAGTTCAAACGTATTTCGCGTAATTGTTCACCGGTACATACATTTAAGACAAAACCTGCAATTTAAAACTGTGTTAATTTTTGTGTATTTTTATTTTAAACTATCCATAAATAAAGTTTTACCTACACGTAGATTAAAGGGATCAAAGAAAATTTTTACTTTGAAAATATTTTCTTTAAGCAACTCGTCAGTAACATGTTATGTTTTAAGGGGGTATTCTACTCGAGAAATTTGAAAAAATCAAAAAAAATTTTTTTTTCATAATCCGATAGTTTAGATATTGAAAAATATCCTCCTAAAAGGATTTTTCAAAATTCAAATTATTTCCGAAGTTATAGCGGTAAGAAGTAGAAGAAAGCCCAATAATATGAAGCTGGGATGGCTGATTAAGAGAATGTAGGTAATACACAAGGTTTATAAACTACACAGGTGGCCTCATGCGCTACGTGACATATCCAGAAGAAATTCGTACATATCTTCAGACTAATTCAAATTTCAAAATTCTTCGTATGACGTAATTTTTTTTTTCTAAAAGGGCAACCTGTGTAATATATAAACCTTGGGTAATACATACTATTCTATCAATTACGCTGCCTGAAGCTTAACGTAAAACTTTAAACGCGTTTTTTTTCCCCCCTCTACTTCAAACACACATAACTCGAAGAATTTTTTTTTTTTTTTAAATTTATTTTGTTTAATCTTTTAATATAAATAAACAAATGATAAAAAAATTTACAGTAAAAATATCAATTGCTTTTTTTTATCAATCGCCAAAAAACGCTCGAAATTCGGGCCTCTAAAGTAGAATACCCACTTAACCGTGTTTTGACATTAGATTCAATAACAATGGCGAAAAAAAAAGAACTTAAATTTCGAGACTTAACATTGTTGGCACTACTGGTCGAAAAAATAACCAACTATACTCAAACGGTTGAGAATACGAAAATAAACGAACCAGTCTAATTCGGTCGTTTTTCTGGGCATTAAGCTTCGTGAATTTTCGGCAAAGTAAAAGCATTGTAGAGATGAATGTTTAACGGAAAGTAAAATACCGCGCATGTGCACTTGTACACTTTGTAATTGGCGCCAAGTCTATAGGAAAAGCTAACTGAAATTTTCGCCCCAAAATGATTTTTCCGATTTTTTTGCAAATTTCAAAACGGTTGAAAAAAAGTAAAAGAGAAAAAATTTTTGAAAAAATTATATTGCCCCAATGGAGTTAACCACCCCCGCTTAAAACCACCCTTCGACTTTCACAAGAATTATGCCCCGAAAAACCAATTCCATCCCCAAAACGATTAAAGAATAAATTCTGTTTAAGTATCATCCCGAAAAAGTTACGATTCCGATAATTTTTGAAACGATAATCGCGGTGATTAAACGGGTGCGCTAACGCTCCTAACGACGCCAAATTTTAAGTCGAGAAATTCGAATAGTTTACTCACCGAAACCGAAAATTATTATCTCAATCGATAACCGATCGATTGAGCTTTCACTTTTCACTAATTTATTGCAACGAATCAAAAGAAAAACTTTAATTTAACGATAATTTTCGGGAGCTACTTATGAGTCTTTCGCGGGAACCGTTTAATACTGACCGCTCTAAAAAGCGCGCGGGAGCATGCGCGTTGGCAACGGCCTTTGTTCTCTCCAATGGACCAATCAGATTGCAGCGTGGCAGCGTTTTGAAACAATTTATTTGAAATTTTTGAAAATATTTTAAACTTTACCAAATAATTTCGATCATTTCAAGGAAATCTAATATTTACATTGGAAGTTTAATTAATTAATTTAATAAGAAGCTAAAGCTTAAAGTTAATCTTTTGAAATTGATTCATGGGCTATTTATTTATGGATTTAAATCGCTTAACGAAATGATCTGTTAATTTTTATAAAATCAATATAATTCGAGATAGGTAATCATTTTTCAAGACAACAAATCAATTCTTAGAATAAATATTGTTTTTGAAAAAAATCCCAAGGTCTATAAAATCCATTAAGAATCCTTATTTGTTATTTAAACATTATCCTTCCCTCCTGTTGCTCCTATTTGTAAGACAATGTTACAAATGATTAATTAATTAATTATAAATTTTAACAACTGTTGAAGTATCTCTGCTGGATGCCAGATTAAAAGTAATCCAATTAGTTTAATATAAATATCATAAGTTTATCGTTTATTGACATAATTAACACCTAGGAATTATTTCTAAGTGTAAAATTTTAAAAATTATTGCCAGCATCCTTAATATACATTATCAATTTAAACTACCTTTTCTGGATCCCAGATTAAAAAGTAATCCAATTGGATTAATATTAAAATCATTAGATTATGGTTTATTAATATAATAAACACTGAGGGATTATTTCTAAGTATAAAATTTGAAAAATTGGTATGTAATTGATTAATCATTAAATTTTTGAATTACCTAAATAGATTATATTATTATAATAATTTAATGAAAATTGTAATTTGATGACCTCAGTCAAAAAATTTTTTCAGATATCATAATTTTCTCTAAAATATCGATTTGAAAATAAGAAAAATTAAATAATTTACAAAGATTGATAGTTTAACAAGAACTGTTGATATATAATTCACAATTTTTCTACAACAAATTTTACATCCTTTTGTCAATGGTGTTCAACAGTTAGAAGGTTCAGTTATCTAAGGAACTACCTTTTGAATACTTCAGGCGGAAATTTTAAGACTTCAGATATTTCTTTTAAAATTGATATGGAGAAATCTGAAAAAATGAAATAGATTAATAAAGTTATAATCGATAATAAATACAACTTACCTAAAATTTCTTGAGATAATTATTTTTTAAAGACCTTGACTTTACAATTTACAATTCTACAAAAGTTGATTCATTTATATATTCCTCAAATAAAGAACCATATTATACCCCTACTCCAGGATAATAAATGGTAAATTTTCAAAATATATTATACGCCAGCATTTGATGTTTGCCCACCGGAAGACGTGTTACGTTATTGTTTGAAATCATTCATTTGCAAAATAATAATTGTCAAATGACAAATTTAAACTCCTGAAAGTTCTTCAGAGCCTCAACGGGCCGTTCTTTCACATCCTATAGGCGCGGTGTGAAATTACCTCATGATGAATTTACATTGATTTGTTGGTCAATAAATTGACGATTTATTTGACCTAAGTTCTTTTGAATTCTCGACATACAATTTCAATAGTTGCAGTACATTTTCTCAGCCCTTGGAGTCGGCTAGTACAATTTATTTTCACTATGAAGCTGGAAAAGTTAACAACGAATTAAGAAGATATCTATTTCACAAAACTTTCAACATAATATACCTTGGAAATATAGTTTTTGAGCAACTTTCCTGGTACTATTATTTAGGTCTTTAGCTAATCGATTAATGTATTTCCCAAGATCAATTTTTGTTCTCTTGTAGTCTAAAACTGAAAAAACAGACAACAAATTTAGTTTATGTAAAATTCAACAATAATCCCCGGTAAATTCTATAACATACCATTGATTTCTTTCAAAGTTTAATCTCTTATGGCAATTGCCTTTTGAGGTTTGAAATGTTTAATTCTAAGTTTATCAGTCATTGACAAAGATTGCGTCATCACTTGGAGGACTTGGAGATTTCAACCCTAAAAACCGGTGACTTGGAACCCATGGAACATTGAAAACATGAATTATCCAACACGTGGTTCTTTAACATTGTTCTTGGTGTTTATATATGTTAATAACTGCAATAGCAAAACATATTTTTAGTGTTCCATAAGCATTTAAAAGTAATGGATTTCATTAGGTCATGTAACTCCAAGGTTTATAAATTACACAGGTCGCACCATTAGAAAAAAAAAATGACGTCATACGAAGAATTTTGAAATTTGAATCAGTCTGAAGATATGTACGAATTTCTTCTGGATACGTCACGTAGCCGCCATGAGGCCACCTGTGTATTTTATAAACCTTGATGTAACTCACCTTTGACAAAAAAACTAAAGAATATAAATTCGTTTAATTTTCATTTATAGCACTTGACAACGAATAAGAGGGAAAGTTTTGTTTTGTTGTTTCCTATTCCCTATTACTTTCAGGACTTCAGGTAGAAAGATTGAAGTTTCTTTTTTTATTCTCTTAAATTATGTTTTACTAGCACAGCTATAAATCTTGTGGTTTTTTTAGCGATAAACATCTGTTCAGGTTTTAACTCATCCGTACAGTCGATGCAGTCCTTGCAGTAACGAATATATCCATAATAACGCACGTGGTCGAAACTTCAATTTACATTTTCCCATTAATTCTATACATACTTCAAAAGAACTTTGATTCTTTACGTCGTAGAATATTTTCGGTGTTTTTAATTCAAAAATTGATTACAGCCATTACAGCCAAACCGTATGAGATTAATGAATGAAATTTTCAGGATTCATTGTCAAATATCAGTATTTTAATAAAACGTAATAATGATGAAATTATAACCAATTTTTTTTAATTTTTGATACAACAATTGAAAATGTTTGTGCCGCCACCTATTCACCAACTTTGAACCATTCACCTAGACTAATTTAGTTGCGACATCTATGCTTCTATCCGTAAACTCAACAGGAAATATTTTTACCAAAATAAATTAATATTTCACTGCCATTTGTGCGATTTGTGCTACAAAAACTAGAACTTGTAGCTTCTGATAAAATATAACATATTTTATATGTTATATTTTATAAGATAATATATTATAAGGCTCATGTGTACTTTAGCACACCCACAATCTGACAACGTTGCATTTTCGACAATTTTTTTAATTTAATTCGCGATTAAATCGGTCCATAATGAAAATTTAACCACGAGAGAGAGAATTATACCATATTAGAATTTAAATAACAAAAATATCGCGAGTTAAATTAAAAACAAAGTCGAAAATATGTACACTTGAGCCATTGTTCCGAAATCGTAGTTGATTGTTATATTATCGTTTGATACATTGTTACGAACCCAAAACTGCCTTTGGTTCGCAAATCATCCCTTATATGACGATGTTACATGCGATTAAAGTTTGGATGATTTTCTATGATTTCTTCTGCCACTTTGATGGTCGATTTCATCCCTTTAATGTGGTTTGTTTTTGGAAAACTTTACCCACAATGTACAGATGGACGTATACTTTCAATTGGCATCCTTAAAATTTTTTTTTGAAATTTCACGATTATCGTGAAAAATCAACGATGGTTAACCCACGGTTTTTTTTGGCGAAAAATCTTTTTGTTTCGAAATCGAAAAAGATTGTTATATTATCGTTCTATACATTGTTACGAACCCGAAACTGCCTTTGGTTCGAAAATCATCCCTTATATAACGATGGTACATGCAATTGTTGAAGAAGCCACGTTCGTCTCTCCCTCTTAGTGCGAAGTATGCATCCCTTAAACTGCATGTTCAACCCTTAAACGTGGTCTGTTTTGGGAAAAATTTGCACAGCATGTACAGAGGGACTTACACTTTCGTTTGGCATCCTAAAAAAAAATTTTTTTAATTTGACCATTTTCGTGAAAAATCAACGATGGTTAACCCACGGTTTTTTTTGGGCAAAAAATTTTTTGTTTCGAAATCGAAATGGATTGTTATATTATCGTTTAATGGATTGTTACGAACCCGAATCTGTGCTTAGTTCGAAAATCATCCCTTATTTAACGACGTTATAAGCTCTTGAAGTTTGGCTGGTTTAACGAATTCTTCGGGCACTTTGATGGTCGATTTCATCCCTTAAACGTGGTTTGTTTGCGGAAAAATTTGCACACAATGCACAGAGGGACGTATACTTTCGATTGGCATCCTTAAAATTTCTTTTTGAAATTTCACGATTATCGTGAAAAATCAACGATGGTGTGCCACGGTTTTTTTTAATGAAAAATGCTTTTGTTCCGAATAGATTGTTATATTATCGTTTGATGCATTATTACGAACCCAAAACAGTCTTTGGTTCCAAAATCATCCCTTATATAACACGGTAATATGCTATTGAACTTTTGAGGGATTGATAATTTCTTCTTCGCACTTTGATGGTCGGTTACATCCCCTAATCATTGGAATTTCAACAATCGCATGTAAGATCGTTATTTAAGGGATGATTTTCGAACCAAAGACTGTTTCGGGTTCGTAACAATGTATCAAACGATAATATAACAATCTATTTTGAATTCAAAACGCAAAAAACCTTGGTTAATATCAAATTCTACAAATATTTTCAATTATTTATTTTGATCGATTACAACAATCTTACTGTTTGCCTTTAAATATATTAATCATATGAATACGGCAGTCGAATTGTGAAGATTCCGTATTGTAACGCATTTTAATGCCGCGGCCAAACGAGCTCGTTATTGGTATTATGTTTTAATATCAGTGTGGAACATGTAACATTTTGAGTTATGTTTATATCATGTTCCTTAGGTAGTAGATTACAAAGTCTCAAACTTACCAAAAGCATTTAATAACAATAGTGATTGTTTGAAAATACCATGGAATGCTACTGTGATACATTGACGCATTACTGGTTGCATAACCACAACATATATTATAATTTCATTGATTTTTCAATGCCAGTAAATTGCCGTGCTGATCTATTAATTACAATTGATTGATTCTACTTTCGAAATAGTTCTTTATATACCAAGGATATTATCAAGGTGATAATGCCCGGAGAGTGTGATAATGATGTATGTCGCTCTTAATAACGTCTGAGGTACATACAAACTTGAATTTTTCATTTAATTCGTAAGAAAAAAACAATTTTATCTCTATTCTAAATTCGCAAAATGTATTCAAATCTGTAAATAATATGACGTTTAAGTTTCTATGGAAAATATTAAATTGAATTCATATTAGAGTAAAGCCTTCTTAGCAAAATGCAAATTTGAGGGTATATTTTTTCATAATGCCCTCAAATTTTATAACGACCGCTTATATATCCAATGTATTATAGTAGGCATAAAAGATTTAAACACCATAGTATTACACTAGAATAGCAAAATGGAAAATAAAATAGTTACATGTAATTAAAGAAAGCCATAATCTGAAAGTTTCCAAAATTACAAATTATAAAGAACATTAAGGACTTTTTCCCCTCTAATTATACTAGTGTATTAACGTCAGCTGAAAACATCGGGGAGTGGTTTTTTAGGGTAATTTCCCGAAAAGGAGTTTCTCCCAAATATACCGTGTATATATTACGTGAAATAAATACAAAATAGGGTCGATAAATTTATGGATTTCATGAAATAATTTCCCCGAACTTATAACGGCGAGAAATGATTTTTATCTTTTAAGGGTCACAAATTTTGGTCAGCAGACATAGTTTTAAAGCTATAGCTAACTTTTTACGGGTTCGTTGGGGTTTGTTTTGGGACATAGTATATGTAAAAAAATTTGTATGGTATGTCCCAAAACAAACCCCAACGAACGTACAAAAGTAACAATAGCTTCAAAACTATTTCTGCTGACCAAAATTTGTGATCCTTAAAAGATAAAAATCATTTCTCACCGTGATAGTTCGGGGAAATTATTTCATGAAAACTAAATTTTTCAACCCTATTTTGTATTTTTCACGTAATATATGCAGGTCCTTTAGCGACTGTAGGGTTAATTAAATCCGTTATCGAGAAATATTGAAAATTTGCACGATACAAGGATCGAACCCACTACCTACTAGTTTTGGAGTGGTCACCTAGACCACTCGGCTACCAGTAGGCTCAATACACAAATTAATTTATTTTAGGAAAAAATTATTTTGCACAATACACTTAATTAGTTTTACAATTAACACTATTTCACTGATTGTTAACTGCACGAAGAATTGTTCGCTTATAACTGATTTTAACCAACGGTCGAGCCCTCCTTCTAGTGGTTAGAAATTGGAGCAATTTCGATCGCCGATTTTTCTAGAACTTTTTATGATCCGATTTTATTATCCTTTCATTGTTTTCCTTTTAAAACTCTCCAAAGAACTTCTAGACCCTCTTTCATGTCGTTCTTTTCACTTTTATGGCTAATACACATTGCGAAGTACATTTGATTCTTAGGTATGTGACACTATTTAAAGTTAAAAAAAAAACCCTGCTAAAATAAAATTATATGATTAGGATTTCTATTCAATAACACTATATACTCAAATATAACGAATAATTTTAGTTTTTCCGGTTTTATACATTTCACAAATTTACACACATTTATAAAAAAAATGCAAAAAAAGTATAAAAAGAAGACTATGCATTCTCATTATAATCAGGAAAACATTTTCTAAAAAAAGCTTGTCTAATAAATATCTCTGAAAATCCCTACCAGTCTACGGTATAAGAGGCCAGGGCAGAAGTTATATATTGTCATAGTAAGATTTTTTTCTTTAGTTTTTTTTTTACATAAATCACAGAGTTTCTTTTCAATTTGATATTTTGTCAACTACAATTTATGTCAAAATTGGGGTTTTTGATTTCTTTCGTTTATTCTCCTTGTTCCTATTTAAAGCTATTTTCATTATAATAATTTACTACATATTTATATAAATATATTAAAGCATTTAAGATTCTTGTTCGGTAAAGCTATTTGATATGACTTACATTATTTGATTTTTTTTTTCGCTGGAAGTTCTTCGTTTCAATATCATTTTTCTACGCTATACAAAAACTACAATGTCCCAAAAATTGATCTTTACATTTACATCAAACTTTAAAAAATCCTGTATATCTTCGTAAATGTTTCAAAGCTTTTGGGGACTCATGACTAAGTTCTACATAGGAACAAAAGCTGCTACGGCAGTGGGATTTACAAATTGAGATGATTTGATTACTATACAAATACAATTAAAAAAATCTTTTAACTTATTCTCATTTGAAAATTTGGTCGTTTAAACTATGTAAAATGTGGTTTTCAAGTCATAGAGACACAAAACTTGTCTCAACATCTTAAAGCTTTTGAAAAATGTAACAAATTTGCCTATTAATCAAATAACATGTGCCACTTAATTGTCCTGAGGTAATATATTATTTTTCGTTGGTTCTAAAAATTCGTCCACTATCCCTGCCACCATTTCCCGCAAAGTTTCTTTCAATTCTTTTCGATCACTAAAAAAAATAAAATAGAAGTTAGTTTAGCTATAAAATAGAAATTCATTTACAGTTTCTTACGTTTGAGATGGATTCGCACACAGCTCTGTGTAATATTTGACTTTTGGTTCGGTACCACTGGTTCGTAACGTTGCGACCAAACCGTTGGTGAACGTAAATGTTATCATTTGCGAAGATTTCGATACCGGTAGGATCGCCTTAAAGTCTGGCTGACTATTATCGTAACCGGTGGTTAGATCTCGAACATATTTGATCTTATATTTTCCATTCAAAATTTCGTTGGGATACTGAAACATAAAATGATGAGTTATAGCGATTTACGATAAAAAAAATAAACTCATAAGTTAAACGTTATGACTAAGGTTTAAACCAGTGGTTCTTAACCTGGTTTCAATCGGACCCCAGACTTTGGGTTCGCGGGTTCAACGGATATTATGTTTAGTTTCCTTGTCCAATTTATGCATCTATAAATTACTTTAAACCATTGGGTATTCTTGTGGATCAGAACCATTTTAACCTAATTTATTCACTTAAGTTAAAACGAAGCAGAAAATGCAACACTGCCATATGCGCCGTTTATTTTGAAAGTGAGTTAAGTCCATTTCAAAAACAATCCCTATACTGTTTATACAATATATAAAATATATTGCAGTCCAATTAATGTAGTATAATTTAATATAATAATATATAAAAATCATACCACCAACATAAATTTGAACAGAAGTTCAAACAAAAATATTCGTGACGTATTGCCCAGATACGTATTTCGATTGCCACGTATTTCGATCACTCCGTAACTGCTTTGTGATGATTATCACATGCTTTATGCTTTGTATATCATCACAAAGCAGTTACGGAGTGATCCAAACTACTTGATGACCACTGATGAAGATTGCTTGGCAATCGAAATACGTATCTGGGCAATACGTCACGAATATTTTTGTTTGAACTTCTGTTCAAATTTATGTTGGTGGTATGATTTTTATATATTATTATATTAAATTATACTACATAAATTGGACTGAACAATATATACAATATACAATATATATTTTATATATTGTATACACAGTAAACTGTTCAAAGTCAGCGAAAAAATCTTATTTTGAATCCCTATAGTGTTATCATTTTTAGCCATCGAAACATAAGATACTAAGAAGGAGGGAATAATTGGCGTTTTTGTTAACAACTAAAATGAAATACTTTGTTCTAGTTATAAGAAGACCGTCCTTGAAATGGACTTACGCCACTTTCAAAATAAACGAGTCATATATTGACGTTCCTTAAGGGAATACGAGCCGATTTTATTGTATTTTGATTAAATTTTCGCGAATAAATTGGACCAAAATGGTTCTAATCTATGGGAATACCAAACCATTTAATTTGGAAAATTTATATGGGAACACGGGGCGGAATGGGAAATGGAATTAGCGCTTGTTACAGGTGACAAAAATGCGTAAAAATCATACTCAATGTTCAATTAACTGAGCTGCATTATAAAAAGTGGTTATCCCCAGTAAAGAGAGCTTTTATTTTTATCAAAAGTCGAAATAAAAGTTTCCGAATTTTAATTTTTGCAAAGTAACAGTAAGGTAATTATCCTGTGTTCTATTTTTTGTTTGAATATTAACATGACATGTTTGTTAAAACATAATGTTGACTAACTAAAAGCCTAGTGATAATTCAAATATAACCAATAAATCCTGCCATAATAGTCGTGCTTGTGGGAAAGGTGCTTTGGGGCACAATAGGTGGGGCGGAATGGGATATACCATTCAGATAATATTTCCCATTCAGACAGACATTTTTATTTTATCAGCAGATAGTGCGTACAAGGAAAACTAGCCGACAATCCATATATAAGAAAAGTCGGAAGATGCAGAGGTAATCTGCTTATACTGTCAGGATATAAGCTCCAAATCTAAAGAAAGCTGGTGTTCCTGCAGTATTTGTCAAAAATGGACACATTTGGCATGTGCTGGTCTAAACACGATGATGGCAGTGTCTTCATCTGCGAACTAAGCCATTAACAAGTATCCTATTGCATCCCAGGCTCATTTCCCATTGTGGCCCAGGGAGTAGGGCAGAATGGAAAATTTCCATTTGTTTTTGAAACCTAAATTTTGAATATTAATTATTAATTGAAATCAATAAAACCTTTCCTTATTTGTAAAGAATGAATTAAATAAATACATAAATTACAAAACAATGAGATTGTATCTTTAAATCTCTCGTAAATTGTAATTAAAACTTGGGTACCACATTCCGTCCCAGGTTCCACTATTTTATTTTTCCAATTTAAAAAAGGTTCGGTGAATACGCATATAAAATTGGTTGGGGTGGTAAGTCCAACAACCATATCCAAAACCGGAATTAGTGCTAGTCAAAAATTGACTCAGGAGATCAAAATAACTCCGGAGCATAAATTAAATAAGTAATACATCATTTCGATCCAAGACTCTTTTTCATTGACTCCCTAAAAAAAAAGATTAAATATTTCCTTACCGAATTCGTTGCATGATAATTTCGCAAACGTTCAAAGATATTTTTAATTGTTTCCGGATCGTGGCAAATAAAATACGAGTTCATCGACATATGAATACCATACTCCTTATAAATTTCATCAAGTTGTTGGGCCAACGTTAAACCATGCTTGTGCAAATACGCCGCCATCGTTCCCAAATGAACAGCGGCACTAACCCCATCTTTATCGCGCACAGCGCTTCCATACATAAAACCAATGGCCTCCTCAAAGGCAAACACCACCTGCTTTCCCTCCTGTTCCAATTCAAACGCTCGATTTCCCATCCACTTGAATCCCGTCAAGGTTTCAATAAAATTAAAACCTTCCGCCATGGCAATCGATCGTAACACCTTCGAACTGACCGTACTCGCCAGCATATAAACATCGTTCAAATTGGACGTTGCATTCTTATGCTGAAAACAATGCAAGGCCCACCAACCAATCAACGCTCCCAATTCATTTCCCGAAAAAACTCTCCAACTTCCTGTACTAAAACCCAAAAATTTTATAATAAAAACTTCATATTTCAAAAGGGAAACTATTTACGTTGGATTTTTTTCAGCACAAGCCAATCGATCCGCGTCTGGATCATTCGCTAAAATAATTGTACTATCGTTAGCGTCGGCCATTTTAAACGACAAGTCCAAAGCACTTTTGCCTTCTTCAGGATTTGGAAATCTAAAAAAAAATGTTATCACAATTTTTTTTACAAAGAAGTGAGGGATTTTCTTACTTAACCGTTGGAAAATCAGGGTCGGGATCTTGTTGTTCCACCACCGAAACCAATTGAAGGCCAGCCAATTGAAAACCACGCACCACATATGTATAACCAACTCCGTGCATTGCACTGTACGTAAACTTCAGATCAGACTTGGAATTGATCAATTTGTGCTCGTCGATCAAATCTTTGCTGATGATCAAGTAGTACCTGACCAACGTTTGCGGTAATGGGTCCCGATAGAATTCGCTTCGATGGACAATTGTCGTGTCCCAAGCACTATCGCTGGGCTTCAAATTCTCCAAAATGCATTGCGCAATTTCCTTATCACTTGGTGAAATAATCTGAGCCCCATTCGACCCATAAACCTACGAAAACCCATTTTACTTATAACCTATTACATATACTTTCTTAAACACTAAAAACCTTATATCCATTATCTTCTTTGGGATTATGCGAGGCCGTTACCATAATACCAGCAGCACAATTCCATTTGGTCGTCGCAAATGGGACAAACGGCGTGGGAACTACGGTGGAGAATAGATGAACGATAATGCCTTGATTGAGAAAAATCGCGGCTGTTAACTCGGCAAATCTAATTTAGAAGAAAAAAAGCAATTAAAATTTACATTTTAAAGTCTAAATTAAACCAAATATTGAAATAAATTAACAAACCATTCTTCTTTGAAAATCAGTCCACGTTTTTATGTTACGACCGCCATTTTTCAACAACAACTTCGTTGTGTATTGTTTATTAAAAAAAACAATCCAAAGCCTTCTCACTAATCTATTGTTAGCCTTATTTGTTATTCCAACATACTTATAGTGTAACCCAATAAAACTATTCTACTTTAAAATTTTAAACACAACTTTAAAATCTTAAGTCGACTTTAAATTTTAATATATAAAAACTGTAAACCGAAAAATTTAAGGTAAAAAAATTTGAATTTAGCGCCTACTGTTTTCAGAGAAGTAAGTTTAATCAATTGTTCATCAGAAGGCTTTGGGACAAAACGATCGGCAACCAGCCATGTTTGGGTGTATTGCAAAATGCCTAAGCATATACTCATTTTTCAGCGTCTAATTTCAATAATGCAAAAGACAAACTTTAAAACGGTTTATTGATAAAACGATAACTGTATTAAATAAATTAATGACTAAAATATAAATTTTATAGTTTCCAAAGTATGTGTTGGCATCCGGAAATCTAAAAACTTTTATTTTTGTTACCTAATGAGGGAAATGAAGTAATGTATCGCTAGAGAAGAGGGGTAAGAAAAAGAGACATTATTGGGGATGTAGACGATTAAAATGGATAGATCATGAAATGATCTATGAGAAGAAGTAGTAAAAAAGGGTGGCAATATTTCAAAACCAAGAAATTCAATTAAAAAAAAGTTTAATGTTATGAAAATTAAAAATACCTAAAGACCCAAAATGGGGGTATTTTTGGCATGATTTTTAAAATTACTCAAAAAAAAAAAAATCTAAATCAATAATTTGAAGTGGTTTTAATATATTCAAATAATTGCATTTACTACCAAACTTAGAGCTTAGAATATTCTGCATCTTAAAATACTAATGTCCTTAAAAAAATCCATCAACTAAGCTAAAGTATTAGGCCAATTGTTTCTTCATTAAATGATTTAAAAAACTACCCTATTATAATTCTTTTGTCCTTATCTTTCCACCCTCGAAAATTAAGTACTATCTCACTTCTTCACCCAAGTTAAGTACGACGAAAATCGATTGATCTGATCAATTAAATTAAAACTTTTATCTCCACCCAGGTTAATATTTCTCAGGGTTTTAAGGGTTAATATTTCTCAAATTAAAAAGAAGCGCTATTGGAAGTGACAAGCGATTTAATGATCACAGTTACTATATTCCGTCGTTTGCAGGTATATGACAGTACGAACAAACGATTGAGCAAAAATAAATTTGAAAAAATCAACAGTTGGGCTAACTTTAAAGGAGCTTAAGGATTAACCAAATAAAATTCCTCCATTACCTATTTAATTAGTAATAAAAAAAAAAAACAATCAGATTTCTGTTAGTTCAATAATATGATATACAATTGAAAATATTTTTTGATTCATTCAATTGCATGATTTTTCCGGGGCGCCTAAATGATTGAATCCGGTCCTGCTTCCACTCTACTTATGATAATTGTCAAGGGCGGATTCAGGATTTTTCCTGGGAGAGGGAATAATATAGGAATCACGAAAAAAAATCGCAATTCTAGTCAGAAATAGACTAAAGTTCCACCAATGTTTTCACAACTTTAATATTTTGATTTGCTTCTAAGTATGTACTGTTATGGAATCTCCACAGTACACAAACATACCCTGGCGGGGGGGGGGGCACGTCCTCCCTCTAAATCCACCATTGATAATTGTTCTAAACAACAAAATTTAGCGACCGATTAATTGGAAGTAATGACTTGCGTTTCTCCCTTCTAGCTGTCTTATCTTTTGTTAAGGGGGCAATTATATAATGATAATGTAAACAATAAATGTCTGACTTTCCAGCCAAATGGTTTTAAAGGATCATTAAATCGTTTAAATTATTAGTAGATTGGGTTTTTTATAGGTGCTCATTAGACTGATTCAAAAAAAAATGATGATTTTTTTTCTTAATTACATCGAAAATATTGTTGGGAATGACAAAAAAAAAATCCTGTGAAAGTTAGAGCTCTTAATATTAATATTAAGAGGTGCCGCATCGCAAATTTTGATTTTCCATTTAAATAACATGGGAACAATATTCTCTTGCACTTTGGAATTTTATGGCTCACGTTGGTGACAATATTTCGGAATGACCAAGGTATATTCTTGTAGAAAATTGAACGATCTACAAAAAAGGTCTCGTGCAAGTTTTTGATATATTTATTCCTTCAAAAGTTATTCGAGGTCAAAGTTGAACTAAAGAAAAATTTTAATATTTTTTTCAATTTTTTGACGCAACCATCAATTTTATGAGAAAATTTTATAGAACATTTTTTGTAGAGCACTTTTTTTCGATAACTTATCTCTATAAAAGTTTTTGATATTTTTCACAGGTCCTAAGTTATTTGCATTTAACTGAAAATTCCCTGAATTATTTTATTTTTAACATAATTTTTTCATTTTAATTAAATAACTAAGGACCTGTGAAAAATATCAAAAACTTTTATAGAGATAAGTCATAGAAAAAAAAGTGCTCTACAAAAAATGTCTTATAGAATTTTCTCATTAAATTGATGGTTGCGTCAAAAAATTGAAAAAAATATTAAAATTTCTCTTTCGTTTAACTTTGACCTCGAAGAACTTTTGAAGGAATAAATTTATCAAAAATTTATAAGAGACCTTTTTTGTAAATCGTTCAATTTTCTACAAGAATATAGTCTTTGTAGAGCATATATTTTTTGTACAGCACTTTTTTTCCTATAGCTTATCACTTATAATTCAGGGAATTTTCAGTTTAATGCAAATAACTAAGGACCTGTGAAAAATATCAAAAACTTTTATACAGAAAAGTTATAGATAAAAAAGTGCTCTACAAAAATGTCCCATAAAATTTTCTCATAAAATTGATGGTTGCGTCAAAAAATTGAAAAAATATTAAAATTTCTCTTTAGTTCAACGTTGACCTCGAATAACTTTTGAAGGAATAAATTTATCAAAAACTTGTAAGAGATCTTTTTTGTAAATCGTTCAATTTTCTACAAGAATATACTCTTTGTAGAGCATATATTTTTTGTAGAGCACTTTTTTTCCTATAACTTATCTCAATAAAAGTTTTTGATATTTTTCACAGGTCCTAAGTTATTTGCATTTAACTGAAAATTCCCTGAATTATTATATTTTTAATATAAATGTTTTTTTTTAATTTAATTAAATAACTTAGGACCTGTGAAAAATATCAAAAACTTTTATAAAGAGAAGTTATAGAAAAAAAGTGCTCTACAAAAAATGTCCTATAAAGTTTTCTCATAACACTGATGGTTGCGTCAAAAAATTGAAAAAATATAAAAATTTCTCTTTAGTTCAACTTTGACGTCGAATAACTTTTAAAAGAATAAATATATCAAAAACTTGTACGAAACCTTTTTCGTAGATCGTTCAATTTTCTACAAGAATATATCTTGGTCATTCCGAAATATTGTCACTAACGTGAGCTATAAAATTCCAAAGTGCAAGAGAATATTGTTCCCATAATATTTCAATGGAAAATCGAAAAGAAAATAAAAATTCATCATTTTTTTTTGAATCAATCTAGGGGACATCCATTAATTATGTGAAACAATTTTAGCAATTTCCCTCCTTGGTAAGATTTCATACGGTTTTGCTCGACTCCATCCCCTTAAATCATGTGAAATTCTTATGAGTTAATATGTGGTTCGACTACATTAGATTTACATAAAAAATAAAAATAATGTGATATTTACCTAGACCATTCTCTCCCCTACGTGATATTGTATGAAATTTTGCTCGACAACCCCATCCCCCTAAATGCCTAACGTAATTAATTTTTTCGTGGATCACCACTATTGTGGTATTATCACCACAATGTGGTGATGTGGTCATGTTCTTACTGATACCCGGCCAACGGGCATACTGAGAAACGAAAAGGGAGATGTTTTATTTTAATTAAAAAACTTAGAACCTCTGAAAAATATCAAAAACTTTTATAGAGATAAGTCATAGGAAAAAAAGTGCTCTACAAAAAATGTCCTATAAAATTTTCTCATAAAATTGATGGTTGAGTCAAAAAATTGAAAAAATATTAAAATTTCTCTTTAGTTCAACTTTGACCTAGAATAACTTTTGAAGGAATAAATATATAAAAAACTTGTATAAGACTTTTTTTATAGATAGTTCACTTTTCTACAAGAATATACCTTAGTCATTCCGAAATATTGTCACCAACTTGAGCTATAAAATTCCAAAGTGCAAGAGAATATTGTTCCCATATTATTTCAACTGAAAATCGAAATTTGCGATGTGGCACCTCTTAATATTAATATCACGAGCTTAAACTTTCACAGGATTTTTTTTTTGTGATTCCCAAAAATATTTTTGATATAATTAAAAAAAAAATCATATTTTTGAATCAGTTTAGTAGTAATAATACAATTGAATCTTATGGGAGATAGCTAGATGGCAATTATACGTACACGGAAGTATTGCGGGTTGCATATACACAGATGTTTATCCTATTGAAATAAGAAATGCAGGATTATATAACTAAACAAATAACCGAAATTTCCAAAGATTTTACTACAAATAATTGAAAAATTTGTAGGAGGAATGATTTTTGCACGATTTACACTCGTTTTTTTTCTACCTTTTACTATTATGTCGTCCATCGTAGCCGATTACAATGCCGTTTTGGTTCAAGAGTTTTCCATTGGTGTTTTGCAAGTGTTTAAGCAATCCTTGTCCGGTTTGAATTATGACCAAGTCGTTCATGCAGGCGTAGCCTGCAGCCATCCGGCCTCGTAGTCCAGCCGTGCCGAAAGCCATCCGCTTTAATAAAATGCATCCCAATTGATCCCACTTTTGTCCGCTGACCAATTGTTCAATTTCCAATTTGGTGGTGATATTTTTGTCCCACGCCAACCACTCGTCGACCTTTTGATCCAATTCGCCGTTGCCGCTCATTGTGTCGACACAGGAATTTCTGAAATTGATAAAACGGACGTTAGTTTATTGGGCGAATGGTTTTAATTGGCTGGTTTTATCGCGGCTAGTGCAATTTGAAAATGGAAAAGAATGTATGTGTATGCAGACCTAGAAAAATTATCAAGTTATTTTTTTCGGAGCTGATAACGCCGAGTGGAGGGTGTTTGTCGAGCGAATTATTAAAACGATGTCGCACGAATTTTCGTACAAACTAGCACGGCCAGTCAATAGAGCGACTACGTCATGTCTGTTAAATAAATAATCAAATAATTTCCATTGTAATCGGGGTAAGTGAACAAATACCAAAAAAAAAAAAAAATAAATAAATAAATCAAGGCGAGAAATTGCGAAAAATTATCGAATCAAAACCGAGCGAAAAACCACGCTAAAACGTGTCCGTTTCATTGCATTGTTGCTATATTGATTTTATATATAGCCAACACCGCACTGACAACAAAACCCTAGACGAATTTTTCAAGCCCACATATTATATACTCTATATATATCCGGCCAAAAACCATGCACCAAATATTCCATATTGCTGGCACAATTTTCCCATAACAATAACACATTTGGCACATTGAATTCACATGCTGACACGGCCGTTACCTGTGTGGTTTCGAGGGAATGGAGTTGGGTGTCGTTAAAATTGCCGAGGACAGTGATTTCGAACTATTGAAGCAACTAATTGACAACCACGACGAATGGAAACTCGACTATGACAAATCCAATGTCAAGGTGAGTTACGTTTGCATTTTTTTCCCAAAACCAATTTCAATGGGCAAATCGCATTTAATCGATGACAAAACGATTATATACGCCTGTGCTTCGTCTCGATTTTTCAAAAATCACACGAAATTTGTTTATATTTTAGACGTCACACTGACGTCAGCTGTCAGATTTATTCGGGATGCAAACCAAGCGCCATCTAACAAAACGGCGCGGAACTAATTGACCCACCATTTTCAAATTTGAAAGCTTTTTAAAGTCAAAACTTATTGATTAAAATATGAGAAGTTAAAATATTTCGTTTTTATCGAAATTCCATCAATAATAGAAAAAATTTATTAAAGAGTTAACGATGTGATTTCATTCATACATAAAGAAATATTGGACTAATTGACGTCTAATATACCGGAATAGAAGAATTATAAAAATAAAATTTTTGAATTTTCTTTTAGATAATTTGATTTATAATCTTTAGAGAAAGTAAATACTTGAGGGAAACATAAATTTATTTATTAAATAGGTGATTTGTCAGTTTTTTGATGAAATTTATAAACTATCACACTTCTGCAGTTGTCTCAGACAAATTGGTAAAAATATTCAGAGGACTAAGTCAAATGTAATAAATAGTTTTGACTGATTATTATTTGATCCTATTCCTCTGAATATTTTTACCAATTTATCATCGTCGAGGATCTGAAACTTTACAATAGTTTTCTAGGATGTTTAATTGATTTATTTTCTGTAAAGGGACTTATAGTATTGGGAAAATTCAAATTAATTAAATATACGTGTAATTCCCATAAATGAGATTTCAAATTGAAAGTATTAGTTTTAGAGTTACACCGATTGTGTGGATTTGTAAATTGTGATTTAAATATAGACTGGGCCAAAAAAATCGACTATTTTTTTTTTTTGAAAAGTTTATCGAAAATATTGTTCAAGGTGACAAAAAAAAATATCGAAAAGGTTTGAGTCCTTAATATTAATATTAAGAGGTCTTCTTTAATTTCGATTTTTTTTGTGCTTTGATTTTTACGTCAATGCTGTTAAACTATCCAGGTAAGAAAAAATATCTGTACATATATTAATAGAAAATTAAATTCCCTACAAAAAAGGTCTTTTTGAAAATTTTTGCCAGACACGCCGTTTCCGAGTAATCAAGCTTTAAACATTGATATAATTTTTAGATTTATCTTTTTTATTTTGGAATTTTGTAACTAACGAACAAATAAATATATAGAAATGAACAACATAGATTCTTGAAGGGAATTTAATGTTCTACAAAAAAGGTCTCTTAATGTTTTTACATAAAATTACTTTTCAAAAGTTATTCATAATTAAGGTTGAACCAAAAATTAAATTATAGTTTTTTTCGTTGTTGAACTAATTTTGAAAGAGTGATTTTATGTAAAAACATTAGAAGACCTTTTTTGTAGAACATTAAATTCCCTTCAAGAATCTATATTAATCATTTTTATATATTTATTTCTATATACTTCTATATTATCTATATATTTCTATAGATTATCTATATATCTATATAGATTATATATATATATATTAGGGTAATTTTTTTTTTACTTTTTTTTTGGTCCCATCGTGAAATTTTGTTGGAAATACCAAAAAAACTAAAATTCCCTGGAAGTTTGAGCCCTTAATATTAATTTTAAGTCCTCGACCAAGACGTGTAAAGATTTCTCATTGCAAATACACGGAAACTCTGATTTTTTATTTTTAAATTTCTATATTTCAGCGGAATTTCATGGGATCGCTTTTACCGACGATGGTTTTTTCTCAGAATTAAACGCTCTACAAAAGTGCCCATTGCGACAAAGTCGTAACTCACACCGGTGAGATAGTACGGGCCTCTGAACCTGATTTTTCCATAAAATTCAAGGCTTAATATCTCACTTAATATTGATCTTCGCGATTTGGTCTACAGGAACTTTTTTGTAGGAAATCAAATTCTCTACAAGTTTTTCGTTTATAATTTTTCCGTAGCTCTTGTTATTTACGAGATAAATGCAAAAAAAACGCGAATTTTATGGAAAAATCAGGTTCAGTGGCCCGTACTACCTCACCGGTGTGAGTTACGACTTTGTCGCAATGGGCACTTTTGTAGAGCGTTTAATTCTGAGAAAAAACCATCGTCGGTAAAAGCGATCCCATGAAATTCCGCTGAAATATAGAAATTTAAAAATAAAAAATCAGAGTTTCCGTGTATTTGCAATGAGAAATCTTTACACGTCTTGGTCGAGGACTTAAAATTAATATTAAGGGCTCAAACTTTCAGAGAATTTTTTTTTTGGTATTTCCAACAAAATTTCACGACGGAACCAAAAAAAGTCAAAAAAAAAATCACCCTAGTGCATATATAAAACCGTGTATTTATACACCCCCTCTGACTATTATAACTATTATAAACCAAAAGTATATATTTCAACAGAAAGTATACAGAAAGTAGCTTTTGATATTTGGGAATGGATAAAGGAAGAGAACTATTAGTATCACTTGGGGAATCAGCAACTTTAAAAATGTATTTTTTATAAGGTTCAGTGTTAAATATGTTCTAGTCTTGTAAAAGTTTATAATTGAATCCCTAAAAGCACTCCAAAGTAGCAGAAATATATGTGGAAGGTATAATTTACGTCAGTGACTGATTTTTAATAAAGACAAGCTTGACTTTTGGGTCTACGATGGCCAAATTTGTTTCTAAGTTCATCAGGAAATATATAATAATATCTAGTTTAATTTAAAAAGATTTATACCACATGTATTTTGATAGTATTAGCGATAATTTTTTTCATAAAGATCATCGAAATTTTTTGAATTTTCGTCAATAATTTCATATTTGTATTAGCGTTTTTTTTTTTTGAGTTTCGCATAATAATCGGATATCTCCAACGTTTCTGCAAAAGGTATTTTTAGTAGACAAATATTCACAATAGTTTAGTATTTAGTTGAGTATATAATAAACCTTTTAAAACGAAGAACTTATGGGTTTCCCAAAAATATTTTGCTTCAAATATTCACCGATAAACATTGATTGATTGATTCCAGCCAGGCATTAATCCAGTCTTACATTTGGAAAAGTTTTTCAGCTTATTTTTGGATAATTTTCGTCAGTGACTGATTTCTAATAAAGGCAAAACTGACTTTTGGCTCTACAATGGCCAAATTTGTTACTTAAATCATCAGGAAATATAATATCTAGTTTGATTTAAAAAGATTTACACCACATTTATAAAGTATGAGTGATAAATTTCTTCATAAAAATCATCGAAATGTTTTGCATTTTCCTCAATAATTTCAAATTTGTATTAGCGGTTTTTTTTTTGAGTTTCGTATAAAAATTTGGATATCTCCAACGTTCCTGCAAAAGATATCTTTAGTGGACAAATATGCGTAATAGTTTAATATTTGGTTGGATATAGAGTAGACCTTTTAAGACGAAGAACTTTTGGGTTTCCCAAAAATATTTTGCTTCAAATATTCAGCCTGGCATGATTCCAATCTTGCATTTGGAAAAGTTTTTTAGCTTATTTTTGGAATGGAATAGCTTATTTCTCGATAAAGCTTTAAATCTTTATTTTTACAGTAGTAACTTTGAGAATATTAGCCAGCAGTCCTTAATAAAAAAAATAAATTGTAAACAATCAATTTTGAAATGTGGTAAAGCACTTGGAACAAATTTTTTTATGGTTAAATCTTTCCGAAAGCTTTGCAATATTACAGCCTCATTTTTCGACGAATCTCAATGAAATATGGTTCCAAATGATCTAAAGATCTTAAATCTTATAGAAATAAGTGTTTTATTTTTAAACTATTCTTTTTTAGTTAATTTTTTCATGCCATTTTGTAAAGTGGAAACACCAAAAATTGAAGTCCGGTTCAATGATGAATTATAATTACAAAAAAAGGCAAATTCAAGAAATTGGTTGATGACATAAAGATTTAAAGTTTTAAGACCATTTAAAATCAAGTTTCATTAAAATTTTCCAAAAAATTAGGCTAAAATCATGCATTCCGGATATCAGGTTTTAACCATTGAATTTCTTATTCCAAATGCATTTAGTATGGAAATAAACTTACAAAGTGTTGAAAGACAATGATTGGAATCATTGAAAAGGCAAAACAATTCTTTTAGTTCCTTGACAATCGATAAAATATCAACAATTAAATTTAAAAAAAATTGTTAAAATCATTTTTAAATTTAAAATGTAATAATGAAAAAACAGTTGAATCACTTCTATTATTATTAGTTTTAAAGTGGGAAACTATTGAAATATTTAATGCAAAAAAGCAATAAAACTTGAGTTTTTAAACGAAGAACATCTGGACGTTGATTATTGGTTTGGCTTTGATGTTTTAAAATAAAATTGTCTAATGTTTAAATTGGGAATTGATGGTGTTTTTCTCTGGTTTGTTTTAGGTATGGACCAAATTCAATAAGCAATCCAACTTTAAAATGGTCAAAATGCATACTACGTTCACGGACGTGAGTGCAACGACGTTGTATGACGTTTTGCATGATCCGGATTATCGCAAAAAATGGGATACGCACATGAACGAATCGTTCGACATTGGATATTTGAATCCCAACAATGATATCGGATATTATTCCAGTTAGTATTGCAGGTTTTTGTTGAGTCAAATTTATATATTATGATTTGTAATTGTTGTAGTTACATGTCCGCCGCCGTTGAAGAACCGCGATTTTGTATTGCAACGATCGTGGCTCGATACCGGTGATGAAATGTTGATCCTCAACCATTCCGTCTATCATAAAGATTATCCTCCGAAAAAAGGATTTGTTCGGTTAGTATTTGGAATAATTCCTTAATATTTAATGCAAAATCGGTTTCTGCTGATTTTTTTCAAGTATGGTACCAAAGAAAAGATAACTTTGGAAAGTTAATATTTTTCTTCAGTAAATCTGCATAATTTTGAAATTTTGTTAAACTGCATTACACTGAAATTTTCTGAGATTTTCGTGGAAATTTTTTACTGTAAACTATAAAATTAGTGGTTATTATCTAAGTAAAAGTATTTTTTTATCTAGAAAATAAAATAGTGTAATTTTAAATGGTTTACATTAATGTTACAATGTAATTCCCCTGTTTAATTTTTGGGCTACTTCTTTGACAGTTTTAAGTGGGAAATTAGAACAATTTTTGGTATTAAACTCTTAAATTTTATGTTTAAGTGCTAAATTAACGGTTAAATTTATTCACCGTGACAATTTAAGAAGTATGGTACCAAAGAAAGGATGAACTTTAAAGATAATTTTGGAAAAATTAATATTTTTCTTCAGTAAATCTGCATAATTTTGAAATTTTGTTCAATTGCATTACTTTGAAATTCTCTGAGATTTACGTGGAAATTTTTGACTGTAAGCTAAAAAATTAATGGAAATTATCTAGGTATAAGTATTTTTTTATCTAAAAAATAAAATTTTTGGCATTAAACTCTTAAATTTTATGTTTAAGTGCTAAATTAACGGTTGAATTTATTTCACCGTGACAATTCAAGAAGTTATTAGAACCATTCCTTATATTTTAATTTGATTTTGGTAAAAAAAAATATTTATCTTTAAATTTTTTACAACTTTAAAATGATAGACAATATCGTGTGCTTTTCGTAAAAGTGAATACCAATACTTCAATGTAATTCCCCTGGTACGACTATCATAAAGATTATCATCCGAAAAAAGGATTTGTTCGGTTAGTATTTGGAATAATTCCTTAATATTTAATCCAAAATCGGTTTCTGCTGAATTTTTTTCAAGTATGGTACCAAAGAAAAGATATACTTTATAAAGATAACTTTGGAAAGTTAATATTTTTCTTCAGTAAATCTGCATAATTTTGAAATTTTTTTCAACTGCATTACTTTGAAATTCTCTGAGATTTTAGTGGAAATTTTTTACTGTAAACTATAAAATTAGTGGTAATTATCTAGGTAAAAGTATTTTTTTATCTAGCACATAAAATAGTGTAAATTTCAAAGGTTTACATAAACCTCAGACTGTAATTCCCCTGTTTAATTTTTGGCTACTTTGACAGTTTTAAGTGGGAAATTGGAACAATTTTTGGCATTAAACTCTTAAATTTTATGTTTAAATGCTAAATTAACGGTTAAATTTATTCACCGTGACAATTCAAGAAGTATGGTACCAAAGAAAGGATGAACTTTATAGATAACTTTGGTCAAATTAATATTTTTCTTCAGTAAATCTGCATAATTTTGAAATTTTGTTAAACTCCCTTACTTTGAAATTCTCTGAGATTTACGTGGAAAATTTTTTACTGTAAACTATAAAATTAGTGGTAATTGTTTAGGTAAAAGTATTTTTTTATCTAGAACATAAAAATAGTGTAAATTTAAATGGTTTACATTAATATTACAATGTCATTCCCCTGTTTCATTTTTGGGCTACTTCTTTGACAGTTTTAAGTGGGAAATTAGAACAATTTTTGGCATCAAACTCTTAAAATTTAATTTTAAGTTCTAAATTAACAATTGAATTTATTTACGGTGACAATTCAAGAAGTTGTTAGAAAATTAAACTTTAATTCCCTTCTTGAATGTATTTTACGACCATTCCTTGTAATTTTATTTGATTTAAGTAAAAAAAATATTTATCTTTCAATTTTTTACAACTTTAAAATGATAGGCAACCCTGTGTACTTTTCGTGAAGGTGAATACCAATACTTAAATGTAATTCCCCTGGTACGATTTTGGTTGTATTTTTGCCAGTTTCAAGAGAGAAATATGAATGTTTTTTTTTAATCCAAATCTTTAAATTTGGCTTTGATTACTAAATTAAAGTTTCAAAAATTTATTTTTCTGTAGAATTTTAATTTTAAACATTTAATTACTTCTAATAGATTAGTCATTATATGCAATGTTTGTATGGAAAATTTTTATAAAAGTATGGTTTTTCTTTTTAAAGAATGTTTATTTTCCATTTTGCTTAAAATACCAACGTTATCAATAAGACTTAATGGATATTTTAACATTGACATGTAATTCCCCTGTTTTAGTTTTAACTGTATTTTTGCTAGTTGCAAATATATTTTACAACAATTCCTTGTATTTAGTGTCAATGATAATTTTTTTCATTTTATTTTAATAAGAAAGTATTGGTCTTTCAATTTCTGTTGGCTTTAAAATGATAGGCAACCTCGGTTGCTTTTCGTGACGGTGAATACCAACACTTTCATGTAATTCCCCTGGCCTGATTTTGATTCCATTTTTTGTCGGTTTCAAGTAAAAATTATGGATGATTTTTTAAATTCAAATCTTTAAATTTGACTTTAGTTACTAAATTAGAGTTTTATTTTTTTTTTCTCATTAAAACTTTAGTAGGATGAACATTGAAACTTTTATTCTTAACATTTAGTTTCTTCTAATAGAAATGGCATTATGTGCAATGTTTGCTTGAAAAAATTCATTTAAGTATGGTTTTGCTATTTAAAGAATGTTTACTTTCCATTTTTTTTAAATAACAACGTTATCAATGCATATGATAACATTGACATGTAATTCCCCTGGCTCAAGTTTTAACTGCATTTTTGTTAGTTGCAAGTATGAAAATTGAGCATTTCTTTTTATCAAGGATTTAAAATCCGACTTCCAATGCTATATAAAAGATTTGAGACTACTTTTTGCGATGAAAATTTGAAATTTTATGAAAATTAAACTTTAATTCTTCATTTGATTGTATTGAAAGTTTATTCGTTGTATATAGTGTCTATAACAAAAATTGTCTTTTAATTTTATCAAAAAAATATTTATCTTTCATTTTTTTATGATTTTAGAATAATTGATAACCTTGTTTGCATGTCGTAAAGGAAAATACTAACACTTACAAGTAATTCCCCTGGCCAAATTTTGGTCGCTTTTTTTCGGGTTCATGTAAAAAATTATTGGCAATTCTCAATCTTCAAATCTTTAAATTTGGCTTTAGTTACGAAATGAGAGCTTGAAATGTTTTTTTTTCCTCAAAAATAAAAAATAGAGATCCGGAAAAGTAATCTTTCCTTCTCCGTTTAACAGCCCAACATTGTGTAATGTTTCCAAGAAAATTTTCCTATTTTTCCAGATGCAATAGTTAATTTTTCGATTTTATCACTTTAAAAAATTCTCACCAAGTATGAGTTCTTAATTTTAATAGGAAGATCCTCCGCATCGCAGTTTTGTATTTTTTTCTCAGTCCAATAGAAAAAAATTCATACCTCATCATTTATCGATTGTACAGAAAAATGTTCTGAAAGAATTTTTTAGGAAATTTAATGCTCTACAAAAAAGGTATTCTATATTTTTTCCGTAAGCCTCACCATTTGAAAGATATTAAGGATTTAATTTTGATTATTTTAAGACAAATTTAATTTTTGATTATGAATTTTATAACTCGACAATGAATGACTCTTAAACAATGCGCAATACAAATTTTTATTGGAAATTAACTGCTTTATAAAAATGGTGTCTAATGTTTTGGCGATTAAATTAACCCTTCAAAAGATATTCATCATCAAACTTTCATGTATACGGTTTTTAAAAGTTTTTGATGAGATATTCGAAAAATTTCAATTTAATTTATAATTTTTTTGGAAATTGTTATAAAATATTTGTTTGAAAATTGAAATGAAACACTTTTTTATAATTAATTGGACATTGTTTTTCTCTAATACTGAAATATATCATAATATATGTATAATGAAAACTTTACTTTTTTTATTAATAAATATTTAACTAAGCGATAAATAATGTACAATTTATTTTTTTTAAATAGCATAAAAAAAAACTTGAAACTATTTTGAAGTTTCTCAGTTGATAAAAACTAAAATTCGTGTAAATTTTCTCAAAAATTATAAATTAAATTGAAATTAATCGAATATCCCATCAAAAACTTTTAAAATCCATACACATGAAAGTTTGATGATGAATATCTTTTGAAGGGTTAATTTTATCGCCAAAACATAAGAAACCATTTTTATAGAACAGTTAATTTCCAACAAAAATTCGTATTGCGCATTGTATAAGAGTCATTTATTGTCGAGTTATAAAATTCATAAACAAAAATGAAATTTGTCTTAAAATAATTAAAATTAAATCCTTAATATCTTTCAAATGGTGAGGCTTACGGAAAAAATATAGAATACCTTTTTTATAGAGCATTAAATTTCCTAAAAAATTCTTCCAAAACATTTTTCTGTACAATCGATAAATGATGAGGTATGATTTTTTTTCTATTGGACTGAGAAAAAAATACAAAACTGCGATGCGGAGGATCTTCCTATTAAAATTAAGAGCTCATACTTGGTGAGAATTTTTTTAAGGTGTCTAGCAACCCATTTTTTTGTGTCACTTGTAAAAAAAAAAAAATATTCGATTTTTTTGACCCACCCTAATATAGATATTAACACTTGCATGTAATTCCCCTGGTCATGTTTACCTACGTTTTTGTCAAGTTTCAAATGAGTAAAATCGAATATTTTTTTTATAGAAATTCTTCAAGATTTGCCTTTAATACTTAATTAGAGATTCTTTATGGGGATATCAAGCAAAATTGGAATGCAATAGGCCTTCAATTGATAATTGTTAATAAGGAATTGTTTTATTGACAATTGGAATGATATTGCTTCATTAAAAAAGGAAGTATACGAGTTGGGGAGTGTAAAAAAATAATAGAGAACTCTTTCTTCATTAATTTTTTGAAGTTACATTACTTTAAAAGTTGATTTTTTTAACAATTTTGCAATTTTAAAGTAAGAAATTGTAAAGTGCTTTGATTTTTTTAATTTGGTTGTTTTAGGGGTGGAATATGGCAAAATGCTAAAATAAGGGTAGTTTAATAATTGCTAATATAGTTAAACAAGTTTGACGTTCTTCAAACTCCAAAAATTTGCCGAAAAATGAAGTTTTTAGTAACATTACTAAATTTTTTTTAAGGATAGGAATTAGGGTTACCGACTCTCCAGTTTTAGTCCGGAGACTCTTGAAAAATTAAGCTTTCTCCAGACTTGAGTTTATACAAAAAAAAGAAGGATTTTTTTTACCTGTAAAAATATATCTTCTTCTTTTTATTAAATGCATCTCTCCGGATTACGGCATAAGATCTCCAGACTTTCTAAAATTTAGAATTGGTAACTCTAGTAGGAATATTGCAAAATATGGTGATAACTTTTTGTAAATCATCTTCAACCGATTTAGAATAAAAAAGTTGTGAATTTTTCATTGGTAAAAGTGTGAAATATATTTGATAATATAGTCAAACTAGTTTGACATTCTTCAAACTCCAAAAGTTATATTAGTAAATTATTTTAAGGGTAGGAATTTTACAAAATATTGTGGATAACTTCTTGCAAATCTTTGATTTTTCAAATTAATTTTTAACAAAAAATCATCTTCAACCGATTGAGAATAAAAATTTGAGAAGTTTTCATTGGTAAAAGTGTGAAAATGATTAATTATTTTCCTTTGTACAATTTGCAGGGCGACTTCGTTGTTAACAGGGTTTGTGATACGTCCAGCGGGGAAAATGGGATGTTTTTTCGGATACATTTCACAGACTGACCCCCACGGCAAATTGCCGCCGTGGCTAGTTAATAAGGCGACGCAAATTTTCGGACCAAAACTTGTCGAAACCATTTACAAAGCGGCCAAGAAATACGATAGCTGGAAGCAAATCCAGCCGAATGCCTACTATAAACCGTGGATCTATCCCGAACAGATTGCATGTCCACGAATTTCCATTAACGATGTAAGTATTGACAATATTAACAATGAAAAACTCACCTTCACTTTCCAACTAGCCACCGATAATCACCAGGAAAAACTATTGAAAAATTTCAACGACAAGCTATGACGGAATGCCGTAACATATAATAAATACGCACTGGAAATTCAAGTTGGAATAAATGTATAATTTGATCGATTTAAAAATAAAACGTTTGCCCCGAATGCTTGGCTCAGTAGTACCACGTCATCGATTCTATCAATATGTTTGGCGTTTTTTTTTTCTCGTCAGACTACCAAATTTATAACTCTTCAAACTCAAATAGATAATAATAAACAACGAGGAAGAAAAGATAAATTAACATATTATGTTTCAACCCAAAAAAAAAAAAAGAAACGGAGAAATGAGATCGATAATGATGAGTTTTAATTAGTTATTTAAATGAATATTTTTTTCAATGTTCAAGGTTGAATATTTCTGATTATTTTATGACACTATTGAAATAGACATTTCGTTTGGAAAATTTTCAAGTCTCATTGAAATTTGTTGGAATATATTATTAGATATTTGTAATCAAAAAGTTGCATCAAAAGTTGAATTTGTTGATAAGAAAATGTATGTTATTATATAAGATTTGCAATCAATGTCGAGTTGTTAAGGTTTTAATCTATTTGATAATGTTTTATTCTTTGAAATTATCAATTTTAATTATCAACTCACTTATGTACTAAAGAATTAAACAGTCGTAATAGTTTTAACTAGAATTTACACTGTAAAAGTATTAATATATCAAACATGTTTTTCTTTCAATGAATTCATTAATCTCCGAAAAATTTATACTTTAATATCAATTTTCTAAGGAATTTTTCTCAAAAAAAACAAACTTTGATAGTGTGTATACAGTATATAGGATATATTTTATGTAGTACTACATAAATTGGACCGCAATATATTCTATATATTGTATACACAGTATAATTGTTCAAAGTCAGCGAAAAAATCGTATTTTGAGCTTTGATAGGTTTGATATTTAAAAAAAATAACGATTTGAAAAAACGGTAGAAAAAAGGACTTATATTTTTTTCGAAAGAATGAAAAAATTGAGACGAGAATAAATTTTCTTCGAAATTTTTTTAAATACCTTGGTTTAACTAATATTTAGTTACCATTTAATTAAAAAAAAATCTTTCTGAGCTACTTTTTACCCTATACCGATTAGTGATCAAGAATGGCATTATTGTATTAAATTGTGAACCCCCAAGAAAAGGAAAACCAGCTCTAAAATGGGAAATTTATGTTGGACAAGCTATGGCAATGAAAAGTTTAAAAGGAGATTGGATAGTCAGAGAATTGTGGAGGATAAAAATGGTGAACTTGAAAAAAAATGCCAAGGATGAAGAAGATAATGTGGCCACAAATATCAAATATCATCCCTTATATAACGATGCTACATGAGTTTGAAGTTTGGATGGATTTCTATGCTTTCTTCTGCCACTTTGGTGGTCGATTTCATCCCTTAAACGTGTTTTGTTTTTGGAAAAATTTGCACAGAATGGACAGATGGACTTATACTTTCGATTGGCATCCTAAAAAAAAAAATAAAAAAATTTGACGATTTTCGTGAAAAATCAACGATGGTTAACCCACGGTTTTTTTGGCAAAAAACTTTTGTTCCAAAATCGATGTTGATTGTTATATTATCGTTTGATACATTGTTACGAACCCGAAATTTCCTTTGGCTCGAAAATCATCCCTTATATAACGATGGTACATGCAATTGTTGAAGAAGCCACGTTCGTCTCTCCCTCTTAGTGGGAAGTATGCATCCCTTAAACTGCATGTTCATCCCTTAAACCTGGTTTGTTTTGGGAAAAATTTGCACAGCATGTACAGATGGACTTATACTTTCGATTGGCATCCTAAAAAATTTTTTCTTTAATTTGACCATTTTCGAGAAAAATCAACGATGGTTAACCCACGGTTTTTTTTGGCCAAAAATCTTTTTGTTTCGAAATCGAAAAAGATTGTTATATTATCGTTCTATACATTGTTAGGAACCCGAAACTGCCTTTGGTTCGAAAATCATCCCTTATTTAACGATGGTACATGCAATTGTTGAAGAAGCCACGTTCGTCTCTCCCTCTTAGTGGGAAGTATGCATCCCTTAAACTGCATGTACATCCCTTAAACGTGGTTTGTTTTGGGAAAAATTTGCACAGCATGTACAGATAGACTTGTACTTTCGATTGGCGTCCTAAAAAATTTTTTTTTAATTTGACCATTTTCGTGAAAAATCAACGATGGTTAACCCACGGTTTTTTTTGGCGAAAAATCTTTTTGCTTCAAAATCGAAAAATATTGTTATATTATCATTGTATACATTGTTACGAATCCGAAACTGCCTTTGGTTTGAAAATCATCCCTTATATAACAAAGTTACATGCGATTGAAGTTTGGATGGTTTTCTATGATTTTTTTCTGCCACTTTGATGGTCGATTTCATCCCTTAAACGTGGTTTGTTTTGGGAAAAATTTGCACAGAATGCACAGATGGACGTGTATTTTCGATTGGTGAGCTTAAATTTTTTTTTTGAAATTTGACGATATCCGTGAAAAATAAACGATGGTTAACCCACGGATTTTTTTGACGAAAATTGTTTCTGTTCCGAAATTGAAGTTGATTACTATATTATCGTTTGATACATTGTTACGAACCCGAAATTGCCTTTGGTTGGAAAACCATCCCTTAATTAACGATGTTACATGAGATTGAAAGTTAGATGGTTTGATGATTTCTTCTGCCACTTTGAGGTAACATTAATTAGATGGGAAATTGATTTATACTAAACTAATATATTAATTTAGTAATAATTAGTTTATTACTACTTAACTATCTTGTCACAAACGAAATTGTTTCCTCCACCAACAAAAAAGATTTTTTGGGGAAAATCAAACTTTAAAATTTTGTTGGCTAAACGAGGTATAGGGTATTTTCCGATTTTTTTTCTAATTTAACAATAAATTATTGTATCTTCTTCATATTTGGCATTTTTCTTTTACGAGTTCACCGTTTTTATCCTCCACAATTCTCTAATTATCCAATCCTTTTTTAGTTCTTTCGTTGCCATAGCTTGTCCAACTTAAATTTCCCATTGTAGAACTGGTTTTCCGTTTCTTGGGGGATTACAATTTAATACAATAATGCATTAATACCGTCGCTTTATAACTACTAAGGCCTTTAGCTACTGTAGGGTTCATAAAATCCGTAATCGAGAAATATCGAAAATTTGCTCGACTCAAGGATGGAACCCAGTGGCGTCACTAGGGTTGTTGGTAAAAATTCCAAAATTGAGCTCTTTCTATGATTAGTTATCAGAAAAAGAGCTTTTATTAGAAATATCAAGGTTGAAAAGGCACCTGAAGTCAGCAAAGATTGATCTGGAAGAAGCCAAAGATTGGTCAGTACTTAAAGTTTTTAAATTCTTAGCAGAATGGGACTTCCTAGAATCTCTCCCATATCTTTCAGAAGTTTTTCAAAGTTAAAGTTTATAAAGATCTACGATTTGCGATCTATCATGGTGCAATGAAGGCTTTCTGATTTTGCAATATTATCAGTTGAAATTGATTTGGCAAAAGGAGTTGATTTTGATGAAGTTATTAACAAGGGAAGGGAAGTTCTGGTTTAGGTGATATTTAATATTTAGACATAAAATTTAGTGTAAAAATAACAATTACAAAAGTAACATATTTTCTATTTAGTTCTTCTTTCCTAACTTCTTACAATCTTTCACCCAAACGACCTTAAATTATTTTTTCATCTATTGGCTTTTGTAAATATAGGACCTATCTTTATAAACTTAATCAAGGATTCTGTATGTCTATGGGATGTCGTGAGGGGGGTAACACCATAAGTTATCGTCCAACCCTAGTAATGCCATTGATGGAACCCAAAACTTACAAGTTTTGGCGACTAATAGACCACCATACCATTGTAATGTCCTATTTTTTTACCATTATGCATTAAATGTTTATTTTTCTGTTATTATTTAATATTTTTTTTTATCTTTGATCAAAAACCTAATGTTTATATTTTTGTTGCAGTGCATCAATACAGGTCCACACAAATCTTCCACGTTAAGCCTAGATGAGTCCTCAGTAAACTATTTATCGGATCGAGATTGAAGAATTTGAAGACAGTACTTACTTAATTTTTAGCCAATTTTTTCTTTATCTTCTGTATTACTTTATCTGCTAATTTAGTGTTTGGTTTGGTCAGTATTTATGGATAATTTTTATTGAAATATTTACAATATAAGAACTCTAATTATATAAGAACTATTATATTTAAGTAAAACACTTATGATATGAGACACAGAGCCCAAAAAAATTGAGTTTTTTTCATCTTAGGATGTTTTCTGTGTCGAATTGTATTTGTGATAATTTCCGTGATTGCATTTATAAAAAAAACGGCAATATTATATAATATATTATAAAACATAGATTTTCAAATTAAAAAGAAATAAGATAATTGAAGTTATTTAATTCGATATTGCAGTATTAAAAAATTTATTGTTAAGGAAAATGAATAGAGAATTTTAACAACGAAATTTGGTTTAGGTAGGAAGCACAAATTTACTTAAAGTATTTAAGTTTAGAAAACATTTTTAAAAAATGTTTAAGCCTTACAAATAACTACGTTTATGATATTTACTTTTTTCAAAAGTTTGATGTATTTTTATTGTAAACTTAAAAGTTTTAATTTCATTCCTATCAAATGATTTATAAGACAAAGAATTTATAAGAATCCAAGAAGTTTTGAATGATAAATTTAAAAAGTTCTTATCAAATTATTAACATTGAAAAAGTGCATTACATCTCCAAACGTTTTACTAATTCACGGTGACAATCTTAAAGTTTTCCTCATTTGTAAAACGTAGATTTTCTAAAAATGAAATTTATTGTAATTAGAGAAGAAGTAGGAAAAAAAATAGTTCTTACCAATTATCAGCAAAAAAGCGATTTTTAACTTTTCACATTGCCTTTTAAACTCTTAAGTTTGTTGTTATATAAAATAAATAAATGGCTTTTCTCAGGTGAAAAAAAAAAACAACTATATATCAAAAATTGAATTTGATTTAAGTTTTGTGCTAAAATATATAATGTTATTATACTTATATGCATATATTATCTGCAAAAAAAAATAATTAATGAATTGTTAAACATTTTATTGTTGACATATTCAGATATAATAATAAAGTTTACAAAAAAATTTAAGTTTAAAAACTTTTAATTGAAGTTTGAGTATTAAAAATATTTTTTTTAGGTTGGGGAAAAAGTTTATTTACTATAAATCATGAGGAATATTCTTTTGGCTTTCATATGGACATAAGAATTTAATTTTCTTCAAGAATCATTTTAAGATATCATTTTTTCGTTAGTTACAAAAATCCGAAGTAAATCGAAAAAAACATCGATTTAAAAAGCTTAATTACCCGGAAATGGTTTCTTCTCAGGTATAGGCAACTGAAGCAAATAAAATGCAAGCATTTCTTTAAGTTTTTTAATGTTATTTGCTGTCGTTTTATGACTATTAAAGTCTTTAACGAATCTAGGGTTTATAAAAGTCCGTAATCGAGAAATATTGAAAATTTTCTCGACTTAAGGATCAAACCCAACATCTACTAGTTTTGGAGTGGTCATCTTGACCACTCGGCCACCAGTAGGCCTCAAGTTCTTCGCCAACTGTGGTTTTTAGTTGCCATGAAAATTTTACTTTTCTACACTTGATTTTACTTTTATTTCACGTTATACGTACGATATATCCGTAATATATACAAATTAAAGTGAAATAGTTCTTTAAGAACGATAAATGAATGAATTTGGAGCGCTATAAAATGTGGTACCGAAGAAAAATGAGTACTTCCGTGGATTAGGTACATAAGCGTGGCTCAGAACCATTAAGGCCCAATTTATTCGCGAATCAAAGTAGAAAATGCAACGTTATCAGATATTGAAGTTCTTAAAAGAGAAATGAGCCAATTTTATTGTATTTGCTGTGGATTTTGATTGAGTTTTCACGAATAAATTTGAATATTGAACCATAGTGGTTCTGATCTATGCTGATGTGCTAAATTCATTTCGAAAAATGAATGGACTGAGCCACAAATTTAGAAATATTAAGAAGAGTAAACGAAGAAAGTACTATCAAGTAAAAACATCAACTGGATTTTGTAAAAAAGGCTCTGAAAAGTCCTAATTCAAATTGAAATCCTGGATTTATTGAAAGTAGGAATAGACTTCTATTTTCAAAAACAATTTTTCCGGAATTAGACTTGGAGAGGAAGAAGTCATGTTAAAAAGTCGCATTTATACTCATTAAAACATATAAAAAAATTTTTTGATGATACATCAGACATAACCTGTTCAATTTAGAGGTAAAAAGTAAATTTTCTTCAAGTAAAATGAAAAAATAAATCAGGAAACCAAAGTTGGGAAAAAATCTACTTTACCGATCAACTAAAGGTAGTTTCAATTTTAGCGGGTTTTCCGGAAATTTTGTTGTCAAAGATGCAATACGACTTGGAAGACTTATTTTAAAAAAATCGCATTATACTCATTAAAATGTAACAAAAAATTTTTTTGATGATACCTCAGACAAAACCTGTTAAATTTAGAGGTAAAAAGTAAATTTTCTTCAAGTAAAAATGATAAAATAAATCAGGAAACTAAAGTCGGGAAAAATCTACTTTACCGACCAACTAAAGTTAGTCTCAATTTTAGCGGGTTTTCCGGAAATTTTGTTCTCGAAGATGCATTTCGACTTGGAAGACCAATTTTCGAAAATTTCGATCAAATTTTGGATAAAAATGATCCAAAATGCACCTTTAAACCATAGGTTTTAAAAAAAGCTCAATTTTTAGGCAAAGACTTTAATTGACGCAATAACTTGAACCATATTTCCATCAATGAATTAGACGACGTTAAAGAGGGAGAAATCATGTTAAAAAGTCGCATTTATATTCACTGAAACATAAAAATTTTTTTTGATGATACATCAGACAAAACCTGTTAAATTTAGAGGTAAAAAGTAAAAGTTCTTCAAGTAAAAATGAAAAAATAAATAAGGAAACTAAAGTTGGGAAAAAAATCTACTTTATCGGCCAACTAAAGGTAGTTTCAATTTGAGCGGTTTTTCCGGAAATTTTGTTGTCGAAGATGTATTACAACTTGGAAGACTAATTTTCGAAAATTTCGATCAAATTTGGGGTAAATATTGACTAAAAAGCACTTTTGGACCATAA
The DNA here is from genome assembly GCA_958496175.1 of Sisyra terminalis. Taxonomy (NCBI): domain Eukaryota; kingdom Metazoa; phylum Arthropoda; class Insecta; order Neuroptera; family Sisyridae; genus Sisyra; species Sisyra terminalis. Next base: position 2,711,556 of record OY292275.1, on the reverse strand, counting down.
GCTTTTTACAAAAGTTTAATTTTTAGGCAAAGACTTTGATCGACGCAATAACTTGAACCATATTTTCATCAATGAATTTTTGGTCCAAATTCTAAAATTCTAAAAAATTTTGGTCAAAAATAATAAAACCACACTTTTACCAAAGGTAATGGTGACAATTAATAGATTTCATATAAAAATATCAACGTTTAAAAGCTGGTAAAGTAGTCCAAACGAGGATAAACATTTGGAAAATTTCATTATGTTGATGATTAGTATCATTTTCAATGTCCAACTGTTAAAATCGTATTTCCACTAATTAATAAAAAGAATAATTATTACATATGGATAACCCAGTATTTGGTGGCGCCCCATGGGGCGCAATGAAAATTCACTTATACTAAGTATTAAGTTATAAATTTTTATGCTTTACAAAATGTTACTTTATAAGAATGCTTTACAGGAAAACTTGGTTCCAAAGCGCGGCATTTCCGTTACAATTTGGTGCATAACAATTGGTTCTTCCAGAGCGCCGGAAGGCGCCGAAATCATCTTTCGTTTACCCCAGATTTCACTTATTTTAAAGCTTGTAAAAATTGACAAAAAATTGGCCCTCAAATGAATATAGCAATGGCAAATAACGGATATCTTTTTCCCCAAGTTATTCTTTAAATTTCCTGTTTAGGGGTCGAAAACCCAATGCGGCCAAGATTGGATGGCCTGATAGACTTTCAATCCGGGACTTTGCGTAGCAATCGCTTGCCGATGAGCAATTAACTTATAGTTTTTCGCCAAGTATCCTTTTTTCGCTCCGCATTCCAATAAATTTTTCAAGGCATCCATTTGTCTTTGGGGTGGCAATTTTTCTGCAAAAAAACGAAAGATATTGATATTAAAAGGTAAGTATTATGTCAAAGTTGGGACCTACTGGAAAAGTCTCCAATTAGGGCGATGCCAACGCCCTTTTTGTTGTATCCAAAAGTGTGGGCTCCCATTTTTCGCCATCCGCAGCCTTCATAAACTTTACCATCACCTCCCACTAAAAAGCTAAAGAAATTTGTTTAGTTTTCTTATTTTTATAAATGATGTTTAAGGAAAAATTACTTATAGCTTATATCATGAAATTTTAAATTTTCCATGTGATATTTCTGAATCGACATCGCCACTTCTGAACATTCCACCTCGTCCTGACATTCTCGCGAAACGGTATGAATAACGATCGCATATTCGACCGGAATTTTCATGTAATCAGTCGAAACGGCGTTTCGGGCACCCCACATTCGTCGACCGATCACATTTGGGCAATTTTCCTCGGCCCAACAAAATCCGAAGAAAATCACGCACAAAAATAATTTCATTTCAACTGACATTGACTGGCACGAATGAAGAAATAATCGATACTGCTCTGCGGTTTTATCGCAAAAGTCTGATGACTTGTTGATAACTCTTTCCACACACAAAAAAAAAATCAAGATTCACGTTAAAAACACATCAGCACAATGCATATGAAATACTAATGGGGATTTCCAGAATAATGACGATGCAATCCAATGAGGAAAAGATTATCTTTGTTTATCTTTTGCGAAATAAATGGAGTTCAAATTTGCCAGGAAATTGTTGCCAAGAGTGGGTAATAATTATTTCTAAAGGGTAAAATTAAAAAAAAAACTTCAGTTGCCAAATTTTTATTGATTGAAAATAATTTATGAGGTAATTTGGTTGGTCCAATGTGGCCAAGTTTTGATGATGTCAAATACTTTGGCTCCCGGACTAAGGGTTGACGTCAATTGTCGAGCACCCACTAGTTTATAATTTTCCGCGAGAATAGCCTCCGAATCGGCACACTGCAACAATCTTTCAAGGGCTTTCAACTGTGCTTCCGAAGGACTATTTTCTAAAAAAAAAAAAAAAATAAGAATATTTTCATCACAAAAATGCATTTTCATTTTGTTAATTTCATGGAAAATTATCCAGCCAGAAAATAGAACCTTACACCAACAACTTCGTCTACGTGGCACATTTTTCTTTCAAAACATTAATACAATTTCCATGTTGTTTAAGTCCTTGTCTTTTTTAAATATAATAATTAAATTGTGGGCAATAAGGACGGAGCTTCTTGTGGAATATTATTTATTTTATCGCCAACGTTTCGTCAGTCATTGCTGACTTCTTCAGGGCTCTATAATGAAAATACATAACATTTAAAAAATAGCGACACATTATTGCCAAAATTATAAATAAATAAATTACAATTCATAAGTTTTAGTCGATACAAATCTTAGTTAATTAATGTGAAATCTAACCAAAATTAAAAATTAATCCACAAATGTCAAGACCCCTGAAGAAGTCAGCAATCACTGACGAAACGTTGGCGACAAAATAAATAATATTCCACAAGAAGCTTCGTCCTAATTGTCCACAATTTAATTATTATTAATACAATTATTTAAACAACAAAAAATAGGTGCTTTTGCGGAAAATTCGGTCAAAAATTATAAATTAAATATTTGATTTACTAAATTTTATACGTTTTTCAATATAAAAATTAAAGTTTTTCCGATTGAAACTATTAATTTGGTGATTTTTATTTACTTGAAAAATTTCCAATCAATGCAATCCCTATGGACTTTGAATTGTATTTTGGGGTGTGCGTTCCGATTCGTTCAAAGCCAACACCTTCGAAAATTGTTCCATCACTTCCAATCAATACACTAAAAAAGAAAAAAAAGTTTTAATCAAATTGGAAAAGTGAAATTTTCCCCGAAAACGAATGCCAAGCAAATATTCATAAGAACCAGAAAAATAGATTGAAACTTAGCAAATTAACTTCACAGTTCTGGATTTTTTTTAATAGAAATTCAAAAATTTTATTCATTTTTTTTCCAGGGCCGGCATTACTTTTTGTGAATCCAAAATGCAGTTTTAATTAATCATTTAATTCAAAGAATTTGAGGTTTTGCATTGCTGAAATTTTGTAAGCCATAAAGCTTTCCATGCTCAAATTCAGGCTTAGAGAAACAATGGAATCATCCTAATGCCGGTCCTGGTTGTCATTACGTTCATAAAAACCAATATTTCAATTAAATACTAATTCAAAACTTCGAAAATGAATGGAAAGCAAATATTTATAAGAACCGGAAAAAAAGATTGAAATTTGTAGCAATTTTAACTTCACAGCTCAGGAATTTTTTTAATGGAAATTCAAAAATTTGATTCGTAGCTTTTCCAGGGCTGGCATTACTATTTGTGAGCCAAAAATGCAGTTTTTCTTAACCATATACTTCAAAGAGTTTGAGGTCTTCTATTGATGAATTTTTGTAAGCCATAAAGCTTTCAATGCTCAAATTCAGATTTAGAGAAACAATGAAATCATCCTAATGCCGGTCCTGGTTGTCATTATGTTTAAACAAAACAATATTTCAATTAAATAATAATTCAAAACCTTGAAAATGAATGGAAAGCAAATATTTATAAGAACTAGAAAAATAGATTGAAATTTGTAGCAATTTGAGTTCACAGCCCTGGATTTTTTTAATGGAAATATAAAGATTCGATGTATAGCTTTTTCCAGGGCTGGCATTACTTTTAGGAATCCAAAATGCAGTTTTTCTTAACCATACACTTCAAAGAGTTTGAGGTCTTATACTGATGAATTTTTTTAGCCATAAAGCTTTAAATTCTCGAATTCAGGTTTAAAGAAACAATAGAATCATTCTAATGCCGGTCCTGGTTATCATTAAGTTCATAAAAACCAATATTTCAATTAAGTAATAATTTAAAACCTCGAAAATGAATGGAAAGCAAATATTTATAAGAACCAGAAAAATAGATTGAAATTTGTAGTAATTTAACTTCACAGCCCTGGATTTCTTCAATGGAAATTCAAACATTTGATTCGTAGCTTTTTCCAGGGCTGGCATTACTTTTTTTGAATCCAAAATGCAGTTTTTCTTAACCATTCACTTCAAAGAGTTTGAGGTTTTACAATGATGAATTTCTATAAGCTACAAAGCTTCAAAAGCTCAGACTCAGGTTTAGAGAAACAATGGAACCGTCTTAAAGGTGGCCCTGGTTATTATTAAGTTCATCAAAACCAATATTTCAATTAAATAATAATTCAAAACCTCGAAAATGAATGGAAAGCAAATATTTATAAAAACCGGAAAAATAGATTGAAATTTGTACTACTTTAACTTCACAGCCCTGGATTTCTTCAATGGAAATTCAAAAATTTGTTGCATGGCTTTTTCCAGGGCTGGCATTACTATTTGTTAGTCCAAAATCCAGTTTTTATTAATCATTTAATTCAAAGAATTTGAGGTTTTACAATGATGAATTTCTGTAAACCACAAAGCTTTCAAAGCTCAGATTCAGGTTTAGAGAAACAAATGAATCGTTTTAATTCCGGCCCTGATTTTCATTACGTTCATACAAACCAATATTTCAATTAAATAGTAATTTAAAAAAAAATTTTTGGAAAAGTAACGAAATTAAAACTTTAGTGAAATTATAACCGGCTAATTCTTTTCATTGATAATAAAACAAATTTTTATCAGAACCGGCATTAAATGTGAACCACCATTTTGATTAACAAGTGCAGAATGCACTTGTAAATCCAAATTTGAAGTTTTATGTCTGATGAAATTTCGTAGTTCATTAAGTCTTGGAAAAAAATTGATGACTTAGATCTTTTGTAAGCCAATCCTGGATTTACTTCTAGTTCTACTTCTTTACCATTTAAAATGTAACAATATATCATTTATAGATTTTGTAAGAGCCAACCCTGACTTCTTGTACATTCATTTTCCTTTGAAAAATTTTCTTTGATAAGTCTTCATAGATTACCAAGTCAAATCTCAAATCTTGCTTTAGTGGAATGCTTTGAACGATTTCTAGGCCACCCCTGGTTTTCTGGTCCCCCCCCCTGCTAATAAAAATATAATAAAATTTAATCTTCAACCAATGCACTTACTTATAGGCAACATCGTTCCATTTCTTCTCGAACATATGATAACTCTGAATATTTCGTATGACCGTTGAACAATTTTCGATTCCATAACAATTGGGCGTCACGGTATGTGCAACAATTGCATATTCGACCGGCAATTGTAAATTGTATGCAACATTTTCGGGATGTTGAGCTCGCCATGTTTGTCGTGATACAATTTGCACGCATGGTAAATCTTTAAATCGAAAAAGAAATATTATTTAATTTCGTTATGTTATCCAAAGTCTGGCGGTAATATTATGTTTTATTAGATCTAATAATTTCTTGTGAATCTCGGTTTAATCCGTCATTGCATATGGAGTAATGTTGTTTGCCTATATGTCACAAACGGTAAACGTAAGCGCCATCTAGTAACTGATTGAGAAAGCTTTGAATACATTATGAAAAGTATATGAGTTTTAGGATTTTGATTTTTTATTGAAAACCTTCGCAAATTAAATTAAATTTAATTACAAATGTAATAATCGGCTCAAGTGTACTTTAGCACACCCACAATCTGGCAATGTTGCATTTTCGATTTTGTTTTTAATTAAATTCGCGATACTTTTGTTAATTCAATTCTAATATGATATTCTTTTTTGTGGCTAAATTTTCATTATGGACCGATTTAATCGCGAATTAAATTAAAAACAAAGTCGAAAATGCAACATTGCCAGATTGTGGGTGTGCTAAAGTATACATGAGCCTAATATTCTAAAGGAAACGCTTATTTTTTGGCCTTTGATTTATTTCATTAATTTGCTTGAATGGCACCAATGTTTTTTTCTTCGACTTGTAATTTTTTATTTTGTTCTCTAGAAATATAAAAATAGATTGTTACGTCTTTTTCAAGAAATCCTTGATTTCTATTCTTTCAAAGCCACCAATTCACGAACAATTAAGTTCCCCTCAAAATGCGGAACATACATAATTTTTGGGGGAATTACTTTGGTGCCATCTATAAAACGAACTAAACTAATATAAGACCTAAAAAAATTTTTTTTCTCTTAAATTTTTTAACCTTTTTTCCTATGCCAAAACCAATTTTCTATTAAATCAAATAAATTTACAGTAAAAAATTGAGATTCTAAGCCGAAAAAACCAGAAGAAATATTTGATAAAAAAGCTTCTTTTTTTCAGAAGATTTAATGAAAATCACTTGGAAAAATAAATTTTACTTACTTTCCGAAGTTGTGAATGAACAACAAACACTGATTAAAGCAAACACAATAATTTCTTTACACTTCATAGTTGAATCTATTTTGTATCAGTTATCATTGGTTTAGACTCCAAATATTTATATAAACATCGATTTATTTTTCTTCAATTTTTTCAATAACTTGTTTTTATTCATTTTATTACATAGGCGTACATTTAAATTTTCATTATCTTAACATTAAATCCATAACATTCTTGCATTGACTCAAAAAATCCACAAAACTCAACACGTTTTCCAAACTTCAATTTATTAACTTTTTTTAAACATATTTTAACAAATTTTTTTTTGACTTTTCTTCTCTAACAAAAATCAATACACCACTGTCTTATTTTCTATCTATCTATCTATATGTTTAGGGGCTTTTTTTACTTGGGAAATTCAAAACCACAATATTTTTTTTGGGAAATTTTAAACTCTTATTTTAAGATCAACTAAATGAACTGCAAAGTTCCCTAGACTGTAACTTATTTATATTATTTTTATTTTCTTAATATTAAACGCAAAAACTTCATTTTTCTTTTGATTAAATTTTTCAGTCGTTTATTAAATGTTTAACAAATCTTTGCAACAGCAGCAGCAATCAATTTAACTTTTCATCGTGAAATTTGTGTTAAAAGACTCATTGTTGTATATCAAAAAGTCAGTGCGGGGAAAATAAAATTTTTTGCATCTAAAAGATAAACTAAATCTTCAATATAAAGGTAAAAAAACTGACCATACTTTCCATTAATTCTTCAACTTGCTTATTTCCATGAATCACTAGGGACATTTCAAAATTAAATCCATATTCTTTTCCATCTGTTCATTAAGATTTACAACTTAAAAACTTGAAAAAAATTAGCATAAGTTTGTGCTTTTCAATAAATAAATTGGGTCGTAATGGATTTTGGAAAGTTTGGGTTCTCCTGGAATTAAGAATGATCAAATACGTCCGGTTTAAGACTTAAAATATTAAAGTTCATATACTTATTGTAAGAAAATATTTCTTGATATTGAAAGTGTAAAATTTTTGATTAAATAAGTGGTTTACGGTGATTTAATCATCAAAATCCTATAAGATACCATTTGTCTATCAGGTGAGATTACAAAGTATAAAAAATTAAGAATATGGATTAATCCAAATTGATGCAATTGATCCAAAGAATAAAGAACTTTGACAATCGAAAAAATTTCAGAATTCGAAGGCATTTTCTCGTTCACCCATTAAATATTAATCGAAAAAACATTACATCATTTTGAAAATCGTAACTCCAATAAAAATGAATTCCATTATTAATAAATTTTTCCTCAAATTCGATTTTTCCAGATCGTTTTTTGAAACCATTCCAAAATCCAATTGGTAACAATGGTTTCGAAACAGTTTCGAAGAAAACGAGGAGAAAGTAAGGGTTGATGAGGTGATTATTTTTTCTAGAAGTAATTTTCCCTCCGGGCATATAATTCTTAACTTGTATTGTGTTTCTATTATTTTAATTGGTTGGAAAAGAGATGATTTACAAATTGAAATGTTTTTTCATTTAATTTTTCAATAGGGGTGCAAAAAGGACTGAAGAGTGCTAACAAATTTTGAGGCAAAACATACATAAATGCGCTCAAAAGATTTATTAAAATGAGATTTAATTTGGGGACTTCTGGGGGATGAAAAAGAGACACCCCTCACCGAAAAGTACCTGGAAATTATTAATTTGCTACCCTTTTAATCTTAGGACAAATTGGACTCTGTTGGTAGCCGAATCCCGAGAGGGGTGGCCTCGAAAGATTTTTAGTATATTTCTACCCCATTTTGATTGCCCAGCTTGCCAGCCTGCATGAAAACGAATTTTCTTTGATACACTTATGCATAAAGTATAAATACAAGAAGTCCGAAAGTATTATTGAAATAATGGCATTAATTTAAGGTCCATTAAATCATTACGCAGGATATTTAGTTGTTGTTAACACTGCCGAAAAAAAATATTTAAAAAAACCATTTTTGGAAGCTTAAGAAATAATCAGTTTGACCAACAACATCTGATAATGATAATAAATTGGTACTAATTTAAAATGTAAAAAAAATGATATCTTAAGATGAGATTTAATTTGAAGGCTTCTAGGGGGTGAAAAAGAGACACCCCTCACCGGAAGTACCAGGAATTATTAATTAGCTATCCTTCTGGTCTTAGGAAAAATTTAAAAGCTACAAGACTTTGTTGGGAGCCCAATCCTGAGAGGGGGAGCCTCGAAAAATTTTGGGCGACTTTCCGCCCCATTTAGGTTGCCCAGCTTTCCAGCCTGCATGAAAATGAATTTTCTTTGATACACTTATGCATAAAGTATAAATACAAGAAGTCCGAAAGTATTATTGAAATAATGGCATTAATTTAAGGTCCTTTGCACAGGATATTTAGTTGTTATTAACACTGCGGAAAAAAATATTTTAAAAAAACCATAATATTGGGAAGCTTAAGAAATAACCAGTAGAGCCAACAACATTTGATAATGATAATAAATTGGTAGTAAAGTTAAAATGTAAAAAAAATGATTTTTTAAGATGAGATTTAATTTGGGAGCTTCTGAAGGGTGAAAAAGAGACACCCCTCACCGGAAAGTACCTGGAATTATTAATTTGCTACCCTTTTAATCTTAGGACAAATTTAAAAGCGACAAGACTCTATTGGGAGCCTAATCCCGAGAGGGGTGGCCTCGAAAGATTTTTAGTATATTTCCACCCCATTTAGATTGCCCAGCTTGCCAGCCTGCATAAAAATGAATTTTCTTTGATACACTTATGCATGAAGTATAAATACAAGAAGTCCGAAAGTAATATTGAAATAATGGCATTAATTTAAGGTCCTTTACACAGGATATTTAGTTGTTATTAACACTGCGGAAAAAAATATTTTAAAAAAACCATTATATTTGGAAGCTTAAGAAATAATCAGTAGAACCAACGACATCTGATAATAAATTGGTACTAAAGTTAAAATGTAAAAAAATTGATATCGTAAGGCCAAAAAGAAGATATTCCAGTTTGCAATTCCCGTTGGGATAAGTAGTGAGATGTGACGCCACCGAAGAGTGTCTGAAGTACTAACATATAAGGTTTAATTACCTTACATCAAGGTTTATAAAATACACAGGTGACCTCATGCGCTACGTGACGTATCCAGAAGAAATTCGTACATATCTTCAGACTGACTCAAATTTCAAAATTCTTCGTATGACGTCATTTTTTTTTTCTAATGAGGCAACCTGTGTAATTTATAAACTTTGACCTTACATAAAGTTCATATTTAAGTTACTACTGTAACCATTAGTGGTGGTACAAATTGCAAGATTGGAATTCCTTTTAAGTACCTTACATTCGTCCTGAATATTTGACAGAAAAAAAAACTATGATTTGAGTACAGGAATTGTATACTTGGTGCATTTATGCCTCAACTTCCGCCAAAATTCAGTAGCACTTTTGCCTTGAAATTTTTCCCACATCCAGGTATCTATTATAAAAAATTTTCATGTCTTTCTTAAGGGCAAATTCCATCCAATCGACATAATGGTATCTTATTTTCAAATCACCTGTTCGGTTATTCAATACGAACCAATAAATTAGTGCAATTTGGATTTTTTCTTTGAAAAAATTTCCATTAAACTCATTATGTTTCTTCATTTTATTTGCTCCAAAACAATTTCACAAAATTTCATACTTTATCTTTGGTAATTTTCTTCGATTGTCTCAAAATATTTTTCCAGTTTTTCGCACATAAAACTTCAATTGCATGATAGTCCACAGAACTTCATCGCTTATCTGAAACCGAGGAGGAAAAGCCAAGCTTATATTTTCCAATTATTGTAATGAATAAAGCATAAGCTTCAGAAGAAACTGCCAGAAAAAAGCTTCGATCAAATATTCAGTAAAAAGGAAATGAAAAAAATAATTTATTAAATTAAATAAATACACAGTTTTTTTTTCGTTGATTTCAATACTTAAAAGGCATTTATTGAGATTATTTTAAGTAGGAAATAAAAGACAAAGAAATCCTTTATTGTAGATCCATTTTTTCCTACAAATATTGGCAGTTTCTTCTGAAGTACGGAGTTTGTCGTAGGATTTATACCTGGAAAATTTGATTAAAAATTTTAGCAAAAACTCGATGATGCAAATAGTAAATAGTTTCAAAAGATTTGAGCCCAAAATTTGCTTGATTAAAAAAAATTCAAATTGCACTAATTACATATGAAAGCTGCGCTTGGCTACCAATTACTTAGTACGTAACTATTGTTTAAATATCAAATTAAATGGCACACAATAACTTTCGAAAAACTTATTTCATTACTTTGCGGCATTGTCCCAGAGAATTTCGTCGACTTCCCAACGGACAATCCCGTGTCGGAACTGTAATCAACGATAAAACATTGTCGACCGTTTTCAAGCATCCCAATCGCATGGTGGATGCATTGACGCCCAAAACACCACCGCCCGCATTAACCGGAGGGCATGGACCTTCTGGCATGTTCAACTTGTGGCAAACTTTCCGAAATCGCACGTAGCCGTCTTGTTTGCATGGATTTTGCGCGCATACCGGAATAAACTTTTGGGGCTCCAACACCAAAAATTCCTCCTCGCCACAAGGTCCTTGACGGTATGCAGCGAAACAGGTATCGTTCATGGGATAGTAAATGTAAGCTGCATAAAGAAAAACACAAATCAAAACAGGTTTTATCAAACAAGTTTGGATATATATATTGATAAATAATCGAAAATGAGGTTGAATCTCTCGAGATCTTGACCCAATGTTTTTATCTATTTTTCGACTATTTGTCTGACCTTTGGTTATTTTTTTTTTGTCTCATTGGTGACGTCTCAAATCGCCCCGTTGCTAATGAGGCTTTCTAATTCGTGATTGATCAATGAGAGAATTGGAGAATTAAACAATGGCGTGTGATCGTTTTTGTGGTTGACCTTCGATTCAAATTGAAGAGAGATAAATACCTGGACGACAATCGCAGATCCAATCGTCTTTCTGGTCGCCGGGATAGAGGAGCTGATTTTCAGGACATCGTCCCGGAATGTACAATGGTTTTCGGTTCTACAACAAACGTGATAATTAGATGAAGAATTTTCAGAGTTTGAAGTACGTACGTCTTTGTTGGAGGTTGGTTTGTCCTGTTCGTTTTCAGGAAATGCAAAATCCTGGCAAGAAATTACCACGAAAACGGTTGCGAGACAGAGTAGCGACGTTAAAATTTTCGGCATGATTGTTGTGTGTGTGGTGAATTTTCTTGGACTGAAGTGTGTTTTTCTTTCGATAAACTAATGATTTGACCAACGGATGTCGGATATGGTCATTTATTGAGGTCTAGCGAATTTATCAGAAATTCTGGCCTCAATTATATCAAAACACATACACATACACACGTCCACTTACAGCACTGGTTTGACGTGAAGATACAAAAACTGGTTGTGCGTTTTTTTCTCACCTCGTTCGCGAAAAATCCACAACTTCCAGGAAAACCCAACGAATTGTTGTTCGCTAAGATTTCAACAGCGCAAGAAACTTGAACAATGTGAACAGTGACTATTCCGACTCGAGTGGATGGGGCACTTCGTCGCACTGTCGCTTAGATTTGTTGTTTTTTCTTACTATTATTATTATTATTACTTATTTCTTCACGGAGATTCCAAAACGCCGAGGTTTCGCTAAATTTCCTTAATTTGCTTTGAGACGAACGAAGAGAGCGAATGGAAGCACTCGTCGGAACCAGGTTTTCTATTTCGCTTCGACGAAGGTCTCCACACCATTATCTGAAAGATCGCATGTTAGCGGATGTTATTAATAAAATTTCAATGCTACAGAACCGGAATGAAAAGATTGTTTACTAGACTGATTCAAAAAAAAAATTACGATTTTTTTTTCTTAATTATATCGAAAATATTGTTGGAATGACAAAAAAAAATTCTGTGAAAGTTTAAGCTCTTAAATCGCAAATTTCGATTTGCAATTTAAATAACATAGGAACAATATTCTCTTGCACTTTGGAATTTTATAGCTCACGTTGGTGACGATATTTCGGAATGACCCAGGTATATTCTTGTAGAAAATTGAACGATCTACAAAAAAGGTTTGGTACAAGTTTTTGATATATTTATTCCTTCAAAAGTTATTCGAGGTCAATGTTGAACTAAAGAGAAATTTTAATATTTTTTCAATTTTTTGACGCAACCATCAATTTTATGAGAAAATTTTATAGGACATTTTTTGTAGAGTACTTTTTTTCCTATAACTTATCTCTATAAAAGTTTTTGATATTTTTTACAGGTTCTAAGTAATAAAAAAAAATTTATGTTAAAATATAATAATTCAGGGAATTTTTAGTTTTATGCAAATAACTTAGGACCTGTGAAAAATATCAAAAACTTTTAGAGAGATAAGTTATAGAAAAAAAGTGTTCTACATTTTGATCATTTTTCCAAATAATTCAAAAATCCACTAATTCAAAAAAAATTTGATTTTTTTTTCCTAATTATATTGAAAATATTGTTGGGAATGACAAAAAAAATCCTGTGAAAGTATAAGCTCTTAATATTAAGAGGTGCCGTATCGCAAATTTCGATTTTCCATTTAAATAACATGGGAACAATTTTCTCTTGCACTTTGGAATTTTATAGCTCACGTTGGTGACAATATTTCGGAATGACCAAGGTATATTCTTGTTGAAAATTGAACGATCTACAAAAAAGGTCTCAAAAAAGTTTTTGATATATTTATTCCTTCAAAAGTAATTCGAGGTCAAAGTTGAACTAAAGAGAAATTTTAATATTTTTTCAATTTTTTGACGAAACCATCAATTTTATGAGAAAATTTTATAGGTCATTTTTTGTAGAGCACTTTTTTTTCTATAACTTCTCTTCATAAAAGTTTTTGATATTTTATTGGTCCTAAGTTATTTGCATTAAACTGAAAATTCCCTGAATTATTATATTTTTAACATATTTTTTTATTTTAATTATATAACTTAGGACCTGTGAAAAATATCAAAAACTTTTACAGAGATAAGTTATAGGAAAAAAAGTGCTCTACAAAAAATGTCCTTTGAAATTTTCTCATAAAATTGATGGTTACGTCAAAAAATTGAAAAAATATTAAAATTTCTCTTTAGTTCAACTTTGACCTCGAATAACTTTTGAAGGAATAAATATATCAAAAACTTGTACGAGACCTTTTTTGTAGATCGTTCAATTTTCCACAAGAATATACCTTGGTCATTCCGAAATATTGTCACCAACGTGAGCTATAAAATTCCAAAGTGCAAGAAAATATTGTTCCCATGATATTTAAATGGAAAATCGAAATTTGCGATGCGGTACCTCTTAATATCAATATTAAGAGCTTAAACTTTCGCAGGATTTTTTTTTGTCATTCCCAACAATATTTTCGATATAATTAAGAAAAAAAAAACATTTTTTTTTTGGATCAGTCTATTGTTTACTAATACATTAGCCCAAATAATTTATTTCCAATAAAAATACGGATAAAAACGAAAAGTTTAAGTTTCCGGATTAAATTGAAATTTTGAAATTTGGTCATTTGGTGGTAAACCACCAAGATTAGATATATGCATTGTTAATGACATAGAAACGTTTAAACAAATCCCTTCCGGTATTAATTTATCGCAAGATTTCAACTATAGAAAGCCACTTATTCATTCACATATAAATAGACCAAACGTCGATAATCGGTGGCTCATGAACCACTTATAGTTCTCAGATCAAACTTTTAAAAGTTCAATTAGAAATAAATCATCAATAAATGTCTATTATATGTTTCCATTATTATATTTTACGACTAATTTGCGTCTTCTACCATTAAAATTCTGTCGATCTCTGGCTTAAATCTCTTCAAACTTGTTGGTAATGTAATTACAAGTTTGAAATTTTCGTTTTCAAATCGATTTACCCATTTTCAAAGGAATTTAGCCTTATCGTTCAATGACCCAAAAGTTGAAGCAATTAAGACCTGAAATCAACTAAAATTAATTAATAAATTCGTCTTCAATTACCATAAAATAATTTAAACTTTTGAATTTAAATTTTCAAATTTGGTCGGTTAAGTAGAACTTGATTCTTTGACAATCGCCAATTTCAAATTTCCATTGTTTAAAATTAAAGCACGTGGTAATTTTTATTGATTATCGCTGAAAAAAGATTTGAATCAGTTAATAAAGAGCTAAATATTTTTCAAACATAAAATTTTTACTTACTTTTAATTAATTATATTATTACGGATTTTTTTTTAAAATTTTAAAATTTCTTATAATATGAAGCCAATTATTCCATGACCATCCATAACTGATTCAAATTAATTTGCGAAATCAGAGTTGCCAATAGTCAATATTTGGTTATTAAAGAAAATTTTAAAAATCGTTCAATTTTAGCAGAAATTGGCCAAAAAAACTGCAAATCGAAATTAAATATCCTTTTGTCTTAAGAAAAGTCATTCAATAGCTTAAAACTGTGGATTACGAAGCTGAAATGTGGAACTAGAGTTCAAGCCACGTGGCACGAATTTCGAGCCAATATTATTTAAAAAATGATTGATTCTCTTCAATTCCAAGGTAATAAACATTTTTTTCTTTTAAAGAAATTAAAGATATATCATTTAATTAATCTTCTAGAAAGTTATTTCTCAAATATATCCTTAGTTTCGTTTTTAACCTAGAAAGGATTCAGTAAAAAGGAAACATACAAGTTGGCAAAACTGTTCCGAACAAAATACTAACCAACTCAGTAAATAGAATACCGGCACGTGGATTTTACTCCAATATTAAAAGGTTTTTATTTAATTAATTGTAATTTATTTTTAGAATATTACCTAAAAATATTTCTTTTTTCACAGATTTCGATTTGCTATCCGTTTGCAATATTATGGGTGAATATAATCGCACCCCTCTTCTCCTAGGAGTCCTAGGTGCAGGAACCTTATGCCTAGTAGCTTCCAGAAATAAATGTCTAGAAGATTGACCCGAATTTCTTTCAAATAAATGGAAATATACTAATGGATATCCCATTGAAATCACGTGTTTTCGGCAAATGCATACCGGAAGTTCATATTGGATTTAGTATGACCTTGAAAATCTTTAATTTGCTGCCCAGGGACAGCAGCAAATCCCTGTCCAATGACGATCACGGCTTTCTGCAGACTATCCAGCTGGCTATGCTTTATCGTTATAAGTTTGGTCCAGATCAGACATCCGGGTTCATCTTTACCTTCCATAGTCTGAAGAATATGCTGGTTACCTGGTTAATAAGACAAATACCTCTCTTTGTGGTAAATATTAGAGGAACTAATTTGGCCTAATTCTTCTGTATTCTTTGTTTCAGAAACTAATAGTTCTGGTATTGAATATTTATCCACCAGAAGGGAAAAGCGAATGCTGTCCTGTGGGACTCTAAATGCCGTAGCAGGCAAAAATGATATGTGATATTATTAAGAGTAGAAGTGGATCCAAGAGAGGCTAAAGGGCTAATCTTCCCCACAAGCATTGGATCAAGCATTTTGTGAATTAATTTAACAAAATGTGCCATCTGCTTAATATTAAATCGTAGGTATGACTTGAGGTGACAGTACTTGCCCCTTTGTACCCTGAAAAACTTATGGAACAAAAAAACATGAAAAGTTATTCTAAACCATGTTGTTTAAGTCCTTGTCTTTTTAAATACAATAATTAAATTGTGGGCAATAAGGACGAAGCTTCTTGTGGAATATTATTTATTTTCTCGCCCACGTTTCGTCAGTCATTTCTGACTTCTTCAGGGCTCAAAATTAAAAATTACTCGAGAAATGTCATAAAAATAAGCTGTAAAATGACCCAACTGGTAGAACAACAAACCAAGAATACAATTTGGTATTGATAAATAAAAATTGTAAAAAAAAAGTATTTTTTCAATAATGTTTCTTAAACATTTTTTTATTTATTAATACTAAATTGTATTCTTGGTTTAATGTTCTACCAGTTAGGTCATTTTAGAGCTTATTTTTATGACATTTGTGGAGGAATTTTTGATTTTGAGCCCTGAAGAAGTCAGGAATGACTGACGAAACGTTGGCGATAAAATAAATAATATTCCACAAGCCTCGTCCTTATTGCCCACAATTTAATTATTATGTTATTCTAAACTTTTATTTTGTAGACTATGTAGACTAATTTCTGTGTCCGGTCCTGCTTTTAACAATTCAAATTATTGGTTCGACTAATGGAAAAATTCGCTCTTTTTTCCTCATACGATTACATATCTCTGACAGTCAAATTAATCGAAGCATATTAGTGTATAGAAACTGGTTATAAATCAAAACGAAAAAGAAAAGTTTTAAAACTTTTTGTGACTCATTTATATATTTACCTATGTCGAATATGAGATTTTACGATGCAATTTTACAACCACTTCTAATGAATTTTTTATTTGGTCTATTTTTATAAATTTTCATTTTTCTTTGTCTATTAAAAGAATTGATTGTTGTTGGTAAATACGATTGTTATGAATATTTCAAGCCTCATCGAAAAAATCAATAAATGTCCACTTATATTCACTATTATTGTGATTGTATTAATAGTAAAAAAAAAATAATCAGTGGGGGAATTTGAAGTCAAAATAAACTGGAAATCGGAAAAAAAATTGGAGGTCACAAAAAGTTTTAAATTTCTTGTCAGAGAAAACAATGTAACTTGAAACTTGTTGACGCAATTGTTGATTTTTTTCCTCTTGGATATTTCATTCATTAAAATTTGAACAGATAAAAATCGTTTGATAATTTACAAAGTCATATTTAATTCATTAATAATTATGACTGAGAATGTTGATTCTTGAGAAAAACAATCTTTATATAAAAAAAAAAACTTTATGGATTTATGCAGAGAAAATTACGGAAAATATTGTTTGATATTGATAATTATTGTTGGAAAAGTGCTGCAGGCTATTCAATTATAATTGAAATTATTGTATGATATAATGGTAATTAATTTAATCTGGTTAAATCACTATAAATTATATTGTTTTCTATGCAAATTTTATTTTCAATTTTCTGCATAACAACGGAGATTTTTTCATCTTTTTTGTCCCAAAAGATTTTTTCGGGTTAAATTAAGTTAATCTCATTTTTCAGAAGATCAATGATTTTAAATTTTCATTTTTCTATTTTCCAGCATGCGTCTAGATTTCATTTAAAAACCTTAATTTTCAAAGAGTGAGATATCCAATGTATTTTTCGTTTTGTCAAACAACTTGTTGGTCAATTTTATATGGTTGACCCTTCTCAAAACTGTAATTATATCTATTAATTTAATTTCCTAAATTTTTCTCCAAAATTTTTATTAGAGTAGTAGATTTTTATAACCATTAAAAAATAATTTGAGTCGTTTTCTTTAAGAATAGTAAGTTTCTATTGTATTCATTACATGAAAACGATAAAGAAATTGAAAATTTTGGAGAATTTTTTTGAAAATATAATATATTAAAAGCTTATGATGATAACAAATTTGTTGAAAAATCTTACACAATTTTTTTGTTTTAGCCGGATTTAAGAAGTTGAGATGGATGAGATCATTTGAAGAACCCCTAGCAATTATAAGAACTTAATTTTATAGTTTATTTATATAATTAAGAGTACCAAGGTTTCGTGTATCATCGTATAATTGGAGTAAACATCATAAGGATCTAATTTTCATCGTACATTTCTTTTCGCATGAGAAATGGTTCAATTGATTACGTAAGAGAAGACTGATTTTTTTATTTTCTTTGAATTCATGCAATATTTTTCAAACTTCTTTACTTTTCAAATATGTCAGCATTTAGTTCTTCAACAAAAACTTTTATAATTTCAAATGGAATATCTTCGACTTTAAATTGATAGTAGATAACTTTAGAAGGTTCAGTACCGTGCTATATAATATCAAAGCTCACGTAAAAGCACAACTGATGTTTTGGGCAAATATTTCACTAATCTTTCGTTTCATGTTTCAGATTATTGGTCTACCTACTGATATGTTTTCGAAGAATCTCAAGTTTAATGAAGATACAAATTATATCAAAAATTAACCATTAAAAGATGATATCATCGCAATTGTTCATATTCTTGGTAATTTTATAATGTAACAATTTGCAACTTCTTCGAAAATCTTTAAAATATTGTTTCGTGGAAACTAAAAATGTATTTGATTACAGCTTTAGCCAAGGACACAAGAAGCAAGTAAAAATTTATCGGTGAATCGATATAATATATAATATAATATAATATAATACCAAAAAATTTTGGTAGTATCCTGGATCTATTATATCTTAAATTTATGTAATAAAAAAATCTTTTTTTTAGGTTCCAAGTTGTAATTCTTCTTTCAAGAGACGATTTTAAAAAAGCTGAACTTTAACTTCAGTCGACTGAAAAAATGCTAAAGCTCAACAAAGTTGTATGAAAGAAGATTAGTATGGTAAAATAATTAATTAAATATTTATTTTGATTGAAGTTATCATTTCTCAAATAATTTTTAGGGTTGAAGTTTGAGAAAAAAAATTCCTATTGATTCAAAAAAATATCTGAAAAATAGAAAAATGAAGAATGAATGATAAAATTTGGTTATAATTTACAATGCCTAAGTTTTGCAATCTGAAAGTTCGTTTTGTTTTATGACGAATTTCGAGTATGAAAATTTTGTCAAATGAATTGCTAATGATAATGCTAGCAAGTTTATGTTACCTATGTCAAGTTAGCACTCGGAAATTTATAAATTAAAATTTTAAATTTATTTAAGGTCGCCGTTTATTTGTACTTGATTATATCGCTACAAATTTAATTTGGTCCTGAATCGAAAAAAAGTTATTCTAATTTTATAATGACTTAAGACGGGCGTTAAAACATAGAAGATTGTACCGAAAAAAATAATTAGGGTTTCTGTAAATTGACTTAATTTATTAGTGAATTGTATAAGGAAACAATAAGGGTTTGGGTCCATAGAGTTTAGATTGTACCGAAATAATGTTGTTCTCAATCAATTCAGGAGATATTAATGACGCTTTTCGTAGATGTATTTACAATCAAATTGTAAAAACAGCCGTAACTTTTGTTCCGTTAAGGTTCAAATTAATATTTTATGGGTTTTTCCGGGTGGTGTTTCATATACTGATGTCCAACAAAAAAATGTTGGTTATGACCGTTTTTACAATTTTAAGAACGGAGTAATTAGAATTTGATTATTCTTACAAAAATCGTTACTTCTAGCATTAAGTTGTAAGATTTTTTTTAAATTTTTCGATGGAAACCTTTACAAGGGACCACCTACTTTG
Source organism: Sisyra terminalis (assembly GCA_958496175.1). Lineage (NCBI taxonomy): Eukaryota > Metazoa > Arthropoda > Insecta > Neuroptera > Sisyridae > Sisyra > Sisyra terminalis. The sequence continues at coordinate 2,692,059 of OY292275.1, read as the reverse complement.
TACTTGTATTGGTTTTGGACCATCGAAAATACAAACGAAAATTCAACTGGAACATTTAAATAAGGATGGGCACCCGGAAATATCTCCAAAAAATCGTTTGTACCTAAATACAACAAAAGTTTGGGTCGTTATAGTGTAATAATATTGTAACTACATTTACAAAAAGCGTCATAACTATTCCTCAATTTGAGTTAGAATATTATTTTTTCGGTATAATACCCAATGGACTAGCACCCTTACTGCATTGTAATAAGTTTCGTTTAAACTTTAGTTGAAAAAAATACGGTCCTTATAGTAAGAAGTTAAAGTTAGAATGATTTTTTTTCAGTACAATCAAGTACAAATAAAAGCTCACCTACAATGTACTTAAAACTTTGATATGTTAATTCGGGTGCTAACTTGACAGAGATTTGTAAATTGAACTTTAGTTTTAACATAAGCATTACAATTGTACAACTTTCATGCATATCCCAGAATACATTATAAAAGGGTTAAAATGAAAGTGGTCTAAGTCAATTAATCCTCATCATAAAAAACTCAAGTTTTTCTAGAATTAATGTGATAAATTCCTAAGTTAATTTAATTAAAGATGAATAATTATTTCAATTAAAGATGAAATATTACGGTTGGGAATTAGTTCATCTTTTCTTCCAACAACAGGTCTTTTCGATAATATTTTTAGTTCTAAGTCAGAATTAGTACGTATACCACTCTGATTTTAACCTTTTTATACAATGTACCTCATGTAATTATAAACTAAATGATTTTTTCTTAAAAATTTAAAGTTTAAAAAGAGAAAATATTTAACGCAATCTACAAAGGCCTTATAGAGACAAAGATTGTCATACTAAGATGATCCTTTGGGAATATCTTAACGATTTTTCCAGGATACATAGGTACTACCAAAATATTGAGATTCCCTAAATACTTTAAACTTTAAATTGCAATGCAAGAAAAATAGAAATAAGTGACAGGTATAAGTTTTTGCCAATTTTTAGTAAAATCAATTGAAAAAATATTATAATAGGCTTATGTGCGTCACTGTTTGAAGTCCAAGAATTAATTTCCTATAAAGGCCCTCGCCAGATAAGATGGTCTAAAATGCCCCAATTGTAATCGGGGTAATTTTTTTTCTGAAAATACCTTACAGTATGGACAACATCTCAGCCAAGTTTCAACTCTAAAATATGCCGCGTTTTTGTGTAAAAAATAAATATTTTTTTTTTCAAAATCAATATTCTCTGAAACTGTTTGATAGTACCGAAAAAAGTGCTTATGAGTTTCAAGATATCACTAAGTAGAACTCCGAGAAAAATTTGTTCGTGAATCAGATCGATCGATCATTGTTAAAAATACGATTTATTTTTTCAAATTTTTTTTTTTTTCTATATAATTCCTTATCATCGTTCTATAATATATAATTTTTTCAGATTTTTAAAAATATTAGATAATAGTTAAAAAAAAGAAGTATTCTTTAAACTTTTTTTTGCGTGCTAAAATCTTTTAGTACCATCACGTAATTTTTTGTACATCATCTCCTTGTCTCAGTTTACTAAATATAATTTTTTCGTTTTTTTAAAAATGTTAGATAATGGTTAGAAAATTTTTTTTTTCCAAACTAATTTTTCTTAAATAATTGCTAAATGAAATATAAATATTTTAATGTTACTTAGAAAATGGATAAAATAAATGTTGATGACTAAGGCGATGAATAATTACTTTAGATGTCCATACTGTAAGGTATTTTCAGAAAAAAATAGCCCCATTGCAATGGGGGCATTTTAGACCATCTTATCTGGTGAGGGCCTTTAGCCAGAGAAATTAATGCTAAATAGGCACAAACCAATTTTTACAATTCGTTAACCTTTCCAATATGTTCCATTGCAAAAAATGCTTTCAATTCCAAACCATCCATCCATTACTAAACCCAACGGTCTCCATTCAATTATCGCATAGACCACCGACCTAAATGAGGAAATAAAAAATGAAAAAACCGGCCGCTTCGGCTAACGAACATCAATTGGCGTCTGGCTGGTTTTTGTCGTGATTTACAATGACAATGGTCTAATTGCTACGATGGCTGAAGCTCCTCCACCTGAAGCGGGCCAGAAAAACCCGGGCTTTCGGGCCGTGCATGATTGCCCGCATCCTGACCTACATACGGGAAAAATCTCTCAATTCAGGATTCGGCCAATTAAATCCCATCCAACAATTAATCAAATTAAGCAATTAGCCACACTAATTGCCCTTGATTCGGTCAAACAAATTTGCATGTGACAAACACAATCGCTGAAAAACAGGACCCAAAGAAATCAGATTAAAAATATATTTTTATTCCATAACTGATTATAATTATTATCTTAACGATATGTATTTTTTGATTTAAACATTTTTTATTTATTTACATTTAAGATTCCTATCTATTTTTTCTTTCTTTCGACAATTTCTAACTTAATTATTGTTCTGAAGTTTTATCACAAATTTCATTAATATATAAATATATATATATCACGTTTGCCTTTTTTGGATTCAAATTTCCTTGAGAAGACTCTCTAAAAAAGTTTTGTGGAAGCATTTTATACAATTCTAAAATTATTTTGTTAGTTTAAATCTCGTTAAGGCTTTAGCGAAAGCTAATATTTGTGGACTCTTACAAGCTGTAGAAGCATCGTTAAAGTCATTTTTTTTTCCTAGAATTAATGATTGTTTCTTGCTCTTAATCAAAATAAGATTTTTTCCGCTGACATTGAACAGTTCTACTGTGTATACAATATATAAAATATATTGCAGTCCAATTTATGTAGTATAATCTGATATAGTAATATATAAAAATCATACCACCAACATAAATTTGAACAGAAGTTCAAACAAAAATATTTGTTACGTATTTCGATTGCCAAGCAATCTTCCTCAGTGGTCATCAAGTAGTTTGGATCACTCCGTAACTACTTTGTGATGATTCACCATCACAAATGAATCATCACAAAGCAGTTACGGAGTGATCCAAACTACTTGATGACCACTGAGGAAGATTGCTTGGTAATCGAAATACGTAACAAATATTTTTGTTTGAACTTCTGTTTATGGTATGATTTTTATATATTATTACTATATTAAATTATACTACATAAATTGGACTGCAATATATTTTATATATTGTATACACAGCCTTGCTCTTAAGTTTCACAATTGAAGACGCACGTGATTGAACTGAAAATTTATAAATATATATATTTTGTGAATTCGATGATGAAATATTTTTTAAGCTATATTATCTTTATGGTTGAGGAAGAATTGTTTGAAAACATTTTCTTTTTAAGGTTTGCTGGAAATTGGCAGGACTTGGAACGCCTCGGGATCAACACAAGGATTTCGATCTGAAGGAAATATCGGGCAGCAGTGTAGGTCTTTGGGTCTGGAATAAAAGTTGATTCATTTACATTAAACGGGAGAAAGGAATTGGATCAGTCTTAAAATTTATGACAAAAAATTGAAACTGATTTTTGGAATTTTCCTCGTTTTGGATTGGATATGTTTGGGGTGGATCTTGATCAGTGGTTGTCACGAGAAAACCTTTTGCGAAGCTACCAAAGAGCTCTTGAGAACCACTGATTTAAATCGCAGGTATTAAATAATATATTAGTCGTCTTAATAAAACTATGTACAATCGTTTAAAAAATGAGCTTTTGATAAAAGTTTTTGTTCTTTCTGTTAAAGCACTACAACACAATGATTGGCTGTGAGTGGGAAGCTCGTGATCAGCACTCCTCCGTCGGCTTTTCGGTGTCGTCGCTGTCGTCAAATTCGCTGGAGTGCGAAACGAGGGGAACGTTGACGGTGATGTGATTGGCGTCGGATTCGGACAGGTGGCATGTACACATTGTGTGATTCTCGAGGGGTTTCATCTTGGAGAAGTCAATATCGCCGCCGCCGACGCCACCCACCGATTTCACCTTTTTGCTGTTCGTCAAGGCGTGGATTTGATTTTTGCATTTTTTCGCACGCTCATGTTGGAAGTACAGTCTTAAATAGTAGCACGGAAAGACAACGCATTTGCCGGCTGGTTCTTCGGCGTCGATGTACACGCCGCGGACCAGCACTGAGTTGGCACATTTGAGCAAAATGAGTAACACCAGACACACCAGGTGAGTGCTCCAGCAACTCAGCTCGGGCTCATCTAAAAGCAAATGATGAAAATACCAATTAAACTTGTAATTTTTTTTAGCAAAAATTGTCCATACCGGGAAGATAGAAGAGGTTTAAAATGTTCCAAATTCCACGCCATACGTTCACCGTTCCGACGAATGAAAACAATAAGTAGAAATCGGCGGCGAGAATTCGCCAAATTCCTGTCAAACGTTCGCACACCCATCGCATAACCGGTTGTAGTAGGAACGCTAGAATTGTTGTAACGTAGCCCAATATCTATAACAGGGAAATCAAAGAAAACTTTAATTGAAAGAATCCGGAGGAAAATTTAGCAAAAATTGTACATAAATTTCAATGCAAAAAGGCAGGGAAATAGTGATTAAATACGTAATGCATATCAAAGAACATAGGACGATAATAGGGTTACCAACTGCCCAGTTTTAGTCCAGAGATTCCTGAAAAATTAAGCTTTCTCCAGACTCGAGTTTATACAAAAAAAAGAAGGATTTTTTGTTTTTATTTTGAACACTTTCTTGTAAATATACCTCTCTTTTTATTAAATGCATCTCTCCGGATTAAGGCATAAGATCTCCAGACTTTCTGAAATTTAGAATTGGTGCAATTTAGAACTCTAGACGATTTGTATGATCTTTTGAGCCAGATGCCCCAGAAGGGTATTTGGTTGATAATTTCAGGGTATGTTGGTACTATCAAGATACATTGAGTCGACAAATTTCAGATTCCTACGATTACCGTTTCTTCAAAAAAGCTGGAAACACTGATCAACAAAAAAACTATTTTTCAGTGTAACAAGAAAAATTTTGGCTGATTCTATTTGGAATAAGGGCAAGTAGAGTCGAATTAGTAGTCTAAACTTTTAGATACGAATAGTTTTATTGTAATATGATTTGTTTTACTTTTCTTAAATTGCAAATTATTTTAACAAAAATTATTTTTTTATCAATGTTACAATATTAATATATGTACTTTCTTATGATTTTCTCCTATATTTTACATCAGGAACGTCCCTCTGTAATCCCCAGCAATAGTTGGACTCCATTTTCCCTGGTATCGTTTTTCTATGGTAAAAATGTCTTGATGGAATCTTTCTCCGTGTTCATCACTAACGACACCCAAGTTTAGGGGAAAAAGTCTAAATGTGAATGTAAAAAATATATTTTTAAAGACATATTGCAGCCTAATGCCTTATAATTCTCTAAAAGTTCCTCGACAATAGTTGTATAGTCATTTGATTGGTGATTTCCAAGAAAATTTTCAGTGATTTTTATAAGTGCTTTCCAAGCTGGTTTTTCTGGACCATCGAGTTGTTCTTTAAGTATATCATCTTTTATCACTTGCCTGATTTGAGGACCTACAAACACACCTTTTTTAATCTTAGCGTCACTGATTTTAGGGAATTTTTCTTTTAGGTATTGAAATCCAGCGCCATTTTTATCCATTGCTTTCACAAAGTTTTTTTTGACGTAATGGTTTTCCCTATCCCTACTGTCCCATTCACAAAGAAAACAACAAAATTTTGTATACCCAAGTTGCAATCCTAATAAAAGGGCAACAACTTTTAAATCTCCGCAAATTTTCCATTTATGGTCGTCATATTTAATCTTTTCTTGAAGAAATTTCATTGTTTCATAGGATTCTTTCATGTTAGCACTATAACCTACCGGTACAGAGGGAAGATTATTACCATTATTGTAACAAAACTGCCTTTAAGCTTGTTTTTGAAGCATCAATAAAAAAACGCCACTCTTCAATTTTGTATTGTATTCCCGAAATATTCATAACACCACAGACATTGTTACAAAATATCACGGAAACTAGACCTACTCAAATTAATATACATATGATTTTGTGGAGAGCTTGGGTAGATATTTCGAAATTACTGCTTACTTTTCTTGTTACAAAATTTTGTTGATCAGTGAAATCAGAAAAAAAAATTCTCTGAAATTTATGAATCGATTTATTTGGATTTTGGATATGTTATAGAGGTTGATGGTAGCTTTTAGAAAAAAAATTAAGAGCTTTATCGGTTTATAAGATCCTTGAAAAAATAGAGCTTTTTATTTTAATTTTTAACCATCATACAATTACGAAATTACTTTTTTTCGAATTCCCCATCCAATTTCTTTTAAAGTTATGTGTTTTTAAATTTCAAAAAACGGTACTACATATTGAAAAAAAATAAAACCCAATTTTTTTTTACACAAATAATCCATTAATGTAATAAACAGAAACAGAACTTACTCGATTACTATACGAGTGCAAATAACAGGAAATATTAAAAATAATAATATAAAAACAGTGGTACTCTATTAAATGAAGTCAATCATTAATATATAAAAAATATTTGGCACTATTATGATTAATTTAATAATAAAAATTAATGATCAAGTGTTATCTTCTACAATAAGATCACTATGCTTTTATGATTGCAAATTGTAATATGCATGGAATGGATGAGAATGGAGTAAGAGAGCCCCAACGAAAACATCTCACCGATGAGCCATCTTAATCATAAAAGTGCCAAATATTTTTTATATTAATGATTGATATCAATTAATAGAGAAAAACTGTTTTCATATTATTGTTTTAAATATTTCCTGTTATTTGCACTCGTATAGTAATCGAATAAGCTCTATTTCTGTCTATTGCATTAATGGATATTTGTGTAAAAAAAACGGTTTTTAATTTTTTTCAATATGGAGTACCGTTTTTTGAAATTTAAAAAACACATAACTTTAAAAGAAATTGAATGGGGAATTCGAAAAAAATTTTTTCGTAATGTACCAAAATTGTATCATGGTTAAAAATTCAATTTAAAAGAAAAAGCTCTCTTTTTGCAAGGATCTTATAAACCGATAAAGCTCTTAATTTTTGCTCTAGAAGCTACCATCAGCCTCTATAACTTTTCCAAAATTCAAATAAACAGTAATACATAGGGATCAGAAATTTGCCGGGTCAATGTATCTTAATAGTACCAACATACCTTGAAATTATGAACCAAATACCCTTCTGGGGCCGATTCACTATACTTATCGTTTTATGTCCTTTAAAGCTTAGACTACAGTGCTTAGAGTTTTACTCAAAGTAATCAAATATATAAAGTAAATACCACCACATTACATTGGTGTAATGTGGGTTGCATATACGTATTTTTTTTGTTTTAGATATATAAGAATTTTATAAATTGAAGACAAGAAAGTAATTTTCGTTCTTCTTCGGACTATTTTCTTCATTTTCCAAATATAAGTCAAGAATTCAGAGTAATAAAAATGGAAATAACTTGGAAAATTAATCATATTTGAAATGCATCGCGCCAGTCTACTCAAATACCCAGCAAACGTGCATTGCATTGCATATTGGAAATAGTTGCATCAAGACATTGTCATACGTCTATTCTTCCGATGTAAATAAAAATTGGAAGAATTCTTTGGGTAAATCCCTTTAAATTTAAATTGAACTTTTCCAAAACTTTAAAGACAATTTTTTTATTTTATAAATGTAACTCTTATTATATACTGATTTTTTTTTTTTGCCAATCCATGAGAAATCGTTCATTGAGGTTTGTGCAATAACGTTTTTTTTTTTTGTGACAAAGTAGTTTAGAAGTAATTAATTTTGAAAAATAAAATATTTACTCATTGATATAGTAATAGTAGTGAGTATAGTAATTGACGTAATTGATATATGTGGCTAAAACTCATATTTTCTTAACATTTTACTGTATCAATGACATCATAATTAATTTTTCGAAATTTATACAAAAAATGCCATTTGACCTTTGTCGTTTAATTTACCTATGCGTGATAAAATTTCTTATGTCTATAATCTGTTGATTGTTATGCCATATAGCGTTTTTCCGAAATATTTAATGACTAATTATGATTGAGACGGTAAATTAATCTCAAAAAATTGATCTCTGAAAAAAATCGACTATTTATTTTTAAAAGTACATTGAAAATATTGTTCAAGGTGACAAGAAAAAAATATCGGAAAGGTTTGAGCCCTTAATATTAATATTAAGAGGTCTATCATCTTTAATTTCGATTTTTTATTTGGGCTTTCATTTTTGCGTCAATGCTGTCAAACTATCAAGGTAAAAAAAATTATCTGCACATATATTTATAGAAAATTAAATTCCCTACAAAAAAGGCTTCTATAAATTTTTTTGCCAGCCACGCTGTTTCCGAATAATCAAGCTTCAGACATTGATATAATTTTTAGATTTATCTTATTTATTTTGGAATTTTGTAACTAACGAACAAATAAATATATACAAATGAACAATATAAATTCTTGAAGGGAATTTAATGCTCTACAAAAAAGGTTTCTTAACATTTTCATATAGAATCACTTTTTCAAAAATTATTCAACAATAAATTAATTCATTCAACTTTAATTGTGAATATCTTTTGAAAAAGAGATTTTATGTAAAAACGTTAAGAGACCTTTTTTGTAGAACATTAAATATATTTCAAGAATCTACATTGTTCATTTCTATATATTTATTTGTTTCATTAGTTACAAAATTCCAAAATAAAGAAGATAAATCTAAAAATTATATCAATGTTTAAATCTTGATTATTCGGAAACGGCGTATCAGGCGAAAATTTTTAAAGACTTTATTTGTAGGGAATTTAATTTTCTATAAATATATGCGCAGATGATTTTTTTTCCTTGATAATTTGACAGCATTGATTTCCAAAGCAATCTTTGGCTACTTTCATTGACCCCAAATGGCGGTTTATTTAAAATTTAAATTTTTTTGAAACTAAATGTTATGGATGCTAGATGCTAGAGAAATTTTCACAGGTGCTTTAGCAATTAAGTAATTATGGTAGTAATTAAAGGTTTTACATAAAATCACTCTTTCAAAATTGGTTCAGCAACGAAAAAAACAATAATTTAATTTTTCCTTCAACTTTAATTGTGAATAACTTTTGAAAAATTTATTTGAAATATAAAAGCTGAGATTTGAATTTTATCATCTATTAAATATAATAATATATAAAAATCATACCAAAAACATAAATTTAAACAGAAGTTCAAACAAAAATATTTGTGCCGTATTTCTCAGATACGTATTTCGATTGCCAAGCAATCTTTCTCAGTGATCATCAAGTAGTTTGGATCACTCCGTAACTGCTTTGCGATGAATTATCACAAGAAGAATCGGAGGAAGATTGCTTGACAATCGAAATACGTATATGGGCAATACGCCACGAATATTTCTGTTCAAATTTATGTTTATGGTATGATTTTTATATATTATTTTTTTAAATTATACTACATAAATTGGACCGCAATATATAATAAATTTTGAAAAAATGATTTTATGTAAAAACGTCTAGACTTTTTTTGTAGAGCATTAAATTCCCTTTAAGAATCTATATTGTTCATTTCTATATATTTATTTTTTCGTTAGATACAAAATTCCAAAATAAAGAAGATAAATCTAAAAATTATATCAATGTCTGAAGCTTGATTATTCGAAAACGACGTGTCGGGCAAAAATTTTTAAGAAGAACTTTTTTGTAGGGAATTTAATTTTCTATAAATATATGGGTAGATCATTTTTTTTACCTTGATAGTTTAATAGTATTGACTCAAAAATGAAAGCACAAATAAAAAATTGAAATTAAAGACCTCTTAATATTAATATTAAGGGGTCAAACCTGCCGGAATTTTTTTTTGTCACCTTGATATTTTTGATATACTTTTCAAAAAAAAAAAAGTCGATTTTTTTGGCTTTGTCCAGTAATGAGTGTAGTAATTGATATATATGGCTAAAAACCATATTTTCTTAACATTTTACTATATCAATGACTATATAAATAATTTCTGGAAATTTATACAACAAATACTATTTGACCACGCTTGACTTGCATGTCTTTTGCACCTTTGTCGTTCAATTTTTTGCCTATGCGTGATAAATTTTTTTATATCTTTAACCTGTTGATTGCTATGCAATATTATAGCTTTTTTCCGAAATATTTAATGACTCAACTAAATTGATCTGAAAAAATTGATCTAGATAATTTTTTTTCAGGATTAACTTCAAATAGTTTGCATAGTTATCGACATGCTTGTACTAATTTTAATGATTTCTTTTAGATTCCCAGAATCCAATGTTTTTCTTTTTCGCAAGAAAATCCATCAATAATTTTTACAAATGATTCTGTCAAACTAAATAGGTCGTAAACGTCACGTGAAGTCGTTTTCCGAGTCTTTGTTGAGCGCCAGAAAAACCGTGACATTAATCTTCCAAAGAAAACTACGTCAACGCAATTCATCAACTTTAATATGAATGGTTCAATAATTGAATTGAAAAATTCTAAAGAAAATGTTGTACTAGAAATGGAGTCTTTTGTGCTTAAATCAGTCAAGGTTGTCAATTGGCGATAGAGGCAATTTGGAAATTGCTGGTCAAGTTTTCGGCGTAGATATCAGCTGAGGCTGGAAATGTCCAATGCGGCGGTATAATATGTATATTGGTTTTCTGGAGAGATAGGAGCCAAACAAGTTCAGTGTTCGTTGAGAACGGCCGACCGGAAATCTCAGCCGTTTGCACAATAACACGGACAATTACCACCGGGCCCAATGACATACCATATTATGTACCACATACGTACAAACGTGGTCCACATCTCAATCAAACCACCACATCGTTCGATCTCATTCCAGCTCCAGTTGCCGCAACAAGGTCATTTCTGTTCTAAAACTAATCACTCTAATATCTTATATTTGACTCATTCACACGAGGCGGTATCAAGGAATCAGCGTCTTTAATTCCCATGATAATCCGACAATATTTGTGTATTCAAATCTTGAATCCTATGGATACATTTTTAAGTTTTTTTGGGACTCTAAATTGGCCATCAGGAACAAACAACAGTTGTACATGTGGGCCTCCAAACAACTAATTAGAGGATTAGAAGATTCAAGACAACATTCTTCGCATTTGAGAATCATTACAGCAGTTTTCAGCAAATTGTCGTTAATTCATCGGAAATGAAATGAGCCATTTGTGCAAAACAATTTTCCAATTCAAGTCTTACGTTTGGCAATTAGATCAATTAAGAAATTTGCATTTTTTTCTGAAGATAAAATTGGAAAAAATTGCATTTGCAATGCAAAAGTACAACTATATTATTAATTGATAGTATAGGTCCTAAACATGATTTCAACCAAAAATCCCTCACCGTGCAGTACTGCGTTTCCTACCCGAAATTGGTTTTTCCGAAAGAAAATCTTTTTTCCATTATAACTTTTGAACCGTGCTAGATATAAATAAAATAGTTATTATCAAAATGAAAGCTGAGGATATTTTCGACAAAAAAGGTTCTTTAAGAATTTTCCATTAATCCCATAGTTTGGCCGGAAATTGATGTCAAAAGTCCTAGTGTTATTTTTACTAGAAATCAAATCGCGCATGAACTTTTCAAGCAGTACTTATAAATTTTTGCTGCAAATCAAAGCAGATCTTTGAAAGTGATAACTTATACTACAATTTCATTCATTTTATAACTCTTTATTATTTTTGGGACTGAAAAATAATGGACGATAAATGTGTATACAATATATAGAATATATTGCGGTCTAATTTATGTAGTATAATCTGATATAATAGTATATAAAACTCATGCCAGAAACATAAATTTGAACAGAAGTTCAAACAAAAATATTCGTGACGTATTGCCCAGATACGTATTTCGATTGCCAAACAAACTTTCTCAGTGGTCATCAAGTAGTTTGGATCACTCCGTAACTGCTTTGTGATGAATCATCACAGGAAGAATCGGAGAAAGATTGCTTGGCAACCGAAATACGTATCTGAGCAATACGTCGCGAATATTTTTGTTTGAACTTCTGTTCAAATTTATATTTATAATATAATTTTTATATTTAATTATACTACATAAATTGAACCGCAATATATGCTATATATTGTATACACACAGTATAACCGTTCAAAGTCGTTTATTATCTATGACGTATGGCCCATATACGTATTTCGATTGCCAAGTAATCTTTTTCAGTGGTCATCAAGTAGTTTGGATCACTCCGTAACTGCTTTGTGATGAATCATCACAGGAAGAATCGGAGGAAGATTACTTGGCAATCGAAATACGTATATGGGCAATATGCCACGAATATTGCTGTTCAATTTTATGTTTATGGTAAAATATATATTTTATATATTATTATATTAAATTATACTACATAAATTGGATCGCAATATATTCTATATATTGTATACACAGTATAACTGTTCAAAGTCAGCAAAAAAATATTACTTTGATTAGACGATAAATGATTTTTTCTAATAAATTTCCCGTTTTTCAATAGTTACGTCCGCAGGGAAAAAATGTTTTATTATCATCAACCAACGTGAAAAGCTCAACTTTAGGCTTTACTTTGATCTGAATATTTGAAAACAAATATGTATAAATGAAAAAAAATATATAAGGAATAAAAGGACTTGAAATTTTTGCAGTAATGTTAGAGACTTTTCATCAAACTATCATTAAACAATATTCCATAAAAATATTATCGAAAATCTGAACTCGATGGTAAATTTCAGAAAAATTCGAAAAACATCTTAATTTTGCATTAAATGGTTATTATTCTTTTATGAATGAAAATTTCTCAACCATGTATGGAACAGACAAGACGGTAAAGCTCTGCACTATACGTGGCCGCTATTCATATATGCAATAACTTATTCAAGTAGAAAAATACTTCTTTGGAAAATGACGCATTTCCGAAGAATTTTTCATATTTCTCAAAAGACGGGCGGCAGACGAACCTTATTCCATAAAATTCCATATATTTATTCCATAATATATATATATATATATATATATTTATATTATATATATTTGGGTGGGTCAAAAAAATTGATTATTTTTTTTTACAAGTGACACGGAAAAATGGGTTGCTAGACACCTTAAAAAAATTCTCACCAAGTATGAGCTCTTAATTTTAATAGGAAGATCCTCCGCATCGCAGTTTTGTATTTTTTTCTCAGTCCAATTGAAAAAAATTCATACCTCATCATTTATCGATTGTACAGAAAAATGTTTTGAAAGAATTTTTTAGGAAATTTAATGCTCTACAAAAAAGATATCTTATATTTTTTCCGTAAGCCTCACCATTTGAAAGATATTAAGGTTTTAATTTTGATTATTTTAAGACAAATTTAATTTTTGTTTATGAATTTTATAACTCGACAATAAATGACTCTTATACAATGCGCAAACCAAATTTTTGTTGAAAATTAACTGCTCTATAAAAATGGTTTGTTATGTTTTAGCGATTAAATTAACCGTTCAAAAGATATTCATCATCAAACTCTCATGTTTACGGGTTTTAAAAGTTTTTGATGAGATATTCGAATAATTTCAATTTAACTTATAATTTTTGAGAAAATTTACACGAATTTTAGTTCTTATCAACTGAGAAACTTCAAAATATTTTTCAAATTTTTTTTTATGCTTAAGTATATTTGTTCACAATATAAACGCTAGCTTAGGATTCAAACGGAAGAAATAAAATACAAAACAAAAATTCTCTAGAGGAGAAATTTTCCCAAGGATTGTGATTTCTAATGATTAAAAATGAAATGTTTAGAATAATTGAAGAAACATTTTCAAAATTTTGAAAATAAAACTCAAATAATACTTATATTAATGACAAAAAATGAAATTTATATGAAAATTATAAATTAAATTGAAATTATTCCAATAACTCATCAAAAACTTTTAAAACCCGTACACATGAAAGTTTGATGATGAATATCTTTTGAACGGTTAATTTAGTCGCCAAAACATAAGAAACCATTTTTATAGAGCAATTAATTTCCAACAAAAATTTGTATTGCGCATTGTATAAGAGTCATTTATTGTCGAGTTATAAAATTCATAAACAAAAATGAAATTTGGCTTAAAATAATCAAAATTAAATCCTTAATATCTTTCAAATGGCGAGGCTTACGGAAAAAATATAAGATACCTTTTTTGTAGAGCATTAAATTTCCTAAATAATTCTTTCAGAACATTTTTCTGTACAATCGAAAAATGATGAGGTATGAATTTTTTTCTATTGGACTGAGAAAAAAATACAAAACTGCGCTGCGGAGGATCTTCCTATTTAAATTAAGAGCTCATACTTGGTGAGAATTTTTTTAAGGTGTCTAGCAACCCATTTTTCCGCGTCACTTGTAAAAAAAAAAATAATCGATTTTTTTGACCCACCCTAATATATATATATATATATATATATCTATAAAATTTAGGATCTACTAAAGTTAGGAATTTTTGAAATTCCTTCTACAGACTTTGATAAACGCTACGCCTGTCAGACTAGAAGACAAGTTAAGATGTTTATTTGTTTTTATCAGTTTTTTGCGAATTTCTATTGGATATCAAAATTTTTGTTTTTGCGGTATCCATTGTTTTTTATAACCAATTAATATTTTACAATTTCTATGTAAAATTTTGCACTAAAATTGTCTTTTGTTTTACACACTTGCGCATTCGAGAAAATGGAGCAATGTGCATATTCATATTTAATGCTTTCGATTTGAACCGGGCTGCAAATTTCCAATAAATTTGCAAGCAGATAAGTGCATCAATTATTCAATTGCATTGATACACAGACGACTTGTTCCAATCTTCAATTCTTACCAAAGAAAACTTCAAGTTTTCCAATAAAATTTACACCAAAGATAAAGATAGGTATAGTTATCATCACGGAAAAAGATTGATGTTTTTTTCCAAATTGGTATCAATCAGATATTTCTTATATAAATTTTTAATCTAATCAAACGTATCCAAAGGTTTCAGGTAATATACAATTATCTCAAAGATAAACTATTTTTATCTTAAGATATTTTTTCTTTAATTAAATTGTGTCAAATATTTTCTTTTAAGTTTAACAATAAAATATGTTTTAAAGAAATAAAACTATTGGGCAAGATTGGAATTTCTTTACAAATATCAATAATAATCGTTAGACCTTAATGACCAGTTAACCTATTACAAATTGATCCAAAACATAAGTTCCCAATATTTTTACTTTTTTTCCCCAAATCAATATCACTTTCCCAATATTTTAACGAACAGATAACACAAACTTCAACTTCCAGTCCACGTGCCCAAATCATTGAAAAGTTTCAAAGTCCAATCGAAAATTCACTTTGATGATGAATTCCTAAATCTTATCAAAAAAAAAAAAAAAAAAAAAAAACCTTCATATTATTTGATTTAATTAGAAAACTTTCCACCGGCTAGATATAGAGCAAATACTTGGCGCGTAGATTATAAACCACTTAAATAAATACTTGCGACGAAAAAATCGCAAACATTCTATCAAAAAAACAATAAAAACAAATAGCACAAAAGTAATTATCATTGTTTGTCGTTTGTTTTTTTGATTGTTGTCCTTCATTTTCATTCACAAATAAAGAAAAGTTTTTTTTTTATTTGAAGATTAAAAAGTTCATAGTTGAAAAATTAGAACTTGAAAAATAGTCTCAATTTATGTTACAAAATTTAAATTTAAATTGGAAAAAAAACACACTGTTGTTTTTTTGTTCTTTATTTGTGGGATAAAAATAAATTTAATTATTTATTATTGATTGTAGTACAAGTCATTGCGCTAATTTTGATAAGATAGTTGTAATGTGGAGTAATCACATTGGCCTTTATTGTTACAACAGAAAAATGTATTCCAGTCAATGAATTTGTTCAGTGTTTTTATTTTTTTCCAAGTTCTATGAAATTCCAAACCAAAAAATTGCATTGTTAACATTATAAACGGGAAGAATAGTTATAATAAAATCACCAATGTTACTATTCTTCGTTTATTTGGAACCGAAATCGAGCCATTAAGATATCGACAATACTGAATTCATTTTCCAATCGGACCCAATAGGAATAGAACTATAGCATCCCTGGTACACCTGACTTCATTATGAGCGCTATAATCATCCCCTAACTATTAATTGAAATCGAGAACTTAAATACCAAAAATAATAAGTTACGTTTACAACAGGTAGTCTATATTAGACTGATTCAAAAAAAAATTATGATTTTTTTTTCTTAATTATATCGAAAATATTGTTGGGAATTACAAAAAAAAAATCCTGTGAAAGTTTAAGCTCTTAATATTAAGAGGTGCCCCATCGCAAATTTCGATTTTCCATTTAAATAACATGGGAACAATATTCTCTTGCACTTTGGAATTCTGTAGCTCACGTTGGTGCCAATATTTCGGAATGACCAAGGTATGTTCTTGTAGAAAATTAAACGATCTACAAAAAAGGTCTCGTACATGTTTTTGATCTATTTATTCCTTCAAAAGTTATTCGAAGTCAAAGTTGAACTAAAGAGAAATTTTTATATTTTTTCAATTTTTTGACGAAACCATCAATTTTATGAAAAAATTTTATAGGACATATTTTGTTGAGCACTTTTTTTTCCTATAACTTATCTCTATAAAAGTTTTTGATATTTTTCACAGGTCCTAAGTTATTTAATTAAAATAAAGAAAATAATTTTTATGTTAAAAATATAATAATTCAGGGAGTTTTCAGTTTAATGCAAATAACTTAGGACCTGTGAAAAATATCAAAAACTTTTATAGAGATAAGTTATAGGAAAAAAAAGTGCTCAACAAAATATGTCCTATAAAATTTTTTCATAAAATTGATGGTTTCGTCAAAAAATTGAAAAAATATAAAAATTTCTCTTTAGTTCAACTTTGACTTCGAATAACTTTTGAAGGAATAAATAGATCAAAAACATGTACGAGACCTTTTTTGTAGATCGTTTAATTTTCTACAAGAACATACCTTGGTCATTCCGAAATATTGGCACCAACGTGAGCTACAGAATTCCAAAGTGCAAGAGAATATTGTTCCCATGTTATTTAAATGGAAAATCGAAATTTGCGATGCGGCACCTCTTAATATTAATTTTAAGAGCTTAAACTTTCACAGGATTTTTTTTTGTCATTCCCAACAATATTTTCGGTATAATTAAGAAAAAAAATATCATTATTTATTTTGAATCAGTCTACTCTAGATGCTTTTCAAAATGATCTTTTATAGTTCCAACAGTTTTAATATATAATTTATCAATATAGTTGTACTATATTGATATATTTGTGTGATAGTTATACATAAGTACTAATCAAAAGTTACATTTTAAGATACTTTTTAGATACTTTGTACTATGTATTTACGAAGTTTCATAACGTCTTAGGTATAGCTGTTCGGTTATCAGATAATATATTTTTTATCTTTATTAATTACATCAATACAAGAGGTATAAATTGAATTTTATGTAAAAAAACTAAATCAAAATTCTGCGCCTGGTATCTCGGTATCATAGATAATTTTTAAGTTACAAGATACAGCTCCTTTTAAAAAGTTTGACACCGCAATTTTATATGCAAAAACTAATGCTTTTTTTATCTACCAGAGAAGAGCATTAAGCACTAGGATAATAAAAAGGGCAAATAAATGGCGAAATCTCAACTTATCACTGTTATCCTTCAGAAAGAATCATACGGTTCAATGTATCTTAATGGCAACTTTACGTAGAATGTTCACGAAATTAAATACTTGGGTTTTCCCTTATTAGACCGATTCTTCATCGTAATATTGAATGGTTAAATGATTCGAGATCATCTCTGGATCTTTCCCCAAAGGTTATGATATATAAAAGGATCAATTTGGGCATAAGGTGCACATATATAAGATGCTGCCAAATTATCTAATATCGAATTAATACAGAGACAACAGGCGAAAATTCTTAGATCTTAAATCTAACCATCTAATATCAAAATTCTTAGATATATTAAAAGACAAGGTAAAAAGTACCTACAACGAATTGTGGACCACCCCAAATAAATTGGCCACCGAAATTTTACAAGAACCGCTATATAAAAGACTTAAACAACTAGACCCTTAAGGGGGGAAGCTGGTCTAGAATTTTGAAAAAACCGAAATTTGTTTTTTCTCTTAAAAGGTACTTTAGGGTCTTAAAAATAACATACCAAAGGATGGATGCCGGCAAAAATGTCTAAATGCCCAAACTTTCGCAGATTAAAGGTATATAAGCATTTAATATGATTTTATAGTACTTAAAACTTTAAACGCGTTTTTCTCGAAATCACTTTTTTTGAACTGGCCGAAGACATAACTCGAGCAAATCTTCACCGATCTATACGAAATTTTCACAGTACATTCGAAATACCTTTCTCCGGAGACGTACGCAGAATTTTTTTTTTTATACTTCATAGTTTTTTTTTAATCAACAATTTTGTCGTTTTTTTTATAGTGAAAATTTTAATGTTTTGTTCAAACGTGCACCATTTCACGAAAAAACAAAATATCGAAAAAAATCCTACGTACGTCTCTTGCTGTTGTTATATAGAAACTAAAAATTTTCATGATTTTGTTCCAGGACCAAAATTAAGGAGGTTACACCTTCGGCCATGGATCCGTCTAAAAAATGAGGCACCTCCGAAGAAATGCTGGACAGCCGCCATTTTGAATTTAATTGACACGAAAAAAATTGTATTTGTATATTAAAACCTAAACTATAAAACCTTGTTCACAGATTTTCGATTGATCTTTTTGTTGAGTCACAAAAAATTCATAAATTATGCCCATTTTTTCACGCTCTAGACCAGCTTCCCCCCTTAATGTTTTTATCAATTCTTAATTTTTATTTCATCCCTTTGATATTTTATAATAATTTCAATAGTTGAGTTGTAAATCTTTTTCTGTTTTTAATACGATTTAATAACCATTATGATTACAAATTAAATGCTTTGCTACTTTTGAAAGCCCAAACTTTGGTGATCCTCAAACTCTAATCAAATTTAAAAATTAGAACTCTTATCTGTTGTTATTACTGCTTATTGTTATTATAAAGCAGAATTATTTGATTAATTATTGAATAAAAAGATTTAAACATTACTCAACCAATATGAACTATACAAATTTCAAGCCCAATATATTTGGATATATTAAATATCCCAATAAATTTTCTTCCTATAATTCCTAATTCTATGCAAAACTTCTACTTCAAAAAATCCTTCCTCTATTAGAATAAATTCCTAACAATCAATTTGGATTCTAGTAAGGTCAATTGTGTTCAAGATGTTAATTGTAAACAAAAAATTCCTACATAATAACAATGGAAGCAATTTTTGGCTTAAGTCTCTTTTGGCGACGTCAATATCCGGCAAAATTGCATTCTCTACTTTGTTTATAAATTAAATTGCAAATAAATAAGGTTTTAATGAAAATTTGGCGACCAAGTGAAAATTATGCAGTATTAACAGTACTAACTACAGTATTACAGCACTACACTATTACTGTATTAACTTACAGAACTAAATTGACCAAAAAATTGCTAGTTGCATTAAGAACAAAATAGAAAATGCAACAATGCTAGATAAGTCGCTAAAAGCGACTTAAACCCAAATTTCTATTAGCCCATCGTTCTAAAATTTTGTCAAAAGAAACTAAAAATTAAAGTTTTTAAGTAGTCAATTTCAAATTGACTTACTCCACTTTCAAAAAAAAATCATTTTCTAAGTAAACAAAAGTAGTCATCAACATGTTTCAATGCATTTTATGCAAACAAGTGCCAAAGAAGTGAAACTTTTTCTTCTAATTAACAACAGAAAATTTAATCATAAAAATTTTAACAATTTTTAATTGATTTTCAAATTATTTGATAAATCTTGAATTTAAATTTTACGCGCTACTTTGGTCATCGCCATTTTTTTAATCAAAGCCTACTAACAATTTGAGGCTCGTTTAACCAAGTAGGTAATAAAAGTTTTCCAATTAAACTATTTTGATAAATGGCAGAAAGACAGATAAAAATGCATTTAACAGACCAAAAAAATTTTGCAAATCAATGAAATTGGGCAAAAAATATTGAATTTAATTTTTAAACAATGACAATAATGTAGAGGGCAATGATTCTCTTACATCTCTTTTCTATCGTTACTATTATAGATGTTTTATCTTTGTTATTAATAACGACCAATAATTAGCCAACTTTTAAAAAAATTGATTATTGAGTCATCTAGCGAAAAAAAAATTAATTGTTTTAATTATTCTGGTACAAGTTAATGCATCAAAATTTTAAAAAAAATCATTTAAAACTTTAAAATTTAATACAAATTTGGACATAAAATTGCTATTGTACAAGAAAATAACAAGTAAAGTATTGAATTTGCTGGCTAAATTCATATTTTCTCAAAAATCCGGTACCACGTGTTTTCTCATTCTTATCTTACATTAACGTTTTATCACTTATTTTTTTTCGAAATCCAGACGTAAATCGATATCAAGCGATCCCAAAACGTATACTTGAATCCCAAACTTCAAAAACTTCAAAAAATTTTCATTGAAAATGTCTTTTTTGCATAAAATAAAAAGAGGTTAAATATTATTTATTAAAATCAAGTCACAGTTGGAAAGAAAATCAGCGCGAATATTCGAATTTCTTATGCTGGTAAAGTAAACGTAATTATTTAATTTGTTAAGTAAATACTTTTTCTGCTTACTGTTAACATATGTGTAATCAAA
The DNA here is from genome assembly GCA_958496175.1 of Sisyra terminalis. Taxonomy (NCBI): domain Eukaryota; kingdom Metazoa; phylum Arthropoda; class Insecta; order Neuroptera; family Sisyridae; genus Sisyra; species Sisyra terminalis. The sequence goes on along the minus strand of OY292275.1, from coordinate 2,671,271 downwards.
TATTTTATTTTAGGTGTCACGTTAATTGTTATGGCAGAAAAAAAATGCGGAATTTAAGTAAATAGTTTCAAAGAAATTATTCTGAGATTTATAAAATATGAAACGTGATAAAATGTATAAGAATATGTTACATATTTGTGTGGCATTTTATTGTATTATCTGGAGGTCTTGAAAGCTTTAAGCTCTATGTACTGGGATTGGAAAAAGCTTTTTTATGAAAGGCACTAATGGTACTCGGTACAGTATAACGTGATACTTGTCAGTCTTTGATCTAAAGAGCATTAATTTTTTTTCAGGGAATGACCTATTTTCCGAATGAAATGTATATTTGTGGTGATTTTTCTGATCTAAAACCTTAAAAGGGAAATCCTGACGATTTGTACAGGATTTATAAAAGGGTTAACATTTATTATTTGTTATTTTAATTTGATTAATCTTTTAAGTTTTTAGAATCCAAGAAGTTGATATTATGATTACCTATTAGAAGATTTCGAAAAGATTTACTCAAGAAAATTTCACTTTTACCGACAAAAATCTGAAAATATTCTCTACAGCTTCAATTCTTCAAATATGAATTGAATATCTGATGAGCTTTCTTGAAAAAAGCTCCGTTAATTATTATTACCATATCAAGGATATTTTCAAGAAAAAATTTACATATACACTAGACGTTTTAGTAAATTTTTCTAGCTTTGAGAAAAAACGTGCATATCGTTATCCATAAATTAAGTTCTAGACGATTGAAACATAGATAAATTATGTAAATTTTTTCCAACCTTTAACCGTGAAAAATTAAGAGAATATATTTCACTGGCTGATCCCCGCGACTTCGTCTACGTAACGTAGGTGTTGATTATATTATCTTTTTAGATTTGCTGTTTGTAGTGGTATAGGAAAATTTTTATTTTTCTTATTTCTTTTACGAAAAACATAATCATACCTGAAAACACTATTTTGTCGACTTTAAAAAGACAGATTTACTAAACTGTTGCTAAGAATAAAATATTTGTATGTAATGATCAATTAATTTTCAAAAATATTTATAAATATCTAAAAAGAGTATGTTCAATTGCGTATACCTACAGTGTCAGTAGGTATACCTACCATGAACCAAATAATCCATAAATCAATCAGTGTCTAAACATAAAAAATATTGTCAAGTTCAATAAAGTCAGTCATAATTATGACTTAAAACAGTCAAAAGTTATCAAAATACTCGCCTAGATACTTAGAATATTAGTAGAAATCCCATTTCATTATCTCGACTCCCAAATGAACCTTTTTCTCAAAATTATTACACTGCTGCAATGTACAAAACTACCGCGAAATTAAAATTTGTTCAGTTGCATGAAACCCAGTTCCTCCATATTCAAATATAACCATTGTGTATCTATGCAGGGTCAGTCCAATTCAGTCGGTCCAACACTGGTCGCTTGATTATTATTTTTTGCGATCACCCCAACATGTTGGTAGTTCAAATTCATCATTATTTTAATTTCATTGTTTTTAGTTTTCCAGTGGTGGACATATTAGTTTTACTAGGCGCAGACATTTTCGCACTTTTAAGGGTTTGCGGAAACTTGACTATCTCAGGTTCTATTTGTCCTATCAAAATGAAACTAAAAGCAGTGGGTTCATGAAAATATAAGCTATAAGGTTGTAATAAGACATTTTTACCTAAATGTAATTATAAGGGGTGAAATTTCAGCCTGAATTTTTAGCTCTCATTTGTAAAAATTCCAATTTTCACGGAAAGATTGTGAAGGAAGGGAAAGAGTCTGCACATTATTACTTTTTTTACAAACAATTAGGTACTAGTTGTATTCAAATACAAAATTTGAAGTATGAGACTAAGCCTTTTTAAATTAAAAAATAACAAAATTTGGAAATTTTCAAAATATGTAATTTTTTGAGCTCAATATCTCCGGTGGGGGACCAGATAAAAATCTGAAATATCACCCCATTATAGTACTGTGTGATAGTATTATGCACCTAAAATTTGGAGTTTGAGATTTGACTAGGAGCAGAGGTATTGCAAGCACAAAATGTCAAAATAATGCATACTTCAGTAAGTGAATATAATGTATTTAACCATTTAATATGTAACATATACTTGGCAAAAAGGGCATTTTACCCAAAACAACATATAATCTGGGCTAACTGTTATTCATATCTAAAATTTAAAACATATACTTCTTTCTGAAAGCTAATAATATATGTACGTACCCATAGTAATCAACTAATCTTGGTATTCGACTATGACTATGGGTACGTACAAAGATTATTTGGCTTTCAGAAAAAAGTATTCGTTTTAAATTTAAGATATGAATAACATTTAGCCCAGAGTACATGTTGTTTTGGGTAAAATGCTCTTTTTGCCAAGTATATGTCACATATTAAATGGTTAAATCCATTATATTCACCTACTGAAGTATGCATTATTTTGACATTTTGTGCCTTGTAATACCTTTGCTCCTAGTCAAATCTCAAACTCCAAATTTTAGGTGCATAATACTATCATACAGTCATATAATGGGGTGATATTTCAGATTTTTATCTGGTCCTCCACCAGAGATATTGAGCTCAAAAAATTGCAAATTTTGAAAATTTCCAAATTTTGTTATTTTTTATTTTAAAAAGGCTTAAAGTTTCAGACTTCAAATTTTGTTTTTGAATACAACTAGTACCTTATTTTTTTTAAAAAAAGTTTTAACGTGTAGACTCTTTCCTTTCTTTCACTATCTTTCCGTGAAAATTGGAGTTTTTACAAATGAGAACTAAAAATTTAGGCTGAAATTTCACCCCTTAGAATTAAATTTAGTTGAAAACGTCTTATTACAACCTTAGAGCTTATATCTTCTTGAACCCACTGCTTTTAGTTTCATTTTGATCGGACAAATAGGGCCTGAGATAATCAAGTTTCCGCAAACCCTTAAAAGTGTGAAAATGTCTGCGCCTAGTAAAACTAATATGGCCACCACCGGAAAACTAAAAACAATAAAATTGAAATAATGATGAATTTGAACTACCAACATGTTGGGGTGATAGCACACAAAAAAATATATTTTTTTAAAAAAGGTTGAGCAACCATTTCATTTATTTTTGGACCACTTTATTTGGACGGATCCTGCATATATTATTAAAATATCTGAATTTCAACTACACAATTATTTCTCGCTACCATTATTGCTACGCAATTATTACTCACTAATGTTTATTTGTGAATACGTATTTTGGATTTTCAGGTTTACAATATGTGAATGCCAAAAAATTTAATCCTCACTTATAATCTAAACTTGGTTTTTTTCGGATATATATACATATATATCAGAGTTTAAATTTTCAATAAAAACCTAAATTTTTGTTACCAATAATAAACTAACATTGTTTTATTTTACCGATAAAACGTTTTGTCTATAACGAACATACTTTGATAATTAAATTTGAAATTTCGATTGTTGATTAATTCTAAATTTTCTCAAACTTAATCTCTCCTTTTTACTCTTTCAGGGTTAGAATTTTCAAAAAAAAAATTTTTTATCAGATGTCTACTTCTTATATAAAATAAATCGAATATTAAAATTTCATTAGTCAGAGGGGATATATAAATTCATAATAATAATATATAATAATAATATTTATAAATTTAATATATAATAATAATATATAATTCATAATAATATATAAATTTATTACTATTATTATTATTAATGCTACTACTATTACTTTTTTTTTTGTTAATATTTCAATATTGAGCAACTCTAAGGATCTATTAACAACAATTTGGAAAAAAAAATAGTTTACTGTAAGATTCGAACCTACATCTTTATAATTAGGAGGATCCGAATGTCAGATAGGTAAGCCATTACGCTATTAACATCAACTATGTGTTTTATATATATAAACGTTAATATGTCAAAGAGGCAATTGTTTAGACTTTAAATTGAATTTATTGTGCTTTCTGTCAGTTCAACTAAAAATATTTTTACCGATTATTTTCTAACTTTAAATTACCTTTCCAATGATATATAACTCACCTATCTAAAGTAAAAATTTATGTTTTCATCCCAAGAGAATACCGTCCTTTATTATTTTTTTGAAATGATAAGTAGCCTATAGTATGTGAGAAATTGTGTTGTATATTAATACCAAATTTCATTGAGTTCGGTTGTTCCGTTCTTTAGTTAAACCGGGACACACAGACAGACAAAAATTTAAAAAATGCTTAATTTGGAATAAGGGCCTCTTGAAAAAAAGTTTTACCCCTAAAATTGAGTTCAAAATCGAAATGTATAGACAGACGTAAGAATTGTGTATATTAGTATAAATAAGATCCTTGAAAAAAGAAGGTTTTCTTTTAATTTTAATTTTTAATCATGATAAAATTTTGATACAATTACGAAATTATTTTACAATTACGAAACTCGCCTGTCTAAAGTAGTTTTTTGTTTGTTTTCATCCCGTGGGAATACCTTCCCTTAATATTTTTTTGGAATGATAAGTAGCCTATAGTATGTGAGGCTACTTGTGTTGTATCTTAATACCAAATTGAATTAAATTCGGTTGTTCCGTTCTTTAGTTAAATCGAGACACACAGACAGACAGACAAAAATTTTAAAAATGTTGAATTTGGAATAAGGGCCTCTTGAAACAAATATTTACTCTAAAATTGGGTTCAAAATCGAAATGTACAGACAGACGTAAGAATTTTATATATTAGTATAGATTATGTCCAGCAAAACATAAAGGTAATGATTGTACTGAATTTTACGAGTAGAAAATTTGCAGTTGATAATTAAATTGATGATATCTTCAAATTTTATGAGGGAAATATCTGATAGGTAATTGGCTCAAGAAAAACGGGCACATCTTTCAATCGATTAGTTAATACTTGAATTGCAATTTTCCAACATCGTAGATATAATATGTGGAGGAAATTATGTTTTACGACGTTGTAAATTTGGAATAAACGTGAACTGAAATTGATAACCACCGGTTTTGGCAAATAAAAATGTTCATCTCGAAGAAAATCGCTATAAATGGGATTACTATCGAAAAAAAAATGGATTAAAAAATTACATCTACTTAAAGTTGTCTAAATTGTTGACACTTACTAAACTTCCAATAGCCGAGGCGACTTCATCGTCTGGAAACATCAAAATATCCACCAAAACCCAAGCACCACGCCATACAAATACCACCAATGTACCAACGACAAACACCGAAAATAAACAATCTAAAACGTAAACCGGTGTATTCTTCTGGGAACTCTGCAAAAAAAATTAAAAAATTATTGAAATTTTGATAAAATTAGTAAAAAATTCAATTTTAAAAACTATAAATTTTATTTTATAAAACAACTTCAAGTTCACAAAACTGTATTTCAAAGCCAAATATTTAAAATTTTTCTTTTTAAATCTAATTTACTTAAGAAGTTTAAACGTGAATATAAACTTTATCACATAATTGTACCCTTAAATAAATTAGCATATTATAAATACAATAAAAAATTAGGCATTTAATTTGATAATTAAATATTTAATTGCTGAAAGTTTATTTGCATCAGTCATTGTTTCAATGAAAATTACTGTTAAATGTTTGGATAGAGTTAGATACAACTGTCAGTCATGGTTTGTTGAAATAAAAATGTGCTTATTTTAGATAAGTACTGTAAATTCAAATAAAACGTGATCAAGTAAAATATTTATCAACAATTAACCGAAAAGTTTAACGCTACAGAAATTGTAAGGATTACATTTGTTATAAACTTTTACACTTCAGTTTATGATGAACATTAGACTGATTCAAAAAAATGATGATTTTTTTTTTCTTAATTATATCGAAAATATTGTTGGGAATGACAAAAAAAAAATCCTGTGAAAGTTTAAGCTCTTAATACTAATATTAAGAGGTGCCGTATCGCAAATTTCGATTTTCCATTTAAATATCATGGGAACAATATTCTCTTGCACTTTGGAATTTTTATAGCTTACGTTGGTGACAATATTTCGGAATGACCTAGGTATATTCTTGTAGAAAATTTAACGATCTACAAAAAAGGTCTCGTGCAAGTTTTTGATATATTTATTCTTTCAAAAGTTATTCGAAGTCAAAGTTGAACTAAAGAGAAATTATAATATTTTTTCAATTTTTTGACGCAACCATCAATTTTATGAGAAAATTTTATAGGACATTTTTTGTAGAGCATTTTTTTTTCTATAACTTATCTCTTTAAAAGTTTTTGATATTTTTTACAGGTCTTAAGTTATTTACATTAAACTGAAAATTCTTTGAATTATTATATTTTTAACATAAATGTTATTGTTTTTATTTTAATAGAGATAAGTTATAGGAAAAAAAGTGCTCTACAAAAAATCCTATAAAGTTTTCTCATAAAATTGATGGTTGCGTCAAAAAATTGAAAAAAATATTAAAATTCCTCTTTAGTTCAACTTTGACCTCAAATAACTTTTGAAAAAATAAATATATCAAAAACTTGTACAAGACCTTTTTTGTAGATCGTTCAATTTTCTACAAGAATAATATACCTTGGTCATTTGATGCGTTGCAACAATGCCATTAAACTTTTAAACATCTAAAACTTGTTCCAACAATTCAGTATAATATCAAATTAGATTTTTTTCTGAACTTCAAGTTACCAAATTGTAAAACTTATACAAAAAGTACCATTTAGTAAGACTACAACTAGGATCATTGCATCCAATATAAGACCACAAGATCCAAATCATTCAAAAGTAATTGACCAATTCTGCAAGCAAGCAACTTCGACGTTGGTGCACAAATCTGGAGGAGAAATTTTCAATTTGATTTCATAGTCTTCAATGCCATTTATTCCGCAACAATCAAACTGCATTGAAGCATTGTTAACACATTAAGTATGTTTAAAAGACTAAGAAAGAAATTAGAACTTTGAGGAGTATTGTGTAGACTATAAAAGTAATTTTTTCACTTAACTATACTCAGGAATTGTCAAAGTAGAAAAATTATTTTTGTACAGTTCCAAGATTGGAAGAAATCTAATATGGTAAAGTTAAAACTATTTACATTTTAGTTACAGGCTTCTAGACTAAAACACCCCCTTAAACTCTTATACAATTTGCATTGAATTATTTAAAAAAAAATCGATAGTTATTCATACTTTCCCACATTCCAAAATTTCTAGTAATGTAAATTTAAAGAAAAATCTCTACAATAACAAAAATTAGAGTTTTCGACAAAGAAGAAGTTAATTTCAATTCGCTATGACCAATAATTTTCCAAAAAGAAAGAAATTTTTTTGTGTTCCAGGTATGTGTTCACCAATTTTCAGTTTAACCATAAACGGACTTGAAAAATCACAGAAAAAAAACCTTTTTTTCAAAAAAATGCATTGAAAACTATTAAGCATTTATAAATCTTTATTGATTAATTTTCTTAAGAAAGGCCAAATATCGGACAATTTCAGGGTATGTTGGTACTATTAAAATGCATTAATTCGGGAAATTTCAGATCCCTGTGTAGTACCGTTTCTTCAAAAATCGAAAAAAGCTGGAAATCAAAAAAAAAATTTTTTCTCAAAAACTTGTGAATAGATTTATTTGAATTTTGTATATGTTATAGAAGCTGATGGTAGCTTCTAGAAAAAAAAAATAGAGCTTTATCGGTTTATAAGATCCTTCAAAAAAAAGAGCTTTTTCTTTTAATTTTAATTTTTAACCATGATACAATTTTGGTACAATTACGAAACAATTTTTTTCGAACTCCCCATCCAATTTCCTTTAAAGTTATGAGCCTTTTTAAATTTTAAAAAACGGTACGCCATATTGAAAAAAATTGAAAACTGTTTTTTTACACAATAATCCATTAATATAATAAGCAGAAACGAAGCCTACTTGATTACTAGACGAGTACAAATAATAGAAAATATTAAAAACAATAATAAGAAAATAATTGTTTCCTGATGACAAATGAATTTACTCATTAATTTAAAAATTATTTGGCGCTATTATGATTAATTCAGCACCAAGTGTTATCTTATGGACTAAGATTGCTGATCGGGGTGATATTACAACTTTCAATCTTAAAAGTATAGTAGGCTTCGTTTCTGCTTATTACATTAATGGATTGTCAATTTTTTTGCAATATGGCGTACCGTTTTTTAAAATTTAAAAAAACTCACAACTTTAAGGGAAATTGGATGGGGAATCCGATTAAAATAGTTTCGTAATTGTACTAAAATTGTATCATGGTTACAAATTCAAATTAAAAAAAAAAAGAAAGCCGATAAAGCTCTTTTTTTTTCTAGAAGCTACCATCAGCCCCTATAACATAAACAAAATTCAAATAAATCCGTTCACAAGTTTCAGAGTAAGTTCCCTATCCAATTAACAGTAACTTTAAAATAATGTGTTTTTATAAATTTTAGAAAACGGTACGCCATATTGAAAAAAAAATTGAAAACCGATTGTTTTACACAAAAATCCATTAATGTGATAAGCAAAAATGAAGCCTATTCGATGACTATTCGACTACTATTACATTATTGGATTTTTGTATAAAAAAATCGGTTTTTCATTTTTTTTGCAAAATGGCGTACCGTTTTTTAAAATTTAAAAAAACGCATAACTCTAAAGGAAACTGAATGGGGAATCCGAAAATAATAGTTTCATAATTGAACCAAAATTGTTTCATGGTGAAAAATTAATTCAGAGTAAGTTCCCCATTCAATTTTCTTTCAAGTTATGAGCTTTTGAAATTTTAAAAAATTATACGCCATATTGAAAAAAAATTGAAAACCGATTTTTTTACACAAAAATCCATTTAAGTAATAAGAAGAAACGAAGCCTACTCGATTACTATACAATTACTATTTCATTATTGGCTTTTTGGGTAAAAAAATCGGGTCTCAATTTTTTTTCAATATGGCGTATCATTTTTTAATATTTAAAAAACTCATAACTTGAAGGGAAATTAGATGGGGAATCCGAAAAAAATAGTTTCGTAATTGTATCCAAATTTTATCATGGTTAAAAATTCAAATTAAACGAAAAAGCTCTCTTTTTTCACGGATCATCGGATCAACCGATAAAGCTCTTAATTTTTTTTCTAAAAGCTACCATCAGTCCCTAAAACATGTACAAACTTCTAATAAATCCATTCACAAGTTTCAGAGTAAGTTCCCATCTAATTTCCTTTAAAGTTATGTGTTTTTTTTAAATTTTACAAAACGGTACGCCATATTGCAAAAAAATTGAAAACCGATTTTTTTACACAAAAATCCATTAATGGAATAAGCAAAAATGAAGCCTACTCGATTACTATTACATTATTGGATTTTTGTATAAAAAAATCGGTTTTCAATTCTTTTTCAATATGGCGTATCGTTTTTTAAAATTTAAAAAACTCATAACTTGAATGGAAATTAGAGGGGGAATCCGAAAAAAATAGTTTCGTAATTGTACCAAAATTTTATTATAGTTAAAAATTCAAATTAAAAGGAAAAGCTCTCTTTTTTTAAGGATCTTATCATCCGATAAAGCTCTTAATTTTTTTTCCAGAAGCTACCATCAACCTCTATAATATATCCCAAATCCAAATAAATCGATTCACAAGTTTCAGAAAAAAAATTTTTTTCCTGGTTTCCAGCTTTTTCGATTTTTGACGAAACAGTAATACATAGGGATCTAAAATTTGCTGAATCAATGTATTTTAATAGTACCAACATACCCTGAAATTATCAACCAAATACCCTTCTTGGGTCGATTCACTATACTTATCGTCCTATGTCCTTTTATTTAAGCATTAGAACAATAAAACGCCTTGCATAAAGCTGTTAAGCTTTTATAAATCCTTGCTGATTAATTTTTCTTGAAATCTCGCATTTTCCTAAAATATTAGGCTTTTTTTTTTAATCGACCGTCAAAAAACATTCAAAAATTGGGCATCTAGACTTGAACTCCCCCTTAAGCACTTATGAAATTTTCATGGAACTATTTTAAAAAAAAAACCCAAAACTATTCAAAAATTTACCAAATTATCTTACTTTCCAGAATTTCGAGAAATAGAAGTAAGTTGAAAAAAAAAGCTCTACAATATCAAAAATTAGAGCTTTAACAGAAGAAGGTAATTTCAATCGCCTTTGGTCAATAATTTACCCAGAAAAAAAAAAGAAAAAATATATATCTCACATTTTGTTTCAGATATATTCTCACCAAATTTCAGTTTTCTATTTCTTAAAATATAACCAGAACATAAATGGGTCCTCAAAATATTAGTCCTTTTTTACGACCATCAAAAAACGTCCGAAATTCAGATTTCTTGACAGAAACACGCCCTTAAACTCTAATAAAATTTTCCTAAAATAATTTTCAAAAAAAGTAATAATAATTCAGAAATTTTTTCAATTTTTTGGACTTTCCAGAATTTTTAGTAATAAAAGTAAATTAAAAAAAAAGCTCAACAAAAACAAAATTAGAAAAAATAATTTCAATTTCTTCGGACCAATAAATTTCCAAAAAAAAAAAAAAATTTTAGTGTCCCGATATATTTTCACAAATTTCAGTTCTCTATCGATTATGATTTAACCAGGACATAAATGGATCCTTATAATATTAGTTTGTTTTACAACCGTCAAAAAAACGCCCGAAATTCAGGCTTCTAGACTAAAACATCCCCATAAACTCTAAGAAAATAATCATTGAATTATTTTTTAGGAAAAATCTATAATTATCCACACTTTTCGTCAAATTCTTGCAAAAAAAAAAGTTAATTGAAGAAAAAGTTTTACAACATCAAAAATTAAAGCTTTGGTAAGAAGCTTGACAGCTAAGGAAATTTATTTTTAAGCCTTTTGGTCATGATTTTTCAGTGGTCCAAGTATATATTATACTAAATTACTTAAAACTTGTAAAAAATAAAATCACTGAGGAAAAATACTTTTTTTACGAATTTAAGGGGGTATTCTAGTCTAAAAATTTGAGAAAATTGATTTTTCTTTTTTCCTTGTTTTCAAAAATATGCCCCTAAATGGATTTTTCAAAATTCGAATTATTTTCGGCGATACAACGGATTTTCTGTTTATTTTAGTTATCCTAAAGAAAATTGTTTCTTAAAACTACTTTTTTTAAGGTGGTTGACATGATATGTCAAGTTCTACTTTACCGATTTCTTTGAAATTTGATAAAAATCTTTTTTATACATTTCTCTATCGCTTCTGCTTTGGATTTTGGAAAATTTCAAGTTATAATTTTTCTTAAAAACTTCGAAAAGGCCAAAAAGTGGGTAAAAAAAAATTTTTTTTTTAAGGTGACGCCATTTTTTAATTTTTCCTTTTTTTTTGGAAATGGTTAGCCCAATAGTAGCCGGCATATTTACTAAAGATTTTTTTTTTAATTTGTTTATTTTGGATCGCTACTTATTATGAATCTTGACTGGTTAATCTCAGATTGCCTAAGAAAATTTTTCCAAAAAATTCTAGAAATCGAAGATTTCTAGTTTCAACTTCAATTCATCCTATACCTGGCACGATTTGGCCAGACCCGGACTTACAAAAATCATCGGAAAAAAAGTTCCTTAGTATGTTAATTATGATTGCAGGAAAACTTTTAAGAATTCGAACAAAACTATGCACTTTATAAAGCTATTAAGCTCTTATGAATCTTGACTGGTTACTCGCAGATTTCCCAAGAAAATTTTTCCAAAATTTCTAGATTCTGGTCCAACTATATATTACACTAAATTACTTAAAATTTATATTTTTTCTTCTTAATTATACTTATATACTTAAAAAATCACTGAGGAAAAAAACTTTTTGCAGGAATATAAGGGGATATTCTGGTATAAAAATCTGAGAAAACTGATTTTTCTATTTTTCCTTGTTTTCAAAAATATGACCATAAACGGATTTTTCAAAATTCGAATTATTTTCGGAGGGACAACGGATTTTGTGTTTATTTTAGTTATCCTATTATAAAGCTATTAAGCTCTTATGAATCTTGACTGGTTAATCTTAGAATTCCCAAGAAATTTATTCCAAATTCTAGAATTCCAAGCTTTCTAGATTCCACTTCAATTCGCCCTATACCATGCACGATTTGGTCCAGACCCGGACTTGAAAAAATCATCGAAAAAAAAGTTCCTTACCGGTATCCGAAACATGGTGGGCACCTCAAAATACCCCTTCAAATCATCCGTGACGACGGAAAACGGTGGCGCCGAAATATTCCGCAAAATTCTCATCGCGGCCAGCGCCACCACACTGACGCCCGTCGTCGCCAAAACCGTGTTGATTTCCGGATCCGTATACGAATCGACCAACAACCAAACGCCCCGCCACGAATTCACGCACGCTATCCCAAAAACGGCCGTGTAAAGTCTCGACACAAACATGTAGGTCAGCCGGTGCTTATTCGGATCCAAAAGCTCCGTGAACGTGTGCTGATACAGGCCGCACAAGAAAAGCCCGCCAAAGCCCAACACTATCGAAATCAGAGCACTGGTCAGCTGATCGTCCGGATAGACATAGATCGAGGTGAGCTCCCAAATTCCGCGCCAATATCCGACCACCGACGGTGCAACAATGAAAATGGCAAAAGCCGCATCGAGCACCGTTAACAATGCATAATGCGCCGAAGATTCCCCTTTCAGCGACACCGTAAGTCCGGCTGTACTTCCACGCATTGTTTTACTCGCCGAATTAATTTAAAAAAAAAAAAAAAAAACTATCGAAAAATTCGCAAATTACAATCGATTCACACTGTCGTTTAGGCACATTGAAATATCACACAAAAAAAGGCAACTTTTGATTTAGGTTTGTTTTTTTTTTCCGGGAAGCACTAGGAATTCCTTGACATGGTAAGGTATAAACTTGGGTGGAAGATTTCGCCGGCTAGTCGATCGAAATGGGATACCTACGGCAACATTATCCGGTTTTCGGAAGATGCTGGAAACGAATATGATGATGCGAATGCAATGAAATGCGGAATGCAATCCAGTGCCGTCGATCGGGCAGGAACGCGATAACTAAACTGATAACAGATTTTCTGGAGGGGTCACCCACTACTACCAGGCGCATAATTATTTATTATAGGACTTATTTAATCAGCGAAACAAATACAACAATACACTCATCTTCGGTGTACCCGTGTATGTATACGCGAAGAATTTGTGCGATATGTGGCGAATTAATTGCACGTAAATAATTTTATCTTGTCTCTACGACTTGGCATTGTTTTTGGTGGACTATTATTATTATTATTATTATAAACATAATTGTTGTTCAAATAAATCGGATATGTCAACAAATTGATATGATGGGAAAAATTCCATAATCTTATCACACATAATTGCTGCCCAAATTATCATCTAATGACCGATTGGGACAAAAATATATTGGAAAAACCCCAAAACTAAATTTGAATTCAACAAAATCACGAAGCCACATCATTCCGGGCGGCCAACTCGAAACCACGCACGAGAATGGCGTTGAGGCCTCGCAACAATCAATTGTTGGTGGTTGTTTAGTTTATGTTTTTTTTTGGTTTTTTTTTTTTTTTATGGGGTATGTCACGTGTACTATGTGTTGTCGAGTTGGTCGGGAAAATCAATGGAAATGGAGAGCGTGGTGAACGCGCTGGCCGTGGAGTTCAATGCAGTAGTTACGGCATTATGGCCGTCTGCCGACGGCGGCGGCGGCGGCGGAGGCGGCTTAACCCAACCACCCCATACCCCGCATGCCATCCGGTTCGTTTATGTCGACGCCAAGAAAACCCCATTGACGTAAAATGTCGCACCCCTGCCCCATTGGCAATCCCCCGACGTTGGGATTGCGTCAACCGGTTTTTTTTTTTCATTCAAAAGTGGGAAAAATTTCATGTGAAAACCACATGTGAATAACCTTTTGAACTTTACATTGTTAAAATTTAGTCAAAAAACAGCCCTTAAAATAATAATTTCCAATGAAAAATCCCGTTTTTCTTGATTGACTTTTAAAGTGTAGTATAGGCAAATTAATAGCACTTGTGATAGACTGGTTGCCTGTACAACTGCAAACTTGAGTACTATGCAGTAGAATTTTTCAAGGTGTCATATAAGTATGTCAAAATGCTATCAGACAAAAACAAAATTGGAAGAAAATTTTTTAGTACATGCTAAACCACCTGTGAAAATTTTAAAGTGATTGACTAAACTGTTGCAAAGTTATGGCAGTTTAAAAATACTAAAATTTTACATATAATCTTATGGAAAAATTCGGTGATCGAATTGACTAAATTAAATTTTTTATGCGTTCAAGCATTTCCAACTTTCAAAATTGGTAGTTTAAACTTTAAGGTACCAATTTTGCATAAGTTTTATTGAATTTATTTCTAGAAACAATGTTATTAATTTAGACAAAAACAACCCTTAAATCAATAATTTTCACCAAAACATCCAATTTTCGTCATTGACAGTTAGAGTTTAGTATAGGCAAATTTATAGCATTTGCAATTGACGGGTTGCCTATACAACTGCAAATTTTGGTTCAATTCAAAGAAATTTTAAGGGTGTCATATAGGTATGTCAAAATGCTACCAGGCAAAAAAAAATTTGGGAGAACATTTTTTAGTCCATGCTAAATCACCTGTGAAAATTTTAAAGTGATTGACCAAATCGTTGCTAAGTTATGGCAATTTAAAAACACTAAGATTTTACATGTAATCTTATGGAGATTTGGTGATCGAATTGACTAAATTTATTTTTTTTTTATCAAAAAAATGCGTTCAAGCATTTCCAACTTTCAAAATTGGTAGTTTAAACTTTAAGGAACAAATTTTGCATACGTTTTATTGAATTTATTTCAAGAAACAATGTGAAAAATTAGTCAAAAACAACCCTTAAATTAATAATTTTCACTAAAACATCTAATGCTCGTCATTAATAGTTAAAGTTTAGTATAGGCAAATTTATAGCATTTGCAATTGACGGGTTGCCTATACAACTGCAAATTTTGGTTCAATCCAAAGAAATTTAAGGGTGTCATATAGGTATGTCAAAATGCTATCAGGCAATAAAAAAATTGGGAGAAAATTTTTTAGTACATGCTAAACCACCTGTGAAAAAAGTTAAAGTGATTGACCAAATCGTTGCAAAATTATGGCAATTTAAAAATATAAAGATTTTACATGTAATCTTATGGAGATTCGGTGATCGAATTGCCTAAATTATTTTTTTTTTTTATCAAAAAAATGCGTTCTAGCATTTCCAACTTTCAAAATAGGCAGTTTAAACTTTCAGGAACAAATTTTTTAAAAGTTTATTTGAATTTATTTCAAAATCTATAAGAAATAATATTCTATTCTATTCTACGACAGGTGCGATATCATTGAATCAAAAACTCTTAAAATTTAATATTTCAAGTAATCAAGGGACAAATTTTTCATATTTAAAAGGACCTTTCCTTTCCGAAAATTCACAATTTACAATTTTAATAAAGGGGATCTTTAAATTGAAAATTTGAAATTATAAATTATATCCTTTCTTAACGAATTTTACATTGTTCAAATCTAAAGATAATTGGCACAATCTTGCAAACTGATTATTGCAATTTTTCAAATCGATCAAATGGGTTTGACTAAAAGTAGTAGAGAGACCAATTACGTCCCTACGTCAGTGACTCATCAACAATTTGATGAATGAAAGTTACAAAGTTGATTGTTGCAATATTTAGATTTAACTTATAATAGATATTACACAGAATTTCGAATTTAAATTTGCTTTAATTTAAAAAAATATAAATAAGGATGCTGTGTATACAATAAATAGAATATATTGCGGTCCAATTTATGTACTATAATTTAATATAATAAAACTCGTATATTAAAATCATACCATAAACATAAATTTGAACAAAAGTTCAAACAAAAATATTTGTGACGTATTTCCCACATACGTATTTCGATTGCCAAGCAATTCTTCCTCAGTGGTCATCAATCAAAATCATGGAAGATTGCTTGACAATCGAAATACGTATCTGGGCAATACGTCACAAATATTTTTGTTTGAACTTCTGTTCTAATTTATGTTTATGGTATGTTTTTTATATATTATCATATTAAATTATACTACATAAATTGTATACACAGTATAACTGTTCAAAGTCAGCCAAAAAAATCATATTTTGAAAAATAAGGATGCTTTTTTTACGAGGAACTGGAACTTTCTGTATAAAATATATAAATATCCTTGAGAAACATGAAGAAAAGCAATTTGAAAAGCGAATTTTACAACAATAAAAAACACCAAATAATAGACGGGAAAAATGATATGACAAAAGGGTTGTTTGAACAATTAAACAATTAATAATTGATTAATGAATAACAAAGCAAAAATAGATGACCTACTCAACCTAAATCGTTATGTTTTCGGCTTAAGACAACCTTGAATAATTCAAGTTCTCTGAACTGACAGTTGGCGTTGAATAGTACAGGCAAATTCATAACATATATGGTGAATGGTTGCCTACATAATAACAAATATCACAATTTGGAAAGGATACAAGTTATTAAATCAAAAAACCCTTAAAACTAAATATTTTAAGGTAATTATCAAGAAAAAATATATATTAACAGGAGCATATCATCAAAAATTCAATCTTTTAAAACTTTTACATTTGATTTTCTGTCAGAAAATTCTACTAGTTTGGGAAAAATCAATTTTTCTCTGTTTAACTTTGAAAATAATTTGCCTAATCATGCAAGCAAATTGTTGTAATTCTTTACATCCAACAGACAACTAAAATGAATGCAGAAGTCCGCCAATTTGTTAAATGAATTTTTCAATGCATACCTATTCTTTCAACAATTAGAAAAAGTTTATAATTGTTTAAAAAAAAATTTCTTCATAAAAGATTTGATAACTTTGTTAGTAAGTTACTGAATTGATTGCAATGCTTTATTATGGCTTTTGAAACGGAAGGTTACCCTGAATAAAATGTATAAGTATTGTTGAAAAAAATCAAGATTAACATAAACAAGGGTTGGAATCGAAGTTGCTAGTGACCGAAATTACACCAAAAAGGGGAGAAAATGAAAATACTAAAGGGTTGATTGAAAAAACAAACGAATCTGATGGTTATTTTGTGAAAAATGTTTCTTTTTTTTTCTAATAAAAAAAAAATAATCTACAATGAACTAATCATAGCAAAGTACTGTAACCGAAGAGATTTTATGACTAGAGTGAACTTGTTCATAAATCAGTCAAAATTATAATCAAGGTCATCGAGCCCCCACTTTTTTTCCCTTTTTTTTAAAGCTCAGCGCTCTCTCGTGGTCGTCGTTAGAACTGTTACGACTGTCACATCCAAAGAGATTTTAAATTCTAACAAAATTCTAACCCTACTTTTATGTCGACGAGAGGAGAGAATATATATTTAGTGCAAACAAACTGTGGAAGAGGTTCGAGCACACGGAAAATTAAGGGGAAATGACAGTTTGAATTTAACATTGGTTTATAGGCAACATTCACTCTAGTTATACAATCTCTTTGACTGTAATAGAAAAGAAAGAAGTCTGTCTCTCTCTTTGTGCCATGCCAACACGCGATTGGCTGAGTGACTTCTTTCTCTCTCCCACCAATGCGAATGCACATATAGATTGTTCTAGAAACGTCTAGTGAAGTCTAGAAAAAGCTAGAACATTCTGGAATGTTGGGTTGCGGGTATATAAGTTCTGTATAGAAATTCAATTTGCATTTCCGTTACAACAAAGCGATTACAAAGCAATTTTTATTGTGATTTCGATTTAAAAGTGATTGTTTTGACAAGTGTAATAAAAAAAGTGATTGTTTGGTGATTCCTTGGAACTAACCACCAACAAAAGGCTGAAATTTTTGGTCAAAATGATGGTCCCGAATTTGTTTAACACCAATTCTAATTATCCAATTCTTAGTTTACCACTTATTGTTAACTCTAAAGTCTCCGAAGACCTTCTGAAAAAAGCAGCAATAAACAACAAAAGAAAAAAGAGTTCAAACTTTCCAACCGTAATCGATTCAAGTGGGGCAAACTTTTCGAGTGCATATCTAGGACAAGGAAAGGATCAGCCGCTGCCCTTGAACTTGAAAGTGGGTCAAATCAATATTACAATTCCAATGAAATCTTGGTTTCGTGGTCAGGTATACTACCAATTGTTATCCACCACTTAGTACAATCGTTACCTTAACGTCTTAGACTACTGAAAATCGATACCTTTAACCCCCCCCCCCCCATCCCCCCACATCCCACTGTGTGCCCATTTTCCAAGCCAAATGACCGATAATGAAAGTATTCCATGTCCCAAACAATAAAACACCGACAATTGGACTTGTGCTAAATCGCGAGGTCAACAATTAACTCACATCTATTACCTCTGATAACACACAATAACATTGTTGTAAAATATTTTCAATTCATGTACCGGACATATGACTCATTTGGGGTTCTCTACATTGATCGTTTTGCTAAAATTGGTTCAATTAAAAAGCTTTGATTCGCTTTTAAATGGGAGCTTTACACGCGAATTTCTGGCGCTTTAAAAACTTCACGAATTAACAAGAAAAGTTTTTGATTTAATTTTTCAACAGTTTAAAGCTCTTGAACGAAAAGCTCAATATACTTCTTTAAAGCCATAAAATTAAAAGAATTTTTCAATTTTTCCAAGCTTTTGTTATTAACGATTTCTTCCAAAAAACACCTGTTAAGATTTAAACTTTATTGGCTCTAGTACTAGGAAACTCTTTCATGACTCTAGATTCATAATTGATTCAAATTTCAAACAAAGATGGCACCTGAAGAAGAAAAAGAACCACCTGATTTGTAGCTATCATTGGTACCTCTTTAAATACTTTCATATTTCCCTTCAATAAGAAGGCAATCCCCTCACCCCTCTCATTTCGGAGTACCATTTGATAAATTCTTAAATTGAAACATTGAATTTGGTAAAAGAAGAGATCCAGTGGGCAATGGAAATAGCAAATAACATGGCCAACCTCGATATTCTTGAAATATCAATTGGGCAAGTAAATTGGGTGATTCTGTTTTGTTTTTAAAGATTTGTTCAAAGCCTACTTGATTTCATTAACTTTAAATAAGAAAACAATTCAGATTGTTAAAGATCAGATTTTTTTTATTCAATTAGCTACGTTTGGGTAAATTGACTTGTACGTAATTTTTTGAAAAAAACAATTCCTGAACAGAAAATTAAGTCAAATTTTTTGAGAAAATCAATCTTTGGACTTTTTAACAAGCGTTTGATCATATTTACAATAGCTATTGAGTTCAGAACTGTTCGGAATATGGGAATTAAATAATCAGAACCAGGAGACTAGATCCAAGAAATGTAATCTATTACATAGATACAATAATCAAATTGGCTATGATTGCGAATATTGTACGTACATTTTTACTATTCAATTAGCTACGTTTCGTTACGTATCGTAACTTCATCAGGCTTCTTGATTCACAAAAAATAGAATATTTTCAATTTAAATTCAATTATTTATAACTGAATATAATAATTGAAAAAAATCTATTTTTTGTGAATCAAGAAGCCTGATGAAGTTACGATACGTAACGAAACGTAGCCAATTGAATAGTAAAAATATTAAATAAAAAAACCGATCTTAAACAACCGGAATAGTCTTCTTATTTAAAAAAATAAAAGCTGAGATCTGAATTTTATCATCTATTAAATTTTAAAAAAAAAACCGTGAAAACATAAAATTTTGTTGAGCCAAAGAGTAGGGATTTAAAGTATTGAAGCAGTTTTACGATTAGATTTTAAAATAAATTAAAAAAATGAGGAGAGGCGAGAGAGATATGGCACCGGGCGGCACATTAAAATGCGGGGCGGCATATTGACATTGATAACATAATAAGAGTACATTTTTAAATAAAGGAAAGAATTTAAAGGTATTTATCTAACTTTTAACGCATTTTTCTAGGCAAGCCATGAAAATAGGTAAGCCTATTGGTAATCGGGTGGTCAAGGTGGCCGCTCTAAGTATCGAGCAAATTTTCGATATTTTTCGATTACGAATTTTCATTAACCCTAAAATCGTTAAAGACCTTCGTCACTATTGAACGACGGTAAATGGCAATTTAAAAAATAAAGTTTAAGTAAAGGGCGGCGAATTTCTGGTCGGCGATGAAAAAACGTACGCTACGCCACTGCTCTAGATCTAAGATGATATACTGCTAATATAAATAAAATTTTAAAATACAAAAATGCCAAAAAGATGTGTAAGAAAACCATAGTCTACTAGAGCTTTGAAGAATAAAAGTTGGCCATGACTTGTTACAACAACAAAAAAATTACTAGAAACAAAAATTGTAAGTTTTTCATAGTTGGCTTGATAACATCAATAAAATTTTATGATTTTTTTGCCGAAAATTTGATAATTTGGAAAACAAATTTGTAAATTCTTTTGTTTATATTGTTTACATTGCCTACGCAAGTGTAAATAATAGTAAAATTTTTTAAAAAACAAAAGAACTAGTACCAAAAGTTATAAATAATAAGATTACATAAGCTATGACCAAAATCATGGCTTACTTAGCTTTTTTTTTCAAGTAAAATTTAAAAATGGTTTCATTTCTGTTGATCGCAATTTTCGAGTAAACTATTGGACGAACGAAAATTTTGCTAGAAATCAAAATCGTAGATTTTTGGAAGGTCTACCTGATAACACTATTAAACTTTAGAGATTTTCGGTGAAAACATGAAAATTTGGTGACAAAAAAAAAATATTTTTTTCCAACATCTAACCAAAAAATGAAAAGTTGAAAAAAACAAAAGAACTAATAATAATATTATGTCAATAGAGGTAGATAATAACTTTTTTTAAATAAGAAGAAAATTCAGGTTATTTAAGATCTTTTTGTTTTTAATTTAATATTTTTATTATTCAATTAGCTACCTTTCGTTACTAATCGTAACTTCCTCAGGCTTCTTGATTCACAAAAATAAAATATTTTTAATTTATTTAATTTAATTAAAAATATTTTATTTTCGTGAATCAAGAAGCCTGAGGAAGTTACGATTAGTAACGAAACGTAGCTAATTGAATAATAAAAATATTAAATTAAAAACAAAAAGATCTTAAATAACCTGAATTTTCTTCTTATTTAAAAAATATAAAAGCTGAGATCTGAATTTTATCATCTACTAGTAGATAATAACAAAAATCCAATCATGGCTTGCTAAGATTTTCTTAGGTCTTATATTCTGTTATCATGATCGTCTTATGTTTAGCTTTGAAGAATAAGAGTTGGCCATGACTTGATTCAACAAAAAAAAAAAAAATAATGCTAGAAACAAAAATTGTAAATTTTTCCATGGATGACTTGATAACATTATTAAAATTTTAGTTTTTTGGGCGAAAATTTGATAATTTGGAAATATAAATTGTAAATCCATTTGTTGATACCATTGGCATTACGTAAGTGTAAACAATAAGTGAAAATTTCAACAAAAAAAATAAGGCCAAAATCATGGCCTACTTGGATTTTTTTTAATTAAAATTTTCGGGTAAACTATTGGACGGACGATAAATTCACTAGTAGATAATCAAAACCGTAGATTTTTCGATGCTATCTACTTGCCAATAACGTTAAACTTTAGAGTATTTCAGTAAAAACAAAAGAATTCAAATTTCAATAGAAGTATATATGAGAAAAACCCAATCATGGCCTACTAAGACTATTTTAGGTCTTAAACTCTGTTATTATGATGGTTTTATATTGTAGGTTTGATTTTTAGACAAACTTTTAGTTGTATAAAAAAAATTCAAGAGACTAAACTTGTAGATTTGACCACGGCCTACTAGATAACATCAAAAAAAAAAAAAAAAAAAATAGTGGAAATTTTTTTTTTCCTTGTAATTTTTGTACTTTAAAAAGAAGTTACTGCCCTTGTTTTAAGTTCAATCGAAAAAGTGTAATGAAACTTTTTTTTATAATTTTTAAAGACCTTTCCAATGATATATCATACACTTATAAATAGGGAAAAAAAATTCATCCCTTAGTTTTAACGTAAGACACCTTCCCTTATTATTTTTCAGAAATTTTGTATAGCCTATAGCACGTGAGGAATTGTTTTGTCTCTTACTACCAAATTTCAATGAAATTTGGTAGGTTCATTCGTAAACTATAAAGAGACATACAGACAGAGAAAAATTTTTTTAAAAATTTACATAAAAATGTAAATGTACAGATATTGGTATAGATAATCTTACTTGAAATCGTGTCGGATAAGTAAACGTCGAATCGCTTTTATCGACAGCAATAACAAACGGTGAGGCGATCAAATTCCGGGTGCTTTTCGTTAAAAAAAGCATTGCCAAACAAAATCCCGTTACAATGCCAGTGTACCGAAGGGGATGGCTAAAATTGGCACTGAATTTCACATTGTAATCATCAAAAATAATCCAACATCCGCGCCAAAACATCACACAAAGTACACCAAACACGTATGTGTACAATCTTTTGTAGATCTACGAAAAAAAAAGTTTGTTAATTTTTTTTAATCCCATAAAAATTTTCTGTATGGTACCTACAAAATTTAGCCACTTTGGGGAGTGTTCTTTGTCGAGTGAATCGCTGCGCACTACGGTGAAAAGACTTTGAATTAATCCACCGAGAAAATAAGTGGTAATTCCGGGGAATAACGTGGGATACATATCAAAAATGTTCCAGGTTCCACACCAAAAACCGACGACCAACGGGGCGATTAACACCAACGAAATTGTCGAATCAGCCCAAACACCTTTTAGTGATTTTTTTGCACATTTTTCGCGATCGATTTTCGCCACAATTGCCACATGAACACGGCCACCATTGTCGAGAATACCGGCTGATTCCATCACTGTGTCCCAAAAAAAAAAAAAAAATAAGAAAAATTTTATCAACCGAAAACTCTTAAGGTCCTTCACAAATATTTTGTTTAGATCGTCCGTTACTCTTTCCCTTTACAATTGCCAATAAAATGTTTATGGTTTCGGACGAAAATAAAGCCATGATGATAATAGCAATTAAATGTATAAACAACGATAAAACGGAACAATCAAAAAATATTTTTGTACTTCACAATTAAAAAAAAAAAAAAAAAAAACGCGGTCAACACCACACGAACGATAGCAATTGCCTTTACCGAAGAATTATGTTAATAACTACTTAAGAAATATTTCGATCAATAATGATAAAAAAAAAACCAAAATTCCTTGTAAAAATTTTCACAAACAACAATAATTTTTGCATAATTTTTCAAATATACCGTTAGTCATTTGTGGTCGGTGCAATACTAAAGGATAATGAAGAAAATTTTAATGGAAAGAAAAATAATCGATTGCATTGCCATCAAAGAATGAATTATTAATTAGATGCAATTGGGTGCAAGTTTTCAATGACAAATTGTACACGAAAAACTGGATTTTACTCATAAAATAATAATAAATTAAAGGCATGTAAATGTAAGCAAATTCTTCATACAGGAAACATCTACAGGTGAGCAATTATAACTTGTAAGTGCAAAAGTTATGCGTTTGAATAAATGCAGTTTTGCAAGAAAAAAATCTAAGATTTTTACCATTAAAATCACCGATTAAAAACCGACATTTACATCGTAAATTGCATCGATAAATCGCATTAAACTGTAGATTTATACACAGCTTTCAACTCGATGAATATTATATAAAAACTAGCTGATCCCCGCGACTTCGTCTGCGTAACGTAGGTGTAGATTATATTTTCTTTTTAGAATTGCTATTTGTAGTGGTATATGAAAATTATTAATTTTCTTATTTCTTTTACGAAAAACATAATCATACCTGAAAACACTATTTTGTCGACTTTAAAAGGACACATTTGTCTAAAAAGACACAGTGTCTATATTATATATAAAGGTTTATATTTCCAAGAGGCAGTTTTTTAAATTTTAAATTGAATTTACTGTGCTTTTTATCAGTTCAACTAAAAATATTTTTACAGATTATTTTCTAACTTTTAATTATCTTTCCAATGATATATAACTCACTTGTCTAAAGTAAAAACTTATGTTTTCATCCCTAGGGAATACCTTCCCTTAATATTTTTTTGGAATGATAAGTAGCCTATAGTATGTGGGAAATTGTGTTGTATCTTAATACCAAATTTCGTTAAATTTGGTTGTTCCGTTCTTTAGTTAAATCGGGACACACAGACAGACAAAAATTTTAAAAATGTTAAATTTGGAATAAGGGCCTCTTGAAACAAATATTTACCCTAAAATTGGGTTCAAAATCGAAATGTACAGACAGACGTAAGAATTTTATATATTAGTATAGATTAGGCTGATTTTTTTTTTTGACTTTCTTTTTTTTTTTTGTCCCATCGTGAAATTTTGTTGGAAATACCAAAAAAAAAAAATTCCCTGAAAGTTTGAGCTCTTAATATTAATTTTAAGTCCTCGACCAAGACGTGTAAAGATTTCCCATTGAAAATTTCCCACGGAAACTCTGATTTTTTATTTTTAAATTTCTATATCTCAGCGGCATTTCATGGGATCGCTTTTACCGACGATGGTTTTTTTCTCAGAATTAAACGCTCTACAAAAGTGCCCGTTGCGACAAAGTCGTAACTCACACCGGTGAGGTAGTACGGGCCACTGAACCTGATTTTTCCATAAAATTCGCGTTTTTTTTGGATTTATCTCGTAAATAACAAGAGCTACGGAAAAATTATAAATGAAAAACTTGTAGAGAATTTGATTTCCTACAAAAAAGGTCATGTAGATCAAATCGCGAAGATCAATATTAAACGAGATATTAAGCCTTGAATTGATTTTTCTGTGAAATTTTTGCCGATAATTGATTTAAACTTATAAATTGATATAAAAAAATATATTGATATAAACTTGATATCTCGTTTATTATTGATCTTAGCGATTTAGTCTACGGGAACTTTTTCGTAGGAAATCAAATTCTCTACAAGTTTTTCATTTATAATTTTTCCGTAGCTCTTGTTATTTACGAGATAAATGCAAAAAAAAAACGCGAATTTTATGGAGAAATCAGGTTCAGTGGACCGTACTACCTCACCGGTGTGAGTTACGACTTTGTCGCAATAGGCACTTTTGTAGAGCGTTTAATTCTGAGAAAAAACCATCGTCGGTAAAAGCGATCCCATGAAATGCCGCTGAGATATAGAAATTTAAAAATAAAAAATCAGAGTTTCCGTGTATTTTCAATGGGAAATCTTTACTCGTCTTGGTCGAGGACTTAAAATTAATATTAACGGCTCAAACTTTCAGAGAATTTTTTTTTTTGGGATTTCCAACAAAATTTCACGATGGAACCAAAAAAAGTCAAAAAAATAAATATATTATATATATACTTTATATATATATTATTAAATTTCAAGCAATAAGATTGATAAAATGATGGTTTTCGATCATGTAAAATATGAATAATAAAAACTTGTAGAGAATTTGATTTCCTACAAAAAAGGTCCTGTAGACCAAATCGCTAAGATCAATATTAAACGAGATATTATGTTTATATCAATATATTTTTTTTATATCAATTTATAAGTTTAAATCAATGATCGGCAAAAATTGCACAGAAAAATCAATTCAAGGCTTACTATGTCGTTTAATATTGATCTTAGCGATTTGGTCTCCAGGACCTTTTTTGTAGGAAATCAAATTCTCTACAAGTTTTTTATTTTTTAATTTTTCCTGTAGCTCTTGTTATTTACGAAATAAATGCAAAAAAAAAACGCGAATTTTATGGAGAAATCAGGTTCAGTGGACCGTACTACCTCACCGGTGTGAGTTACGACTTTGTCGCAATAGGCACTTTTGTAGAGCGTTTAATTCTGAGAAAAAACCATCGTCGGTAAAAGCGATCCCATGAAATGCCGCTGAGATATAGAAATTTAAAAATAAAAAATCAGAGTTTCCGTGTATTTTCAATGGGAAATCTTTACTCGTCTTGGTCGAGGACTTAAAATTAATATTAACGGCTCAAACTTTCAGAGAATTTTTTTTTTTGGGATTTCCAACAAAATTTCACGATGGAACCAAAAAAAGTCAAAAAAAAATCACCCTAATATATATATATATATATATATATATATATATATAGTAATTATAATTACTTTAAAAAAGCTAATAACAAACCATTTAATAAAAGATAAAATTGATGTTCATTTCATTTTTGTTATGGCTTTTGTCAGTATGGATTCCAAAGTTCTACTTGATCTCAACTGATGATATGAAATAACATAATAAAAGCTTGAAGGCCAAAATACGAACAAGAGAATGGCAGATTTAAGTAAATATGCCGTTTAAGGAATTTGGAACCAGTTTGAGGAATTTATTATTTGTTGTTAATTAAAATCACATTAACACCTGTTTCCGAATCCCTTAGTGACACCTTTGAGTTTATTTTTATCTCACATTTTGGCCTTCAAAAGCTTTTACTATGTTATTTATCATTATCATATCATTAGTTGAGAGCAGGTAGGAAATTCTTTGCAATTTTAACACCAACTTGGAATTTAACCCTTTTCATTATTGATCATTATCGAACAGATTAATAAAATTGAAAGTTGAATTTTTGTCTACTTGCATTCTATCGTATGATTTTAGTGCATAACGTTAAAGAAAAAGCGAAAAAATGCAATTTTCTGGTGCATAACTTCAAGATGACGAATGAAATGTTTAATTGTCAAATAAAACGCGTACTCGGAGATTTGAGAACTCTGCATCACAAATATGAGGCCTGTTTAGTTTCTAAATGTACCTGGTGATTGTCATGGACCTCATCTCCAAAAGTTTTTATTATGAAAATTGTACCAAATGAGTCCAAAACACATATTCGGGCGTTTTGGGTGTCACTGGTTCCAAATATATAAGATTCAGTAAATTTTTTGACATATCTGGAGGAAAACAAGGACCTCATCTTCTAAAGTTTTATATTATTTTTTTTGCAAAATACGGTCTAACAACATACTAAGGAATTAGATAATCGTCTATTACAAATATAAGCTCTTTTTAAATCCAAAATGTACCTGGTGACAGACATGGACATCATCTCCAGGAGTTTTGTCTAAAACTTGTGCAAATTGAGTTCAAAAGGCATATTCGGAAGTTCTTAAGTCAGTGGTTTCATATAAGATTTTGTTAATTTTTCGACATACCTGGAGGAAGAAATGGACCTCATCTCCAACGGTTTTTTTTTTTAAATTCTTAGCAAATTAAGATCTTAACTCATACATAGGGATTGGACAATCGCTGATTCCACATTCGAGACATGTTAAGTTCCAAAATGTACCTGGTGACAGACATGGACATCATCTCCAGGATTTTTTTGGTAAAACTTGTACAAAATGATTCCAAAACGCGTACTTGAAAGTTTAGGTGTCACTGGTTCCAAATGTATAATATTCGGTAAATTTATCCACATACCTAGGGATAAACATGGACCTCATCTTCTGGAGTTTTTTTCAAATTTCTTGCAAACTATGTTCGAAACACATACTCGAGAATTTTACCATGGTTAACTACTAATATAAGACCGGTTTTGTTCCGGGAAGTTTCTGATGGTAGACGTGGACCTCATCTTCAAGAACTTTAGTCAAATTTATTGCAAAATGAGTTTATAACGCATACTCAAAGTTAGAAGTCATTGATTACAAAAATGAAGATCATTATGCTCTTTAAAAGGACCTGGAGATTGACATGGACCACATCTTCTGGAGTTTTTCCTTTAAATATCTTTTAAAATAATATCAAAATCTGATTTTCACGGATTTGAGGATCGTTTATTATAACTATGAAATCTGTTTAGTTCTTAGATGGACCTGGTGATAGGCATGAACATCATCTTCAGGAGTTTTGATCAAAGTTATTGCAAAACAAGCCCCAAAAGAAAGTTTTCGTGGAAATTGAATACAAATATGAGGTCCATAAAGTTTTTTAATATGCCCGAAGATAGGCATGGACCTCATCTTCTGGAGTTTATGTCAAATTTCGTGCAATATATAACTAAAAATCACAGATTTTGACAAATTTGGTTCTGTTTATGCATTTCTTCGACAAAAATTATGATTTCAATTATCACCTCAACATTACGGACATAAAAAGTGCATTATTTTAAATCAAAAACCCCTATAATACTTTTAAAAGTTTCTGTGTACCCAAGTTATAAGTGAAACAAGTTAAATCTGAAATTCCACAACATTTATTACAGTATTTGGCAATAAAAATATCTTTTTTTTTTATTTTTTCAACAACAATTCTTATCTATGATGTTTTTTTTAGAATTTCGAGCAGTGCTACCTAACGTAGGACCTCAACATTTTCACAACCAAAGTGGGAAAGTTTAAAAAGAAGAATTCCACCAAAAGTTATTACCTACTTAATTTTTTTACGTGGATCATTGCAAGAACTAATATTAAATATTGGGAAACACTGGTTTAACTAAAAGGAGAAAGCGTATTTTTGGTAACTTATTTTTGGTACAAATAGTGGAAAAAGCGAAAAAATAAAGAAATGGAGAATCACCGAACTATGCAAATAATTAAAATTATATATTTCTATGACCAATTCTACAACAATGAACGAATAAATATTCCACATACCTTAAAGTTATTTTTGTCAGAAAACTTTTAATATTGTCTTAAATTCTTTAGATATTCTTTTATAATCCTGTCCAACCAAAATCGGGTACAAAACTATCAAAAGTCTGGACAAAGAATGACAAAGAAATTGAAGAAAATATCGAACATTTAATGTTTACTTTTCAGTAAAGAAGGTTAGACTACGTACGGCGACAAATGACAACAAAGGAAAATTATTCAATTTTAATTATTGCGTCGTAACATCAACATTTACAGCTTACAGCCGGAATTGGTATGGTTGAATTTTTTCCAGAAAATTTAACAGAAACGTAATTGTTGTTATAGTTTTAATTGACTAATTATGGATTAAAATAAAGAATCAATAATGTTCTTGTAAGTAAATAATATAAGTAACACCATAAAATAAATAAGATAAATAAAAAAATCACAAGTTTTGAATGCAGTGATAAAATATAAAACCTTTGTCTAAATGGGTCAACTTGGCTTTAATAATGAATTGACTAAATATTATTGGCACATTAATTTTTTATGTAAACAAATTCTTTTCAATTTTGTAAATATAAAAAAACTTTATTCTTCTTAAATTAAAATAAAAATTTAGGTCTTTATTTGCCCTTGGCCCCGTATTGTCTTTGAACTATGAAGATAGGTAGTTTATGCTATGTATAAGTCCCTATAGGGATCAAAAGTATAAGAATTAAAATTAAGTTTAAGTTTAATAAAGTTTTTTTTCTAAATTTGGGGGAGGGGGGAAATGATAAATGGTCATTCATAAATCGTTCAAGTCAATTTATTGTACGCAACACTTGCTAAGATCACAGATGTGTTAAGTGTAGTAATATATTGGTAGGCAACCAGCTATGCTTTGGTGTACGACTGGTTGCATACACATCAACACTTTTCTTTTCTAGCAAAGATTTTAGGATTTTTATTACAAAAAATTGATGTGATGATTTATATTTTTGTTTTAAGAATAATATTGATTTCCTTGGTAGATTATGAAGAATATTTTTTGTGGATCTAAAGTCATTGCTCTTCACAAATATGAATTTTATGTACATATAAGTCCAAAAAAGTATAGGTAACTAATTTTAGTCATATCGATTATAAAGGAAAAAATGTTAGTAAAACGTAACAATTTTAAAATCCAATGGATTTGTAATTTAAAAAAAAATGGAAAAACAATGATTTTTACGTATATCTGGTACAAAAAAATCAAAAGAAAAAACACCAAATTCTTCATATACAAACCAATATAAAATTGATTTCCTTTATAAACGATGACTTATTTTAAAAATTTGTCAATCGAATTATGATTTAATTTGGCAAACTTACGTTTAAAACTATTAAGATATTCCAAAAAGTTTTATCTCCGTACAAAATCGAAAAGTTTTCTTTCCAGGTGTTAGCGACATCTTTTGGTGTTTTTCTAAAATACTTTCTGTCAAATATTTCGAAGCTTTCGAAGAAGCTGCAAAAAAGAGCTTTATGAGTAATTTTAATACAATCAGTATATAAGTGTAGACTTACCAAATTTTTTTTTTTTTTTTTGGAATTTAATATTAACCTATGGATAAATATATATTAAGAAAACCACAATGCATAATACAATAATAATGAATCAAAGATTACAAAAAAATTTCATTCATCTTTCAGCTTAGTATTAAAGTTTAACTTTAGTCATTGAAAACTTAAACTAAAGCTTGAAAGCTTAAGCAGCAATCAAATGATTTTACAAATAAAAATAAAAAAAGCTTAAAATTTGAAATAGAAAAATGATATTTGAAGTTTAAGTTCAAAGTAACAGATACAAACTGTTACTGCGGGCTTTAAAGCCCAAAATTTTCCACCCAACCACCTCACCGAGCTTGATTAACAAACTTTAAAAAGTTTAACTTAAATACTATAACAATAATTTCTTAACATTAAAATTTACAACTTATATTAATTGGATGGATTGAAATCAGAAGGCAGAAGTTGAACTTCAAAGTTTTGTTAGAAGAGAAGATTTTCTTCGATCAAAACCAAATATCCATAGAGCATGAAATCTTCTTGAGGATATCTATAAGAAATTAAAGTTTTCAAGTAAATTTCAATTAAATAAATGTTTTATTTTTTTTTTCGATTTTATCTCCTAAACAAAAATTCAATGAAAATTTATGTTTTATTTTTCAAAACTGAAGGTATTTCTTGACCACTTTTGAGAGACTCAATTTAAGATTGAAATGATATAAAAGTTTTCGTTCCTATTACTTAATAAAATATTAATAACAATCAAACATTACACTTAAATTGTATTACTTAACTTAAAGTTTATGCCAGAAAATATTTCATTTGAATTCAATGGGATAATTTGTCAAGAAAATTGCATCTTTAACATAGATTCCTATAAAATAACAAAAATGTTTAATTTAACACAAAAAATTAAATATAAGAAATTAATTAAAAAGTCCTTTAAATTAGATTTCTTGGTTATTTTTCTTTATCATCCTCAGTGCTTTTCTTTGCTGATTTGGTTCCAAAAAAATTGTGGCAATATCTAAAATAATTGTAAAAACACATAAGTATTGTTAAAAGATAATATAACATTGAATTGTTTAATTATTCACATTCGTATTTTAATTAATATTTTATAATCCAAACTTTGGAAGTTTGTGATGGATCCAGGACGTAAAATCCTAAGCATTGAAAAGATTGACCTGCAAATCCAAATTTGGGTTTTTATCTTAAATTATTTGCCGAAAACATTAACTTCCTTTTTTTCTTCTCGTATTGATTTTATTGAAGATCAACAACCAATAGGATATGTTTTCCTTGAGATCTTATCCTCTGAAATGGAATCATGTACTTCAGTTGATCCATTGACGAATATTCTTTAAATAGGATATCTTTTTATGTTTAAAGTCAGTTTTACTTCATTTTTCTTTGAATGTTAAACTCGAGTAATGGTTAAGTTTCTTTTGCCAGAATTTGTTCATAGTATTGAAGTTTTCTTTTCTGAAATATTTGAAGGAATTTTGAATCAATATCAATGGATTAAAGAATTTTTTTTATTTTGACTTTAACTTTACTCGAGATTCAATATATTTTCCAGTAAAAACCAATCGAAAGTACTTTAACATTTTCTTCAGTGCTTGAAGGAACTTCCAATCTTCAAGAAACATAAAGCACGTCAACATCTTCTGAGTATCTTTAAATTTATTTTCCCATTTGAAAGTACTCAATCTTTAACCATTTATCATGTAAAATATTAAAATATTTTCCGTATAAAAACCAAATAAAGCATTTGACTGTAATTTTATACCATTTCAAAAAGATATACTCTTCAGTTTGAGCAATAGGACAACCGAATTTCGATAAAACTTGAAATCTTCTTCTTCACCGAAAATCTAGAAAATTTCACCAAAAAAAATAGTTGAAATAGATTTTTTTTTCATTTTTATGTGTTATTACCATGAAACCGTCTTCTGAGTTTCATTTTGCAGACAAATTCAGCATTCTTCGTGATCTCGACAGATCACAACACTCGCGAACCGATCGTGATTTTAACGATGCCTGAAGGGCATCAAAACAAAAGAAAAACGTAGGAAAAAAAAATTAACAGTCCTACCTAACAACCTAACCAGAAACTTAGCGCCCTTACCAGCCTACCTACCCCCTTCATGGAGAAAAAAATGTATGACAATTGCCCTGAGCCACCAACCACCGTAAAAACAAAATGTTACACACCTTTCGTTGCGATCAGGATTCGAACTGCTTCCTAGTATCAATTGATACCCTGACCTCCAATATGGACCTACAAATTACGAGAGTGCATCTGGGGACCCCAAAATCGGACGGGTTTGGAGCCCCAAAGACGCCGCGAGAACCGCGCGCGTGTACGGAAAATACATGGAAATAAATACAATTTTGTGGCTCAAAACAATTGTCCCCAAAAAAAAAAACCACCACCCCCTAGCTGAAACTCTCAAAAAAAAAGGATTAGTTTAGAAAAGCGTGCATCTTAGCTTGACTGCAGTCTTCATCAGCAACTCAGCTCCAACTCGCCATCTCAGCCACAGGTGGTCGTCCAGCCGTCCGAAAATCCAATGATCCAACAGGTCCATATCCAAACAGGCACTAACACTTTGTCATCTACAAAAAAATAAAACAAAACTATTATACTAAACACTTTAAAACTTAATCGCAAAAAATCAAATGTAAAAGCACTAAAAAGCACTAAAGCACTAACTACCCACAACTAACAAACAGACGCTCACCTCTGCTCGATCGTCATTTGTTTTTTGTCAACTAGCACAATTTGGAAAAATGACTTTTTTTTAAGTTTATTTGCAGCAAAATTACTATCGATTGGTCAATAAATTTTAGCTAGATTTATTTAAAAAGGTCTAAAGTCAATCAGAATCAACTGTTTTTGGGCTAATTCGATTATATAAAAAGTTAAAACGGACTCCAAAGTTCACCCATGCCAATAGAATTTTCCAAGCTTTCATTGAAAAACCCGAAAAATCTCCAATTAGATACATTAAAAACTATATAGAATGAATATTTGGGACCAAAACTATTACTTTTGTTGAAAAAGTTAGGCGAAAAGAGCTTTTCATTATTTTTTTACATGTGGCCATATAGGGATGTTAATGAGGTTAACATTTGATTGACTAATTAACAAAGATTTGTACTTACAGGACAAAAAATAAATTGTTGCACAAATGCACTGATACTTTAACTTCAAATTTAAACACTTTTTTTATTGATAAAGTAAAAAAAAACGGTTAAAATGCAAAAATTGCAATAGCCTTAAGTGACGCTTTGGCCAAAAGAACTCGAACAATCAACAAAGTGACAAATGAGCTGCGATATGTACAACAAACCAAACAAACAAGAATCTTAATGAAAAGAAACAAAACATCTACGATTGCCATGAACGAATTGACTTACTATAATAACAATAATAACAAGATTTAACAAGTAATATTTGTTTAAACATAGAAATCCATCTATAAAAACAATTCAATCAAATGGCCAACCTTTGATTTTTTTTTCCAAATATTTTTCTTTATAAAGTAAACCATTGGTTTTGCTTTTGCCAAAATTATTGGAAATAACCCAAAATTCAATATTGCCATTATGTTTTTACTTAATTTCAATGAAAAACGTTTTATTTTCTTAAGAATAAAATTGATATTCATAATTCAAGCGATCTAAGGCACCATGTAAACGCATACTTGATACTTACCAATTCATAAAAATAAGAAAATTTGCACTAAAACACGAACGGTTCTTTTTAACTTTTAAAAACTTAACATAAATCCATCGATCACATTGATTTTTTATAGTATTAAAAGTATAAATCCCTTAAATATAAAGTTACAAGATGATTAATATGAAAATAGATCAGTGACAGATAGGGAAATTCAATTCAGCCAATCAGAGCACGAGAATTGCAGCGGCCACTTCAAATTTATAAATTGGCAAAACTATTTTAATAATGTTTGAATTTTTTGGCTTAAATCATTTTATATGAAAGGAAATTAAAAGAAAAATGAATATTATATTTATTTACTCAATTTGATCATCCAAAAAAGAATTTAAATTTTGGATTTGTTTGATGACCTACTTTAAATTTAAGCTCTGGTCCACCTACACGTTTTTTAGGTTGTTTTTATTTATCCTTGTTCTATTACTTTATCTGGGTATCTCTTATCTTTTACGGAAAATGAAAAGCGGATGAAAATTCTTTCGAATGACCAAATCAGATCTTAAAATCATTGGAAAATCAAAGGCCATTGGAAATATCAAAAAAAATTAAGTTTTTTCATGAAAAAAAAATATTTACAGTAGTTTTCCTCCTAAATTTATTTTATTTTAAATCAATTCAAATTTGACACAATGACTGTTAAATGCGCATGCGTTGGCATGTTGATCAAATTTCAAATTTTGAAATAATTAATCAATGAGTTAATTGATTATTTGTAATTAATTTTGGGCAATTAGGGCTGAAATTGTAATTGGAAGTATTTAATGAATGATAGGAGATAATTGTTTTTATTAATGGAAGTAAATATTTTGATTATTTACTGGAAAACCGAGGGGTTGATTCAAATGATTTGAGAACTAGGTAAACTTTTTTTTTGGATTTCAAGGGATTTATTAATTAATTTTGCCAAAAAAAAGAGTGTTAGGATTTAG
This sequence comes from Sisyra terminalis, assembly GCA_958496175.1. NCBI lineage: Eukaryota > Metazoa > Arthropoda > Insecta > Neuroptera > Sisyridae > Sisyra > Sisyra terminalis. The sequence goes on along the minus strand of OY292275.1, from coordinate 2,636,452 downwards.
TTGCATTGTTAATCAATCGATTCAAATAAAATTTGAAGAGAGAATGACTATTTTTTTGGGACATAATAAATAAATAAATGGCGATTTAATTTCATGTGTAATTTTCCTTTAAACTTTCTTTTAATTAACTTTAAATATGTATATATCGATTATTATATGCACCGTTTATTTTGAAAGTAAGTTAAGCCCATTTCAAGAACAATCTCTATAGTGTTACCATTTTTAACCATAGGAACATAAGATACTAAGGAGGAGGGAATAATTGGCGTTTTTGTTAACAACGTAATTTCTAAAAACTTAGCAGTTAAATAATTAACATATTATTAATTAATTTTGACTTAAAAAAAGATTGTAAAGATTAAGTTTGATTATGTATCTATCGATTTATATAAAATTTACGGTCAGATTGACAATGATTTGTAAAAGTGCTTCAATAAAAGATGGCTCATCAATTTTTGGTTTTCGTGAAGTATTTTTATTTAATAATAATTAAACTGTTAATTATTTTTTTGCAAAATTTTCCCTACAAACTATATTAGAATTCAATTTTTAATAGATATGTATCGATTTGTATAAAATTTAATGTCTTAATAATGATTGGAATCATAAGTTTTAAGAAATATTTGGGACCAAAACTTTCTTTTGGCGAAAGAGTTGATGAAATGAGCTTTTATTTTTGATAGTAATGATGTAAATGGGTCCCACATTTGATTGAATTATAAGCACAGATATTTATTTACTTACCCAAAAATAATTTGTTGCAAATATGCTGTTTAACTTAAAATTTATATTGATACACTTTGGTGCTTTAAATCAACATAAAAACCGGTTTAAGTGCAAAAATTTCTAGATTATTTACTATTGATGCTATGCCGAAGTTGGTGTACAATCAACTAAGTCACAAATATACGTTCGTCGTTTGTAATGAAAACGACAATCGGTAAACAAAAAGCAAATTCAAATTTTGAATTTTAGTCTTTCTTCTCGAAAAAAAAATTGAAAAAGTTTTCGTTACTTAATTATTGGATAAGTTGAAGTTTAATTATTAAATTCTTGCATAATTTTGATGCAAAAATTTAAAATTTTCTTAAAGAAAACATATTTTTATTTCAACCGGTTATTTATTTGCTTAAAGCTTGTTTAAAGTAGAAATTTTTTTCATCTTTAATCTCACCAAATCTTAAAAGATATTTCAATATAAAATACCCTAAAGTTTCCATATAAATTATCAAAGATCTATTAAAACTTCCCAATCAAATCATACGGATTACTGCATAAAAATAACGTTTTATTCCACCCAATTTGAATTCAAATATTGTTAATATTGGCACCAAAAAATGCTAAATGAAGATCACTAAAAATGTAAAGAAAATATTTAATTTAAAAAATAGATAATACATTATTCTAATACCCAATAATTTTTGAAAATATCCTCCATTTTCCCAATTAATTGAATTTTCTTTACCTTTGGGCTGTTGGATAATAACGTGAACCAAAACCATTTGTATTTTGACCAATGATACCCAATAAAATTGGAAATCTCTATAATAAATATATGGTATTATGATGGCAAAAGAAAAAGTGCAATATGCAGTTTCTTGATGTTAAAATTGAAAACTGATTTTCCTGCAATTAATGGATAATCTAAAAATGTTTACAAAAGAATTAAGCCTCTATAAAGAAGTAGATTTTTCTCACCTTTTTTCCAAAATAGCACTTAAACTTTTGCCGGGAAATTCATCAAATTTGAAGGATTTTTCGATAGTCTTATCAGAAAACCGAATTGTCCTGGTAAAGGTCTTTTAAGCTGCACATGTTTTGTTGGCATCAATTATTTTTGTCCAGTTCCTTACATATTTTCGTTATTTTTTGAAACAGCTTTCTATTAGTAACGTAGTTGAGGACCTTCCAAAAGTACAATAAAATTCTTAAGCGTAAATTTTCGTTGTTCAACGCCAATTTTTATGATATAAAAGGTCGACATAAACTAATCCACAACCCCAACTTTAAGCCACTTTTGGAGGACGAATGCACCTGAAAAACTTAAAATAACTCATCAAATTTTGATTCTTGAGTCTTCGGCTAATTTTTTTCCATATTTTCATAAAGAAAAAAGGCGATATAGCATGTTTCTACAGCGATTTTTGAATGGAATTTTCACGTCAAGTCACAACATACTGGTTATGCAACCAGTGTTGCGATAATGTATTGCTAGTTGCAGACCTTCAAATCCAAAATGTAATTCAATATTTTAACATTGATAAGTATTTTATTTACTTCCGAATCACAATAAATTAATGGATAATAATATATATATGTCTTTGAGATTAATTAATTAATTACTGTCTTTAATTGAATCTCAAAGACATATATATATTATATATTACTATCCATTAATGTAATTCAATATACTTCCCATTAAAAATGATTTGCCATTTACTTTTCCCCATTAATTTTTTTCTATTTTTAATAAAAACTTATCGAAAGGAAGCCTTTGTTTTTATATTTGATTGTTATTTAAAACCAATACTTGTAACTGCAACTTAATATACGGAATTCGATCGATTAAAACTAAATTTATTGTATAGAGATCGAATACATTTCGGCAGCACCGCGAACAATAGGCATTAAATCGAAAGCGTGTTTTTTTTTTGTTCTTCTCAACAAATCGAGGACGGTGGGCGTTTTCAGGAAATTATATGTAAATCAAATCAATATAACAGTCACAGTGTTTTAACACAGAAATAAAATGGGAAAAGAAAAACGTATTACAAATGCAATAAAATCGTTTTATACAATCGTATTCTAAATTGAATTGAGAATATAATTTGTGACGAATGTCGAAATAGTTTAACATTTATTAATATTTTTGTCACACATTAGATTTCCATAGTCGTTTTCGTTAAACGCCAATTTTATTGTCCATTATCAATTTGCGTAAAAGGCATGTTTTGGTTCAATTTATTAGTTCAATCACTTGATATAATATTTTATATGGCTGCATTGTTGTGGCTTATTTTTAAAGATAATTCAAATTAAAAAATTGTCTCCGATTTTTTAATGCATAGAGTATCAATGGGATGAATATTGAATATTTCAGTGGAATATTTTTTTGTATCACTAAAGTATTTTTGGCAAAATCTAAAAAAAAATCGTTAAGAATACTTCCGTAAACAAAAAATAATAAAGCAAAAGTTCCAATTTATACTTACAATTGCTAAGAATAATTTATTTTTCAAAAAAAAACTCAATAAGATTCTTAAATACTTAAAATACTTTCAAAAGTTACACCCAAACTAATTACAAATCCCCAACATAAATTTTGATTTAAATAAAACTTAAATCTCAGAAATTGAGTATAATATATTAAAATCATTAATTATTTGTTCGTAATTAATTAAATCTTCTTTAACATTCTTAATCTTTACAAACAATTTCCGATTGACAAAAATTTTAACCTAAGTTTTGTTCATTTCATATGAATTTATTTTTAATAATGAAAATTAATTAATAATAATCGAAATTTAAAATTTTAAGCAATTTGATTATTGAAAACGAATTTAGTTAAGATTCTTATTAGAAAAAATATCAGTTTTTCATTGTCAATCAAAGTCGGGAAGTGATTCGGTGGTGGATAGCGGTTTCAGGGCTTTGGGTTAGTACAAAGCTGTGGAGGTTCCTCCAGGTGTTTTTTTGACTTTTATAAGGTTAAATAAGATGGTATTTGGTAAATAACTATACAAATTTTACAACGATAAGTCAATATGCAGCATTTGTGTTCTCAATAAGACCCAAAAGCTGAAATTGAATTGATAGCAAGAGTAATACATTTCCCTGGGTCGAATATTGGAAAATTAATGGTAAATAAACTAAGATCTCGATATTGAACATTTGATTATCAAAATGTTTTGAAAATTTGTTCAAAATTGCCGGCCAATTTCGAATTGATGCAATGTAACGATAATTGGCGTTGAAGTCCCAATGTCAATTTTTCCGAAAGCACCAGATGTTTTGGAGGTGATAAATTTGTTGGTGAAGTCATTTTCAATGGTTGTACAAATTTTCATTGACTTTGACATGAATTTTCCACAAATAATGCCATAAATTCTGCAAATTCAACAACATTATCTTTTACAAAGGTTTAATGGAGAATTTATTTTTAATAATGAAAATAAATTAAATAATAATCGAAATTTAAAATTTTAAGCAATTTGATTATTGAAAACTTATTATGTTAAAATTCGTATTAGAAAACATATCAGTTATTCATTGTCAATCAAAGTCGAGGAGTGATTCAGTGGTGGACAGCGGTTTCAGGGCATTGGGGTACTACACGGCTGTGGAGGTTCCTCCAGGTGTTTTTTTGACTTCTATAAGATTAAGTAAAACGGTATTTGGTAAATAACTGTACAAATCTTTCAACGATAAGTTACAGTGCAGCATTTGTGAGCTGAATAAGATCCAAAAGCTTAAATTGGATTGATAGCAAGAGTAATACGTTTCCTTCGGTCGAATATTGGAAAATTAATGGTAAATGAACTAAGATTTTAATATTGAACATTTGATTATCAATTTTTTTTAAAAATTTGTTCAAAGTTGCCGGCCAATTTCGAATTGATGCAATGTAACGATAATTGGCGTTGAAGTCCCAATGCCAATTTTTCCGAAAGAGCCAGATGTTTTGGAGGTGATAAATTTGTTGATGGAGTCAATTTAAATGGTTGTACGAATTTTCATTGACTTTGGCATGAATTTTCCACAAAAAATGCCATAAATTCTGCAAGTTCAATAACATTTTCTTTTGCAACGGTTTACCGGATTTCGGTGAATGAATTACCATTTTGGAAGTTCGAAAATCACCTACAATGTCTTCCTCAACTAAAATTGTATTTTTTGTAAGTATTTAAGAGTATTAAATTGAGTCTCAGCCTAAATTTCTTTGATATTCAGCAGAAAATTAAGATTTTCCGGAAAGGACATCTGGTATTTTCAATCGAGAATAACTGGACAATGCTGGCACAAATCGACTGGTATTATTATGGAAATATGTAAAAGAATGTCCACTTTTATTGTATTTTGTTCGTATCTACCAATTACTGCTGAATTTATTATTTAAAAAACCAATTAAAGCAGTTTTGCATTTAGTATTACAAAAAGAAACTACACGTAGAAGAAAACGATTAAAAGCAAAATATTGTAGAAGAAAACAAGCCCTAGGATTTGCTCAATTTGTACAGAGGTGAAAAACTGCAAAAACTTTTGAAAATCTTTGTTAAAAACGATATGAATTCTAGAAGAATATTTGACAAATAAATAAACAGCTACCTGATACCAATCTTCCAGAAATTAAACAAATTAACTTGAGAAAATGTAGAGCTTCTGAGCCTTGAAAACCTTTACAAAATTGATACCAATTTAGCACAGAGAATTATTATCGAAGAAAAGCCCACAATGCTATCTTTACCAAAGAAACAACCGATGAATACAATAAAACTTTGCCAGATTTCAGCGGATGAATTACCATTTTTAAAGCTTGAAAACCAACCATAATGTCTTCTTCTACGAAAATTGATTTCCTTGTAAGTATTTGAGATTATTTATTGAGTTTCAGACATAAATGTCTTTTATATTGCAGCATAAAGTTTCGATTTTTCGTAAAAGAAAACTGGCATTTTCAATCGAGAATAACGGAACAATACTGGTACAAATCGGATAATATTTTTGTGGAAGTATGTACAGGAATGCCCTTTTTTATTTTATTTGGTTAGCATCTATTAATTACTGCTGAATTAATCATTAACAAAACAAACAAGTTAAAGATCTGCTCGAATTGAAGTACAGAGGTGAAAAACTTTTGAAGATCTTCCATAAAAACTTTGTAAATCCTAGTGGCATATCTGGCAAATAAAGAAGTAACTATCAGGTACCAATCTTCCAGTAAATAAATAAATTAACTCCAGAAAATTTTAGGGCTTTGAAACCTTGAAAATCTTTACAAAATTGGTACTAATTAAGTGCAGATAATATGCTATCTTTTCCAACGAAGAATAAAACCAAACTTTGGAAATTTTGTCAACCTTATTGAAGTCTTCGACTTTGTAATATCATTGAAATAAGACGTGGAAAAGTCTTGGTTCCAAGTAATAAAAAATAAGTACTTAAATACAAAATTTTATATTAAGGATATAGCTCCCAATTTTGGAGTACAACCAAAGAAATTTCTTCATTCATTCTTCAAAATATTAGCAAGAAAAGAATACAGAAAGTTTAAATTTTATGCCAATGATGCAACACAATTTAAAGATTCTTCACTTTTCAATGACTCAGTAAATTTATTCCTTCCTTTTTATATTTCCTTCCACAATTAATTTCCGTGCCAAAACTAGGTAACTTATTATTCATATTTTACTATTGCAAAATCAGATATGGTTGCAGCAATATCCTATTTAAGTTATTGCAACTATTGCTACAAATAAAATACAAATACTATTAAACTGTCCAATAATAATAATTAAACTGTCCATATTTTAAGTATATATTTGTTTCAGATTTAAAAGTCAACTAAATTTATTTATCATAAATATTATATTTAATTAAAAACCCAAGCAAATGATAAACAAAATCAAGAAAATTCATTACGTTGCACAATGGAGTGGAAACAGAGGAAATATCTAAGCAAATTGGAAACGAAAAAAAAAACACGTAAGACAATGCACCATATATTGCATTTGTATGACATTCAAATATTATGCAAATTTTAGGTGGACTTCATTATTGGATTCTCTATTCGTAACAGTTCCGTGTAAAGAAGCGTGAAACTTTTCCACGACTAATTTTCCGCAAGCATTCAAACCGTGAAATTATGCAGAGATTCACAATTGATTAATGAATGAAGTAATTAATTCGGAAGGCTCATAGCAAAACAATTTTTTTTTTTGTATTTTTTAAGTGGAACAATTTGAACGAAAAAGAAATAAGTACAGAATCGAATTGTAAGGTAAACTAGCTGATATATGCGATAGTCTTCGCATGAAAAACATATAATTGTGTAGGTTTTTTTCCATCATTAAAATTGATTCAGATGAAATGGATTTACCTTCTACTTCATCGGCATGATTAGAAGATTATAGATTTACGAAAAGAATTTTGAGTTCTTCAAAAAGCCCGTGCAATTGATAGTTTTTACCACTTAAATATCAGATTGCAAGGATAAATGACTCCAGCTTTAATTAACTATGGAAACTTAAAAGAATTTTAATGAATATTAAAGCCCAATTTCATTGACTAGAATTACATCATTTCTGCTGGCAAATTAGCACTTTTGCAACATAAAAATCAACTTAAACGCCTTTTTTTCCAATCACTAAATTAATTATTGTTGTTAAATAACAATTACACTCATAACACATTTGTTTACAAAGAAAAATTGCCCACAATTTGTTACACAATTCAATCGACTACAAATAGCTAGAAACCAATATCAAAGAATTTCTTGCAAGATCCTCCAAGTTTGCCACATTGATTCCATATGACAAAGACCAGGTAGGTCGAATTAATGACACAATTACGCCGTATTTATTTCCAATACAGATAAATAATAAAAGTTATATTTGATGACGGATTTTATACTGAAAAAACTTTCCTGGATTTCTTTATTTTCTATTAAAACTATTATGAAATCATTCAAAGAACAAGTCCAAGATCCACGCATTTCGATAGAATTAAATAAATATAAAAAAAAACAGTTAGTAATTCATATTGATTGGTGATAAATGAATAATGAAATGCGATAAAAATTTTATCGATTAGATCGTTTTGTCGAATTTTAATTAGTCCATAAATATTGTTTAGAAAACAATTTATTTTAGGCACAAATTTTCGTCTTCATATTGATGTGGCACTTTTACGACAAGAAATAGTTTCTTCTTTTTGTCCGACAGTTGATTGAATTCTTATTTCTACCATTAAAAACTTTTGGATAGCTTCTTTAAGGGTGGATAACCGTCAGAACGTAAAAAAAATGACTTTTAAAACTGCTGCCATTTTATTTTTTTTAGAGATATTAAAAAACGGTCTTCGGCATGTAAAAGTTGAAGTTTTGAACTAGTTTTTTTTTTATTTGCCCCGATATGTCCCCCCCTCCCCTCCCCCTTTTACAGCGCTTTGAAAAAGGATCCTCAAAAATGATGAGGCAAACGGGAGACAAGTTTTCTCGAAAACCGGAAGTCGGATCATGATTTTCCAAAAAATGTAGATTTTGGTAATGCGTCTTCTTGGTACTGAACCTCGAAAATCCGAAAAAAGTTGAAAATTCACAAAATGGCGCGACTTTGAAAAAAAAGTTAAAAAAAACCGACCTTTTTTTGGACCTTTCCCCCTCTCCCACTTTGAGGGTGGGGGAGGTTTGGCCAATTTCAGAAATTCAGTACCAAGAAGACTTGTTGGACTATAATACTCTCAAGTTTCAAATAAATCCGTCGGATAGTTTCTGAGAAATCTTGTCTCCCAGTTTTAAAAAGTTGATTTCGAGAAGAACGCATTTAAAGTTTTTTTAAGATATTTTTTTATGTTATTATCAATTTATTCAATTTTTATCAGTGAAAATACATTAGTCAGCTATTCCAGGACTTTTAACACGTTATTCTTGAATGTTATAAGAAGACATTTATGGAAAAAAAAATCGAAATTTCTTTTTCTGACGGTGATCCACCCTTAAAAGATATCTTAAAGTTTATATTCAAATAGAAAGTCGATAACAAATCGACAATTCTACTGCAAATGAAGGTGATGCACTTGCAATATTATGACGACAACATTTACTAGAGGAAAACAGACTTTTCCAAATAAAGCGAGACTAATTTCTAATTAACTAATTTCTTCGGGAAGGGAGAAGGGAATCTCTTTTTTTCCGATTATACACAAAACAATAATTAAAAAATTATGTCTTTTTCGTATTTTGTTGTTGTACTAATACGAAAAATTAGCGATAGTGACATAAATTTATTAATCAGTAGGAACAATAAAGTCATAAACCATTTTTTCAACCTTCAATGATGACATGTGGTACTGCAAGACGACATAATGCAAGTGCAGAACTATGATAAAAAAATTTAACATTGATTTTTATAAAAGAAAAGTTTTTCCAAAACCCTAGAAACTCCGAAATGTCTCTTTGCTGGAGATGATGTATATTTTCCTGAGGAGTTGAGAAAGGTTTTCTTTTTAGTCTCCCATCTTTGGCCAATAAGTGTACCAATGTTTGGAGCCAATTTTTAGAGAAACTAGAAATCTATCATTAGAAAGTAAATGTCGGATTTTGATATATTATGTCTTTTTCATAGGATTACTTCTGTGGATGATCAGAATGCAGATTTTTGCAGGCAGAAGATGAAATCACTTTTTACATTCAATGAAAATCAAGGATATCAGGAAACGGTATCAAGTTCTGGAACTGAAATACAGTGGACCTCCGGTAATCCGACAGTTTGCAGGGTATAGTCGGATTAGCGAATTTATCGGATTATAGAGTACTACCTAAGACTCCCTATAGCCCGGAATTTTTTACGAAAGAGTACCTTGTAATCCGACAAATTACAGATCCAATGATAAGATTCTACATGTTATATACATATTATGTACTCTGAAGTAGAAATCATACTTCATTATGTATATGTCAAATTTAGGAAATATTAGGAAATAATTGTGTACAAACAAATGTACATACTAATAATCAAAAATTATTCATTTTATTGGTAAAAAAATAGATTTACCTATAGTATGAAGAAAATTTTCCTAATAATAGTATTTTTTTCTCTCTGTGTAGCGAAGATTGTCAAAAAAATATTCAATACATAATAAATAATAGACCCTGTCGGATTACAGGGGGTGCCGGATTAGCCGAAGGTCGGATTATCGGGGGTCCACTGTAGTCAAAAAGCACCAAGTGCAATGATTGCTGAGGTTCGTCCAGCTGATTGGTTTTTAATAGGTGTAGTAGGGACCCAGAAAATACAAGGCCAAGATTGCAATTTTAAGGCTTAACTAATTTCATCCAGGAAAACCAAGCTAATTAATAAAAAATTATATTCTATTAAATGAGGTAAAATCTTCAACAGGAAAAACTTTAAGCTTTCAACCTATTGATTTATCCTCGTACCACATAAACGAGGAAAACTAAAGGAAATTGGGTGAAAAACTATTGTTTATGATAAATCCCGGATTTTGCTATATTATGTCTTTTCCGTAAGATTACTTTCGTGGATGATTCCAATTGCAGATTTCAACAGGAAGAGGATGAAACCGCTTTCTACATTCAATGGAAATGCATTGCTTAGAACTGGGACATTAAGTTCTGGAAGTGAAATAGTCAAAAAGCACCAAGTGCAATGATTGCTGAGGTTCGTCCAGCTGCTTGGTTTTAACAAGGTGAAATAGGGACCTAAGAAGTACTAGGTTTAACTAATTTCATCCAAGAAAACCAAGCTTAATAAAAAATAATATTGTATTAAATGAAGTAAAATCTTCAACAGGAAAAAATTCAAGCTTTCCAACTATAGCTCGTCATACTACATAAACGAGGAAAACTAGAGGAAATTGGGCAAAAAGCTATGTTTATGATAAAAAGATTAAACTGGAATATTTGAATCCTTCCAGGAAGAATTCCGAAAGATACCATTTATATCAACTTATTGTACAAAGGAAAATACAAGAGAAAAGAAGATTATTTTGGATGAAAATTTTAGGATTTGGTAGCTGCAATACTTCAAAAGTTTAATTGATTCAAACAGCAGTTAACTAGGTAACTTTGGCTTCCATAATCGCTAACATTCCAAACGAATAACCACCTCTAAAAGAAGAAGATATAGAAGAAGTATTTATGGTGGATTTACTTGGAAATATTGAAGTGTTGGCTGGCTTTTATGGCGAAAAATTGGTGGAATAATGGTTCAATGTTTTGACAACTTTACTTTAAGCAAATTTGTTATGCTACACGATCTTTAAAGAAAAATTTCTCAATCTTTTCGATGCCAAACTACTCATTAGCTTTTCTACAATTGTTCAATTAAAAGAATTTTAATATTTGAAAGTTGAGCTTAATTTAAGAAACTTAAATTATAAGATTTGCGAAGAAATAACTAGGAAATTGTTGAGGAACATATTTCCGAATTTCCTCCATGTGCAACGATGCTCCACGTTGGGAAATATGACCGAAGAACAATATAGAAGTCGAAGTGTTGAACTGTCGAAATTTTCGAAAAAAAAGGGTGGAAATAAAATTAATTTTAACAACGTAATTATCGTTTCTGTTTTTGTACAAACCAGCCAATGTATTGGCTGAGAAATTCGTGAAATTGTTCATACATTGAACTGTTATTCCAAGATTTCCATCATTGAAAATATTCATTGGAATCCTTTCATTTTCTCATTCAAAAAATAATCCTTTTTAATCGTTGTTTTAAGGCTGACATTCTTCAAATTGTTTGATAATATGTGGACCAAAAAATCATCTCTTTACTTCCTAAATTATGGCTGTATATTTAGGCTTAATTAAGAGACGAAAGGGATATATTTATATTTACAAAAACCTTCCACTAAATTCATAGCTTTTATGTTTTAACTAGGGATTACTCAACACTAGAGCAAATTCACAGAATCGTTGAAACTATTCGCTATGCCCTGGAAAGAAAATAATACTGTTTTGCGGCTTTTCTGGATGTGGCACAGGCATTTGATAATATGTGGCATCCCGGACTGTTGTACAAAATTAAAAAAACAACTTCTTGAGCATTTTAACATAATCTCGTCCTACTTGGAAAACCGTATCTTCAAGTCAAATACAAATCGGAAGTAACGACTCCCGAAAAAATAACAGCCGGGGTTCCCCAAGATAGCGTACTGGGACCTCTGTTGTATTCCTTTTACACAGCCGATATGCCAAATACAACAGATGCACTAGTGGCAACATTTGCTGATGACACGGCCATCGTAACCGCACCAGATCAACCCAATAAAACTTCGTTAAAGCTCCAAAATAACCTGGACAACGTAGAAAAATGTGGAAAATAAAAATAAACAACCGCAAAATCTATACACATAATGTTTACACTGCGCAGAAATATATGTCCACCGGTTACAAACGGAAGGCACAGAACTACCGCAAAAGAGCACTTAGAATTATAAACTTATATGGGCTGTGCAAATCAAAAAAATTCGAGAACATTTAAGTAAAAAAATGGCATCTAATGCACCATTATCAACAGAAAACAAACTTCTTCTGTACAAGGTGATCCTCAAGCCCATATGGACATATGGGATACAGTTGTGGGGTACTGCATCCAACTCCAACATTGAAATCCTACAAAGATTCCAATCAAGGACCCTACGACAAATAATCGGTGCTCCATGGCATGTAAACCATAAAAAAATACATGAAGATACAGAAATACTTCTGTAAAGGAGGAAATTTAAAGCTTTAGTAAAAAATATCTAACAAAACTAGACAATCATTCCAACCATCTCCCAATAAACTTATTGGACAACAGTGAGATGATAAGAAGGTTACAACAATGGAAGGTAATAGATTTGTCTGATAGATTTTGTAACTAAACAAATATTCCTATTAAGGAGGTATTCTACTCTAGAAATTTGAAAAAATCAAATTTTTTTTTTCATAATCCGATAGTTTAGATTTTTAAAAATATCCTCCTAAAAGGATTTTTCAAAATTCAAATTATTTCCGAAGGTATAGCGATTTTGTATGAATTCTATCAATTACGCTGCGTGAAACTTAACGTAAAACTTTACGCGTTTTTCTCGAAACTGTCTTTTCGAAAACGATACCCAAGATTTCTCAGGTTCTACTGAACCGATTTACCTGAAATTTTTAGAGAGTCTTCTTTATAGACTTGTTTATGTCTGAAACTATCCCCATCCCCAAATTTTGATTTTTACTATTTTTGAAAAAATTCGAAACAGACAAAAAAAGTGGTACAAAAATTGTTTTTTTTTTCAGGCAGTCGCCATTTCGTGAAAATTTTTTTTTTCATACTTTTCCGTAGTTCCAGGCATTGCGACATTATTCTAGATTAATAATATTTTTTTTTATTGGTTTTAGATTACTAGGAGGGTTGAAATCTCGGGTATGGTCACGTGCCAATTTTTTGAGACCTTCCACTTCATCAGCTGCTAATTTTTGAAATTTTTAACTTTTTTTAATTTTTTTTTGTATTCTTGAAATGTTAATAAATTACTGATAAAAAAATGGATACTAAAAATATTAACTAGGCTATTTTTTATGACACTTCAAAAATTACCTGAAATTCATGCCTCTAGACTAGAATACTCCCTTAACTATTTATTGCCAAATTATTATTTCTTATCATATAGCTTTATTTTTATATATTACTTATATATTAATGATTCACATTATTTTTAGCATTGATATTGTTATTATAGACTATTAATATCATTCTTATTGTTACTGTTGATTATTTTTATCATTGTTGTTATTGCTATAAGAATTACTATTGTTATTGATTGTTAAAAATCTTTGTACTTATACAGCACTAATCTACTGGGACTAGTGATTGTCTATGGATTGAATGCACTTATCGCAACCCTATGCAGATTGTGCAATTTATTTGAAAATAAAAACTAGGGATTGCAATAGCGGGATACCGAATATCGGTATTCATAAGTTTGTAAACCGTTTTTTACAAGAAAAATTCTTTCTATTCTTTACAAGAAAAGAGACTAATTAATTCGGATTTAATGACTTTTATAGAAAATTTTCTTTAAATTTTTTACCCCCAAGCTTATTCACATTCAAAAGAATTCAGTAGAATTATCAATGATAATATACATTTTGAAGTTTGAATTTTCCAAACATTTTCTTTGCCAATCGATGGGAAATCATTCGTAGAGGTTTGTGTAAGAAACCATTTCGTTTGTGACAAAATAGTTTAGTAGAAATTGATTAATAACGAAAAATTAATTATTTTGTCATTGATTTAGTAAAATGTTAAGAAAATAGGGTTTTCCAACGACATATAATAACAAAAATGCAGGAAAATTTAGAAAATTCTTGCAAGATGATAAAATAAAAAGAAAAGCTAACAGAAACTCCCACCAAACTAAAAAATTATGGAGAAAAAAAAAGGCATTTATGATATTTATTTTTTCCTTAAATTGTATTTTCACAAAATTTCCCAAAATATCATAAATCAAAACCATAAATCACGCTTTTCACATAAATATTATACATCGTATGTAAAAATCAATCAGTTCCTCAATAAATTTTCGAATTACTTAATATATGTGGAATATAAGTTAACGTGGAAGATAAAGATTTGGAACATATTTTCCATACTTTCCGATCTGGCAAACCGTTAAAAATTGATAAATCATTGTATTTAACAAATTTTTAATGTTTTCTTGTGAGATATTTGATGTTTTTTTTAATTCCTACTACCGATATTACAATCCCAAGCTTCAATCAATGTTAAAATCTTTCCCATAATTTTTTCTCAATTTTTAAAGTATATATGTACCTTTCGGAAAAAGGCCACTTTTCATCAAACATTCTTCGGCGTTTTAATCTTTGATTCATCTTACATATTATTCTAACACCAAGAGTGGTTCATTCGGCCCCGATTTCCCCTATTTTGCTGATATAGATCGGCGTTTGCCATAAGTCGGAATACGGAATACTTAAGGTATCGTGCCAGTGCTCGGCCACCGGATACATTGGTCAGTTGTGGCAGGTATCTCAAACAAAAGTGACTATTAAAAAAGTTCCACGGTGCAAAAAAAAATATTTTTTAGTTGGACAAAAAAGATGTGCAATTTACGATACTCAATTGTTTTCGTTGCAATTGCGGGATTGTTTCATTGTTGTGATAGTGAGGAAAAGAGTGCGACGAAGAATGGTGGTGATTTCAGTTTGGGTGATTCGATATCATTGACCGACATTGAAGATGCAGGTGAAGAAAAATAATCAATATTTTTTTTATTTTTGATCTATTGAAATTTTGTTTATATCAATGAATATGAAAGTTAATCAATTTGCAAGTGTTTTCTCAAGACAATTGTTGAAAAACATAATTAATCAACAATAACAAAACACCTTTTGAAGCAGAAAACAATCGATTTGTATTTGATAATATAGAGAGGTAATTTTGTGTGGGAATATAGTGGGGCCATATCCTTGGATGTTGATTTTTTCAACAGAAAAAAGTTGGATAAATTTCGAAAATTTATGTCGGGAAACCATTAAAAAGTTTGATTGCTTAATTCAACAATTAGTTCCGATTTGTGACTAAGAAATCGAACGTTTACGAGTACCAACAATAAAAATTATTTTATGGATCTTTCATGAATGATTTTGGCCTAAATAGACCTAACATTTAGCGGTGAATTTATCAAAATTGTTCTTCGGATTGTTAAATCATTTTTGTTATAAATATTGAATAATTTTGGATGTTTTAAGTATCACTTTCTTTAAAATTTCACATGAATTGAGCAACAATACAGTCAATGGCAACAATTTCTTATATTTCAATTGAAATATTACAAGAAAACCAAGAGTCCAGCGAATTTTCTTGGGTCAGCTAGAAAAGTCAAAGATTTGACTAAAAGTTATGAATCTTTTTATAATTTAATCATTATTTAAACTGCAAAAGTTAAAGAAAATTCATTCAAGAATGAATTAGAATATAGAAGAAAATCCACAAAGTTTTTAAATTTATTTTGTAACCTTCTACGAAAAAAATTTCGTTAATAAGATCTATATTAATGTTAACAAAAACCTGGAAAAAATTTATAAAAAACAAGTCCTTTCAAAAATGCAGCCGATTTCCCAAAGTTCAAGAAAGCTCAAATTTGACATCAACAACAAGAAAATCAAGAAATCTCTAACTTTTACTCATCATCCCCCATACTACAAGATTTAGACATATATATCAAATTCTAATATCCAAAAACACTTTTAGACTTTTATTTTAAACTTATTTTTCTTTGATCATTTATCATGAGCCCTTATTTCCTCCACTATTTAAATAACTTTGGTATGCTGTTGTAATAATTAAAACAACTATCCATTACCCCCAAAGGCAATGTTTAAATATGAAAACAATTTAAAAAGGATAAAATTTTACATCGGTGAAAAAAATTAAGAAAGATGCTTATACATTAGACTGGGCAAAAAAAATTAACCATTTTTTTTAAAACTAAAATTATTGTTCAAGGTGACAAAAAAAAAATATCGGAAAGATTTGAACCCTTAATATTAATATTAAGAGGTCTATCATCTTTAATTTCATCTTTAATAAAAAGTGATTTTATGTAAAAACGTCAAGAGACCTTTTTTGTAGAGCATTAAATTTCCTTCAAAAATCTATATTGTTCATTTCTATATATTTATTTTTTCGTTAGTAACAAAATTCCAAAACAAAGAAGACAAAACCTCAAAATTATATCAATGTTTAAAGCTTGATTATTCGGAATGTGGCGTGCCTGGCAAAAATTTTTAAAGAGACTTTTTTGTAGGGAATTTAATTTTCTATAAATATGTGTGCAGATGATTTTTTTGACCTTGGTAGTTTGACAGCATTGATGCAAAAATGAAAGCACAAATAAAAAATCGAAATTAAAGATGATAGACCTCTTAATATTAATATTAAGGGTTCAAATCTTTCCGATATTTTTTTTTGTCACCTTGAACAATAATTTTAGTTTTAAAAAAAATGGTTATTTTTTTTTGCCCAGTCTAATGTATAAGCATCTTTCTTCCCCCACCAGAGATATTGAGCTCAGAAATTTGCAAATTTTGAAAATTTCTAAATTTTGTTATTTTTTATTTTGAAAAGACTTAAAGTCTCAGACTTCAAATTTTGTTTCTGAATACTACTAGTACCTAATTGTTTGTAAAAAAAGTTTTAACGTATAGACCCTTTTCCTTCCTTCACAATCTTTCCGTGAAAATGGGAGTTTTTACAAACGAGAGCTAAAAATTTAGGCTGAAATTTCACCCCTTAGAATTACATTTAGGTGAAAACGTCTTGTTACAACCTTATAGCTTATATTTTCATAAACCCACTGCTTTTAGTTTCATTTTGATAGGACAAATAGGGCCTGAGATAATCCAGTTTCCGTAAATCCTTAAAAGTGCGAAAATGTCTGTGCATAGTAAAACTAATATGGCCACCACTGGAAAACTAAAAACAATAAAATTAAAATAATGATGAATTTGATCTACCAACATGTTGGAGTGATAGCACACAATTTTTTTTTTTTTTTAAATGGTCGAGTAACCATTTAATTTATTTTTGGACCACTTTATTTGGACTGACCCTTTACTTAATTAATTTAATTTTAAATTACTCATTTTCAGTAAATTAATTTTTTCCTCGTTATAT
The DNA here is from genome assembly GCA_958496175.1 of Sisyra terminalis. NCBI lineage: Eukaryota > Metazoa > Arthropoda > Insecta > Neuroptera > Sisyridae > Sisyra > Sisyra terminalis. Next base: position 2,619,038 of record OY292275.1, on the reverse strand, counting down.
TTACCCATTTAATTTATGAATCTCAATCTGGATCTTACAATTTGGATGAAGAAATTTAAGATTTTCAATGCAAATTTCGTATTTTTTGAAATACTTTTAGAAGTCTTCTTTTTTTATAAGGTAGAAAAATTTAACATCCCTCATCCTCGTAAGAGTGCATTGTACCATTGACCTGCAAGAAAATAATAAAATTAAAAGTCCTTTCTCAAAAAATTGCATTTATACCCTTAAAACTTACAAAAACTTACAGTGGCAATTGTTGAACGATGAAAACATCTTTTGGGAACCACTGTTGTGCAATGTCAAATCCAAATCAGTGAAAATAAACTTTTATTTAAAACCAAAAACTATTGATCTTAAAAAATATACTTCATAAGTATGCAATTTAAAATTTTAGCGTTAAATAGAGTGAAAGAAGAACTTGAGAACCTAAACTATGAAGTCAACAGTTGTAATAAATCCTTTTTTTTAAAATAGCAAACAATTTTTAGGTGGTAGAGTAAGAGAATTGTATTGGCCAAAAGATTTGAAAATCATCTTAAAAGATTCATTGATTCTATAATCCCATAGATCCCTTTGTGGATCATTTAAATTTTACTTTATTTTTGTATTGAATTAACAACAAAATAATGAGGAATCTTCCATTAATATTTTTTCGTGTAACAAATAAAACGAAAAGACAGCAAAAAATAAAAAATTATAAATTTTCATTGATTTTACTGAATTGTTTGTTTTCTTTTTCCCCACAATTAGGCTCCAAAAAGATGCTATTACAGTTTCACGATCAATTGGAGAAGTCTATTACGACTTATATTAGAGAAAATGCAAGAAAAATAACTCTATAAATCATCAATTATGTGCATTGAATTCAAATGTGGGTGCAATATTTTCAACTTCGTGTATTCAAAACGAAAAAGAAAATTAATCAATAAACGTGAGGTCTATAAGCTCTTTCGATTTTCCTACCCATTGAAATTATTTCATCCAAAAACCAACACCAAATTGAAAAAGTAAATAATTTAATTAAATTATATATAAATATATATATATATATATATATATATGTGCTAATGTTTTTCGTTTAAATTGAAAAACGTCATATGCTTGTAAAGTCGATTTTTCGCTTCATATATTCATGAAAAAATAAAATTACTGTAACGTAAGTGCCATACGAATATATAACGTTTTTAATGCACATTTTAAAGTGCATTCACTTGTCAAATAACAATTGGAAATTCGATTATTGTTAAAAATTTATCAAGAATTATTGGCTCTTTTCCGTTTTATCTTCACCGAAATAACATAAATTAGTTACGGTGTTGCGTCATTCGCGAAAAATGGACCAGTGAAAATTAATTTCAAAAAATGACAAACCAAATATTACAAATTGTTGCAACGAAAACATTTGATTTAATGCAATAATACTTAAAAAAAAGTAATTATTAAAAAACGATTGGGAAACCAAATATTTGGCAAATTGTTTGAGAAAAACTAATTTAAAAACCATAACTTTAAGATAGCTATTTAGTAGTTTATTTCTTTAATAAATCCTAAATTGTGTAGGATAAATATATAACTATTTTTAGATGAAAATGTGCATATTTTCTCTATTTTCCAGATCAAATCTTATCAAGAATATAAATTTCACTGTCTAGATATAAAAATACCGGAGCTTAAAGTAATTAATTATGAAATTCAAATAAATTTAAAAAAAATATTAAAGAAAACACAATTTACGTCTATAAATTTTCATCGTTTGTAAAAATCAACTTTACACGCAATAAACTATTTAAGTTGACCTTAAAAAATAACTTAAAACTATACTTTTGAGAATTCAAAACGAGTTTTCTACACTTTCCATTCCATTAGACATTTTCGTTGAAATTCAACCCTAAAACTGGTTAAAAAAAGGTTCAAATAATCAAGTATTGATCAAATCAGGAAACTTGAAGTTTACTTGAGAAATTCTTTGCTTTACAACCGCAACATCCAAACTTTTGATATCTGAAATTAAAAATTAATTATTAAAGTTTTAAAGTTCAATTTTATACCAATTTTAAAGACTTAAAATTTGCTTCAAAAGATCTTTAAGTCTTAAGATTTTTTTTGAAGAAATCCAATCCTTACATCAATGAAAAAAGAGATGAAAAAACCAAATCTTTAAGAAGACATTGTACTTAAAATTCCAATTTTGGTTCAGGTCCAACATTTTTATCTTAATTTTTGAAACCATCAGGAAACTTGAGGTTTACTTGAGAGATTCTTTGCTTTGCAACCGCAACATTCAAATTTTTGAAATCTAAAATTAAAAATTAACGATTAAAGTTTTAAAGTTCAACTTTATACCAATTTTAAAGACTTAAAATTTGCTCCAAAAGATCTTTAAGTCTTAAGATTTTCTTTGAAGAAATTAAATCCTTACGTCAATAAAAAGAGGATTGAAAAAGTCAAATCTTTAAGAAGCCAGTGTACTTAAAATTCCTTTTTTGGTTCAGGTACAACATTTTCATCTTAATTTTCGGAACCGAAAATAAAAATTAAAGAACATAATTTAGAACTTCAAGCTCTATATAATTTATACTTGAGAGATTTTTTGCTTTGCAACCGCAACATCCAAACTTTTGAAATCTAAAATTAAAATTTCAACTTTAAACCAATTTCAAAGACTTAAATTATTTATAAAATTAAATCCCTACATCAATGAAAGAAAGGTTGAAAAAAGTCAAATCTTTAAGAAGCCAGTGTACTTAAAACTCCTTTTTTTTTTGGTTCAAGTACAACAGTTTAATTTCAATTTTTGAAACCTAAAATTAAGAATTGAAGAACAAAATTTCGAAAGTTCAAGCTCTATATAATTTACCTTTGGAATAAGAAATCTTATCGAAAACATTTCGCGTTTGTATCTCCGTTTTGCCTCTATATATTCTTTTTGATTTACAACTCCTTTTTTTTCCACTGACGATTATGATTTAAAGATATTTAGGATTGAATTCTGGAAAAAAGCACTCTAAAATTAGATGAAAATGGAGCATTTCTTTTACGTAGATTAGGTGAATAATTTATTGTAATAAAACTATGAATATTTTCTTTTTGTAAATCGGAAAAGTTCAATAAAACATTTTTTCCTTGAACTATTGATTTTATTGAATTGAGATTTGAAATAGAATTGCTCTTCCTTTAATTCCCTTTATTTGGTTGTCCAGGATAAGATTACGGAGATCAGAGCTTATTGCGCTTCCTGGATCCTTGTTTCATCTATATTTGAGATCCAAAAGCTGAGAAAATTTCAGCAGCCAATGGACTAAACGTTTTCAATTATTTTGGTTCCCAAATTTGCTATCTCTAGTTCTTTTTTTTTTTTTTTTTTTTTTTTTTTATTTATTTTAAGTCGCTTCAACAGCTTGGTCATTAGCGACTAAAATTTGATAGGTTTTACAGTTTTACATTCATATTTAACATAAAAGGTATCAAAACAGACTTAAATAGATTTAAACAAATTAAAATAGATTATTCTAGTCATTGAATATATTTGAATTGAATATACTCCGACAAAATTTTTTGGTGGTATGAACTTATGGAAACTCGTGCTCTTGCAGTCTTTTGATTAACCGCGTGCATCTGTTTTTTAAACTTGGGCTCATTTTTGGGTGGAGTTGTTGAAGTGTGCTGATGAGGTCTTCTATGCTTGTGGCGTAATCCAGGTCCAAATCGTTTAGGTCTTGGTTGCTGCGGGCATTTTCCATGATATTCCTTATCTGGTCAATGTTTAGTGGAAGATTGAGTTGGGATTGAAATATTTTGATTGTGGCCCAATCCTCTTCCTCAGAAGTTTCGTTTTCTGTTTTTTTTGATTTAGATTTTATTTTTTTTCTAACCTGTCGTCTGGTGGTAGACTCTTTGTTTCCCCTTTGTTCCGAGTTGCTGTTTCCTTCAGTATCGTCATCGGCAATTTCTGACTGGGATTGATTGTTTCCTTTAATACCTTCAGATGATGAGTTCGATACTGTCGGCTGTCGGGTTCTCTTTACTCTCTTGGGGTGGGGTTTATTATTATCATTTTTGCTGGTTATTGGGGGTGGCATTTCGATAACTTCGTCCGCTTCGTTGTGTCTGGTGGTTTGGGTTATATTTATGTTGTTATTTTCTATTGTTGGTGGTTCTGGTTGGGAAATGGTAGAGTTTTGATTATTGTTATTTAAATTGATTGGTTTTGATATGGTGTTCGTGGTATCGCTGTCGGGATTGAATTGGTGTTCGACTGTGTTGGTATTTTTTCCACTGTTGTCAGTTTTCTGCAATTGGTAAGCGGGTTCTCCTAGAAAGATGCGGTATTCTTCGTTGTCGTGTTTTATTATGAGAGAGTCTGGATGGATTTTGGGGTCATATGCTTTGACGAATACAAATCGTCTAAAGCTATAGATATGTTTAAATCTCTCCTCCTGCATTCCTATTCGAATGAATTGCATCCCGGACATTATTTCTAATCCTGTTTGGGCTAACGCTGCTATAATAATATGGTGTGGAATAGATGGGCAAACGTTTGAAATGATAAGTTTCGTTGTTGGTGCAATTAATCGCCTGCATGATATGGTCGTCTCGTTTACTGTAATGTTTTTGAAATTGTTTATGTATGTGTCGACGGTATCAGTTGATTTTAGATATATACAGATACGATTGTTGGACAGTCGGGATGCAAACATGATATTTCTTGGGTCGATTTGATTTCCAACTGCTTTTATGTAATCTGCTATTTTTGTATTAGAGATGCTCTCGAACACAATTGCTTGTTTTTTTGTAGGGAAGGTTGGAATAACTGTTGTGGTTTTTTGAGTTATTTGTGCGTAGGATGAGGTGTTATTGGAAACGGTGGTGGTCATTTTTTTTGGTTTTTAGTAGGTTTTAGTGATGTTTTTGGTGTTTATTTGATTGATTCACTCACCGGGTTGTGAGCGAATTTGGGCCTGGCTTGGCTATTGTCGGTTTCACTATTTTTAGTTCAAACTTGATTTTCACTGTTGTAGATCAACTGCCTTTGGACTGTATTTGACCGAGGTCAGATTTCGACTGTATCTCTAGTTCTTCATTTCTACAATTATTCAAAACGTTGCATTCTAACATTCTAATAAAATGTATGAAACAATTTCATCCTTGAACAAAATCTGCACTTTAGATTACTCACGAGTACTCCAATAGTATGTAGGTACTTCTTTAGTCCACAGTAGACAAATTATTAGACCCATTATTATTCCAACTGGTTTCCTAAGGAAGATTTTCCATCATCATTTTACTGCGATTTTGCCTGGTGATATTTTTCCATATTGAGCAGTGATTTTTATAAATCCATTCTTCAATGCTACTTTTCATTGCTCACAGTAGTTCTTTGAGCACTGATTTACAATTCCTTTTCTGTTAAAGGTTCAAGACTTTAATCCACATTTTCAGAATCTAAAATTTAGAATTTACGAACAAAATTGGGAACTGTAAGCTCTAAATAATTTATCTTTGAGATAAGAAATCTTACGAAAACATATCGCGCTTCATATCTCTATATTTTTTGTTTGTTTTACGACTCTTTTCTCATCCATTGGCAATTTTGGATTCCAAGATATTTGAGCCTGAAATCAGAAGAAAGTACTTTAAATTTTTATAGAAATTGAGCATTTCTTTAACATAGATTAAGTGAATAATTTATAGTAATAAAATTAATAATATCTTCTTTAAGTAAATCAGTAGACTTCAGTAAAACTTCCGTACTTTTAAAATTACCAAACTACCAGAATAAAATCGCATCTAGGGATTTGTAGAATGACAAATAAACATTAGAAATTTGAATAAAAACCTAGTTGATTTTTTCATAAATTGATGAAGCTTTATATTGAATTTTTTCGTTGAACTATTGATTTTATTGAATTGAGATTTGAGATAGCATTGCTGTTCTTTTAATTCCTTTAATTCCCTTAATTTGGTTGTTCAGGATAAGATTAACGAGTTCAGAACTTATTGCACTTCCTTGGTCCTTGTTTCATCTATATTTGAGATCCAATAGCTGAGAAAATTTCAGTACTCAGTGGATTAAGCGTTTGCGACTATTTCGGTTCCCAAATTTGCTATTTCTAGTTCTCCATTTCTACAATTATTTAAAATGTTGCATTCTTATAAAATGTGTGAAACAATTTCATCCTTGGAAAAAATATGCATTTTAGATTACTCACGGGTACTCCAATAGTATGAAGGTGCTTCAATAGTCCGCAGTAGCCAAATTATTAGACCCATTACCATTCCAACTGGTTTCTTAAGGAAGATTTTTCATCATCCTTTTACTCCGGTTTTGCCTGGTGATATTTTTCCATATTGACCAGTGATTTTTATAAATTCATTCTTTAATGCTACTTTTCATTGCGGCTAGTAGTTCAATCCTTACAATTCCTTTTTTGTTACAGGTTCAAGACTTTAATCCACATTTCCAGAATCTAAAATTAAGAATTGAAGAACAAAATTTGGAACTTTAAGCTCTAAATAATTTACCTTTGTACTAAGAAATCTTACCGAAAATATATCGCACTTCATATCTCTATATTTTTTGTTTGTTTTACGACTCTTTTCTCATCCATTGGCAATTTTGAATTCCAAGATATTTGAGCCTGAAATCAAGAGAAAGTATTTTAGATTTAGATGGAAATTGAGCGCGATTTTAACGTATATTAGGTGAATAATTTATAGTTAGAAAATTAATAATAGATTTCACATTATTTAACTAAGATTTATATCGACTAAAACTTATAAATTGTGATGTATTTATTTATAATTTTTACAATAATGCGTTGCTGTTTTTAAATGTTATGTATTTTCGTTGTAGATCCCTGAAGAAATCAGGAATGACTGACGAAACGTTGGCGATAAAATAAATAATATTCTACAAGAAGCTTCGTCCTTATTGCCCACAATTTAATTATTATATTTTTAAAAAAGACAAGGACTTAAACAACATGGAAAATTAATAATATTTTCTCTTAGTAAATCGGAAAAGTTCAGTAATACTTTTGTGCTTTTAAAACTACTAAACTACCAGAATAAAATCACATCTAGGGATTTGTAGATTGACAAATAAACATTAGAAATTTGAATAAAAACCTTGTTGATTTCTTTCATAAATTGAAGGAAGTTTTATATTGAATTTTTTCGATGAACTAATGATTTTATTGAATTGAGATTTGAGATAGAATTGCTCTTCCTTTAATTCCTTTAATTTGGTTGTCCAGGATAAGATTACGGAGTTCAGAACTTATTGCACTTCCTGGATCCTTGTTTCATCTATATTTGAGATCCAAAAGCAAGTTTTCGACTATTTCGGTTCCCAAATTTGCTATTTCTAGTTCTCCATTTCTACAATTATTTAAAATGTTGCATTCTTATAAAATGTGTGAAACAATTTCATCCTTGGAAAAAATATGCATTTTAGATTACTCACGGGTACTCCAATAGTATGAAGGTGCTTCAATAGTCCGCAGTAGCCAAATTATTAGACCCATTACCATTCCAACTGGTTTCTTAAGGAAGATTTTTCATCATCCTTTTACTCCGGTTTTGCCTGGTGATATTTTTCCATATTGACCAGTGATTTTTATAAATCCATTCTTTAATTTAACAACGAAGACCACCAAAAGTTACGTATTCCATGAACCGAGAAACAGGATGGTTAATCTAGATTGATTTCCTGGAGGACTCCATGCAAATCTTTAACTATATAAATTAAAAGCTTAGTATTTATTAAATAACTTACACAATTTATTATATTATAATTGGGATATCTTATTAATTACCTATTACTACCCTCACTTGTATTATTATACCTTATAAATGTTTATAACTAAAATGTATAGCCGATAAGTGTTTAAGTATTAAAATTAATACTACTTGTGATCACAGGCCTACGGCCTGTGAATGGTCTTTCTTGATATGCATAGATATTTGCCCTTTTATTCCCCATTTACATTTCTGGGACCTGGAATTCACCCCAAAACAATCTTGTTTCTGGTGGTTCAGTTTATAAGGGTTTTCTTAGACTTTTCCAGATCTGAGAAGTGTCGCTAGTGCGTTCTATACAGCCTGACGATCATCGGCTGAAATCAAAAGAAACATAATTTCGTCTGATAACCATATAATTGAAACTAAAAAATTTTCTAATTTTGCAAAAACCAGTCAACATTCTTTCAAACGGATGAAAAAATATGGGTTGGCAAATAATTTCAATTACCATCAAAACAATGATAATTGAATATGTAAGTTTTATTGGAAATTTTAATTACTCGACCACGCAATCATCACTTTATGATCAACAATTTTACTTAAACAATTTTAATTGATTTTTAAAGAAAAAAATATACATATGATTAACTTTAACTGAAGTTTGTCCAGTTAGTTGGATTGAAGTCTTCGAGTGAATTACATATTTGTGTTGGCACTAATCCATGATGTTCACTATGGGAAAAATCATCATAGTTGTTTCGGTAGTATCGATTTTTTTAGTGGATGCAAATTACTTGGAATCATTTGCAGATCCGCTACAAGAACTTGGAACAATTGGTGAGCAAATTATTCTTGAAAAAAGTTCAAATTTTTCTCCCATCCGTTCACGAAACGGAAAGCTTTGGCCGTTTTTTAAGGCGCTTTTCTAATGATATGTTTGAGTAGCTATATAAAAATAAATCATTATAGAAAATCAATTTTAAAATTATAGAAACAAATCCGACTGAATTGAATAATAAAATTTAAAATTGCGCCACATTTTCCTTTTATGATATGTCCCCACAACATTCAATTTAAAAGATTATCATTTCATTATTCTCGCGACTCTTTATTACCACTGGCCGTAGCAATGAGCATTGTTTCAATGCAAAGCTCAATTTCCGTCATTCAATGATTGAATTATGGAAGTTTAATGGTCCAAGATTTTAATATTTGTATAAATTTACTCGGCAAAGACATAAAAAACACAAATGTTATCAATTGGTTCAGTGGTTTTACAGTTGTAATAAAACACATATATAAATGAAGATTTTCATGAAGGCGAAAAATCGGTTTTGATAACTATGCGACTATTGGACGTGAGTCATAAAATGAATAATTGAAGAAAATAAATATTTTATGTTTTAATCAAAGTTTTGAAAGGATTTTATCCCTGCTAAAGAAAATACAACCAATTTAGGAACCACATCTTTCTTTTCCTCTAATAATCATTGTTTGTATCCAAACGATTTTCCTGATATACTCTGGTTCCAGCAAAAATCGTCCAAGTCCCAAAAATATGCATCAACCGCAAATTTCACTTTTCCTTGTTGAAAATTAAACCTAGAAGATCCAATTTTGTGAAGAAGTTTCACAAACTTTGAATTTATTCATTCAATACTTTCAATCGACTGATTTTTTTTTTGTGGAAACCAAAAATTTAGATTTTTCTTTGCTTTTTGCAAAAGAAGAAGAAGCTTTGGATTAAAACGATTTAATTTCAACGAATTTCATTTCATATCATAAAATTCTGGATATATTATTGAAATTGGGAGATTTAGCCCAAATTTTGGCTTGGATGCCTAAAAAAAAATTTGATTAGAACGTTGAAATTATGCGAAAAATACCATTTTGTAAAGCTCTTCTTTTGTGGTGATCTATAAGTTCAAATTCAAAGGGATCATTCCATAAAGTTTAGTATAAATCCGTTTACCATTCATGGTTGAAATCCACATAAAAAAATGCCTTAAAACGTTTAAAAAAATTTTGCTTAATATCATTGAATCGTAATTGGTGTCAATTTTGTGAAGAAGTTCCACAAACTTTGAATTTATACATTCAATACTCACAATCGAGTGATTTTTCTTTGGGGAAACCAAAAATTTCGATTTTTCTTTGCTTTTTTCAAAAGAAAAAGCTACCGTCATCTTACTTTGGATTAAAATTAATTTCAACGAATTTCCTTTCATATCAAAAAATTTCTGGATATATTATTGAAATTAGGAACTTTAGCCCAAATTTTTGCTTCGATACCTAAAAAAACTTTGATTAGAACGTTGAAATTATGCAAAAAAATACCATTTTGTAAAGCTCTTCTTTTGTGCAGATCTATAAGTTCAAATTCAATGGGATCATTCCATAAAGTTTAATATAAATCCGTTTCCCATTCATGGTTGAAATTCACATAAAAAGAGGTCTTTAACGTTTAAAATTTTGCTTAATTTCATTGAATTGTCATTGGTTAGGAATCCCATCATATATTTAATGTATATTCTGCACCAATTCTGCAAATTTGCGGTTAATATGTGATGTTTACCACTGTTAAATATTCTTACAATACTTCCATTTTTCGACTCTTAATCGAAGTTTTCTCAACATCAAAGTATTGGAATGATTTTATTTTCATTCCCTCTAATAATCATTGTTTGTTTCCAAACAATTTTCCTGATATATTCTGGTTCCAGCAAAAACCGTTAAAGTCCCAAAAACATGCATCGACCGTAAATTCCACTTTTCCTTGTTAAAAATGAAACCTAGAAGATTCAATTTTGTGTGAAGAACTTACAAAAACTTTGAATTTATTCATTCAATACTTGAAATCGATTGATTTTTCTTTGTGGAAACCAAAAATTTAGATTTTCTTTGCTTTATTCAAAAAAAAAGCTACCGTCATCTTACTTTAGATTAAAACGAATTAATTTCAACGAATTTTATTTCATATCATAAAATACTATTGATATATTATTGAAATTGGGAGCTTTAGTCCAAATTTTTGCTTCGATACCTAAGAAAACTTTGATTAAAACGTTGAAACTATGTGAAAAATTCCATTTTGTAAAATTCTTCTTTTGTGAAGATCTATAAGCTCAAATTCAAAGTTATCATTCCATAAAGTTAGCGCTATTGTTTAGTATAAATCCGTTTTTCATTCATAGTTGGAATCCACATAAAAAAAGGGCTTTAACATTTAAAATTTTGCTTAATTTCATTGAATCGTCATTGGTTAAAAATCCCACCATATATTTATTGTATATTCTGTACCAATTCTGGAAATTTGCGGTCAATATGTGATGTTTACCACTGTTTAATATGCTTACAATTTTTCCGTTTTTCTACTCTTAATCGAAATTTTCTCGACATCAAAGTCTTGGAATAATATTATCTCTGCTATAGAAAATACAACTAATTTGGGAACCACATCTTTCATTTCCTCTAATAATAATTGTTTATTTCCAAACAATTTTCCCGATATACTCTGGTTCCAGCGAAAACCGTTAAAGTCCCAAAAATATACATCAACTGTAAATTCCACTTTTCCTTGTTAAAACTTAAATCTAGAAGATTCAATTTTGTAAAGAAGTTACACAAACTTTGAATTTATTCATTCACTACTTAAAATCGATTGATTTTTTTTGCGGAAACCAAAAATTTCGATTTTTCTTTTCTTTTTTCAAAAGAAAAAGCAACCATCATCTTATTTTTGATTAAAACGAATTTCATATCAAATAATACAGGATATTTTATTGATATTTAGCCCAAATTTTTGCTTGGATCCCTAAAAAAAATTTGATTAGAACGTTGAAATTATGCAAAAAATACCATTTTGTAAAGCTTTTCTTTTGTGGAGATCAATAAGCTCAAACTCAAAGGCACCATTCCAATAAGTTTAACATAGATCCGTTTCCCATTCATGGTTGGAATTCACATAAAAAGAGGTCTTTAACGTTTAAAATTATGCTTAATATTATTGAATCGTCATTCGTTAGGAATCCCATCATATATTTAATGTATATTCTTCACCACTTCTGCAAATTTCTTCTGCTTAATATTCAATTCAATCGATATCCATTCCAAACTATTTTCTGTGCTTTTTTTGTAATTCTGAAAAGAAAATTATGATTTAAAAATTACGGAGTAATCAAATAATAAGGTTTGCAAAAAATATTTGCCATTGATTACTTTTTATTCCCAAAGAAAACCAATGAAGATATCCCATAAACTTTCCTGAAGATAAAATCTTCTTTGCTATCTTTAAAGCCAATCTTTTACTTATGTAGTTCAATCTTTTGGCTACTATTTCGACTTAAGTACGTGGACCATACGGAACTCAAGTTTCATCCATGATTTAACTTGGTTTCTTTTGAATCTTTTGGCAACATTTTCAAAACGATGCTTTTATTCATTCGACTATAATTCCACAGTGCTTTTATTTAAATTTAATTTGATTTTTCTTGTAAACAAATATAAATCTCAATGTAGGAATAAATTGAGAAGAATTTTCTTTGAAATTTAGCGTTTCATCCCTCAAGAAATCATTTTTGTTAGATCTTACGTAGAGCTTCCTAATCTACAAAACTTCCATCAAAATTTGATACAAATTTTTTGATATTCTTACCATCCAAAACCATTTCTTTTCCCTTTACTTCAATATTCAAGTTTAGATAACTTCTTCAGCACTATTGATAGTCTCTTAAGTTTCATCCAAAATGCTCATTTTGGTCCAAAAAGGAAAAGATAAATTTGACTGTATTTTTGGCATCTGTTTCCCACAGAAGTTCTTTTCAGTAAAACTCTTACAAAAAAAGTCCTAAAACAAATTAAAATTGAAGATGAACACTGAATAGACTTAAAAGCTGGCATTTGAAAGGGAAATAAATGATTTACCTACGTAAAATCATCAGAAATGTAGACGAATATCATCACTTTGAATTGGGGAAACCAAAGAACTGAAGAACAGGAGTAAAGGGAAAATTTTAAAGCAGATAACTCTAAATTTTGGGTTGGGAATCATAAAAGAACTTTACCAAATTTTGAAAGAATAAATTGATCCAAAGAGTGGAGCAAAAAACTTCTTGAAACAGACAAAGATGATTTCCGAAACAATGGTAAATTAAGTGCGACGAATGACCGATTAAAGTTTTATATAAATGAAAATCACTTTATGATGATCAATTTTATGCGTTAAAATGGCTATTGACTGTCATACAAATACTTAACAATAAAATTTCAAACTCTCCCATTGTTACTTCTTCTTCAAAAATAACCGCCACATATTCTTCGCTTGGCATCAATTGTGCGTGGTCGCTGAATTGCAGTGTTTTGCCATTCTTATCTCTGGCGGAATTATTCCGCAAGTTCTTATGAAAAAAATACTTATAATTTGAATTTCACATTAATGTTTTTCGTGGACAATGGCTCATTAAACAATTATCTGCCACAATTACAAATTGCAAATTGTCAACGGAAAATGATTATCGGCACGTACTGGTAAAAGTATTTTAAACGGTTTATCGTTGGTGATTTAGTGCAGCACAGATGAAGATGATGTTTTAGTACCAATATTTTGTGTTTTCTGTTAGTAAATCACAGCTGAAACAATCAAAACGACAGTAAATTAAGCAAATGAAATTATTGTGCCCACCATCGGGGAATTGTTCTCGGATAATTTATAGAATTATTGTTTGAACGTTTGCCTAATTTGAAATTTTATTTATAGAAATGATTATTTTGTTAATCCTCTTAGTTTTACGTTTAGTTTTCGGTACTAATAAGCAATTAATTTGGTAATTAAAAAGAAATACAACTTTTCGTAAGACTCTGGCGGAAACATGGAAATATTTGTTCACAAAAAGTCTTTGAAAAAGTGTTCAAACTTGATAGTACTTCTGAGAGTTCTAAAAAAGTTTTCAGTGATTTGGAGATAAATATTTCCATATTTCTGCCACAAAACCAAACGAATTGTATATACATGGTATCTCGAAACTTTACACAATAATTTCTGAATAAATAAATCGTTTTAACAAACAAAAATTAATGCAATTGAACTTTGAAAACACCTGCAGAAACTCTTCAGAAGAAAAACTTCAATCCAAAAATCTAAATCAAATATCAATCAGAGTAAAAATCTTGCAAAAAGATCAATTGGCAAGTGGCAAAGTTTATCATCTTAATGCTCCTTTTTTTGATTTTTAGCGGATCCATGGGCGTTCTATACAAATCCCGAGATAGGAGACCACGCCGAAGGAGACCTGTACATTCCACCATCCGTTGAAAACCGCAGAACTATGTTAAATTCGGCGAAAAGATGGCCCGACGGAAATGTCCCGTTTTACCTACAACCCATCATAAGTATACCGCCACAAAATAAATTCCTTAATCCCACTTGTGACTCAAATATTATTTTTGCAGAGCAAAATAAACGTGCCTACAAAATACTACTAAACGCCATGCGTTTAATTACCAAATACACCGACAAATGCATCGAATTTTATCCGATAACTCTGGAACATATCCAGCAATATCCCGACTTGATTTATGTCAATATAACGGGAGACCAAGACGGTAATTTCATGGAAAAATATTGCACTAATTTATAACAAAGTTGCACCAACTTTGAGTCAATTATATTGACGAACGATTTTTCAGGATGCTTTTCGGAGTTGGGACAACGATATAAAATCACAGCGACCCGACTAAATCTCAACATTCAAAATTGCTTTCATTTACCAGGACATGCAATCCATGAATTGTGCCATGTTTTGGGGCAAATCCACGAGCATATGCGTCCCGATCGAGACCAGTTCGTAAAAATCAACTGGGACAACATAGATTCAAGTAAATTTTCACTTAGTAGCAACATTTATGGAAATGTAACCAAAACAAGGGCATAGAAAATTCGTCAAAAACTAAATTAAAAGTGATTAATTTGAAAAGAAAAACAGGACTAACGATTAAGATCAAAGTTTCGAGAAGATATAAGAAAAAAAAATTAAACTTTTGTTACAATTTTTGCTAATTTTAGCCAAATTCATCCGTGCTTTTATTTGATGTTTGAAAGCTGCCTTAAACTAATCGCCAAAGAATATTACGAGCGTATTTATGGACGGATTTGGCTTAAATTTTGGCAAAAGTTTCTCAAGAACTTGAACTAAGTCTTTGATAAATTATTTTTCCAAAAAAAATCGTTTTTAATTAACTTTTGAGCCATTTTGGTGATGCTTGTTGTTGGTTGTGAAATCTTCTCCGATATGCTTTAAATTCATTTTTTTTCTAGATAAACATGATAATTTTCAACTCATGAAAATCAGTGAAGTATCCTCGTTCGATTATCCATACGATTACGATAGTATCACCCACTATCATCGCACAGCATTTGCAAAAGATCCAACTCAACCAACAATTATTCCGTTGGTATGAAAAAACAAGTTTTAGCTTAGTAACTAGGAAATAATAATGAAATTACAACCCTGTTAAAATGACTTTAGAGGAACTTGAAATCGTTAAATTTAAAATGCATTTAAGTACCTGTTTTAACAGGGAATAGATTAGTAAAATTAACACTTTGAACTGCATATTATTGTTTTACTAAGACAAATTTGTTTGTAATTTCATTGATATATTCCTTGTTACTTTAAAAAAGTTTTACTTGGCAATTTTGGCTCATTTGCAGAATGAATCCGCAACGATTGGCCAACGAACCCATCTTTCAACGTTGGACGTGAAAAAACTAATAAAAGCCTACGAATGTGACAAAAAAGTGAAAAAAGCCTTCAACATAACGGACTACCTGACAAAATCAAACCTCAACAAAAACCCAACGACCGAACCTTCCTCCAATATGATTCTAGAAACAAAACGAGTGGAACCACCACTAATGCCGACCACACCAACCGGGGAAAATTTCCTCAGTAAAGAATCGCTGGAATATTGGCTGAAATCAATCATGGGAAATCGATTTTCCTACAAGCGAAAGACTCCATACGTACAATTTTCCACCACTGGACCATTCGGTTATTCAACATCTTTCATCCATTCGAAACCAACGATTTGGAACGGTTATAAGAGCGAAAATAAGATGCTAACTCCCGCAAACCATTTCTCATTCTTTGAAAGTGTACAACAACCGAAAAATGAAATTTTTCAAATCGCATCAAGGGACAGCACTTCTATGAGTAACATGCGGCTTTCAATTCGCTTGAGGAATGGTATAGAAAAAAAATTCTGCTTCAACCCCAACAATTTGAATATAGTAAGAAAATCTTGTATAAAGGGTCTAGCAGCATCCACATGGCGAGTTGGCGCCCAAATAGGAACCTATGTCGAAACTTATGCCAAAATATCGGCTTGATATACAAACACATTTTATATACTTTTCGCGACCAAATTCCTCTTTGATCTTGAGATATGGGCAAAAATGTCCCCCCGCATGGCTATTTTTCAAAGTTATATATCTCAAAAACTAATTAAACTAGAGAAGTGAAACCAACGCGAGACTGTAAATTATTTTACAGAGTATATCATATATTTTTTTTGAAATTTAAAGAAAAAAAAATTATACAAAAAAATCCAAAAAACAAATGAAATATTTTTTTTTATGTGTTCTCTCAAAATGACAATCACGAAAAAAATATATTTTATGGTTCTACATGAGCACTATAACTCATAAAAATTGCGTGAAAAAATAGGTGGTGCAACACTTTGAAAAAAAATAAAATGTGATTTACGTCTAATAGTGTAGCTCGATTTTATTTTTTTTTCGAAGTGTTTCACCAACTTTTTTTTTACAAAACTTCAGTTAAAAATAGGCCACATATAGGAGCAAAACATATATTATTTTCATAATTGTAAGTCTAAGGAAACATAAAAAAAAAAATTTTTATTAGTTTTTTTTTTGTTATTCTATATTTACTCTTAAGGGAATTACTTTCAAGATCAAAATAATTGATCCCAAAACAAAAAAAAAGCAACAAGTGTTCAATTTTTATTAAATTCAGAATAAAAAAAATTATCGTCACTGCTATAATTTATTACAACTGGAATATTATGAACCTAAAATAATTTAGTTAGTATCTCGTAGAACGTAGAATTCTGGATAATTACACCGGCACACAAAAAAAAAGTGCTCCTTACTTTTGACCGGACCTACATAAATTACGTATTTTGACCCCCTGAACACGAATCCTGGGTCGGTTTGACCCGTACACCCTCAAAAATTCGAGAAAACTTTAAAAAACCGAAAAAAATGGTTAAAATCGGCAGTTTTGGTGACATAAAAATTTTTTTGAACTAAACCGAGCATGATTTTCATGTTTTTCGATCCGCTGAATACAAATTCGAAGTTTATGTAGACCATAAGCCGTTTTTATTGTAAGAAAATTGCAAAAAACCCTTAAAAATTGTAAAAAATTGCGGCTATTGTTCTAAAATTCGAGATTTTATGATGAAAATAAACTTTTAAATTTCTACAAAGGATATTTTGCATATTATTCTATTTCTGGAATATGATTTTGAAGATTATTTGGCCAAAATCTTTAAAGAAATTGAAATTCCCCGTAAAAAATCTCTGAAAATTACAAATGGGCCAATTGCTTTCATTTCAATTCGTCATTTGATTATATCGAACTCGTCTGTCTTTAAATGACTTATGTACAGGGCTAGTTAGTTATGCAAGAGTAGTTTTTAAGCATTTTTGAATTTTTGTTTGGACGCTTGTGTCTGTATCCAGGACACCTCCACGTGGTGACGGCGGGCAACAGAACCGTCTGGCAGAGTCCCTGGGTTAAAGGCGTATATGCCGTCATGGCAGGCACAAGCGAAAAGTGTTTTACGATGCAGGGATTCGGAACCCCAGTGTCGGCGTCTGGTCAGAGTGAGAAAGCAGGCTCGCAAAGCAGGCAATTTTCTTACAATAAAAACGGCTTATGGTCTACATAAACTTCGAATTTGTATTCAGCGGATCGAAAAACATGAAAATCATGCTCGGTTTAGTTCAAAAAAATTTTTATGTCACCAAAACTGCCGATTTTAACCATTTTTTTCGGTTTTTTAAAGTTTTCTCGAATTTTTGAGGGTGTACGGGTCAAACCGACCCCAGATTCGTGTTCAGGGGGTCAAAATACGTAGATTTATGTAGGTCCGGTCAAAAGTACAGAGCACTTTTTTTTTGTGTGCCGGTGTTATTGTTCATATGAAAAATAACAAATAAAAGCTCTTGCATGAGAGCAATATCCCACTGTAAAGTTTCTTTTGGAGACCACAGAAATAACGGGAAAAACTGTTGCAATCTTTACCATTCGAAATATAATCATTGTATATTCGACCGTCTTTGCTATTTATACATATGTCTTGATTTTAACTTTTACTCTAATGATATTAAGTGCTAATTTTACACATTGTTTTAAAATATTATTTGATAGTTCATTTATTCGCCCACTTTAGGTAGAACCTGTAAAAATTTTGTTATGACCCAGTGAATAATATCCTAAGCTAAACGAAGAAAACCAAGTAATTCAGATGCCGTCAATATGTACCCAGAATTAATTGGAGACGCATAGTATTCCAGTTGTAATAAATTATAACTATGACGATTATTTTTTTTTATTCTGAATTTTAATAAAAATTGAACACTTGTTGCTTTTTTTTTCTTTTGGGATCAATTATTTTGATCTTGAAAGTAATCATCTTAAGAGTAAATATAGAAAAACAAAAAAAAAACACTAAAAAAATATTTTTTTATGTTTCCTTAGACTTATAATTATGAAAATAATATATGTTTTGCTCCTATATGTGGCCTATTTTTTACTGAAGTTTTGTGAAAAAAAAATTGGTGAAACACTTCGAAAAAAAATAAAACCGAGGTATACTATTAGGCGTAAATCACATTTTATTTTTTTTCAAAGTGTTGCACCACATATTTTTTCACGAAATTTTTATCAATTATAGTGCTCATGTAGAAGCATAAAATATATGTTTTTCGTGATTGTCATTTTCAGAGAACACATAAAAAAAAATTCTTTTGTTTTTTGGATTTTTTTGTACAATTTTTTTTTTCTAAAAATTTCAAAAAAATATACGATATACTCTGTAAAATAATCTAAAGTATAGCGTTAGTTTCACTTCTCTAGCTTAATTAGTTTTTGAGATATATAACTTTAAAAAATAGCCATGCGGGGGGCCATTTTGGTCCATATCTCAAGGTCAAGGTGGAATTTGGTCGCGAAAAGTATATAAAATGTGTTTGTATATCAAGCCGATATTTTAACATAAGTTTCGACATAGGTTCCTATTTGGGGGCCAACTCACCATGTGGATCCTGCTAGACCCTTTGCATAGCAAATTGTTGAAACTAATTATTTATTTATTTTTTAGTATCAACGGGAAATTGTTCTGCGGGAATGTGGTAACGTGATAGATGCTAAAGCATCGCAGCCTCAAAATATGTACTTTATGGACTCGCAGAAATATTCACCGAAAAGTAATATTTTTCGATTTCCATCGAGAAGTCGACGATTTATGTTTTACCAGTGAAATAGTTATACCTATCTAGAGCAATGGTTATCTGATATTTCTATGCTGATAATTTTTTTTTTCGTGTAAATGCATTAAAACTTTAAAAGTGCATTTTAAAAGCTTAAAACGGAGTGTTATCCTTTTCTTTGTTGAATGATAAAAATATAAACTATGGAAAAGAGTGACTTCCTCGTTTAACCTGGAAATTATAAGCAGTTGTTCATATCTTCTGGAATAAGATTTTAATTGGTTCCCTCTGAAGATAACATCTGTGTATTTTATATCTTAAACTGCCAGAAATCAGTCGTGGAATATTTTCCTGAATATGCTTATTTACGATGACATCTACATTCCTCCAATCCACTTAAAAAGAAATTAAAATTTCCAGTGAGTACCCTGAAAAATTAAAGAATCCTCTGCACGGATTTATAATGCTTATGTGGACCTACCTGAAGAATGAGCTCAACAATCAGCATAGCGATTCCAGCTAACTCCAACTTGTATTTTTTCCCCCTAATTTATTATATTTAAAAAAAAAAAACAATTTTATTGTATATAAAGCAGTGTAATAAAATAAAACAAATATATTTTTAAATTTAAAAAGTAAAAAATGTATTTTAAATTATACTTCCGTGAGGAAACAACTATTAGGTTAACTTAGAATCAAAATCATATTAACAGTCAATAAAATCTGTTGTCCTTCAAATCTTTTGGAAAAAGTTTCATTGATCAGTTTGAGGTATATCAAGAACTAAGATGTATGCGTATAGTCAACTTAATTTACATGTGAACCCTTGGCGGCATTTTTCGTTGGGGTGGGGGGCGAAGTTCCCAGAAAATGGGACATCCAGGTGGCGAAAATTCTCCGATAAACGTCCACATCTAGTATCGAACAATTGAGAAAGCTAGACGGGGTAAACCACCTTCTTTAACGGATTATTTCAAAGATTGAGATCCAAAAAATCACCAATTCCTAGCATCTATACAAAAAGTGTTTTTTTCTGCTAATATATTACGCTTTCGTTGAGCCCATAGACAAAGTCATGTGTACATTATATTTTATAGCAAGCACATTTTTATTCCGATTAAGCTCCGGAATTCACTAGGTATCCAATGGTAATTTTTAGCGATAAATAAAAAAGTTTTTTTCCATCCAAAATCAGCAAGCGTTCACCAACAAAAATGTTGCCAGGGAATCTACGTATATCAACCACTATCTACGATTGTTGGCATCGTATTTTTCGACACTGCGCGACCGATAGCGTTTTCGTCGAAACTCATCATCTTCCCGATGCTCCCGATACTTGTAATCCCTTTTACGGACATAGTCCCGTTTGCGGTCGTAGTTAAACATTTCCATGTCGTCGTCTTTGGCCGACTTAAAATCACGACGACTTCGACTAGAAGAACTCTCCCGCGACGACGAACTGCCCACGTATTTGTTCCCGTTGTGCTTATTCCCACCCGCATATTTGCCCTCTTTCACCTTCTTGTCCCGCGGCTTTCGATTGCCCTCGTAACTATCGTCACTGCGTTTCGAATATTTGTCCACGTCGTGGGGATTCACCACCTCGCGTTCACTACTGTTACTGATTTCCGGTTTGAATTCTTTTTTCACTTTGTCCGGATGATTATCGTTTCCCGCTGGTTCAGCGGTGCGAAAGTTGTCGAACATCATTTCCATTTGGTTGGCAATAACTTCACGCAACACCTCCACTTGACTTTTACGATTTGTGTGCACACTTTTGTATTTGGCACGACGACGTTTCGCGTTCCGCTCTTCGGCAAGGATTTCCAGTAACGTTTTACTCTTTTTGGTCTCTTCCGATAGTTGTAATCTACAAAAAATTGCACAATTATAGTTAAATGATCTTCGCTAAAATTGGTACTCCAGGATGTAGCAATGCTTTTTATACATTCCAAAGCTACGTCCTGGATTACAATCTCTGAAAATTCTTACGAAACGGGAAGTTCTCCAGGTGTGGTCACGTCATTTTCTGCCTTTGAAATTGCATAATTGTATAGTGCTAATCTTTCGCTGGGCGTGTAACTAGTAATTAGCCTATTTGAAGATTTAGGTGGAGTACAAACAAGGTTGGCACCTGAATGAAACGTTTGACAAATTAGTAATAAGCGTTATTGTTTTTTTGTAAAGAAATGCAAGAAATTTCCAAGAGAAATATAAAGTTAAAGCAGAAAAATCGAGCCTGGCTCGATTCAAATAATCTTAGTAGTAATTGTTTTTTTTTTTAAATTTAAACACTAATAAATCATTGATCAAAAGGATATCTTAAAAAGGATATTACAACGTTATTATCTATGGTATTTTTTAAGCGATCACTCACGATTTTCACTGAAAATAAACACAACGATCAGTGTTTTTCTGATGGCGAGATTTTCGTTCTCTTTCAATGGAAAAACAATAGGGCTTACCTGCTACGAAGGTGGGGTCTTTCGAGGCGGCTTCATAGAAAATTTGGGCTTGAATTTCCGGACCTGTAATACAAAAAAAAGGCATAAGATTTAATAAATTGATCATATAACAAATGGTTAAACCTATAAAGACTGTGGATTTCGAATGGCACGGCTCTGAAAGGGGCACATCGTCCCCATAGGCCTCCATTTTCCACGCGCAAGCCTCCACATGTTTTTCCAGACTCGGTTTCGGCATTCTATGTCCACTGTCCAACGGACACTTTTTGTGTACATTAATGTCTTTCTTCTGGAATCGAAAAAACAAAACAGTTACTAGTACAGGAAGTAATCAGTGGGAGATAACCTTACTTTTTCTAGGTACGAAGCATCCCAGCCGAGGGCATCGGTGATCGAGTGCAACTTGGACGAAATGTGCGACAGGAAAATGCTGAGGCCCTCCAGTTCACTTTTGCGATCCTGAACGTTGATTTCCATTGCATCGATTTGTTAGGAACACTGAAAATTGAAACTACATGGTCTTGGGGTCCGTAAAGAAATGAAAGCTGTTTGGAATTTGGTTCATTGCGCAGCCACCATGGACCAAACATTGCGTTTTTCTATTGGATTTTTGTGGAATGTTGAAATATTGAATTTTATTTCATGAAAAATTATTAAAATTTGTTATAAAAACAACAATTAAAATTTGAATCTTTATTGCTTTAGTATAAATCAATTTATAGGAATAATTATTTTTAGTTTAAATATATAAATCATTCCGTAGTTTTCAAGATCCGGTATGGTCTAGTGGCTAGGATACCTGGCTTTCACCCAGGAGGCTCGGGTTCGATTCCCGGTACCGGAATTTTTTTTTTATTTTTTTTCCAGAAAGTATTTTTTAGTTAATTACTTGTGGATATCAACATTCACGAGTAAAAGAATTAAACTAGTTTTGATAATCGAAAAATAATTATTTTGAAAGTTTAAAAAAGCCACTTATTCTATCATGTACAACGTTATGTATACATAATTGCCTATTAGGGCAAAGTAACAACGATATATAAACCGTTTATTTTGAAAGTGAGTTAAGGCCATTTCAAGAACAATCCCTATAGTGTTATCATTTTTAACCATAGGAACAGAAGAAACTAAGGAGGAGGGAATAATTGGCGTTTTTGTTAACAACTAAAATGAAATCAGTGATTTCTGCAAACTTAGCAGTTAAATAATTAACATACTTTTTTCTAGTTGCAAGAAGAATGGACTTACGCCACTTTCAAAATAAACCAGTCATATAATAATCGATATATACATATGTAAGTTAATTAAAAGAACGTTTAAAGGAAAATTTCACAAGAAATTAAATCGCCATTTATTTATTTATTCCCAAGAAAATAAACATTCTCACTTCAAATTTTATATGAATCGATAGATTAACAATGCAACTAAATCTTAACACTCTTTTGTAATCAAAATTAATTATTAATTCCCTTGAAATCCAAAAAAAAGTTTACCTAGTTCTCAAACCATTTGAATTAACCCTCCGATTTTCCAGTAAATAATCAAAATATTTACTTCCATTAATAAAAACAATTATCTTCTAGCATTTAATAAATACTTCCACTTACAATTTCAGCCCTGATTGCTCAAAATTTTTCACAAATTATCAATTAATTCATTGATTCATTTTTGGGAAAGTATATAAATATTTTTGCTTATAATGCAATCAAATGTGGGATCCATTTACACCATTATTATCATATATAAAAGCTCATTTCATCAATTTTTTCGACAAAAGTAAGTTTCGATCGCAAATATTTCTTCAAACTTATGATTCCAATCATTGTTAAGACATTAAATTTTATATAAATCGATACATACTTACTAAAATTGAATTCTAATACAGGTTTTAGGGACAATTTTGCAAAAAATTAATTCACAGTTTATTTATTATTAAATAAAAATACTTCACGAAAGCCAAAAATTGATGGGCTTTCTTTTATAAAAGCTCTTTTACAAATCATTGTTAATCTGACCGTAAATTTTATATAAATCGATAGATACATAATCAAACTTAATCTTTATAAACTTTTTTAGTCAAGATTAATTAATAAATCCCTTGAAATCCAAAAAAAAAGTTTTCTTAATTCTCAAATCATTTGAATCAGCCCCTCGATTTTCCTGTAAATAATCAAAATATTTCCTTCAATTAATAAAAACAATTATATCCTATCATTCATTAAATACTTCCAACTACAATTTTAGTTCTAATTGCCCAAAATTAATCACAAATTATCCATTAATTCATTGATTAATTATTATAAAATTTGAAATTTGATCAACATGCCAACGCATGCGTATTTGACAAGACATTGTGTCAAATTTGAATTGATTTAAAATACAATAAATTTAGGAGGAAAACTACTGTAAATATAATTTTTTTCATGAAAAACTTAATTTTGTTTGATATTTCCAATGGCATTTGATTTTCCAATGATTTTAAGTTCTGATTTGGTCATTCGAAAGAATTTTCGACCATTTTTCATTTTCCGTAAAAGATAAGAGATACCCAGATGAAGTAATAGAACAAGGATAAAGAAAAACCACCTAAAAAACGTATAGATGGACCAGAGCTTAAATTTAAAGTAGGTCATCAAACAAATCCTAAATTTAAATTCTTTTTTGGATGATCAAATAGAGTAAATAAATATAATATTCATTTTTCCCTTAATTTACTCTCATATACAATGATTTAAACCAAAAAATTCAAACATTATCGAAATATTTTTGCCAATTTATAAGTTTGAAGTGGCCGCTGCAATTCTCGTGTTCTGATTGGCTGAATTGAATTTCCCTATCTGTCACTGAGCCATTTTCATATTGGTCATCTTGTAATTTTAAATTTAAGGGATTTATACTATCAGGACTATAAAAAAATCAATGTGATCGATGGATTTATGTTAAGTTTTTAAAAGTTAAAAAGAACCGTTCGTGTTTTAGTGCAAATTTTCATATTTTTATGATTTGGTAAGTATCAAGTATGCGTTTACATGGTGCCTTAGATCGCTTGGATTATGAATACCAATCTTGTTCTTAAGAAAATAAAATGCTTTTCATTAAAATTAAGTAAAAACATAATGGGCAATATTGAATTTTGGGTTATTTCCAACAATTTTTGCAAAAGCAAAACCAATCGTTTCCTTTATAAATAAAAATATTTGAAAAAAAAATCAAAGTTTGGGAATTTATAGAATTGTTTTTATTGATGGATTTCTATGTTTAAACAAATATTACTTGTTAAATCTTGTTAATATTGTTATTATAGTAAGTCAATTCGTTAATGACAATAGTAGATGTTTTGTTTCTTTTCATTAAGTTTCTTGTTTGTTTGGTTTGTTGTACATATCGCAGCTCATTTGTCACTTTGTTGATTGTTCGAGTTCTTTTGGCCAAAGCGTCGCATAAGACTATTGCAATTTCTGCATTTTAATTGCTTTTTTTTTACTTTATCAATTAAAAAAGTGTTTAAATTTGAAGTTAAAGTATCAGTGCATTTGTGCAACAATTTATTTTTTGTCCTGTAAGTACAAATCTTTGTTAATTAGTCAATCAAATGTTAGCCTCATCAACATCCCTCTATGGCCACATGTAAAAATTTAATGAAAAGTTCTTTTTCTCTAATTTTTTCGACAAAAGTAATAATTTTAGTCCCAAATATTCATTCTACATAGTTTTTAATGGATTTAATTGAAGATTTTTCGGGTTTTTCATTGAAAGCTTGGAAAAATCTATTGGCGTGGGTGAACTTTGGAGTCCGTTTTAACCTTTTATACAATCGAATTAGCCCAAAAACAGTTGATTCTAATTGAATTTAGACCTTTTCAAATAAATCTAGCGAAAATTTATTGACCAATCGATAGTAATTTTGCTGCAAATAAACTTAAACAAAGTCATTTTTCCAAATTGGGCTTGTTGACAAAAAACAAATGACGATCGCACAGAGGTGAGCTTCTGTTAGTTAGTTGTAGGTAGAGGGCGAGGGACGTTACATTTAGAGCTTTTAAATTTGATTTTTTGCGATTAAATTTCAAAGTGTTTAGTATAATAGTTTTGTTTTATTTTTTTGTAGATGACAAAGTGTTAGTGCGTGTTTTGGATATGGACCTGTTGGATCATTGGATTTTCGGACGGCTGGACGACCACCTGTGGCTGAGATGGCGAGTTGGAGCTGAGTTGCTGATGAAGACTGCAGTCAAGCTAAGATGCACGCTTTTCTAAACTAATCCTTCTTTTTTTTTGAGAGTTTCAGCTAGGGGGTGGTGGTTTTTTTTTGGGACAATTGTTTTGAGCCACAAAATTGTATTTATTTCCATGTATTTTCCGTACACGCGCGCGGTTCTCGCGGCGTCTTTGGGGCTCCAAACCCGTCCGATTTTTGGGGTCCCCAGATGCACTCTCGTAATTTGTAGGTCCATATTGGAGGTCAGGGTATCAATTGATACTAGGAAGCAGTTCGAATCCTGATCGCAACGAAAGGTGTGTAACATTTTGTTTTTACTTTGTGGTTGGTGGCTCAGGGCAATTGTCATACATTTTTTTCTTCATGAAGGGGGTAGGTAGGCTGGTAAGGGCGCTAAGTCTCTGGTTAGGTTGTTAGGTAGGACTATTAATTATTTTTTTTCCTTCGTTTTTCTTTTGTTTTGATGCCCTTCAGGCATCGTTAAATTCACGGTCGGTTCGCGAGTGTTGTGATCTGCCGAGATCACGAAGAATGCTGAATTTGTCTGCAAAATGAAACTTAGAAGACGGTTTCATGGTAAAAACACTGGTAATTGAAAAAAAAAACATTTCACTGATATTTTTGATGAAATTTTTTAGATTTTCCGTAAAGAAGATTTCAAGTTTTATCGAAATTCGGTGGTCTTATTGCTCAAACTGAAGAGCATATCTTTTTGAAAGGTACAAAATTACAGTCAAATGCTTTATTTGGTTTTTATACGGAAAATATTTTAATATTTAAGATGTTAAATGGTTAAAGATTGAGTAATTTCAAATGGGAAAATAAATTTAAAGATACTCAGAAGATGTTGATGTGCTTTATGTTTCTTGAAGATTGGAAGTTACTTTAAGCACTGAAGGAAATGTTAAAGTACTTTCGATTGGTTTTTACTGGAAAATATATTGAATCTCAAGTTAAGTTAAAGTCAAAATAAAAAAAATTCTTTAATTCATTGATATTGATTAAAAATTCCTTCAAATATTTCAGAAAAAAAAGCTTCAATACTTTGAACAAATTCTGGCAAAAGAAACTTATCACTAACTTGGTTTTATCATCCAAAGAAAAATAAAGTTAAACTGACTTTAGACATAAGAAAATATCTTATTTAAAGAATATTCGTCAATGGTTCAATTGAAGTACATGGTTCCATTTCAGAGGAAAAGATCTCAAAGAAAACATATCCTATTGGTTGTTGATTTTCAATAAAATCAATACGAGAAGAAAAAAAAAGGAAGTTAATGTTTTCGGCCAATAATTTAAGATAAAAACCCAAATTTGAATTTGCAGGTCAATCATTCCAATGCTTAGGATATCACTTCCTGGATCCATCACAAACTTCCAAAGTTTGTACTATAAAATATTAATCAAAATACGAAGGTTAATAATTTAAATAATTCAATGTTATATTGTCTTTTAACAATACTTATATGTTTTTACAAATATTTTAGATATTGCCACAATTTTTTTGGAACCAAATCAGCAAAGAAAAGCACTGAGTATGATAAAGAAAAGTAACCAAGAAATCTAATTTAAAGGACTTTTTAATTTATTTCTTATATTTAATTTTTTCTGTTAAATTAAAAATTTCGGTTATTTTATAGGAATCAATGTTAAAGATGCTATTTTCTTGACAAATTATTCCATTGAATTCAAATGAAATATTTTCTGGCATAAATTTAAAGTTAAATAATACAATTTAAGTGTAATGTTTGATTGTTATAAATATTTTATTAAGTAATAGGAACGAAAACTTTTATATCGTTTCAATCTTAAATTGAGTCTCTCAAAAGTGGTCAAGAAATTCCTTCAGTTTTAAATAATAAAACATAAATTTTAATTGAATTTTTGTTAAGGAGGTAAAATTGAAAAAAAATAAAACAATTATTTAATTGAAATATCCTTGAAAACTTTAGTTTCTTATAGATATCCTCAATGAGAAGATTTCATGCTCTATGGATATTTGATTTTGATCGAAGAAAATTTTCACTCCCAACAGAACTTTTGAATTCAATTTCTGGCTTCTGTTTTTAATTTATCCAATTAATATAAGTTGTAAATTTTAATGTTAAGAAATTATTGTTAAAGTATTTAAGTTTAACTTTAGTTATCAAATTTGTTATCAAGGAAAATTTAAGTCTAAAAATCTTAAAACTTAATTTTCCTTGTTATGAACAGAAAAAAGTTATTTAGTTTTCATTTAAATTAAAAGCAAAAAGTAAGCTTAATTAAGCCAATAAGTGACGAATATAAACTTTAGCCTTTTTATTATAATTATAAGAAAATTGTTAGTCTAATTTTAGTTTTTCCAACTGCGAAAATTCTTTGAAGACATTGCATTCGTAATCAAATAGTTTTGTTAACTTTTTTTTTAAATTAACTTATTTTAATTTAAAACTTTTAATAACTTATTCTTCGGCTTTAATCCAAACACAAAAAAAGTATTTATCTTTATTTAATTAATGTAACATTTCCTTAAAAAATATTAATTTTTTCCCACTCCAAATTGATTTCTACGTAAATCGAATCTAAAATTATAAAATACTTACTTTAGATTAACTTTTTCAAGTCTCTAAAAGATTGATGATATTTCATTAGTAAATTTTGAATATATTTCGAGGGAAATATCGTCAAAACAATAAAAAAAAATTTCAACCTAAATTGACAAAGGAAATTGGCTCTTCCTTTACATTTAAATGGAATATATAAGATAAAGAAGGAAAACTATTGCAAATAAATTAAACCCTACGCAATTAATATTAATAACAAAGCTTCAACTGCAAATATAAAGATATGTATTGAAATTTCTTGGTTCATATCAGTAAACTGGACCTCTATGTTGATATTTATTTAAGAAAATTTCATCCAAATGATTTTCCTATTAATAAACTTAACATTTTAGTGATCAGATGTCAAAAGCTTGAAATAAATCTAAAACCTGCTAATTAACTTTGAAATTTATTAAAGGAGCGATTGAATTATTTCACATGAACAATCAAATGACTTTATAATCGACCTGTCAATATCAACACTTCTCAACTTGTATTTCTTTTGGCCTTAAAAGAGATTAAAGCAGAACTGACACGACAAAAAGTTTTCCATACATTTCCGCTTGTTTAGTGTTTGGCTAATGGTAAATCTTCATTAAAGTTCTTAAAGTCATCAAAGTGCATCGAACGCAATGCAGAAATATGCATAAGAGCATTGGTCATGCACAAAACTTGATATGACTGAACTTGTTGAGCTTTTTTGGTCATCACTATTCCATACAAGCGATTGTTTGTGAAGACTTGAAACCATTTCGATAGTTCATTAAATCTGGCAAATATAAAATCCCTGCAAGTCTTTGATCTTATTTGATGTTCCAAATAAAAGCTCTATGATTTGAGCTTTTTAATCATCATGATCAAGGCTGAAAGCTTACATAAACAGACTGGCAAATTCGAATAGCACTACGGCCAATGTAGGAAAGTTTTGGGTTGTTTGCGTTGATTTGGCGGTCGATTGAAGGAATGAAATTTATGAGCTTTTTAATTTGTAAATCATAAACTGGCATACTTTAAATATATGTGAAAGCTCTATGTAAAAGAGGCTTCCAGTGCATCCTCTATAGATCTTTGATAATATTGGTTTTTAATTAATGGCAAGGATTTAAGGATTTAAATTAAAGTCTTTTGTATTGATCACTAATTTTTTTATTCTTTGGAAATCTCAAAAGCAGAACTGACAAAAAATGTTACATTTTTATATTGATACGAATATTGCTTGTCTAGTGATGGATTTGACCTGGAAATTTTGTTATATAAATTTAGCAAATACTCAAATATTTATAGATAAAATTGGTTTTAAAATTAGCATTCTGAAGGGTGGCAGAATGCAAATAATTATGCAAATATGTTTTGAAATTAGAAATCATTTCCTCACTATATGACAAGCTTTCGTATAATAGAATCAATGGCAATTTACTTGATTCAATGAGATTTCAAAATGGATGAAAATTTATTAAAAAGAAAAAAAAAATTTCACTCTGAAGCGCCTAAAACTTAGCTGGAAAGTTTGACTGTATTCCTTGGACAAAGTAAATTGCAGTTAATTGATGCAGCTAATGCAATTGCAGAACTTGGCAAAACTTTTGGTCCTCCTATTGAACTTTTTAAAGATTAAGCAACCCTTATATAAACTTGAAAAACTGCAATGTAAATCCGCAAAATAATACAAAAATTGGTCAAACTGCGCTCAATATTTTCCATGTTTCTTTCGGTCCAAATTTGCAGTGTTGTGAACCAAATGGGAATTCAATACTTAATGTCTAAGATTGTTGAGGACTTGAAATTATTTTGTGGCTTAAATCGAATGTCTGATGAAATAAAATGATATTGAATACGAACCTAATACGTTTTTCTTATGATCAATGATTGGAACGGAAAGATGGTTGAAAATTACTGCAACATTTATTTGCTTTCCTTTGAAAATATATTCAAAATTAACTTTATAAATCTTTAGTTATACAATTGCATTTAAATTATGTGTTTTATAATTTTAATTTTGTAAATTCTTCTTTAGATTTTAACGCGTTTTGATGGTTTTTCAATGCACTTGACTAATATTATGATTTAAATTTCTGAATATCAAACTTACATACAAATCATTCGGTTTTTAGATTATTTTTTTTCTCTTTTTGATTTTAAATAAAGAAAATTACTTTTTTTGAGTTTAAAAGTTGAAATTTTTTCATTGAAAATCTTAAGTACTTATTTATAAGATTTTTATTTTAAGTTAAAAATATATTGTTTTTATTTGAAACAATGTTTTTCTTATTACAATATTAAAGCTCGGTGGGTGGTTGGGTGGATAAATTCCGAGCTTTAAGCTTTGATTGTCTTCAAAGAATTTTTCAAAGTTGGTCTAAAATTACTTGAATATTTGTTTTTATTGACTTGGATTTAAATTTTTTTAATCTTTTTAATTTTTCTTTTAACAAATATATTTCTTGTATTTAAAGTTTGTAAATTAAGCTCGGTGAGGTGGTTGGGTGGAAAATTTTGGGCTTTAAAGCCCGCAGTAACAGTTTGTATCTGTTACTTTGAACTTAAACTTCAAATATCATTTTTCTATTTCAAATTTTAAGCTTTTTTTTATTTTCATAGTAAAATCATTTGATTGCTGCTTGAGCTTTCAAGCTTAAGCTTAAGTTTTCAATGACTAAAGTTAAACTTTAATACTATGCTGAAAGATGAATGAAATTTTTTGTAATCTTTGATTCATTATTATTGTATTATGCTTTGTGGTTTTCTTAATATATATTTATCCATAGGTTAATATTAATTTCAAAAAAAAAAATAAAAATTTGATAAGTCTGAGCTTATTAACTGATTGTATTAAAATTATTCATAAAGCTCTTTTTTGCAGCTTCTGCGAAAGCTTCGAAATATTTGACAGAAAGTATTTTAAAAAACCACCAAAAGATGTCGCTAACACCTGGAAAGAAAACTTTTCGATTTTGTACGGAGATAAAACGTTTTGGAATATCATAATAGTTTTAAACGTAAGTTGGCCCAATTAAATCATAATTCGACTGACAAATTTTTAAAATAAATCATCGTTTATAAAGGAAATCAATTTTATATTGGTTTGTATATGAAGAATTTGGTGTTTTTTTCTTTTCATCAAATCATTCGTTTTTTAAATTATTCCTTTTCTCTTTTTGATTTCAAATAAAGAAAATTACTTTTTTTGAGTTTAAAAGTTGAAGTTTTCCATTGAAAATCTTAAGTACTTATTTATTAGATTTTTGTTTTAAGTCTTAAATATATTGTTATTGTTTGAAAAAATGTTTTTCTTATTGTAAATAAAAGCTCTGCGGGTGGTTGGGTGGATCAATCCCGAGCTTAAAGCTCGGATTGTCTTCAGAGAATTTCACAGTTCGTATTTCCTAAAAATTTATCAAAAAGTAAACTCGTTAAAAATATTTTAAATAGTTTCAAATCTTAGTATAGTTCCCATTGGAATGGGAAGTAATTGTTTGTTAGTAAAATATAATTTATTTAAAATGAACACTAATTATCTAAATTAAGCGTACAAATTTGTGTACGGGATTGTTTGAATTTAATTCTTGAAAGTTAAGCACAAAGTCTCATTATTGTTTCACACATTCATTTAAAAGTGGCAATTAAAATAAATACAGTGTTCACACTATTTTTTTTTCTTCATTAAAACAATTTGCCTCGAAAGTTCCGAAAAGACAATTAACTCTTCTATTTTATTTTTGAAGTATTATATTTCAAGATCAAAACTAGAGATTAAACTTTTATAAACCAGTTCCATTACACTTTATGCTTAACCCTTTCTTAATTGTTACAATAAAAGATACTTGGCCTGCAATTCCAAGTAAAGTCCAATTTTGCTTTCATCTTGAACGCAATAATCGCACAAATTTGAATATGAGAAAGTGGAATTGTTGCATATTTAAATCATTTGTTGTTGTTATATTGAAAAAAATCCATGAAGTCTGTGTCAAATTTTTCGTTACTTTCATTTCCATATCATATTTAATTTAATTTTCATTTCTTTTTTCAATTTAAAGATAAGAAAATTTAAATGATTTAAATTTCAGATATTGTGTACGTCATATTTCCCATCATGTTATTTTATTAGGCTTGGAATTTTAATTAAAACCAGGTCATTTACATAAATGTAATTTGTCCACTTTTAATTATTGTAATGCCTTTGGTGCCTTTGTAAAACTTTTTTCTGGAAAAAAAAAACGTTGTTTATTAGAAATGAGAGCAAAATATTTGAATTTTTCAATACTTACGATGAAAATTTGATTTTTCTGCATGGTTTTGAATTGATTTGTATTTTCGCGGGCGGAAATAAGTAATCATGTGACTACCTCGTCTTTAATCAAGAACTTAAATTACACTTTTTTAACTTTAAAGTATAATTTTTGCACTCATTTTAAAAATAAAACTTGTTATAATTAACTTTATAAGACAATAATTCAGAAAATTCAAAAAATTGTAATTATATTTGTTGGTATCATTTAAATTGGCAATCCTTCATATTTTTAAAATTTTAACAAACAATTTTTGAATTTGAACTGACAATCAACCAATGAAAATGTTTCTAAGACAAAATTATTATAGAGTGCCTTGAATTACAATTTTTGCACTCATTTTTATGAATTTTATAAATAAAACTTGTTATAATTAACTTTATAAGACAATAATTCAGAAAATTCAAAAATTTGTAATTATACTTGTTGGTATCATTTAAATTGGCAACTCTTCGTATTTTTAAAATTTTAACAAACAATTTTTGAATTTGAACTGACAATCAACCAATGAAAATGTTTGCAAGGCAAAATTATTATAGAGTGCCTTGAATTACCACGAGAAAAATTTGCTCAAGGAAACGCCATATTTACTGATGGTAAAAGCATTGTTTAATCTTATTAATTATATAAATCAAGCAAATATTTTATCAAGAAAACTTCAATTTTTAGTTGAGATGGAGGAAATTCAAATAAATTTTCAAGAACTGCAAATTTCTTTTAATACAATGAATTCCATTAATTCTGCTAAGGTATGTTTATTCGTCTCTAATTTTATAGTTAAGATAATATTTTAGGGAAGAAGATAAATCATAATATGTATTAGAGAGTTTAACAGTTTCTTTACCCCATTAAAATATTTAAATCATTTAAATTCAATAATGAAGTATTGGGGGTTTTCTTTGGTTATATTATTTATATTGGCACCTCTTATCGTTTTTCAAATTTCAATAAACAACTTTTAAAATTACAGAAACAATCAACCAATTGGAATTTAGAGATTGAAAAAAAAAGGTTGCCATGGATTATCACGTGGAAAATTTCGTAATGGAGACCAAGGAAACGCCATTGATGGTAAGCATGGTTTAATCCACTTTAATCTTATAAATCCCATTAGTTAAGTGAATATTTAATTGATAATCCTTTACTTTTTAGGACAGAAAATTAAAATTGAAATGAATTTCCAAGAACTGCAAGTTGTGCAAGAATTTGTGACTATAACCTTTGCTTAGGTATAACGTTTTTGAATCATGCTTTGTAGTTCAAAGAATATTTTCATTTTTAGTTTTTATTTTAGGATGGGAATAAGAGATTGTTGTTAATTTTGAAAATTTGATTATTTGATGATTTCAAAGCCTTATTTTTGTGGAAATTACTTTCCTGGGTACCAGAATATCGAAGTACTCAGCACTAGGATGCATAGCTAATTGAAATCGAGATGTATAAAGAAAATCGTATTAAAAGTACTTAGGAGGAATTTTTTTTTTGAAAAAAACCCAACAAAAGCTTTTAAACCTGGAAAAGAAAGATGCTGGTAGGGAATTCGATGCTCTTATCCGAGGAATCATCTGCACACCTTGAAGATAAATTCTGAGTCAACTATACACAGAAATCGAGGAAAAGAAGTACTTGTACTTGTACTTGATTGTCCATCTTCGGTTTGAAACCACCTCAGTACTGACTACCTGAACATGAGCCAAGAAATATACATAAGGGGTAAATCAGTTGCCTACTTAGATTTATGTTAAAAATAGGAATAACGCGGGGTCCTAATAGTCTTGCTAATCCAAAAAAGCTCAAAAAATACCCTTTAAAGCCAGATTTTGATCTTAAGGTATTTTTCCTTTGTTCTGAGGGTCTTTCATGAGAGTTCCTCTGCGCTGCGTCCAAAAAAGACCTATTTTTTAGGTATACTGATATAATAATTTTCAGGCATCCTCTTTGAACAATTTCCACTAAATTTGTTTTATTTTATAGGAAATAATCGAAAAAATTTCAATCGTAAAAGTCTGCACACAACAAACGTTTTAGGTATAACGTAATTGAATCATGTTTGATAATTCAAAGAGTATTTTATTTTATTTTTTATTTTAGGATTGGGATGTGGTTTTATTGTTAATTTTGGAGTTTTGAAAATGGATTTTATATTTTAAAGCTTCATTTTCGTGCAAATTACTTTCCTGGGTACCAGAATATCGAAGTACTCAGCACTAAGTTGCACAGCTTATTGAAATCGAGATGAATAAAGAAAATCGTATTAAAAGTACTTAGGAGGAAAATTTTTTTGAAAAAAAACAAACAAAAGCTTTTAAGCCTGGAAAGGAAAGAAATTATAATGCTGATAGACTACAAACTCTTATACTCTTATCCGAGAAATCATCTGCATACTTTGAAGATTAATGCGGAGTCAACTATACACAGAAATCGAGGAAAAGAAAAAGAAAATGCCCTTCGTGTTGTACTTGATTGTCCATCTTCGGTTCGAAGCCATCTCAGTACTTTAAGGCTACCTGAACATGAGCCAAGAAATATACATAAGGGGTAAATCGGTTACCTACTTAGATTTATGTTAAAACTAGGAATAACGCGGGGTCCTAATAGTCTTGCTAATCAAAAAAAACTCAAAAAATACCCTTTGAAGCCAGATTTTGATCTTAAGGTATTTGTCCTTTGTTTTGGGGGCCTCTCATGAGAGTTCCTCTGCACTGCGTCCTAAAAGGACTAATCTTAAGGTATACTCATATAATAATTTTCAGGCATCTTCTTTAAACAATTTCTACTAAATTTGTTTTATTTTATAGGAAATAATCGAAAAAATTTCAATCGTAAAAGTCTGCACACAACTAACGTTTTAGGTATAACGTAATAGAATCATGCTTTACAATTCAAAGAATATTTAATTTTATTTTTTATTTTAGGATTGAAATGTGGTTTTATTGTTAATTTTGGAGTTTTGAAAATGGATTTGATAATTCAAAGCCTCATTTTCGTGAAAATTACTTTCCTGGGTACCAGAATATCGAAGTACTCAGCACTAGGATGCATAGCTAATTGAAATCGAGATGAATAAAGAAAATCTTATTAAAAGTACTTAAGAGGAAAATTTTTTTGAAAAAAACCAAACAAAAGCTTTTAAACCTGGAAAGGAAAGAAATTATATTGCTGATAGACTACAAACTCGATATTCTTATCCGAGGAATTATCTGCCCACCTTGAAGATAAATGCTGAGTCAACTATACACAGAAATCGAGGAAAAGAAGAAGAAAACGCCCCTCGTGTTGTACTTGCTTGTCCATCTCCGATTCGAAACCACCTTAGTACTTTAAGACTATTTGAACATGTGCTAAGAAATATTCATAAGGGGTAAATCAGTTGCCTACTTAGATTTATGTTAAAACTAGAAATAACGCCGGGTCCTAATAGTCTTTCTAGAATTACAATCCAAAAAAGCTCAAATAATACCCTTTGAAGCCAGCTTTTAATCTTAAGGTATTTTTTTTTTGTTCTGGAGGCCTCTCAAGAGAGTTCCTCTGCGTTGCGTCTTAAAAAAATTAATGTTAAGGTATACTCATATAATAATTTTCAGGCATCTTCTTTGAACAATTTCCACTACATTCTATTTATTTTATAGGAAATAATCGAAAGAATTTCAATCGTAAAAGTCTGCACGCAACAAACGTTTCACGCAAAAGCTCCTTTGTATCGACATAAAATTGCAAATCAATCGATTGGCAATGGAAATGGATTTTATTCAAAGTAAACGAAAGAATTCTCGTAGGAGTTCTCACCATGAGATCAATTTAAATTTTTGTTATTCGATTTTATTTTTTTCAATAATCGAACGAGTTCTTCATGCGATCGTTGGTGAATAGGATACAAAACGTAAATATTTGAGAATAATTTAATTTAAAGTTGGTTATTTTTAGTGGGCCCATCACCCAGAAATACAATGCACGGGGGACAGAATGGTAACAATGGTTTCCGTCCCCTTTCACACACCACTAACCCGCATTGATCAGTGAAAGTTAAACCGAACTGCTCGGAGACAATGCCGCATTCACTATCTAGTCATTTTAATTATTCCGAGGGCCCTTTTGTAAAATTCGAGAAGGGCGTTAAACGACCGCGCATTTATACATACATATTGTTTGTATATTTTTCTGTTTTTTTTTTTTTTTTTTTAACGGGGAGTAGCCCACGATGATGGGCTCTGTGATGGAACGAGCCGATGGTGAGGACGCAGTTGGTTGAAGACCGCGTGGCTGCTAACAATACAGTCGCGGTGACCGCGAATTGAAAGAGCCCCTCTATTGGGACCGCGACCGTGCATACGACTCGTAAAGGTACATCTATTCAAATGCAATAACATTATGCTATTGATATCAAAGTGATTTCAACGTGCGAGTAAAAACCACGCGAAACATTTTTCTTTTTTGTCGAGCCAATATCAAATTTCAGTGTGTGTTTATTAAAAAAATGTGTGTTTCGAAAAACAACAAATTGTAATTCATTCTTGGAAATTTTATAATTTTAAATGTCAGTTGAATGCCTAAGAAAAATCACTGAGGTTTGTTATTGGTTTTGAGATCATATCGAAATTGTATCACACCTGAATAGGTAGATCAGATTAAAAACTGGTACCATAAAATATATTACCATAGAGATAGCCAACTAGAAAGCAATTGTTGGGAATAGTTTTGAAATATTGGGTGAGGAAGGGATGTAAATTTTTTACTCTTTACATTTGAATAAAATATTTTAATGTTTAACCCTTTGGTCACAAAAATAGGGTGAACCTGTTTTGACGTTATACCCTCCCTATTTAAAGTAGAGCATTTTTATACAATTTTTGTTTGCAATTTTGAAACTTTACATGTTTTTAAGAAAAAAATTATTGGTGACTAAAATGAGATATAATTCGGTGAAAATTTTTAAGCTTTGATCAAGTTAAGTGCTTTAGTTTTAAAAAAAATCGAATCAAATTAAATTGTAGAGCTAAAATGTTAGAAATGCAACTTAAGCTCTCATTTAATTTTTGAGGGAGTTCCTAATATCTTCGGCGCCGCGATTTAAGAACGGATTATGATAAAAGAAGCAAAAACAAATTGAAAATTAAGAATTCCAATTTGCAAGTTTTCGCTTCGTTTTCACAGAAAATAGGTTTTTAGTAGAAAAATTACAATGTTATTTCTTATGGGGAAAAATAGTTTTGCGTTTGGGCCAATCGAGGAAACTTTGCGTAATTTATAGTTTATAAAAAGCGCTGTGATTGGCTACAACTGGCTTTAAATATAACCATTCTAGAAGGAAATATGCTCTTTAACTAAATCACTTCAACCATATTCAATTAAATTAAAAATATTTTAAAAAATTAATACATTTTGAAAATTATAATAGATAATAGGAATGTCTACTTCATTGGCTCATTTCAATGAGCTAATTTTAGGAGATATCAGGATCTTTTTTGAAACAATTATGCATTTGAAGATATTTGCGACTTAATTAAATAAATTTCCCTTCCTTTTTTTCGGAAAATAGGAACCCTCCGGGTTCCAGA
Organism: Sisyra terminalis; assembly: GCA_958496175.1. Taxonomy (NCBI): domain Eukaryota; kingdom Metazoa; phylum Arthropoda; class Insecta; order Neuroptera; family Sisyridae; genus Sisyra; species Sisyra terminalis. The sequence goes on along the minus strand of OY292275.1, from coordinate 2,580,667 downwards.
GGGTTCAAATCTTAAGTTAATGTTATTACAGTTTGCTAAGATTCACCTCGTTTATTGCATGTACAATTGATTTTGTTCAAGGAATTTCTAATAATTTTAGAGATTTATTGAATTTTTTTTCCACAATGTTCATGTAAATCATTATTAAATTAGTGCTAAAAAAATTCAATTTATTTCTAAAGCTCACCATAAGTTGTGTAGGAGCCATTCAATTGAAACTTGTAGCAAATTTGCTTTAAATGATTTTCTTGGGTAGCTATTGGTAAATCAAAGGGTTGTTTTTTTTTTTTTTTGTCAAATTTGAAGACTTAATTATATTAGGGTTTAATTAGTTTAACCGTTGCAATGTTGTATGAGTCAATTTTATTGTGATTAATAGCTCATTGTTTCAGAGTGGTGTGTGTGTGTGTGTGTGAAATAAAAATAATTCAAGTTTTTTCGAAAAATAATACGGAGGTGATAAAATAATAAATGAATATTGAGCCGAGCTATGAGTAATACATAAATGGAACAAGGAAAACTTGTAAAGGTGTCGCAAAATATATAAATACGTAGTAATTGTTGTGTTAATTATTGCGATTGTCTTGTGAGTTATATGCATTGTTGGCTGTTAAATGTGTATGTGTGTTAAAGTTGAGGGAATGTTTTAATGTGGTAATACGAATTTATAACGCAGACAAAGTGACAAGAAAAATTAAGACCAAAACATTTAAGTGGTGATTTGCTCTTTGGATTTCTTTCGTACTTGAGTGCACAGATTTATTGGATTATTATAATTTTTTTTTTAATTAGCTACGTAAGTATTTGTATTTTATTATGTTAAGTGCTTGATTTTATTACTTGAAAAAGAACTCGAGGGCGGATAATATGTTGGGGCTTACATACACGTGTGTGTTCAATGTAAATTTAAAAGGCTTCTCTTTGGATTTATGAATGTCGTTTATCCTTTAGAAAAGTTGTAAAGTATTTTTTTATTTGAAAATGTCAAGCAAAAAATTTAAAAAGTGCGCTTAAAAATCGATAATATAGATATCTGAGAATTAGCTCTAAATCAATGGGATTTTTCTTGTCAAATTGTTACCCTAGCAACTACGAGTTCGCTAAGGTGATAATTAAGTTTGATTTTAACATGAAAATTTGAATTTTACAAAAGTTTATTTTGCTGTTGAATCTATAATATAAAAATGAATCGCAAAATGTGTTGGTAAGCGCATAACTCAACAACGCCTGGACCAATTTGGCCAATTTTTTTTTAAAATGTTCGTTGGAGTTCAAGGATGGTTTTTACGGCGAGAAAAATTCGAATAATTTGTTTTAACAATGAATTTATTTATTTATAAACTTTACGCCTACTTGCTTTTTACGTCTAATATTATTTGTAATCATCGATTCCTGTGATTTATTTGGAAAAAGCTTAGCAACGTTTGAATTTGACGTTTTTATTTATATAATTTGTGTTAAAATAATTATTTAATTCTTAATTTTGAAGAGTGTTGCAAGCAAAAAGATTGTAGGTCCACGTCATTTTGGCATTTCATTTTGCATTTATTATGTATCACAACGCAGTACGTGGAATTTTTGTAATTTTGAGCAAAGTTTGGGAACACCATTAACTTAGTAAAGTAGCAAAAATTGGTAGGGAAAATAATGCACCCCGATGATGTGTCAACGGAAATTTTCCCATTACCAATATCGATAAATTGTTTGGAAAACACTTTTCCAGATTAGTCGTTCTGCATTTCGAATTGCAGAAGTGGACGACTTCAGACATTAAGGATCGACTTCTGTTTAAAAAATAAATGCTTGCCTTAAATTATCAAATTTATGGAACCATATGGAGAAACTTCACCTGGAAAAAAAACATAAGAATTGCATTGCTGAACGATTGATCTGCAGAAGATTTATCCTAGAAATGAATGGATATCGGTAATAGCCGTGTTATTGGTTTGAATTTTTATTCCAATTAAACTGATTTAAACGTTATCCTGCAGTTTTATAAAAAAGCTAGGAATTAAGTAAAATTTTTGAAGGCGACAAAATTCGAAGGAAATTAAGTAAATATGCTTGATTCGTCGACAAGAACACTGCCATTACCGAGATTCAAAAATTGTTTGGAAAATTCTTCAGTAGATTGATCATTCTGCAATGCAACTCATGTTGCCAGCTGAAATTTTTTTACATTGTGTCACAAATTTTATGATTTTAAGCAGGAATAGGTATATTTTATTGGTAGAATCTAAACTTGGAATGATTGGCAATGTTTGGGAGAAATCGCCAATCAGTAAAATCATTGCACCTTCAAAACAAAGTCAGTCATTGCGTCGAACTTCCAATGGTTTCAATGGTTAAATGCGTTTCTTAAATAAAAATTACCAACAATATTAAATTGACATATAAGTGTGGGTGACGTGAACTGTCAATTGCGTAAAATGCCAAGCTTAATTTATTTAAAAACTCATTTTATTCATTTTTTTCCGTGAATTGTTAAGATATGTTAATAGTTATTCTGCTATTCGGAAGGAAGACGAATCTAACAAATCATATATCATCATAATCGGTCCCGTAATTTTTCAAGCTCTAATTGGTCTACTACCCCTACTTTGTTTTTTATGCTGAAGATATCTGATTTGACAAACTTTGCATGTCAATGTAATGACAAGATGCTTCAATGGAGAGAATCAATCCGAGGGCAACGCATGAACCCAAATACATAGCTTCAATAAAGCAAGTCGTCAGCCTAAATTCTCAATCTGCTAAGTTCACTTTTAAATTTTGTTGTTTTTTTGTTCCAATAGGAAGGAATAAAAAATTCTATCAAATGACAAACTGATAAATCTATTTAAATATAAAAATTTCTTAATATGCAAAATGAATCGGAAATCTGCTTTATGTAGTAACTTATGTGGCTTATATTCACTTTTTTTTCCTTTCCCTGAAAACACTGTTTAAAAAAAATTTAGCAGCTTAACACTTTAGGCCGACAAAATGTGTTGGTTGACTTGCAATTGAAATAATTGATTTCTTTTTATATAATTTTTATTTTTATATATTTATTATTCTAATGAAGTATTGAACTTAATTTTGTTCATTTTATTATTGACTAGCTGATCCCCGCAACTTCGTCTGCGTGACGTAGGTGTAGGTTATGTTTTCTTTTCAAATTTGCCATTTGTAGTGGCTTATGAAAATTATTATTTTTCTTATTTCTTTTACGAAAAACATAATCATACTTAAAAACACTATTTTGTCAACTTTAAAAAGACACATTTAATAAACTATTGCAAAGAATAAAATTGTTTTATGTTATAATCAATTAATTTTCAAAAAATATTAATACATATCTAAAGAGTATGTCTATTGCGTATACCTATAGTAGGTATACCTATCGTGAACCAAATAATCCGTAAATCAATTAGCATCTATACATAAATAAAAAATATCGCCAAGTTCAATAAAGTTGGTCTTAATTATAAGTAAACAGCGGTGACCATGCGACATTTTTCAAATAACTTACATTTTTAAACTTGTGATATCTTTCGAATGGAATGTTCAAATTGAATAACTCAAAAAGTTATATAATGGTATTGAAGCAAACTTAAATATGAAGCAATTCATTTTGATGAGGATTAAACCCAAAGTATAAATAAAAGAGCTTTTATAACGGTGGCATTTATATATATTTTTTAAAATAAAAAAACACTTATTGTGACATAACTATAATAGTTAGACATATGCTGCTGCTCTATTTTTTGTAGATAATGATATGTTAAGCAAAATCGTACCACATTATTTTGTTCTATAACCAATAGTTTTCGCAGCGCACGCGATAAAAGAATGTTTTTTGGTAATTTTTTTAGACCTTGAGTTACATTATTGGAGTTTTAATATGGATCCCTAACTTTTTTGAAAATTTAATATAGCCTATGTTCACCGGAAATAGTGTAGCTTCCCAACAGTGTAAGAATTTTTCAAATCGGTCAAGTAGTTTCGGAGCCTATTCAAAGCAAACAAACAATCAAATCTTTCCTCTTTATAATAATAGATAATTTAAACTAAGTGTAACTAACATATTAATTTATAAAACACTACGTTCATTGCATGTTAGGCAGTACGATGTTTGCTGGGTCAGCTAGTATGTTATAAAAATCTATTTTTTTTTATCCAAAATGTTTAATATTCGATCCTTTACAGTTTACAGAAAAATTATTCATTCTTTAATTTCCCTTATAAAACAATACTGAACCACATAAAAATTCCGAAGTATATAAAAGCGATGAATAATGTGTATCTTAGGATGAAAGTGTGGTTCTTATTTTTATTATTCGAAAATTCTTTAATCAAATGTGAAGAAACATTTGCTCAATCTTCCGTTAATTTGAAGACCACCAAAGCGACAAGCAAAATGAGAAAAAATCTTAAAGACATACTTAAGATGGTATCTCACATTGATTGGATTAATTCCAATCCAATTTTGGAGCCAAACTTTATTTATTTCCCTATGTTTTCTTGTCAATGTTAAAGATATAGGTAAATAAATTTTTATTCTCTGCTCTTTATGTTTTCAAATATTTCTTCGAGTGAGAAAGATTCTTGGCTCAGATAGCGATTTTTGACCGTTGTGTTCGTTAAATTGTTTTTTATACCTGCACAAATTTTGCTCTGTCTTCATCAATCAAATGACTCGAAGACGCAGAAGGCTATTTTTAAATTTGTGGTTATATCTGGCGAGAGGTGTATTATTTAATGTTGTAGGTATTTAACAATTTTTTTTTGTTAAAAGTCCGCCTGCAAATTGATAGTATTAGTGTTACAACACTTAACGTAGATGTTTGGAGCGAAAGGTTATATAATTTTTTTTTTGATGTTTTTTCGGGGATTTCTTTGATGTTTAATCTTAGTAGTTATTTACTTTCATCTTTTTGTTTTATTTATAAAAATATTTAAGAGATATGAAATATTTTTCATCGTAAGCTTGGGTCTTAGTTTATAGGAAGCACTTTACGATTTGATATAATTTGTAACCGCATTCCTTCGGCATGGATACGATAAATTAATAATACAGGTTCTTCGTATGTACTATGTGCCTACTAGAAGTTCATCTTTCGAAATTACACTGCTTGTTTTTTTTTTTTTTTATGAGGACTCTATTAATTTTTTTTTTTTTTTTTAGAAAAAAAGTACCCAGAAGTAAACAAAAATCGAAAACTTGTAATCATCTTCAAAGCCTTGATTAAGGTCAATCAAAATATTCGAATGAAAAAGTTTCGATTAAATGTGTCTAGAATGAACGAACCGGTTATTGGACCAAAAAAAAAAAAAACATTCCAAGTTCTATTCTTGATATTTACTATATAGAGAATTGAATATAATGGAGCCAAATATAAACTTTTGATCTACAAACCGTTAGGTGTGATGTTTGATCCTTGAAAGTTTTTTTTTTTTGATAAATAAGATTTTAATTATTAGAAAATACTTGTAATTTGTTATGTTAGGTACACCCATGTTCCGTATTGAAAGTAGTTTTTTTTTTCCTCTCGATTTTCTAATTTACCTGATTCGATTTAGAAAATGTAGGATTGTAATTAACTGTAATTAATCACATGTTTCGAATATGAAAAACTTTTAATCATTCATTTCCACCATACTTGATTCGAGTGAAACGATCGAGAAGAAAGAGTCTAAAAATATAATTATTGTCAAATTCTTTGAACATTTGTAGATATCAATCTGAGATATGAATAGTAAAAACTATTTTCAATGACAAAAATTTGGAAAATGTATACAATTTAAATGGATGATTTCTTGGGGCATTCATTAGCATATTAATTATGTTAGATTAAAGTAACGAGATTCATATTTTATGTGTATGTGTTTAGGGTCTAGAGAGGAACACATGGGAAAAAAAGTAATTATTTTGGAATTTACGGTTTAGGATGTGAACATTTGCGTGTCGAAATTTTGGTTTGTTATAAATTATAATCAAATAATTGTATGAATTACTAATAATATACATGAATTGTATTGAGGTACTTCATAGGGGTAAAAATACAGCAAAAAAATTAAGGGAAGGCTTAATTGGTGGTTACAAGTGGTTTTTGGGGTGGTTGAAAAAAAATTATGCAAAAAAAAGAAAAAAAAAATTGGTTCCATCCAGGATCGAACTGGAGACCTTCTGCGTGTAAAGCAGACGTGATAACCGCTACACTATGGAACCTTGTGTAGAGGAGAATGTTTGCTGTATATTTGAATCGTAATCAATATTGAAAGTTCTCAATATTTTTGTATATATTTTTAAACTTTACTCGCGACTTCGTCGCCTTGACATATTACATGTTTGCTATAATTTATTGATTATCATGAAATATGTAAATTATTTCAATTTTTCATATTATTGGTATCGGAAACATAGTGTTTTCTGTATTAAGTATAGGTATCTCATCACTAATTTTTGATTTATTAAAGAAAACTTAATATTTATTTAACAAATATATTTCATAAGGAGTTTTAGTTAATAACTTTAAGTTTTACTTAAAGATGGGATATGGATAATTATCGTTTAAGTACAAAAAATAAATTACAATGTTTAAATACCAATTTTCTTAATTATTTTAAATTTTAATAGATTATTATAGGAAAAATATTATTTAATGATTTTAGTTGGAGACAATTGTGAATTATTTTTGTTTGAAATTTTTATATCTTCATTTCAATAATAATAATAGAAAGTCTCAAAGGACAAATTTAAAAAAAAAAATGTTTTAATCGTGATAAGCCAATAACCAGAAATATTTTCTTATTCACAATATTTGTATATTAGACTGATTCAAAAAAATTATGATTTTTTTTCTTAATTATATCGAAGTTATTGTTGGAAATGACCAAAAAAAATTCTGTGAAACTTTAAGCTCTTAATATTAAGAGGTACCGGATCGCAAATTTCGATTTTCCATTTAAATAACATGAGAACAATATTCTCTTGCACTTTGGAATTTTATAGCTAACGTTGGTGACAATATTTCGGAATGGACAAGGTATATTCTTGTAGAAAATTGAACGGTCTACAAAAAAGGCCTCGAACAAGTTTTTGATATATTTATTCCTTCAAAAGTTATTCGAGATCAAAGTTGAACTAAAGAGAAATTTTAATATTTTTTCAATTTTTTGACGCAAGCATATATTTTAAGAGAAAATTTTATAGGACATATTTTGTAGAGCACTCTTTTTTCTATAACTTATCTCTATAAATTTTTTTGATATTTTACAGAGGTCCTAAGTTATTTAATTAAAATAAACAATATAATTTTTATGTTAAAAATATAATAATTCAGGAAATTTTCAGTTTAATGCAAATAACTTAGGACCTGTAAAAAATATCAAAAACTTTTATAAAGATAAGTTATAGAAAAAAAAGTGCTGTACAAAAAATGTCCTACAAAATTTTCTCGTAAAATCAATGGTTGCGTCAAAAAATTGAAAAATTATTAAAATTTCTCTTTAGTTCAACTTTGACCTCGCATAACTTTTGAAGGAATAAATATATCAAAAACTTGTCGAGACCTTTTTTGTAGATCGTTCAATTTTCTACAAGAATATACCTTGGTCGTGAGCTAATAAAATTCCAAAGTGCCAGAGAATATTGTTGCCATGTTATTTCAATGGAAAATCGAAATTTGCGATGCGGCAATATTAATATTAGAAGCTTAAACTTTGACAGGATTTTTTTTGTCATTCCCAACAATATTTTGGATATAATTAAGAAAAAAAATATCATTTTTTTTTTTGAATCAGTCAAGGGAACATAGTGTTCCGTGTATTAAGTATAGGTATCTCATCACTAATTTTTGATTTATTAAAGAAAACTTAATGTTTATTTAACAAATATGTTTCATAAGAAGTTTAAGTTAATAACTTAAGGATGGGATATACTAATTATCGTTTAGGAACCAAAAATAAGTAACAATGTTTAAATAGCGCTTTTCTTAATTATTTTAAATTTTAATAGCTTATTATAGGAAATAAATTATTTAATGATTTTAGTTTGAGACAATTATCAATTATTTTAAGTCTTAAGGGATAAATTTTTAAAAAATCTATGATTTAGTCGTGATAAGCCAATAACCAGAAATATTTTCTTCTTCATAATATTTGTATATAATAAGGAAATTAACGACAATAGACTACGTTATCATTATCTAAGGGCTGAAAGGGAGCCTATAAATAACAAAGTTTGCCTTTGGTAATTTATAGGTCAGAGTCTCATTATTCTTGTGACAATGCATACTTTTGCACGAAACAGGATAAATTTTTACTGAGAATCTTATCCATGTATTAATGTTATTTTGGATTCAGGTTTTTTTCGTCAAGAAGTTTGATGCTATTCCAAAGCTAGAAACTTGAATTTTATCGCTATTTACCGCAATGACGTAAGATATAGACTCCTCGCCTCTTCTACTAAAGGTTTTTCTGCCTGTTGACAGAATTCAATGTCTTTTTAAGTTAGAGTAATCCATCCAGAATTCCGATTCTTCTTGTCGTTCATTTCTCGAGGACTTTTGGCTTTCCTTTTACAAAACCCAGTCGGATCTTGTATTTTTGCAGAAAATCGAAAATTTTAAATACAGATTGTGCCCCATCTTTTATGGAGTTCTTCGGTTTCTTTGAAAATTTCATTATCTGTTATTTTTTTGCTTGTCTTCTTATTTTTGTTGGGTTTTATTGTTCACAATACTCTAACTCTTGCGATTGAAAGTGATTGCAGTATTTTAGTTTCTGGATAAAATATTTAATGATATTTTTGCATAGATGGACCATATTCATAAGTTAATTAATAGACAAAATTATATCTTCGATAAATATACATAGCGACTATTTATTTGTGAAATTAGTAATGTTTTGTCTATCTAAAACTTTAAAAAAAAAACATGGAAATAAGAGAAAAGAAAACATGCTGAAAAATCTGTAATAATCATTGATTGTATCGTCAAAAATAATCTAAATATATCAACACTTTTAACCAAATGTAAGCTATGAAAACATTTAATAATAAATAATCATATCTTACATTTGAGAAAAGCACAAGAGATTCTTATGTAACGTCGGATGTTTCTTATTAAAAACGTATCAAAATAATTATCAAATAATTTACGTAAATGAAGAAAATTAATTGCAAATATTTCAATGAGAAATGAAGATCAATTATTTCATATGACTGTAATTGCTGACATTTGCCTTGATCGATTTAAATACTTACTTCTATTAGGTAATGACTGCGTGGACTAAAATGACAGATTCCAATTATAAAACTATTTGATCTTAATTTGTCTTAATTTGTCATTTAAGGATTTCTCTATTGAATTCCTGTTTTATTTATTACTTAAGAAAAAACAATTAATATTACCGTAGGTGACTTAAATCCAAATTTAGTTATTTTAGTCGGGGAATTATTTAATCTATAAATTTGTCCGATAAATTCTTATATCTTTGGAAAAAAACAGAAAAACTATAAAATCAAATCCGTGTATTGTTTGGGAGTAGAATGGGAACTTATAAAAATTTATTATATCAAGTTATTTCTGTAATTGTTTAGAACTACGTATACTTACCCATACTTGCTTTACTGCACCATACTTTCATACAAGCATGACATACACTTTAACAATCCAAAGGTTCACCCATCTTAAGTTGATATCGGCACCGATATTGCTTAACCACATTGATCAATGGTCGTTCCGCCACAATATCGCTGACATTGAACTTTATTTTTCAATTGAATGTTAAAAATCCAATATTAACACTCTACAATAGTCAATAGCATGAATGCACTTTTGAGTGAGAACATTTTTCTTTCTGTTAAAATCGCCAAGTAATACGAAATATATTTCTTTCAATAAAAAGTACTTTTATTGGCAAACTTAACATTTGCCTGCCCTATTTGTCTTAGAATAGATTAAATTAATGATGAAAGGAAAACATTGAAATTATTAAAATATTTAGAGGACTAGGATCCAAATAATAATCAGTCAAAATTATTTATTACATGCGCATGTAATAAATAGTTTTGACTGATTATTATTTGATCCTAGTCCTCTGAATATTTCAACCAATTTATCATCATCGAGGATCTGAAACTCTACAATAATTGAAATAATTATTTGCAAATTTAACGATAATTTTGTTGCATCCACCCCCCTCTGTGATAGTATAATTTTAGGTGCAACATAAAAATTACCATTTCATAGCTATTTAGATTTTTTTCCTTTTTGGATTTTCATCCAAACCAATATTTCTTATAAGTCTGGAAACTTTTTTTTTTTAAACTTTCACAGGATTTTTTTTGTCATTCCCAACAATATTTTCGATAAAAATAATCTTTTTTTTAATCAGTCTAATATGTATCATTTGAAGGAACCTCATTGAAGATATGATGATTGATTATCTATACTAATATATAAAATTCTTACGTCTGTCTGTACATTGCGATTTTGAACCCAATTTTAGGGTAAATATTTGTTTCATAAGGCCCTTATTCCAAATTTAACATTTTTAAAATTTTTGTCTGTCTGTCTGTGTGTCCCGATTTAACTAAAAAACGGGACAACCGAATTTAATGAAATTTGGTATTAAGATACAACATAATTTCCCAGACTATAGGCTACTTATCATTCCAAAAAAATAATAAGGGAAGGTATTCCCAAGGGATGAAAACAGAAATTTTTACACTAGACAGGTGAGTTATATATCATTGGAAAGGTAATTTAAAGTTAGAAAATAATGTGTTAAAATATTTTTAGTTGAACTGACAGAAAGCACAGTTAATTCAGTTTAAAGTCTAAAAAATTGCCTTTTTGAAATATAAATCTTTATATATCATAGACACATAGTTGATGTTAATAGCGTAATGGCTTACGTATCAAACATTCTGATGCTCCTAATTTTAAAGACTTGGGTTCGAACCTTACAATAAACTTTTTTTTTTTTTTACAAAATTGTTGTAAATAGACCCTTAAAGTTGCTCAATAAGGAAATATTAACGAAAAAAGTAATAGTAGTAGTAGTAATAAAACTTAAAGTAAATACGTTTTTAAATCCGTTCATACATAAAATCCTGTATTTATATATCTCCCCAGACTGATGAAATATTCGATGTATTCCTTTTAAGAAGTAGACATCTGATAAGAACATTTTTTTTGAAAATTCCTACCCTAAAAGAGTAAAAGGGGTGACTAAGTTTGTATCAGAAAATGTAAAGTTAATCAACAATCGAAATTTTGAATTTAATAAGTGTAATTAATAAACAAATAATTAATTAATAATAAGTTTCTGTTTTGGTTCATTTTAACTACAGCATTTTAAATAACGTCATTTCACTTAATTAGTCAGAAAGTTTAGGTAGTAGATACTTATACCAAATACCATAGAGGCGGTTTTTAATTTTTGTTTGTTTTTCAACAATGGTGGCAAAGTTTGTACGGCATAACGTCTAATAAACAATCGAAATTTGAAATTTAATTATTAAGATATGTTCGTTATAGACGAAACGTTTTATTTATGTATAGATTTATGTATATTTAGTATTTATTATTATTTATGTATAGATGGTGATTAATTTACGGATTAATTGGTTCACGGTAGGTATACCTACCGTAGGTATACGCAATTGAACTTACTCTTTTTAGATATTGATAAATATTTTTTGAAAATTAATTGATCATTATAAACAAATATTTTATTCTAAGTAACAGTTTATTAAATGTGTCTTTTTAAAGTTGACAAAATAGTGTTTTCAGGTATGATTATGTTTTTCGTAAAAGAAATAAGAAAAATAAAAATGTTCAAATGAAAATATAATCTACACCTACGTTACGCAGACGAAGTCGCGGGGATCAGCTAGTTTATTTATATATTTCGATAAAATTTAATTTTATTTAAACTGCTTCTGATTGGAAATACTATTTGCTTTATCCTAATGTGAAAAAAATTTCATAAGTAGCAACATTTTTGATTCATAAAATTTACATTCCGATTTAAATTATTCACCGTTTCACTATCTAATCTACGAAAGCCTATATTTACCCAAGAATTGTTTAAGTTTTCTCAGAAAGTATTGTGCGACTTAAAAAAGATATGTTTTCATGGAAAAACGGTTTATTCATTTCCTTCCATTCAATGTAGGTGTATAATTTGTAATCCTAAAGAAAATTGTAATCACGATAAGTATGTAACCACTAAATTCCTCCAACTAAAGTTAAAAAAAAATTATAAATTTAAATGCGACACCTATTCATTACATTTTAATGTTGCAAAGGTCGATTAAATTAAAAAACTTAATTACAGTATTTATTTTCCATTAAATTTCCAAATCCAGCCATTATGAGCCATCCAAGGTGTTTGTCAATCGACAACTAATGATTCCACGTTCTTGCCAATACTTTTACCTAAAGAGAATATATTTTACATGAGGATTATCATCAAATCATTGAGCGTACAATATGTCAATTGTGGATAATTAAGTAATCTTCGTCATATCAAATTTAAGGCGACAATCCACACCCAAAATCGGACTCTTGGTACTTTCCGCGTGTCAAAACAAACTTTGCCTTGTTTCTCTAAATAAAATTAAATTCTAAACGTGAAAGTCATTAAAACAATAGGTACGGGCATAAAGGCAGTCATCGCGAGCTATAGAAATTCAAATCACATTGCATAATCCATTATTTATAATAAGAAAGATAAAAAAATTGACCCTGATGTTTGAAAGGCACTAGTGGAATAACTTACTTAATAAATTCTCCTAATGTTCTCATTATTATGTCTATAAAAATTCCATTAAAATATCAAATCCGGAAAAGTATTCGGTACTCTTTTACAAAACTGTTTCAAATTTTGTTCAACCAATTTCATCATTTAGTTGATTACAAAGTGCTAGTTAATATATAAGTTTTATAGTACAATTTTCCACTTATAGGTTTAAGTGTGTATTCCAAAAACTAATGATTTAAAAATTAAAAAAAAAATCTAAAGATACAAGTAATACTGTATAATCTTAGAACAGTGTATAGTCAAAATAAGATTTTTTCTTGAATCATCACAACGCAGTTACGGAGTGATCCAAACTACTTGATGACCACTGATGAAGATTGCTTGGCAATCGAAATACGTATCTGGGTAAATGTTTTTGAAGTGAATGTTTTTCGATATTATTCATTTTTTTGTGGCGAATGATTTTTGCGTTGTGTTCAAATATTGGCACTTTTCCGACAATATTCCTTTGTATCGTTGCATTACTTAATTGTTTAAGATTTCCTGCTATTTAGACACAATGCATGAATTTTAAGTGTTAGATGGTTGAAAGTTTTAAAATGTTTTTAGTATGATTGTTGTAAAAATGGAAAATTTTTCGTCAATGAATTTTTCGGTCGAAAACTAAAATATTTTTAAAGAAAAACCTTTAGGAATGTGATTGAATTTTTAAAATTCATCAAAGTAAAATTTATCTAGAAAAAAAATATGATTTATCGTACATAAAGGTATTTGTTGCATTCTTTGTTTTAAAGACTAAACTATTAAATGAAGGAAATTTCATTGTTGTGTAGTTTTCGTAGCTGTTTTCAGTCATTGTTGAATCTAACAATGTAAAATGTATTGTGTATACACAAAAAAGATCCTTTTTTTTCTCTAAATAAAAACTATTAAGTTTCGATACTAAGACTACAATCTTTGCCTCTAATTTTTCTGACTCAAAACTTGCATTTTACCACAACAATTGTAAATTATCATACATTTTACTTTGAACAGTAATACTGTTTATATAATAGTGCTATAGTTAGTTAATAGTTATCTAAAGTGCAAGAAAATATTGTTCCCATGTTATTTAAATGTAAAATCGAAATTTCCGATGCGGCACCTCTTTTAATATTAAGAGCTTAAACTTTCACAGGATTTTTTTTTGTCATTCCCAACAATATTTTCGATATAATTAAGAAAAAAAAATCATAATTTTTTTTGAATCAGTCTAATGCACATATAATGCATTCAAAATGTGTATGAATTTGACAATTTTTAAGTAAACATTGAAAAGGTCGTTTAGTTTATATTTTAATTAAAAAGATTGCAATCTTGTAGAAAATTGAACGATTTACAAAAAAGGTATTTTACAAGTTCTTAACATATTTATTCCTTCAAAAGTTATTCGAGATCAAAGTTGAACTAAAGAGAAATTTTAATACTTTTTCAATTTTTTGACGCAACCATCAATTTTATGAGAAAATATTAAAGGACATTTTTTGTAGCGCACTTGTTTTTCTATAACTTATCTCTATAAAAGTTTTTGATATTTGTTATATGTTCTAAGTAATAAAAAAAAAATATGTTAAAAATATAATAATTCAGGAAATATTCTTAATTTAAAACGATAAAATTACGAATATTTTCAGTTTAATGCAAATAACTTAGGACCTTTGAAAAATATCAAAAACTTTTATAGAAATAAGTTATAGAAAAACAAGTGTTCTACAAAAAATGTCCTATAAAATTTTCTCATAAAATTAATGGTTGCGTCAAAAAATTGAAAAAATATTAAAACTTCTCTTTAGTTCAACTTTGACCTCGAATAATTTTTGAAGGAATAAATATATCAAAAACTTGTACAGGACCTTTTTTGTAGATCGTTCAATTTTCTACAAGAATATAACTTGGTCATTCCGAAATATTGTCACCAACGTGAGCTATAAAATTCCAAAGTGCAAGAGAATATTGTTCCTATGTTATTAAATGGAAAATCGAAATTTGCGATGCGACACCTCTTAATATTAATATTAAGAGCATAAACTTTCACAGGATTTTTTTGATCATTCCCAACAATATTTTCGATATAATTAAGAAAAAAAAAATTATAATTTTTTTTGAATCAGTCTAATTTACATATTTGGAAAAAAAATATCAAAATTGGGACTTTTGGATGTAAGAGCAATTTGATTAGTCTTCACGTTCATTAGAGTGGAAAAGCCTGGTTTGCAAAATTTCCCATTTACCCAAAAAAAAAAATTATTTTAACCCCATGTGGGGTAATTTACCCCGGTTTCCCGATCGCTGATATAGACCATCCTTGAAATGAACTTACGCCATTTTCAAAATAAACGAGTCATATATATCTATTGAATACAATAAAGTTAACAGGTCCTGCGATTTAACATAAGAGAATATATAGTGGCTGTTATGAATTTGCCTTCTCTGTTTTAGATATATAGTTTTACGGCTATTATACACTTTCCACTGACTGGTTGTGGATTTTCCTAATAGAGGTCTTTTAGGCAGAAAAAAGAATTTGGAAATTTGGTGTTAATGTGCTTAAAATTATTTATACTTTTACGTAAACTGTTTTCCATAATAGATGATAAAATTCAGATCTTAGCTTTTATTTAATAAGAAGACAATTCAGGTTGTTTAAGATCGGTTTTTTTATTTAATATTTTTAATTATTTATTGAATTTAAATTGAAAATATTATATTTTTTGTGAATCAAGAAGCCTGATGAAGTTACGATACGTAACGAAACGTAGCTAAAATATTAAATAAAAAAACCGATCTTAAACAACCTGAATTGTCTTCGTATTTAATAAAACCTTTGAAAAATTCTTAAATTTCATTCCTTTAACCATATTTTTTTTTAAATTTTCTTTTTAATGAGTTTTATCGTTTCAGATGGATGCCGAGTTGGGTTCCGTTGTTGAAATGGTGCTACAATGACCTCTCCGACGTTGCTTAGCGAAACTAAAATTCGGCGACATGTAAAAGGCCATAGGTAAATATTGACCCAAAGAACACAACACTTGTCTATATAATAAAATCAATTTTATTCCCCCAAAAAAACGACTAATTTTACGATGGCAATGGTGGTAAAAGTTTATAAATATCATCGAAGCAATACGACAGTATAACAACCGTTAAGATATGGGCGACGACAACCGGCACAGTGACAACAATAACTAGAAAGCAACAAGTCGCAAATCCATCAAAACTTTGACGTTCATTTGGTCGAATCTGAAAGAGGTAGAATGAAATCAGATTTTTTTTTTTTTTTTGATATTTTCATTATAGTCCAAGAGCCAGTAACACAAGTTTCATGAAGTTTTTGATGCACCTTGAAATTTTGTAAGGCTAATATCTATGGGATGAGAAGTAGGAATACCTGTGTTTGCATAACCCAACCCGGGACACCAGGTACTGCGCATGGGTGAAAGGTGTAATAAAATATAAGCCCAAAAAAAGTGTTTGATTCACAGGCCAACAAACGTTAATCGAAAGTTTAGGTAATTTTAAATCAGAATCCAAGATGGCAGACACTTTTGAGGGGGTTTACATATAACTAATGCCCCCCAAAGTTAATTTTTTTTAATACAAAATGAAGTGTTTGATTTACTCTGAAATTTGAACAACTTATTAATTAAATATTTAAGATTTTAATTACAAAAAGCCAGACAGTTTTGTTGGGGTTTAACTATCGGCAGACGTACATTTTTTTATTTACAATAGAAAGAGATAGGCTGCGTATGGTTGGCGGAGTGAGCGAGAGGGCCGATCACCGCTGTAGCTGACTTTGTATTGCTTTTTCAAACTTGTAAAATTCGAATAGCATAACCGGTGATAACTTTCATTAGAAGACACTTCTAATGGTAAAATCACATCACAGTACTTTAAATTATATTTTTGACGGATTTCTAATGTGATTCGACTTTACATTATATTATAGATTATCACCGGTTATGCAATTTGAATTTTACAAGTTTCAAAAAGCAATACAAAGTCAGCTACAGCGGTGATCGGCCCTCTCGCTCACTCCGCCAACCATACGCAGCCTATCTCTTTCTATTGTAAATAAAAAAATGTACGTCTGCCGATAGTTAAACTCCAACAAAACTGTCTGGCTTTTTGTAAGTAAAATCTTAAATATTTCATTAATAAGCTGCTCAAATTTCAGAGTGAATCGAACACTTCATTTTGTATTAAAAAAAAAATCAACTTTGGAAGGCATTAATTATATGTAAATCCCTTCAAAAGTGTCTGCCATCTTGGATTCTGATTTAAAATTACCTAAACTTTCGATTAACGTTTGTTGGCCTGTGAATCAAACACTTTTTTTGGGCTTATATTTTATTACACCTTTCACCCATGCGCAGTACCTGGTGTCCCGGGTTGAGTTATGCAAACACAGGTATTCCTACCTCTCATTCTCTAGATATCAGCCTTACAAAATTTCAAGGTGCATCAAACATTTCATGAAACTTGTGTTACTGGCTCTCCGACTATTATACAAATACCATTTGAATCGATGGATGATACACGTGGGCATCGCCTCCGCCACGTCTTTCGAAATTTTGTATCATTTTCGTCCACTGTTATTCGTTCAATAAATTATCGAGCCGCACATTTACTAGTGGAAAATCTACAACAAAGATTAAACGATTTTGACAAGCACTTGAAATTTAAAAATGAAAATTTTTGCATTTTTTCCATTGCTCACTAGCACAAAATTGGCAAATTTAAATTGAGCGATCAAAGATCCTTTCAAATTGCCGGCACTAATGGCCAAATATGAAAGTGATTTCGTTCCGAAATCGCTTTATGTTTTTTTTTTCAATGCTGAATAATTCGGGCAATAAACGTATTTTATCGGCCCACACGTTATTGAGTCGAAAAAATTCCAAATGCAAGAATTTTGCATTGGGTTGATTTTTTTTTTCATTTGGAATCAGTAGCATGAAGAACAAGGTAATAAAACTTATGTTAAATAATAACCTTCCATCGAGCATTTATCACCATTGCGTCGGCTTTAATAATCCCAGGTTCGTGCCAGGAATTTCTTGATTACAAGAAAAAAAAACGGAGTTTATAATAAAGATAATTTTCATTTAAATTTCACACATGTTCTTATCGTGATCAATCAACGTTTTTACTCAATCAAATTACTCTGTGATTCTAACCGCCCGTTTAATTGACTGATACAATTCATTTATTAAATGATTTACAATTTTATCGCAGGGAAACTGAAAGTTGGAATGCTTTTGTATTGAAATTGTTTAATTTTTTTTTGCAGAACGCCGAGAAAAAGCACATACTTACATTCGGATTATCACGAGGAAAAAGACGATGTGGACAACTGTTTGGGTCCGCGATCTGTATCTTTGGTATGCATTCAAATTTCCTCTTTCCGAATTTATTTCGCTAATTATAATTTGCTTGTGCACCACGTCTCACTAGGAATTCGTTAATTGGTGTCGTTTTTTAATCTAAAAAAATCAAATATTATAAAAACTGGTTTTCAACAATATTATCGTAAATTTGGTGAAAATTTTATTGCTGCAAAGTAGGTTGAGTTTTGTGAAGATTAAAGGTTGGAAATTGTAGATTTGTTTCTTAGAATATTTTGCATAGCAAAAGAGAATGTTTTGTAGCATTGTTTCCTAAACTGTGGTTCACGGACCCCTAGGGGTCCGCGAACCTATGTTTAAGGGTCCATGGTCCCATTTGAAAAAAATTGTTTTTTAATTTAATGAAGGAATACTAAAATATAATATGGTCCGAAAATTGCACCTTTTTTCACTCAGGGGTCCTTGACATTATGCTTGATTTCCTGGGGGTTCGTGGCTGAAAAAGGTTAGGAGCCGCTGTTTTATAGAATGATGAAATTATTGATTTTAGTTGAAATATCAGTAACTGCAGTAAACAACAAATTGGAAATTGTTAGACCTCCCATAGAATATTTGGGCTTAAATTTCCTCATTTTTCAAAACCTTTTTTTTTTAAATGATTCTGACTGTTTTAGAATTTTTGTAGTTCTATTTGTAATTTTATGCTTAACTTTTATTAACTTTTGACATTATCATTAAAATTTAGTTAAACATTAATAATTCGACCACTTAGTATAAATGTAGTTCAAATTTTGGTTGGGAAAGGAGGGAGGAAGATAAAATAATCTATATTTGTGGTTCTATGTAACAATTTTTGAGTAGATTTGGGATTTTAGGTCTTGGATCGCTAGGGCAAAGTTTGATTCCGCTTTTCCATTGCTGACTATATCACCTAGTTAATAAATTGCCTTAGATTAGAAGTTTCCAAACATTTTTAGTTAATGGCACAGTTTAGTATTTCATGTCGCGGTGGCACCCTACCTATTTGATGTATAACATGAAACCAGAATTTGCCAATCAATGGTAGTGGTGGCCAATAGAGGATCTAATAAAGGAAAGCATACGTTGGGCATACTTTTAGGAAATCTCAGTATTTTAAAGGACTTAAAAAATTTGAAAATGTCATTAGCAATGTGGAAAACCACTAAAGAAGGTTGAAGAAATCGAATTGTAAGAGTTGTTGAATGAAAATTGTAGTTAAACGCGACGAAAACTTGCGAGTTAGGATTAGGTTGTTTGAAAACTAATTTCGTTTCCTTTTTTGTGATATTAATGAAAGACAATTTTTGTATAGTGGATAAATATTTAATTAAATTATATATTGGCTATTCTGGTTTAATGCCTTTTGCCATTTTTCTGGCTGTACTTTTTGCTCTTTTTTTAGCCAAAACTGTTCTTGGGGGATTTTTGACTTCCGCATTTGAAGTAAAGGTTTTACCGTCTAAAAGATTTTTACATTGGTCAAAACCAATAATAAACCGAAGGTCCCAGATCTGTAGAATATGATGGGTATGGCATTTTATTCCATTCAAGTTGTAAAAGCTTTTGGGAGGGCACAAAACTATGAGGTCAAATTTCTCTCCATAAAAACATAGGGAACCAATATATCGGAGTTCCAGATTAACCCTAGGCCTTTCAAGTAGGTCATTATCAATTGAAATTGATAAATTTTACCTTTTACCGATCTCATGTACTGTTATTATTCGATTTGCATCAACTAATGTTTTTGTTGTGACTTTATCAGCTTCAACCGGTCTTCCAGACCGTGATGCATCTTCGACATCAAAATTACCGAATCGAAATTTTACAAACCAGTTTTGGCACTGGCGTGCCGTCAATACTTCTTTTGCATAAACTTAATTTAATTTTTTTCTTAATTGAACAGGATTTTATCTTTTCTATAGTGAAAAAGTAATATATGAGGAAAATTCTGGTTTTTGCTCTCAATATTTAAAAGGACACGAACCAAAAACTATTGCGTAGAATCACTTGAGCTTTTTCACATACAAGCTATATGCTATATGATCTCTTAAAACATACAATGATTATACAGCTTGATTATAAAATGAGGGCAAAAAAATACAATTAAATCTTTTGTCGGGAAAAACCGAAATTACTTTCCGAACAACCCAATAGATTTGAACCAAGCCTTAGTGCAAAAAACTCCCAGAATATCAAAATTGGCAATACCTAAGTAATTCCCCTGGCTACACCGAAAAACTAGTATAGGATATGATTGAGGCGTTTCGTTTGGAAATACTTTTGCATGTACTTATTTATTTTTCTTCATTACTACTTATTTGCATCGATGGGACACACATTTGTTGAGCAGAAGTTCAAATTTTACGAAGATCTACAAAAATAACTCGATGATGGATTTTACTCAAAATATGACCAATTTGAACGGCATGGTATCCATAAATTGCCAGAAAAATGGCCAAAATGTATAGTTCATAGAGGGAATTAAGTAAAAAAGGCTTTTCATTTAGAAATTTTCAATTTCCAGAAAAAAAAATCCGGTTTTATATTAACACATCTATTATTGCTAGGAGAACATTGGTTCCTTCTATTCCCTCTCAGATTAATCAGTATGTTAATTTACTATATTAAGCTTTTTCAGTTTATTATGAAGGTTTTTAATATTTTGTCTACCTAATTCATAAATGGAGTAGTATCATTAAATTAATGCAATTATTTGAGGCTCACATTGCATATTTCTTGTTAGTTTCTTTTAAAAGATATGAAACTTTTGGATTTCATATTAGTTCGATCCTTGTAAACATATGAACCGTTTATTTTGAAAGTGAGTTAAGTCCATTTCAAGAACAATCCCTACAGTGTTATCATTTTTAACCATAGGAACATAAGATACTGAGGAGGAGGGAATAATTGGCGTATTTGTTAACAACGTTATTTCTGAAAACTTAGCAGTTAAATAATTAACATACTTTGTTCTAGTTACAAGAAGAATAATCTCCATATAGGCCGTCCTTGAAATGGACTTACGCCACTTTCAAAATAAACGAGTCATATAATGAATTATTTTCTTCGTATTCAATTCTTCTTTGTTCAGGATTTTGCTTTGGGTCCACCACAGTGAAAGTTAGTAGGTAAACCTAAAACATAACTTTCAATATTTAATATATTAAATTGTTATTTTATCAATTTTCTATCTTTTTACGAACCTGTTTTCGTTTTTATAAAGAAAATCAGGGGAGAAGATAACATGTACCATAAGTAATTCGATAAAAGCTCTAAAAGCTCATCAACAGTTGCTAACTAGTGTCGACATCTTTACGCTTTGTCCCAACTAAATATTTTCATTCTTTAACTTATTGATGAATATAATTCCTGAAATGAATTGAAGATAATTTATTTTATAAGGTATTTTTTCGGAAGATTCAACTTACTTTTCGGTTGGGAGAAATACATCTTATTTCTGTACTTTAACCTAAAATTTGAAAAAGACTTTGATTTGGTAGTTTTATTGATAATAATATGATTGTATTGTAATTACCTAATTCATTTCAAATCAATTATTTTCTATGCTTCGGAAAATTTCATAAATTGAAGATGATAAGAGTAGAAAACCGAAAATTAAAAATTTCACCACGTGGTATCGCCAATTGCCATCTTAATGCTTTTTTCCTGCCAAATATTATCATTTTTTATGTTCATTTATTAACATATATCACACCTGAAACTAATTTAGATTATTTTATTGAATATTAATTAAATATTTATTATTTTCCTTACTTATTTTTGACAATTAATTAACAATTTTCTCGAATTTCATGGCTTCCGTTTTGTTTCCAAGCCTACTTGGTAATTGTTGGGAAAAGTGTACTTGATTTGTTTTATTTCGTGTTTATTGAACACACTTTACTAAAAACCGCGAATTTCAAAAAAAATAAAATTAAATTTAATAGAGGCAATTAGGTAAAATAAGTCTTTTTATTAAGAAATTTTCAATTTTCCGAAAAAAATTCCGGTTTTATATTAACACATCTATTATTGTTTGGAGAACATTGGTTCCTTCTATTCCGTCTCGGACTAATCAGCATGTTATTTTACTATATTAAATTTTTTTAGTTAATTATAAAGGTTGATAATATTTTGCCTACCTAATTGATAAATGGAGCAGTAGCATTAAATTAATGCAATTATTTGAGGTTCATATTGCATATTTCTTGTTAGTTTCTTTTAAAAAATATTAAATTTTTCATAATAGTTCGATCTTTGTAATCATATGAACCGTTTATTTTGAAAGTGAGTTAAGTCTACGTCAAGAACAATCCCTATAGTGTTACCATTATTACCCATAGGAACATAAGATGCTAAGGAGGAGGAGGGAATAGTTGGCGTTTTTATTTACATCTAAAATAAGTAATTTTTGAAAACTTAGTGAAATAATTAACATACTTTGTTCTAGTTACAAGAAGAATAATCTCTATATAGACCAGGGGAACCTTTATAAGCATTACCCCAAAATATTTTTTTGTAAGTCGATTTTACTCCCTCCCCTTCTCCTCCCTCATCACCTTCCATTCTGAAAAGAAAAGAATCAATGTAAATTTTCAATAAATATTATTTATTTGATGAAGACTATTCAGGTTATTTATAATCGTTTTTTCATTGGAAAATTAGAGCTACGTTTCGTTACGTATCGTAACTTCATCAGACTTCTATGATTCAAGAAGCCTGATGAAGTTACGAGACGTAACGAAACGTAGCTAGTTTGCAAATGAAAAAAATATCAAATAAAAACGATCTTAAATCACCTGAGTTGTCTTCTTCATTTAATAAAGACTGAGAACTGAGATTTATCATCTATAATTGATTTAATTAATTTACATTAGACTCGAATTTCAAATTTCATATCATGGCTTCCATTTTGTTTCCAAGCCTACTTGGTAATTGTTGGGAAAAGTGCACTTGATTTGTTTTATTTCGTGTTTATTGAACCCACTTTACTAAAAACCGCGAATTTCAAAAAAATTGTGTTGTAATTTTAAATTTTATTGTTGTTTGTGGGTAGAGAGCCAACGTTAATTAGGAGAAGTTTTGAGAAAAATTACTGGTTAATGAAAACAGACCTTTGAGCCAAGACAATTATTCATAGATCCACATAATTTTTTCTTTGTTCACAAAGATCAATTGTTATGAAATCTGATATCTGAGGCTTCATTCTCATTCAATTTACTTGGTTCCACAATCGCCGTTGAAATCTGCTCATCGCGGGGTTAATGAGGCGAGATACAATCAATTTTTATCACAAAAATTCCTCTGCAACGATAATCAGCTAGATGACCCATACCGAAGATAAAATGATGCCCTTGGTCGCTGTAATTAAGACAATCATGCTCTTCGAAGCGTTACGCCCTATAGCATACATGCATAGACATAGTATTAAATGACCGTAAGGTCGAATAGTGCATTTTAAAAATATTTATTTTTCAATGTAGGTAATTCTCTAGTGCAAGTGCACAACGAAATCGTATGCAGCCTAGATTATTATGAATTGTAATTGATTGAAAACTATGTTAAATTGAGCGTTGCAAACATGAACATTGATTCAATTATGAAAATTTCAAATTTCACTTCAAATTTCAAAAATTTCATGTAACTTTAGATTGAAATGTAAGTCTGTATTCTTTTGATCAATTATTTGATAGGAAGTTCCAGATGATATATTGTTCATTCAATTCAATTGGAAAAGAAATCATTTTTGGAGATATCTTATATTTGGGTATAATGAAAAAAAAAACACTTGTTAGGTTCGTTGGCCAGGTTTAGTTTACACCTCCCCATTAATGGCCACATCGGTTCGAATAGAGTTCATCATCTTATTGTGTCTATGATTAAAGTTGTAACATTAAAGCCGGTTGATGACCTAAAGTTGAAGAAAAAATATTGGACCAAAATGCTATCGAGTTACTGTGTATACAATAGATAAGATATATTGCAGTCCAATTTATGTAGTATAATCTGATATAATAATATATAAAAATCATACCACCAACATAAATTTGAACAGAAGTTTAAACAAAAATATTCGTGACGTATTGCCCAGATACGTATTTCGATTGCCAAGCAATCTTCATCAGTGGTCATCAAGTAGTTTGGATCACTCCGTAACTGCTTTGTGATGATATACAAAGCATAAAGCATGTGATAATCATCACAAAGCAGTTACGGAGTGATCCAAACTACTTGATGACCACCGATGAAGATTGCTTGGCAATCGAAAAACGTATCTGGGCAATACGTCACGAATATTTTTGTTTGAACTTCTTTAACTGCTTTGTGATGATATACAAAGCATAAAGCATGTGCTAATCATCACAAAGCAGTTACGGAGTGATCGAAATACGTGGCAATCGAAATACGTATCTGGGCAATACGTCACGAATATTTTTGTTTGAAGTTCTGTTCAAATTTATGTTGGTGGTATGATTTTTATATCTTATTATATTAAATTATACTACATAAATTGGACTGCAATATATCTCATATATTGTATACACTGTATAACTGTTCAAAGTCAGCGAAAAAATCTTATTTTGGTTATCGAGTTACTTTAACTAAAGAAATCATTTTTCCTAAAGTACCTAAGGTGAACTATTTTTCGGGGACAATGTTGGTAGCAGTGAAAATTTTTAAATTTCAAATCCCAACGACCAATGAATATTTATTTCAAGTATTGAAAAGTAGGCTATGAATGTTGAAACATTTGGGGAAAAGTCGCCATTACTGAATGTAACCAAAGTTTGGGAATCAAAAAAGAAAATTCGTTTTTCATTAAGTAAAAGTTGCAATAAAATATATTTGGTGATATTTAATTTCATTACTTTATATTGTCAACTAATTTTATAATAATTTTAGATTTAGTACCCACTGAATTGGTTTAAGACTGCAAAAGAATGATTGCTAGTTTTTCTTATGCAATTGAAGCTTTGAATAGAAAATGTTAACTCGTTTTTGACAAAAATTTGGAAAAAAATGTTTTGACTTAGTTTTAAAATTTGACTCGTTTATTTTGAAAGTGGCGTAAGTCCTTTTCAAGGACGGTCTATATGGTGATTCTTCTTGTAACTAGAACAAAGTATGTTAATTATTTAACTACTAAGTTTTCAGAAATTACTGATTTTAGTTGTTAAAAAAAAGCCAATTATTCCCTCCTCCTCTTTAGTACCTTATGTTCCTATGGTTAAAAATGATAACACTATAGGGATTGTTCTTGAAATGGACTTAACTCACTTTCAAAATAAACGGTTCATTGGTTACTATTAATTATTCAATGATATTTCAGTTATACAAGAATTGTGAAAAGAAGAAATTGTATTGAAGAAAAATAAGTTAACACTTTCTTTCATCGAAGAATTTTATTGCTATGGGCAATTTGTGTTGAAAACTTAAATTAGACCAGTGGCGTAGCTACCTAAGAGCTAGGCGGGGCAGTGCCTCGGGCCCAGGGGGGTTTATCTACACCCTCCAATACAGAGGTGTGAAAATTATTAGACTCAAGAGAAAAAAAATAACAAATTTTTCTTTTTAAATGTCATAAATTTTAAAATTGCAATAATTTCACTCATCTAATATTTTGTGTGGTACCATTGTTAATAATTTATTTTTCTCATCCTGGTATGTTCTATACTATTTTTTTCATTTATATTTTACTATGATGCCAAATTTTAACGAGTTCGGTAATCAGATCCACCCCTGTTGTAATAGTTTATTTTTTTTAGTTTTTTCTTCACAATGGCCCAAAAGTTTTCTATGGGATTAACATCAAGATTATTTCCTGGCCAAGAAGGCACATTAATGTTAGAATTTTTGAGGAAATCCATAGCTTTTTTGGCTTTATAGCAAGGAGCTCCATCCTGCATAAAGGTAAAATTTACTTCCGGAAACCATTCTTTAGTTTGAGGCAATAACCTCGTTTCCAAGACTTCTTCATCAGTGGTCATCAAGTAGTTTGGATCACTTCATAACTGCTTTGTGATGATTCACAAATTCGTGAAATTGTGATGATTCGTGAATCATCATAAAGCAGTTACGGAGTGATCCAAACTACTTGATGGCCACTGATGAAGATTGCTTGGCAATCGAAATACGTATCTGGGCAATACGTCACGAACATTTTTGTTTGAACTTTTGTTCAATTTTATGTTTATGGTATGATTTTTATATATTGCTGTATTAAATTATACTACATAACTTTAACCGCAATATATCCTATATATTGTATACACAGCAAAACCTAATCAGTTTACATAGCAGTGGGGCCCCATTTTTTAATTTGCCCCAGGGCCCTTGGTTACCTAGCTACGCCACTGAATTAGACTCCAATGTTTAAAACTGTGGGTTCAGACCAAAGAACAGAACCTGGAAATACATTTCTGTCGATTTAACTTTCGGAAAAGATCCACATAACGATAATCTAAACTTTTATGGAATCGTAATTTTAAATACGCCATCAAATTTCGTTGAATAGTCAATTTGCTTAAAAGCTAGTTTTAACAAATTTAAGTAGAACTGGTCTTGGTTTTCCTTGCGTTTCATTAATAACCATAGACTGCACCGCCTCGCCGCCAATGCCTTGATGCCATGCCATGGCAATCGCTTGTGAAAATTCCTGTTAAATTGTTATGGGATGGTATTTGCGTCGGGATATAAATACGCATACATATATGGCCGTGGTTGTGAAAGAGAACTTGACGTTGGAAGCAAAAAAAAAAAAAAACGGCACAGCTAATAACCTATGCAAAAATGAAAAGCATACCTCAACACTGAGCTATTACTATTATAATATATGGTGGTGCATAATGTATGAATATGGCGAGTGGAGCCCTAAGTGCGCCAAGTCGTTGTTTTCGTGTTGCGTTGGTGGGAAAATGAGAGAATCTTGGCGATTTGTTGCGGTGCAACGACTTGTTATCGTGGATCGCAACAAGACGGTTGCAAGAATGGTATCATCATCATGGCTGCATTGTCTGCTTTGTTATATATCGCGGAACATTCGAAATATTCAAAGTGGCCAGAAAGCCAGAAAGACGAAGGCGAGGCGAGGCGTGTCTGGTGTGGTGCACCAGAGGAACGTGCGTGCCTGTAATTTAGGGTTCTGTGTCTGATGGCCAAACGAACCGGCCATACCACCTCTGGCCATTTTATTTACGTTGATTTTTTTCAATGTACATTAGTGTTATAAGAAATGACGGAGAATCCTACTATAGTTTACAGCCACAGTGAAGCCTCTGTAAATTTTGATAATCACACGCAATACTTTTAATTGGATCTTCAGTATTTATATTTGGTAAATTCAAAAGATCTACTGCGTATACAATATATAAAATATATTGCAGTCCAATTTATGTAGTATAATTTAATATAATAATATATAAAAATCATACCATACAAACATAAATTTGAACAGAAGTTTAAACAAAAATATTCGTGACGTATTGCCCAGATACGTATTTCGATTGCCAAGCAATCTCATCAGTGGTCATCAAGTAGTTTGGATCACTCCGTAACGAGTGATCGAAATACGTGGCAATCGAAATACGTATCTGGGCAATACGTCACGAATATTTTTGTTTAAACTTCTGTTCAAATTTATGTTGGTGGTATGATTTTTATATATTATTATATTAAATTATACTACATAAATTGGATTGCAATATATTCTATATATTGTATTCACAGTATGTTCAAGTCAGCGAAAAAATCTTATTTTGATCAAAAGATCTAGTTGATTAAGCATTTAAGCAAAACTACACTCGCGACTAATGAAGATATCTTACCTTATTTTTAATGTTTTTCATCTAAGAAAACCAGACACTGAATCTCGCACCCCTAATCCCTATAGTAAGGGAATAATAGGGATGGCAACCTTTAACATAAATATTTTTTTCTCAGTACCTATCGATGATATTTTCATGACAGGCCCTCGCCAGATAAGATGGTCTAAAATGCCCCCATTGCAATCGGGCTAATTTTTTTTCTGAAAATACCTTACAGTATGGACAACATCTCAGCCAAGTTTCAACTCTAAAATATAACGCAGTTTTGTCTAAAAAAATTTTTTTTTTTTTAAAATTCAATATTCTCTGAAACTGCAGCCCTGCCTATATTATCAGTGGGAAACATGCCCCCTTTATTTGTATGCAACAATGTTAATTATTTCGATTTTATGTCATTTTGTGTTATTCCTCAAAAGCGAAATCCTATACATTCTAAAATTAGATTGGTTAATTCGCCGGTTTTTCCTATTTTCTTCTACGTTTTAGAAACTTGAATTACTTGTGCAATATGGGTTTGAGAATGCTACGAATTGCATTGATAGCTAAAAGAACAAATATTTCTATCATAAACGAAATCATATTTGGCCAAGATTCTCTTCACTAACGTGTGGAAAAATCCTCGGTTTTTTCCAGTCGATATCCAGGAAAAACCTATGATCCAAGAACGATTTGAAGAGGAAAAAAAAACGGGGAAGATCACCAGGATTCGAGTTTTACGTCCGTAGCATAACAATCAAAAGAGCGCCTAAAAAGTTTCAACCATATTAATCACCGTACGATGTTTGTATTCAAAAGATATACTTTGGATATATATATGTTATGTAGATCTTTTCAGAATATTTGCACTTCCTTTTCATGATTGATACATTTCCGTGTCTTCTTCCAATATCAAATTATCTACCGATCACGATGAAATAAAAATTTTATCCGTATTAAAGTCCAAAGAAGAAGAAATAAGATTTTCTTGTATACCTACAAATTATTGTTCTTTTAGAAGATTATAAACTTTCTTAATTTAAGTGATAGTTGAAAACTAATTTTGCTCTCCAATTGATAGAATGAAGAAAAATAATAGGTCAACTAAAAGGCGTCCGCCAGATAAGATGGTCTACAATGCCCCCTATAAAAGTTTTTGATATTTTTCACAGGTCCTAAGTTATTTGCATTAAACTGAAAATTCCCTGAATTATTATATTTTCAACATAAAAATTATTTTTTCTATTACATGGAACCTGTAAAAAATATCAAAAACTTTTATAGAGATAAGTTATAGGAAAAAAAGTCCTCTACAAAAAATGTCCTATAAAATTTTCTCATAAAATTGATGGTTGCGTCAAAAAATTGAAAAAATATTAAAATTTCTCTTTTGTTCATCTTTGACCTCGAATAACTTTTGAAGAAATAAATATATCAAAAACTTATGACATACCTTTTTTGTAGATCCTTCAATTTTCTACAAGAATATACCTTGGTCATTCCGAAATATTGATACCAACGTGAGCTATAAAATTCCAAAGTGCAAGAGAATATTGTTTCCATGTTATTTAAATGGAAAATCGAAATTTGCGATACGGCACCTCTTAATATTAATATTAAAAATTTGAAATTTCACAGGATTTTTTTTTGTCAATCCCAACAATATTTTCGATATAATTAAGAAAGAAAAATCATCATTTTTTTTAAATCAGTCTAATATATAAATATATATATATATATATATATATATATATATATATATATATATATATATATATATATATATATATACTAGCTGATCCCCGCGACTTCGTCTGTGTAACGTATTTTATTTTTCTTATTCTTTTACGAAAAATATAATCATACTACATCATACATCAAATAAAAAATATCTCCAAGTTCAATAAATTTGGTCTTAAGTATGACTAAAAAAAAGTCGAAAATTATCAAAATACTCGCATCAAAATAACCCCATCTCCCTTTTTCGATTCCCGAATGAACCTTTTTCCAAAAACTATTACACTATTGCAATGTACAACACAACCGCGAAATTGAAATTTGTACAATTGCACGAAACCCAGTTCTTCCATAATCAACTATAACCATTATGTATCTTTAAACTTATTATTGAAATATCTGAATTTCAACTATATAATAAATTCATATTGGATAGTCCAGAGTTCACCATACACGATTTGGCGTATGCCTTTTGCTCTGGAAGAGGATTTTAAATTTATTTTTTATCTTTATGATGATATAATTATTTATTATTTATCTAAAGTAAATTTTTTTTTCATCCCTCAGTTTTTACGTAGGGGGTACATTCCCTTATAATTTTTAAGGAAAGATAAATAGCCTAACGTGTGTGGGTAATTGTGTTGTATCTTAGTATAAAGTTTCATTAAATTCGGTTGTTCCGTTCTATAGTTAAATCACCAGCGCACGCGATCTAAGAAAGTTTTTTCGTAATTTTTTCCACACATTATTGAAGTTTTAGTATGGGTCTCTATTTTTTTTGAAAATATAATATAGCCTATGTTCACCGGAAATAGTGTAGCTTCCCAACAGTGAAATTATTTTTCAAATCGGTCAAGTAGTTTCGGAGACTATTCAAAGCAAACAAACAATCAAATTTTTCCTCTTTATTATAATAGATTAGACTGATTCAAAAAAATATTTACGTTAAGAGTTTCCCCCCCCCCATTATTCCCTTACTATAGAGGCGTGAAGATTAAGTGTATGATTATCTTAGATGAAAAACAATAAAAACTAGGGAAGGTCTTTTCATTAGACGTTACTGCAGTTTTCAAATGCTTAATTTGCTAGATCCTTTAAAAAATTATTTGCAGAGAAATTGTTTACAAAAAATGTTATGGATCACTTCAACACGTTGTCTTCTGTATACATATTCTAAATAACTTAACGATTTTAACTAATTTTAAAGTTTTCAAAATCCACCCCCTGAGTTACAGCCCTTGTTAGTTTTACAAACAAAAAAAAATTTCTCATTATTTTCTGAAATAATTTTTTAAATATAAGTTCATTATTATCTTCCTAAACTTCTTATCAATTGCTTTAATTGATAAAAATATTTTAAACTATATTTAAGGGTAGATCTTGTAGATGTGAATCATGTAGATTTTCGTTGAGAAACTTTTCTGGGTAAAAATCACAAAGCCAATCATTTTCCTCGAATTCAAATCTTCATCTTTTCAGCAGCCTCTTTAGATCTTCGCCAATTTAAATATTTTTGTTTAAACTTTTAAAAATGGTCCAAAAAGTATTATTCTAACGCTGTGTGATCAATTTTTTTTACATAAATGAAGCAAAATATGTTCACAAAATTGTTTTCAAAGAACATCACAGAATTTTTGAAAAAACAGACAGGTGGTTTTCAATTCTTTTCCATATATCAATGCTTATAAAGCGATTCAGGATCTCAATAGTCGAATAGACTCAAAATAAGCAACTTAAAACTATTTAGGACACTAATTCTCAAATTTAATGATAAACAAATCTTTGAAAGACCTTAATAAAGGACTGCTTAATTTGAAGCTACTGGTAAGCCAATTAAGGACACTAAATTTGAAATAGCATCGCCACACCATAAAGATAAATATTGAGGCAAGCGCATGCAAAAAATGTAAGTATGGGGAAGGAAATTATATCCCACGAATTAACGGAGGAAAAATTATTCTCATACATTTACAAAAAAATGTTTCAACACGTTGTCTTCTGTATACATTAGACTGATTAAAAAAAAATGATGATTTTTTTTTCTTAATTATATCGAAAATATTGTTGGGAATGACAAAAAAAAATCCTGTGAAAGTTTAAGCTCTTAATATTAAGTATTAAGAGGTGCCGCATCGCAAATTTCGATTTTCCACTTAAATAACATGGGAACATGGGAATATTCTCTTGCACTTTGGAATTTTATTAGCTCACGTTGATGACAATATTTCGGAATGACCAAGGTATATTCTTGTAGAAAATTGAAAGATCTACAAAAAAGGTGGCCTTACAAGTTTTTGATATATTTATTCCTTCAAAAGTTATTCGAGGTCAAAGTTGAACTAAAGAAAAATTTAAATATTTTTTCAATTCTTTGACGCAACCATCAGTTTTATGAGAAAATTTTTTAGGACATTTTTTGTAGAGCACTTGTTTTTCTATAACTTATCTCTATAAAAAATTTTGATATTTATCACAGGTTCTAAGTTATTTGCATTAAACTGAAAATTCCCTGAATTATTATATTTTTAACATAAAAAATATTTTTTTTATTTTAATTAGGACCTGTGAAAAATATAAAAAAATTTTATAGCAATAAGTTATAGAGAAAAAAGTGCTTTACAAAAAATGTCCTATAAAATTTTTTCTTAAAATTGATGGGTGCGTCAAAAATTTGAAAAAAATATTAAAATCTCTCTTTAGTTTAACTTTGACCTCGCATAACTTTTGAAGGAATAAATTTATCAAAAACTTGTAACAGACCTTTTTTGTAGATCGTTCAATTTTCTACAAGAATATACCTTGGTCATTTCGAAATATTGTCACCAACGTGAGCTATAAAATTCCAAAGTGCAAAAGAATATTGTTCCCATGTTTTTTAAATGGAAAATCGAAAATTGCGATGCGGCACCTCTTAATATTAATATTAAGAATTTGAAATTTCACAGATTTTTTTTTGTCATTGCCAACAATATTTTCAATATGATTAAGAAAAAAAATTTATAATTTTTTTTGAATCAGTCCAATGGGCATGACGTTTAAAATATTACCCTTATTTTACAAATGAGGCTACTTTGAAGGAATAACCCCGAAAATATAAGAATACTACCGCATTGTATTGGAAATTTTTTTTGAATCAGTGTAGTACACATATTCTAAAAAGCTTAGTGATCTTAACGGAGGAAAAATTATTCTCATACAAATGTAAAGTTGTTAAATTGACAGAGAACAACAGAAAATTGATGACAACCAAATTCTATTTAGGATTTAAGAAGTTTTAAAACTAGTTTCACTCAATTTATGTGGCAATGTTTGTTCAATATATCAATGCAGATATCTTTCTGAAGATTGAATAAAAATTTAGGACCTCTTAACAAATATATGGTAGCATACTTTTACTGTATGAAAACTACACAAGTTTGCTTTTATGGGTTTGAGGAAAGAATTTTTCAATACATTTCAACATTGGCATTATGACCGCAAGTGAAAATGTGGCATCATCTATCACATTTCGAGAATCATATTCGAGCGCACGGATTAATTAATTTAAAATGACATTCCAAATAAAAGTGGCCTGGCCTGGCCAGGCCATGGTGTTGTGGGAGATCTCGTTCATGAGATCTGACAGCACTTCTTCGGGCGATTCATTATTCATGAAAATATATTATATCGTTTGTAATTCACGGTTAGGATACGAGAGCCTCGGGAAATGCGAGTTTGTTTTGATTTCGCAATATAATTACAATTGTCGTCTCTCCCACAGAAATTGAGCCATTTACAGTGCATCAAAATGCAATTTTAATTAATGCCTTCGATTTTTATTTTCTTTGGCTACAAATAAGGATTTGGGAGAGGTTTTAATTGAATTATTAATGTGGGTGACAATTAAAATGATTTTATGATATTTTTACTGTTACTCGTTACATTTAAATTGCTTTTAAAGATCATTTTCGCTGGTTTTATTGTTGTCAAACTTTCTATTATATTGTTACCATGTTTTTGGACACAATGTCGTCTTTGTAAGTCTAAACAGTTTTTTTTTCTTCTCTTTCTTGTTAGCATCGGATATATTATTGTTATTGTAGCATTAATAATTCAATTTCTAGTGCGTCAAAGTTCTAAATTGTATTGTCATGTCGATGGCATTGTGTTTTCTTAACATTCTTTTCATCAATTTTTGAAAAGAAATTGTCGTTTCACGAGAATAGCAGGAAATACGGAATTACAATAAACATTTTAAATTTAAGTATGTAATTTTGGATTTGGAGATGACTTAATTTTATGGTTTTATTGTCTGCAACAATGCACTTTCTAAATATGAATTGAGGAAAATTGCTGAAAATCGTAAAAGAACAAGAAAAGCAGAGGCGGCTTTGGTAATGAAAGGTGTTAAATTAGGTACAAGTTAGAAGACATTCGCCTATAAATTCATAGTTAACTATTAATGCCTTCTGAGTATAATAAAGACAATCAATTATTGATTATAGAGTTGAAAAAGGAAAATGATATAGATAAAGGAAATAATGGATCTATTTTCAATAAACAGAAAATTAAGCTCTATAGGTCTAGAAACTTTCGATTTTCATTTCAACTAAGTTTTTTTTAAATTACTTTAAAAGTAATTCCGACTTTTAACTTAACGTAACAATTACTCAATAAGTTAATTAACATTGAAGTTATCAACAATAGACAGAAGTGGCATTAATTAATTCCTTGAGAAAATTTTTTGCCTCCCCTGTTTAAAGTGGGAAAAATGTTCGTCAATCATCACTTTTATTTGTTCATTCCAAGAAAAATATTTTTCTTTGAATTCTCTTTCGATTTTTCGAGTTTTGCTTATTAAGTTTTTTTTGATAAATTTTGTATTTGGCGCCCAAATTTAGTTATTAAACTGACCAAGGTTTATAAAATACACAGGTAGCCTCATGCGCTACGTGACGTATCCAGAAGAAATTAGTGCATATCTTCAGACTGATTCAAATTTCAAAATTCTTCGTATGACGTCATATTTTTTTTCTAATAGGGCAACCTGTGTAATAGGGTGGCTTTTTTTTGAGTTTTTTTGGCCCCATCGTGAAATTTTGTTGGAAATATCAAAAAAAAAAAAAAATTCTCTGAAAGTTTGAGCCCTTAATATTAATTTTAAGTCCTCGACCAAAACGTGTAAAAATTTCCCATTGAAAATACACGGAAACTCTGATTTTTTATTTTTAAATTTCTATATCTCAGCGGCATTTCATGGGATCGCTTTTACCGACAATGGTTTTTTCTCAGAATTAAACGCTCTACAAAAGTGGCCATTGCGACAAAGTTGTAACTCACACCGGTGAAGTAGTACGGGCCACTGAACTTGATTTTTCCATAAAATTCGCGTTTTTTTGCATTTATCTCGTAAATAACAAGAGCTACGGAAAAATTATAAATAAAAAACTTGTAGAGAATTTGATTTCCTACAAAAAAGTTCATGTAGACCAAATCGCGAAGATTAATATTAAATGAGATATTAAGTCTTGAATTGATTTTTCTGTGAAATTTTTGCCGATCATTGATTTAAATTTATAAATTGATATAAAAAAAATATATTGATATAAACTGAATACCTCGTTTAATATTGATCTTAGCGATTTGGTCTACAGGAACTTTTTTGTAGGAAATCAAATTCTCTACAAGTTTTTTATTTATAATTTTTCCGTAACTCTTGTTATTTACGAGATAAATGCAAAAAAACGCGAATTTTATGGAAAAATCAGGTTCAGTGGTCCGTACTACCTCACCGGTGTGAGTTACGACTTTGTCGCCAGGGGCACTTTTGTAGAGCGTTTAATTCTGAGAAAAAACCATCGTCGGTAAAAGCGATCCCATGAAATGCCGCTGAGATATAGAAATTTAAAAATAAAAAATCAGAGTTTCCGTGTATTTTCAATGGGAAATCTTTACACGTCTTGGTCGAGGACTTAAAATTAATATTAAGGGCTCAAAATTTCAGAGAATTTTTTTTTGGTATTTTCAACAAAATTTCACGATGGGACCAAAAAAAAAAATCATCCTACTGTGTAATTTATAAACCTTGTGTATACAATATATAAAATATATTGCAGTCCAATTTATTAACATAAATTTGAACAGAAGTTCAAACAAAAATATTGGTGACGTTTTGCCCAGATACGTATTTCGATTGCCAAGCAATCTTCATCAGTGGTCATCAAGTAGTTTGGATCACTCCAAACTTTCCTTTGGTCATCAAACTACTTGATGACCACTGATGAAGATTGCTAGGCAATCGAAGTACGTATCTGGACAATACGTCACGAATATTTTTGTTTGAACTTCTGTTCAAATTTATGTTAATAAATTGGACTGCAATATATTTTATATATTATATACACAGTGTAACTGTTCAAAGTCAGCGAAAAAATCTTATTTTGATTATAAACCTTGATTAAACACAGGCTACTTAGAAAAAAAAAACGTAGTTTGTTTATAATGAATGATGTTTTTTTGTTTCAAAAATTCAACTTAAGCACCACGTGGTTTCTTTTTCCAAAGTTTAAATTGAGCTTTGAGCTTAAATTTCGGCCGAAATTATTTTAAAAAAGTGCCCAAATTGTTGGTTTTTACTTTTATTGTCTAATGAAAAATCTTAATTACAAAAACCTATGAAAAAAAGTAATGAAAATGTGATTTTTCCGTGTAAGTTTTCAAGGTTAGAAAATTAAATGGTAATTTTTTTTTCGTTTTAGGTGTGCGATTTTCTTGAAAGGCAATTGAATCTATCGTAAATGAAATTATCACCAAATTTTTAAATTAAGTTCAGGTGTGATATGTACCTATAATTAAAATTGGAATGAAATTAGTATTTTTCATTGCCAACAATTACAAATTCCACTTGAAGGCCTTTTACCAAAAAAATAACTTACAAAAAAAGGTAACGCTTGATGGATTTTAAATTGTCAAAAACACTAATTACAACAAATTATCTTCTTAGTCACTAAAAAAATTTGAATTCTTGAGTTTCATTCGACCCAACGATAGTACTTATACCTAATCCAATTGTTGGTCGCATTAAAATTAATTATTCTCGTATTCATTTCAGTTGTTACATATTGCAAATTTATTTGCGAAATCTCCACGTGTGTGTATTAGTCATTGCTACAATGATAATTAAGACAACATATTGTGGCCAAGCCAACCCACATTATATGCAAATGAGAAGGAATTTTTTTTCAATGATACAAGGGGGTGTTTATGAGTATTGTATTCATGACGGAATGCCAGAATGGGGCGCCTGAATTATCCAGGAGCGGCCCTTCTCTGGCGTCAGTTACAACCACCCCCGGATTTTTACCAAATGTTGAAAAATTCGGGGTCTCCAATTAAATGTAATCAATAGATTATGGTAAATTTCTCTCTCAACAAATTTACGATTTTTTCGATTTGAAAAAACAAGTTTTCATGATATTAATTCCACCAATACTTTACGGGAATTACAGTGTTTTGTAGCAGTTATTATTGTTATTTATACATTTATGTATTTTTTTGCAGACAACACTTCAGCACTCCGCTCCTGAGGTCGGCCCGAGAATGGCGCAATTGGAAACGTTGGAAGCCAAAGTGAGTTGTTCAAGTGTTAATAATGAAGTGGTTTCATTTTCAATTCAATATCCATAACTTTTCAAGCTTCTCCTCGTTTTACGTTTCGAAATTAGTGTTAACTTCTTTTTTTATCGTTTTTCGATAAAGTTATAGACCATAGTACCAGAAAATTACTTGAATCTAAATTACATCACTATGGCTATTAATGTCTCTCAATTTTACATAAAAACGTCCAAGTTATTTGCTCATGTACGAGTTTACGGAGATTGATGGCATCTTGTTTGAAGTGATGGACATTTTTAAGTTTGATTTTTATTGGAGGTAACATTGAATTTAATGTATTTGTTATTTATGTGGAAGACTTTAACATTTTTTTATTATTTTAGATGTGTTGAAGAATTATATTAAAGAAGATTTAGTTGTTTGGAATGAAAATTTAATTTCCTTGGCTCCGAAAATTGAAGCTCTAGTATTCCAATATGTAAGAATTTCACGCAAACCAAGAACACATAAGCTAAAGATTAAAATATTTTAATGAGTAATAACTAGACATCGGATTATATGCATTTACATGTTCGCCTATGGAATGCATATTCCATTTTTATAGCGTTCTTGCATATTTTGGTACTTTATTGTAAAAGCTTATTTTAGTATTTATACGTCTTGGACGTAATGTACTATTCCATTCACGTCCGCCTTACATAGTATTCGGAAAGTATTCGATCCAAAAGTGGTTGATATATTAATTCCTTCAAAAGTTATTCGCGGTCAAAGTTGAACTAAAGAAAATTTTAATATTTTTTTCAATTTTTTGACGCAACCATCAATTTTATGAGAAAATTTTATAGGACATTTTTTGTAGAGCACTATTTTTTCAATAACTTATCTCTATAAAAGTTTTCGATATTTTTCACAGGTCCTAAGTTATTTGCATTAAACTGAAAATTCCCTGAATTATTATATTTTTAACATAAAAATTATTTTTTTTATTTTGACTAAATAACTTAGGACCTGTGAAAAACATCAAAAACTTTTAAAGAGATAAGTTATAGGAAAAAAAGTGCTCTACAAAAAATGTCCTATAAAATTTTCCCATAAAATTGATGGTTGCGTCAAAAAATTGAAAAAATATTGAAATTTCTCTTTAGTTCAACTTTGACCTCGAATAACTGTTGAAGGAATAAATATATCAAAAACTTGTTAGAGACCTTTTTTGTAGATCGTTCAATTTTCTACAAGAATATACCTTGGTCATTCCGAAATCTTGTCACCAACGTTTTAAATTATAATAATATGTATTACACTGATTCAAAAAAAATGATGATTTTTTTTTCTTAATTATATCGAAAATTTTGTTGGAAATGACAACAACAAAAATACTGTGAACGTTTAAGCTCGTAATATTAATATTAAGAGTTGCCGCATCGCAAATTTCGATTTTCCATTTAAATAACATGGGAACAATATTCTCTTGCACTTTGGAATTTTATAGCTCACGTTGGTGACAATATTTCGAAATGACCTAGGTATATTCTTGTAGAAAATTGAACGATCTACAAAAAAGGTCTTTGTACAAGTTTTTGATATATTTATTCTTTCAGAAGTTATTCGAGGTCAAAGTTGAACTTAAGAAAAATTTTAATATTTTTTCAATTTTTTGACGCAACCATCAATTTTATGGGAAAATTTTATAGGACATTTTTTGTAGAGTACTTTTTTTCCTATAACTTATCTCTTTAAAAGTTTTTGATATTTTTGCACAGGTCCTAAGTTATTTGCATTAAACTGAAAATATTCGTAATTTTATTGTTTTAAATTTATAATAATCCCTGAATTATTCTTATTTATATCAAAAACTTGTAAGAGATCTTTTTTGTAGTTCGTTCAATTTTCTACAAGAATATACCTTGGTCATTCCGAAATATTGTCACCAACGTGAACTACAACAATTCCAAAGTGTCAGAGAATATTGTTCCCCTGTTATTTAAATGGAAAATCGAAATTTGCGATGCGGGACCTCTAAATATTAATATTAAGAGCTTCAACTTTCACATAATTTTTTTTGTCATTCCTAATAATATTTTCGATATAATTAAGAAAAAAAAATCATATTTTTTTTCGAATCAGTCTAATGCACATATAATGCATTCCATATGTGTATGAATTTGACAATTTTTAAGTAAACATTGCAAAGGTCGTTGAGTTTATATTTTAATTAAAAATATTGCAATTTTTGTAGAAAATTGAACGATCTACAAAAAAGATTTGTAACAAGTTTTTGATATATTTATTCCGTTAAAAGTTATTCGTGGTCAAAGTTGAACTAAAGAGAAATTTTAGTATTTTTTCAATTTTTTGACGCAACCATCAATTTTATGGGAAAATTTAATAGGACATTTTTTGTAGAGCACTTTTCTTTCTATAACTTATCTCTATAAAAGTTTTCGATATTTAACACAGGTCCTAAGTTATTTAGTTAAAATGAAAAAAAAAAATTATGTTAAAAATATAATAATTCAGGGGATTTTCAGTTTAATGCAAATAACTTAGGACCTTTGAAAAATATTAAAAACTTTAATAGAAAAAAAGTGCTCTAGAAAAAATGTCCTATAAAATTTTCTCATAAAATTGATGGTTGATAAATTGGATAAATTCTAATAATAAATGATTTCTTGATGGTGCATTTTTAGTTTATATTTTGGCAT
The DNA here is from genome assembly GCA_958496175.1 of Sisyra terminalis. Classification (NCBI taxonomy): domain Eukaryota; kingdom Metazoa; phylum Arthropoda; class Insecta; order Neuroptera; family Sisyridae; genus Sisyra; species Sisyra terminalis. Next base: position 2,540,668 of record OY292275.1, on the reverse strand, counting down.
TTTGATAGTGCATATAATCCGATGTCTAGTAATAACTATTAATATCTATTAGTTTGATCAGTAATCCTTCTATATTTGTCTTAAAAGTTGTATAAATTTACCACTTTTACATATCCATTAGATGGATAATTTCATAATTGGTTTGCAGTGAAGTCTTATATGATGGAAATTCAAAACAAAAAATTTTAAGTGATATTAACTCCATAAAAATCTTATAAATAATTCCACACTTTAATACTTAATATCAATTGTAAGTTAAACATAAAAAGATTTGCATAAAACCACCAGTTTGTGCATAACAATTTTCAATTACTTAGCCGCACTTCTTTGGTGTCGCAAACTTGTTCATTGTCATAAGACTTTGGTTGCACCAAGATATATGGGAGGTCTCAAGATATTTGCACACAAAAAAAAGTAAAATGCATTGTTCCAAACTTCATTTACTGCATTAACATTTTCAAGTTTCATGTTACAAATCGTGAGAAATTTCACTAAACTATGCAAAATTGGCATGGAAATTTTCTAAATTTGATTCGAGTAATTTGTCGACGGTAATTAGTACAATGTAACGATTTTATTTGGTTGTGGACTGATAATATCTATGCAAATTTTTTTCGCTACTACTGCACGTTTTGCGGACGTGATTGATTGACTGATGAGTTTAAGATTATTGCTTTTTTATTAGGGTAATTTTGTTTTGGGTTGAGTAGACTTATTGATTTCCGTGAGTCATTGATTGATTTATTTATGGTCATAAATTTGATACAGTTCTTCAAGTCGATTCAGGTCATTGCCGTAATAGTGTTATGATTGAGTGCTTTTTTTTTCTCTTTCAGATGGCAAGTATCGAGGTATCACTGTCGACGACACCTCGACGAAAAAAAAATGGCAGTATAGGAGGCGGAAGTACTAGTGGCTTGAAAACCAGTTCCATGCGGGGAGACGTAGTCTCGCGAGAGCTGGAAAATTTGAAGCATGCGTTAAGAGATAAAGAAAACATAATTCAAAGGTGAGGCAATAAAAATTTAGTCACGTAATAATGGAGAATGATTTAATATTGTTTCTTTTTCTTTTTTCATGAAATAACAGTTTAAAAGGCCAATTGCACTCGTCTCCCAATGGAAGACTACCGGCCGGTGTACTGAGAAACACGCTTGGGCCGGGGTCACGAGCGCTGAGTCCAGCTGAGAGGCGCCATGCCGAAGAACGCTTGTCCCGGGTAAAGCACGACATGGACAACAAACGACTGGCAATCAAAAATTTAAAAATGGCATTGGAACGCTTGGATATCACTGAGTAAGAAGATACATTTGTTCAAGCATTTTAATATTCCTGGTCGAAGTTGTTAAGGAAAGCTCTACCTTATGGTATCAATTATGAAAATACGCTCAGTAAAATGAGATAAACTCGGGAATGTTGTTTTAAAAGGCCCTAGGGGTATAAATATAGTGAATTTGCCCTTGAAAGATATAGGCACGATACTGCGAGGGTTTTTAGGTACTAATGAGATAATAAGATCCTGAAAGTTTCTGATCTCTAATCCAATCGGTTTTTGAGAAAAAGCAAAATATGTAATATTCAGAAAAAATGGATTTTCTCAGGAACGCGTGAATCGATTCATCTGAATTTTGGATATGTTTTGGGGGCTGATGGTAGCTTCTAGGAAAAAAATTAAGAGCTATATCGGTTAATAAGAACCTAAAACAAAATGGCATTTTTGTTTTAATTTTGATTTTTAACTATGTAAAAAATTTAGTACAATTACGAAACCATTTTTTTTTGGATTCCTCATCCATTTCTCTATGGGCTTATGATCTTTTTAGATTTTAGGAATTGGGACGCCATATTACAAAAAAATAAAGACCACTTGTTATGCAAATATTCACTTTATTTTTGAGTTTTAAGCTTAAATCTCGATTTTGTTGCTTATCTATTTTTTATTTTAGATCAAAATTCCTGAGAAAATCCATTTTTTCTGAATATTACATATTTTGCTTTTTCTCACAAACCGATTGGATTAGAGATCTGAAACTTTCAGGATCTTATTATCTCATTAGTACCTAAAAACCCTCGCAGTATCGGGCCTATATCTTTCAAGGGCAAATTCACTATATTTATACCCCTAGGGCCTTTATGGCCCCAATATTTTTAACATTGATATGTAGAGAAACCTGGAACGCAACGGGGTACCTAAACTTTAATTGCAATTTACGAGAAGTTTAAGGGGGGGGTAGAGTTTCAAGGTAAAAAAAAGACTTTTTTTTTTGCGAATTTTTTTCTTAAATATGGATTGAGTAATTTTATTCGAACCTTTCCTACATTATTGAGCATACTTTCGACAATATAGGGTAATTTTTTCATGCAAAAATATTGAAGCATAAGCCGGTAACAGAGCTTCCCCCAGAACGTCTTGAGAAAAAAAACAATTTGCGGTGTTCACCATAACTCGGGTGGAAAGTATTTGAAAATAAAAAACCAAGAAAAATTAGTCAAATTATGATCAAATCTTCACTCCAACATTCTCTGATAATTTTTTTTTTTCAATTAAAAATTTTTGGCGGCCATTTAGCCAAGTGTAAACTGTTATTTTCCAATAAAAATTTCGCCATTTTGGGGATGGAAAACACCCTTAATGTAAAAAAAAATATTTTTTACTAAACGTTGGGGGGGGGGTAGTATTTTATTTGTCAAAAATGTGTATAAAGTTTGAAATGAATCAGTCAAGTAGTTTTGAAATGACAGTGAACACGGACTTTGAAAAAAAAGTAGTTTTGAGAAAAACGCGCTATTAAAGTTTATGAACTACCCCGACCACCCCCGCAGTTGTTAGAGTTGGAGCGTTAAAGGGCCAGGAGATTAATAAGACAATAACTTTAAGAATATTGCTTCTATCGACCTAAAATTTTGAGGACATATTCTTGAAATGTTAAGATAAGAGAAAAAAAAAACGATTTTTCGAAGGTAAAAACCCTACCCCCCCTTAAAGAAACAATCTCATTGTTTTGTAATTTATATATTTATTTAATTCATTCTTTACAAATAAAAAATTCATTCTGCCCCATCTTCTGGGGCACAATGGGAATTGAGCCTGGAGCTGCAATGGGATTCTTGTTATTGGCATAGTTCGCAGATAAAAACACTGTCATCGTCGTGTTTAGCTCAGCATATGCCAAATGTGCCCATTTTTGAAAAATACTGCAGGAAAATCAGCTTTCATTAGATTTGGAGTATAAATTCTGACAGTATAACCAGATTACCTCTGCATCTTCTGGCCTTTCCTACATATGGACTGTCGACTAGTTTTCCTTATATATGTACGCACTATCTGCTGATAAAATAAAAATATCTATCTGAGTGGGAAATACTATCTGAATGGTATATCCCATTCCGTTGTGCCCCAAAGCACCTTTCACAGAAGCACGACTATTATAGCAGGATATATTGGTTATTTTTGAATTATCACATTGCCTTTAGTTAGTCAACAGTATGTTTTAGCAAAAATGTCATGTTAATATTCCAACAAAAAATAGAACATAGGATAATTATCTTAGAGTTACTTTGCAAAAATTAGAATTCGGAAACGTTTATTTCAACTTTTGATAAAAATAAAAACAACTGCACTCTTTACTGGCGATAGCCACTTTTTATAATGCAGCACTGTTAATTGACCAATGAGTATGATTTTTACGTGTTTTTGTCACCTGAAGCAAGGGCTAATTCTATTTCCCATCCCGCTCCGGTACCCCATTCCACCCCGTGTTCCCATATCTATATATATAAAAGAAAGTCGTGTTTGTTACACTATCTATAACTCAAGAACGGTCGGACCAATTTTTATGAAATTTTCTCTGTATATTCGGTAGGCATGGGAATCGGATATAAAGTATATTTTATACCTCTAGAAGATTAAGATGTCCCTCGACATCTTCTGCAAATTTTTACGCTTACTTGCCTATATACTATTTGTAATCATTGATGCCTGTGATTTATTTTGAAAAACACTTATCCACCGTTTGAATTTGGCATTTTTATTTATTTAATTTATGTGTTATTTACATATTTTACTTAATATTCATTGTAATATGGAACAGTTAGAGAAATAACAATCATTTGTCAATATTGCCAGGCGTTAAAATACAGCGGTGAATCTATTGGGTTATTTTGTGCTGGTGAAAAAGTAAAGTTGCCCCAATTGGTCCCATCACTAGATCCATTACGCTCATTAGTTTATGGGATAGGAAATGATTATAAAAACTCCTTAGCCAATATTCAAAAACTAAATAGTAGTTTACAAATGATATCGTTTCGCCCATAAAACAAATATGTTTATGGAAGTACTAAAGAAAACAGGAATATTTCCAGTAAGCTTCCAGTCCCTGATTAATAGCGATTTTTGGATCGAATTGGTCAAAAAAACAATTCAATTTTGAAAGACACAAATAGACAAATAAAAAATATGTTAAGAAATATCTAAATATGAGTGAGAATTTAAGGATTTTTCGTTTGCATATGAGGTCAAAATGAGAGAATGGCAGTGATAAATATGAAGGTCAGGAATTTGGAACCAGTTTGAGGTATTTATTATTTGTTGTCAATTATAATTACATTAACATCTGTTACCAAATCCATTAGTAACACTTTTGAGCTTACCTGTTTCACACATTTTGGCCTTCAAGCTTTTACTATGCTATTTTATACCACCCGTTGATAGCAGGTAGAAAATCGTTTGCAATTTCACAACACCTTGGAATTAAGTCGGTTTTGGTCACAATATTGATCATTATAGATCAAAGGTGGATAATTCGAACGTAAATTTCTGCCTACCTGCATTCTTTCGTATGATTCAAAAACAGGTTTAATGATTTTGATAATAATTGGTTTGCAGGTACATCTTAGGCATGTTTCGCCAAAAATAAGTATAAAGATCACAAACAAGTCTAATCTAAATAGTTGTACCTATATTTTATTCTGGTTTTACTTTCGGTTCTAATTTAAAGACAGCTTCACTGTTTTGATAGAAACTTTGTAATTAAGTTCAAATAATTTTTCTTCGGAAGAACAGGTTGCCTATTTTCGTTTAATTATTAATAATAAAAGTCGCATTTAGAAGAAGTCCGATTAAAATTATTAAATGGACATCCATTAATTGTATATAAATTGGACTCTTTAATTTAAAATCAATGTTCTTTTCTAAGATATCAAACAATCAGCATGTTTTAAATCAGGAGTGGCCAACCCAAATTGTATTGCGGGTCACTTCGGAAATGCATCATAACTCCGCGAGCCACCATTAAAGTTATATCTCAAATTCTCCATACTAAATTCAGATACACTGTAAACATTTATAATATATTGATTTTCACCACTATGGTCATTATAAAATGAATACACTTTATAAAAGTCTGATGCATTTTGCGGGTTGGCCACCTCGGACAATCAATCTCTGATTTAAATAAACAATGAATAATTTATGTTTCATCTAACTTATATAGAATAGGGTGATTTTTTTTTAAAATATTTATAAATATCTAGGCATACCTACCGTGAACCAAATAATCCATAAATCAATCAGTATCTATATTTAAATAAAAAATATCGTCAAGTCCAATAAAGTCGATCTAAATTATGACTAAAAAAAGTCGAAAGTTATCAAAATACTCGCGTCAAAATAACAGAAGTTAAGAGTCTAGATTTTTGAATATTAGTTGGAATCCCATCTCATTGTTTCGATTCCCGAATGAACCTTTTTCCAAAAACAATTTTGTAAAAAAAAAGTCTAACGTAAGATTCGAACCCACGTCTCTTTTATTGTGAGCATAAGAATGTCAGATACGTAAGCGAATGCGCTATGAACCTATAATTAATCCCAAAGTATAAATAAAAGAGCTTTTATAGCGGTGGAATTTATATACCTTTTTTTAAAATAAAAAAAAACACTTATTGTGACATAACTATAATAGTTAGACATATGCCGTCGCTCTATTTTTTGTAGATAATGATATGTTCTGCAAAATCGTACTGTATTATTTTGATCTATAACCAATAGTTTTCGCAGCGCACGCGATAAAAGAATGTTTTTTGGTAATTTTTTCAGACCTTGGGTTACATTATTGAAGCTTTAGTATGGATCCTTATTTTTTTTTTAAATTTAATATAGCCTATGTTCACCGGAAATAGTGTAGCTTCCCAACAGTGAAAGAATTTTTTAAATCGGCCAAGTAGTTTCGGAGACTTTTCAAAGCAAACAAACAATCAAATCTTTCCTCTTTATAATAATAGATAGATGATTGCAACCTGGAGCAATTATATATTCTACAGAAAAGCATTATGGAAGCAATTTTTGGTCATATTTCATTATCATCAATAAATATATATATATATATATATAATATATATATATATATATATATCTTCTATGCTAACTCTTCTTCGGTATTTAGAACAATTTGAAAACCAATTGTTCTATGACAAAAAATTGCTTCCATAATGCTTTTTAGCAGAATATATAATTGCTCCAGGTCACAATCATTGGTTCATAAAAATTAAATTTTAAAAAGTTTGATTGTTGAAAAACAAACAAAAATTAAAAACCGCCTCTATGGTATTTGGTATAAGTACCTACTACCTAAACTTTCATACAAATTAAGTGAAATGTCGTTATTTAAAATGCTGTAGTTAAAATTATATAACAAAAACAGAAACTTATTATTAATTAATTATTTATTTATTAATGGCACTTACTAATTCAAAATTTCGATTGTTGATTAACTCTACATTTTCTCAAAGAAACTTAATCACCCCAATTCACTCTTTTAGGGTAGGAATTTTCCAAAAAAAATTTTTTCACATGCCTACTTCAATAAGGAATACACCGAATATTAAAATTTCATCTGGCAGAGGAAATATATAATTACACGATTTTATGTATGCACGGTTTTAAAAACGTATTTACTTTAAGCTTTACTAATATAATACTTTTTTTAATTACTACTGTTACTTTTTTCGTTAATATTTCCTTATTGAGCAACCCTAAGGATTTATTTTCAACAATTTTGTAAAAAAAAAATAAAAAAAGAAAGTTACTTTAGGATTTGAACCCACGTCTCTTTTATTGTGAGTATTACAATATCAGATACGTTAGCGAATGTGCTATTACCGTATATTTCTATTAAGTGTTTATTAAGTATAAAAACATTTACATTTCAAAAAGGCACGTCCCACGGGAACGACGGGAACGAGGTAAAAAGTATCCTATGTCCTTCCCCTAGTTCTTAGCTACCTCCCTACTAATTTTCAGTCAAATCGGTTCAGCCGTTCTTGAGTTATAAATAGTGTAACTAACACGACTTTCTTTTATATATGTAGATTTTTGTAAGCACTGTTCATAATATATTTATTGTCAAAGTGATTCATGTAAATGTTAGCTAGGAGTCCTGATAAAGGGGAACCCATAGCCAAGCCTTCCTTTTGGGTGATAAAATTTTTGATTGAAATTTGTTTACAATTGACAAAATAATTATTACCTGATGATGACAGCCAAAAACTGTTGAAATGCGTCGTATTAAAGAAGATATTGAGTCTCATAAGACAAATATTACTATCCATTAACCCAATACTTTCTTTGAAAACTGAAAATAAGCTTTGAAAAGTTTTTTATAAGAGAGGTAAACTATAGGGGAACAATTGCCCTTAAATGCATTGACCAGGAATTCCATGGCTTTTTTTTAAAAAATCTATCATTTAAATAACATGTAATTGTCTTTGTATTTCAGCAATATTGATGTACGTATTCAGCAAGCGGAACTGGAGTATCAGTTGGGGCGTGAAGAGTTAAATGCACTTAGTTTATTGGAGGAAGCGCGGGCGTTGCAACTGTGTCTCGAGGACGAAGTCCAGACGGTGAAACCACAAACCACTCTGTTCAGGTATCATATCAAATCAAATTGGTACACGATATTCAGTTTCTTCTTTCTTTCTTCGCCTTAATTTATTGCAAAAGGTGTTATCTGTGGTGTACCTGGAGCGTGGGATCTTTATACTTTTTCTAAATCCTTCCAATTTGTCAATCCGTCTGAATGTTTAAACATCACATTATAATATGTAAATGTATGAAAATTTGCGGAAATGTCAACGCATTTTTTTCAGGCAACTTCAGGAAGCAAATCTTTACGTTATACGGCAATGAGATTAAAATTGTAGAAGAAAAAAGAGTGAATCTTCCATCTCGTGGTAATTGATGTTGGCTTGGGAATCTGGTTCTAGTGACAGTTTGCTGGTATAAATCTTGACCGCTTCAAGTTCATTGTATACGACATATTGAGAAAATGAATATAAAAAAAGGTTTTTTTTTTTTGTGTGTAAATTATTTAGTTGATCGTTGCGTCGATTAGTAATATGAATTTACGAGGTTGTTTTGTTTGATTTATAAAACGCCCATTTAATTTTTATGCGACAATTAAAAATCGTAAAAAAAAACATGTCGTAAATGATTTATGGTTTCGTAAAGTATACTATTAACTTAATTAAGGTGGTTGCTTGTTAAATATTTTCAATAAATCTTTGCAATCTAATATGTGAGATTTCAGGAAATTTATGATGGGAAAAGCTAAGATGCTTTGAGATTAAAGATTTGAAAAATAATTAGAATTCGGTGTCCTACATGGTTGACCAGGATTTGACTTGAAATTGACAAGTTGAAGGATAAGAGGTCCTAAATCACTTATTTGTATCGATGGGCCACGCATTTGTTGAGTAGAACTTCAAATTTTACGAAGATCTACAAAAATAACTTGAGTACGGATTTTGCTTAAAAGATGACCAATTTTAATAGCATGGTATCCACAAATTTTCAGAAAAATGGCAAAAATGTATAGTTAACTAGAGGGAATTAAGTAAAATAAGTATTTCCATTTTAAAATTTTCAATTTTCTAAAAAAAAATCTGGTTTCATATTAATACACCAATTATTGCTAGGAGAACATTGGTTCTTTCTGTCCTTCGGACTCATCAATATGTTAATTTACTATATTAAGCTTTTTTAGTTAATTATAAAAGTTTATAATATTTTGTCTTCCTAATTAATAAATGGAGTAGTAACATTAAATTAATGCAATTATTTGAGGCTCACATTGCATATTTCTTGTTAGTTTCTTTTAAGAAATATGAAACTTTTGGATTTCATATTAGTTTGATCCTTGTCAACGTATGAACCGTTTATTTTGAAAGTGAGTTAAGTCCATTTCAAGAACAATCCCTATAGTGTTATTATTTTTAACCATAGGAACATAAGATACTAAGGAGGAGGGAATAATTGGCGATTTTGTTAACAACGTAATTTCTGAAAACTTAGAAGTTAAATATTTAACATACTTTGTTCTAGTTACAAGAAGAATCACCATATAGACTTACGCCACTTTCAAAATAAACAAGTCATATAATGAATTATTTTCTTCGTATTCAATTCTTCTTTGTTCAGGATTTTGCTTTGGGTGTCCACCACAATGAAAGTTAGTAGGTAAACCTTAAACTTAACTTTCAATATTTAATATATTAAATTGTTATTTAATCAATTTTCCTCTTTTTACGAACCGTTTTTGTTTTAATGAAGAAAATCAGATGAGGAGATAACACGTACCATAAGTAATTCAATAAAAGCTCTAAAAGCTCATCAACAGATGCTAACTAGTGTCGACATCTTCACGCTTTTTCCCAATTAAATATTTTCATTCTTTAACTTATTGATGAATATAATTCCTGGAATGAATTGAAGATAATTTATTTTATAAGGTATTTTTTCGTAATATTCAACTTACTCTTCAGTTGGGAGAAATACATCTTGTTTCTGTACTTTAACCTAAAATTTGAAAAGATTTTGATTTGGTAGTTTTATTGATAATAATATTATTGTATTGTAATTACCTAATTCATTTCAAATCAATTATTTTCTTTGCTTCGGAAAATTTCATAAATTGAAGATGATAAGAGTAGAAAACTGAAAATTAAAAATTTCACCACGTGGTATCGCCAATTGCCATTTCAATGCTTTTTTCCTGCCAAATATTATCATTTTTTACGAACATTTATTAACGTATATCACACCTGAAACTAATTTAGATTATTTTATTGAATAATAATTAAATATTTAATATTTTCCTTACTTATTTTTGACAATTAATTAACAATTTTCTCGAATTTCATGGCTTCCGTTTTATTTCCAAGCCTACTTGTTAATTGTTGAGAAAAGTGTATTTGATTTGTTTTATTTCGTGTTTATTGAACACACTTTACTAAAAACCGCGAATTTCAAAAATAAATGTAAAGTTAATAGATGGACTTAAGTAAAATAAGTCTTTTTATTTAGAAATTTTCAATTTTCCGAAAAAAAAATCCGGTTTTATATTAACACATCTATTATTGATAGAAGAGCTTTTGTCCCTTCTGTTCCGTTTCGGACTAATCAGAAATGTTAATAAACTATTTTAAGTTTTTTTAGTTAATTATAAAGGTTTATAATATTTTGTCTGCCTAATTGATAAATGGAGCAGTAGCATTAAATTAATGCAATTTTTTGAGGCTCACATTGCATATTTCTTGTTAGTTTCTTTTAAAAAATATGAAACTTTTGGATTTCATATTAGTTCGATCCTTGTAAACATATGAACCATTTATTTTGAAAGTGAGTTAAGTTCATTTCAAGAATAATCCCTATAGTGTTATCATTTTTAACCATAGGAACATAAGATACTAAGGAGGAGGGGGGAATAATTGGCGTTTTTGTTAACAACTAAAATCAGTAATTTTTGAAAACTTAGTTAAATAATTAACATACTTTGTTCTTGTTACAAGAAAAAGAATTACCCTATAGACCAGGGTAAGCATTACCCCAAAATATTTTTGTGTAAGTCGATTTCACCCCTCCCCACCTCCTCCCTCCACCCCTTCCATTCTGAAAAGAATGGAATCAATGTAAATTTTCAATAAATATTATTTATTTGATGAAGACGACAATTCAGGTTATTTATGATGGTTTTTTCATTGGAAAATTAGCTACGTTTCGTTACGTATCGTAACTTCATCAGGCTTCTGTGATTCAAGAAGCCTGATGAAGTTACGATACGTAACGAAACGTAGCTAGTTTGCAAATGAAAAAATATAAATTAAAAACGACCTTAAATCACCAGAGTTGTCTTCTTCATTTAATAAAAGCTGAGACCTGAGATTTATAATCTATAATTGATTTAATTAATTTACATTAGACTGATTCAAAAAAAATAATGTTTTTTTTTCTTAATTATATCGAAAATATCGTTGGGAATGACAAAAAAAAATCTTGTGAAAGTTTAAGCTCTTAATATTAATATTAAGAGGTGCCGCATCGCAAATTTCGATTTTCCATTTAAATATCATGGGAACAATATTCTCTTGCACTTTGGAATTTTATGGCTCACATTGGTGACAATATTTCGGAATGACCAAGGTATATTCTTGTAGAAAATTGAACGATCTACAAAAAAGGTCTTTTTAAAAGTTTTTGATATATTTAATCCTTCAAAAGTTATTCGAGGTCAAAGTTGAACTAAAGAGAAATTTTAATATTTTTTCAATTTTATATCGCAACCATCGATTTTATGAGAAAATTTTATAACACATTTTTTGTAGAGCACTTTTTTCCTATAAATTATCTCTATAAAAGTTTTTTATATTTTTCACAGATCCTAGGTTATTTAATTAAAATAAAAAAAATAATTCTTATGTTAAAAATATAACAATTCAGGGAATGTTCAGTTTAATGCAAATACCTTAGGACCTGTGAAAAATATCAAAAACTTTTATAGAGATAAGTTATAGAAAAAAAAGTGCTCTACAAAAAATGTTCTTTAAAATTTTCTCATAAAATTGATGGTTGCGTCAAGAATTGAAAAAATATTAAAATTTCTCTTTAGTTCAACTTTGACCTCGAATAACTTTTGAAGGAATAAATATATCATATCAAAAACTTGTAACAAACCTTTTTTGTAGATCGTTCAATTTTCTACAAGAATATACCTTGGTCATTCCGAAATATTGTCACCAACGTAAGCTTTAAAATTCGAAAGTGCAAGAGAATATTGTTCCCATGTTATTTAAACGGAAAATTGAAATTTGCGATGCGGCACCTGTTAATATTAAGAGCTTAAACTTTCACAGGATTTTTTTTTTGTCATTTCCAACAATATTTTCTATATAATTAATAGAAAAAAATTAATCATTTTTTTTTGAATCAGTCTAATTTACATATTTGGAAAAATGATCAAAATTGAAACTTTTTGATGTAAGAGCAATTTGATTAGTCTTCATGTTCATTAGAGTGGAAAAACCTTGTTAGAAAAATTTCCCTGTTGTTCAAAAAAAAAAAATATTTTTATCCCATTTGGGGTAATTTACCCCGGTTCCCCGACCGCTGATATAGACCATCCTTGAAATGGATTTACACCACTTTCAAAATAAACGAGTCATATATATATATCTATTGAATACAATAAAGTTAACAGATCCTGAGATTTAACATAAGAGAATATATATAGTGGCTGTAATGAATTTGCCTTCTCTGTTTTAAGTATGAAGTTTTACGGCTATTATACACTTTCCACTAAATGGTTGTGGATTTTCATATTAGAGTTCTTTTAGGTTGAAAAAAGAATTGGGAAATTTGGTGTTAATGTGCTTAAAATTCTTTATACTTTTAAGTAAACTGTTTTCCATAATAGATGATAAAATTCTGATCTTAGCTTTTATTAAATAAAAAGACAATTCAGGTTGTTTAAGATCGGTTTTTTTATTTAATATTTTTAATTATTTATTGAATTTAAATTGAAAATATTATAATTTTTGTGAATCAAGAAGTTTGATGAAGTTGCAATACGTAACGAAACGTAGCCAATTGAATATTAAACATATTAAATAAAAAAAAACGATCTTAAACAACCTGAATTGTTTTCTTATTTAAGTAATCTGTTATAGTCGCTTTATTTTTTGTACCAAATAGTTTGAAGTAATGAATTCTAATTCTTATAGGTTTCTATTGGATTTTTTGATTTTCAGTATTAGAATCTGCAAATTTTTCAACTATCACACTTGAATATATATAATTTTTGGCCTGAAACCACAATCTTTTCAAGCTAATCAACAGTGAAAGTATTCAAAATTTAGCAATATTTCAATAAAAAAAAAAAAAACATTCAAGACCTTATGAATTATACGTTAACGCCATATACGCTTCTACTAAAAATAATAGTTATCTAAATTGAGCAAGACGAGCCATAAATCTTTTGGTGGATAGTTAAAAATTGTATTCTCAAGATTTTTACAATCGTAAATTTTTATCTCTAGCAGATATAATTGATGAATAATTCATGAAAATACACCACATTTAGAGAGATAATTATAAAAGGCATTGATTTGAAAGGAATTTGGTGGTAAAAATTTGGTTAATTTTATTTGATTTTTGTTGTAGTTGTGCACGAGGGTCATCCAATCAGTTGACGATACATGCGATTGAAGTACCGTATGATGCGAAAAGTCCACGATTTGGTGCCGGGCAACGGGAACAACTATCAGGTTTATGGGTGGAATGGGCTTTGGAGGAGACAGGAATTTGCAAAGGTGACAGGTATGTAAATTGTCCATGAATTATTGCATAGAATATCGTTTTATGTCTCTATAAATGTGTCTTTTTCTTATTAGCGTTTTTTTTTTAGTCTATAAGAAGCACATAATGTTTAAGATGGAAAATTTACAATCTTTGTGGCCACAGAGTTGAAACATATAAATGAAGGAAGTAATTAGTAGTAAAATATTATGGTTTATTGGTACTTTAATTTCTAACGGAAATAAACTTGATAATTTGTTTGAAAAAAGAAGAAACTATTTGGGTCGAAAAAACGGCAATTGGTCCGATAATCAAGGTCAGAGATAATAGTCGAAATTAATGAAGTTTTTTATCGTTTTACAAAATTACTTTTGGAGTTTGATTAGATTTGAACCAATCTAATTTTATTTTATCGATAGTAAAATGATTTTTTTCTTGTTTTCACAGAACCGGATTTTGAAACTGGAAAAATGAAAAATGCACTCCTATCTTAATCCCTTGAAATTGACTTAAGAATCATAGAAATCCTAGAGGTGATCGAAAATTGTGAAAGAAGATTGTGGAATTTATTTCGGTTCTTAAAATCGATTTATCGATTATAAAGTTGAATTTTTCTTGGATGATCAATTGAGTATTTAATTTATAATCGATATTACGTGCATAAAATCTTTGAAAATAATCCTTAGGCAAAAAATTTTTTAGGAAAATTTTTGGAAAATTGGACAGTAGAACGATTAATCTATACTAATACATAAAATTCTTACGTCTGTTTGTACATTTCGATTCTGAACCCAATTTTAGGGGTGAAAATTTGTTTCAAGAGGCCTTTATTCCAAATTTAACATTTTTAAAATTTTTGTCTGTCTGTGTGTCCCGATTTAACTAAAGAACGGAACAACCGAATTTAATGAAATTTAGTATTAAGATACAACACAATTTCCCACAGACTATAGGCTACTTGTCATTCCAAAAAAATAATAAGGGAAGATATTCCCTAGGGATGAAAAAATAATACTTTGGACAGGCGAGTTTCGTAATTGTAAAATATTAGTTTTACTAGGCGCAGACATTTTCGCACTTTTAAGGGTTTGCGGAAACTTGATTATCTCAGACCCTATTTGTCCTATCAAAATGAAACTAAAAGCAGTGGGTTCATGAAAATATAAGCTATAAGGTTGTAACAAGACATTTTCACCTAAATGTAATTCTAAGGGGTGAAATTTCAGCCTAAATTTTTAGTTCTCATTTGTAAAAACTCCAATTTTCACGGAAAGATTGTGAAGGAAGGGAAAGAGTCTACACGTTGAAACTTTTTTTACAAACAATTAGGTACTAGTTGTATTCAAAAACAAAATTTGAAATCTGAAACTATAAGCCTTTTTAAAATAAAAAATAACAAAAATTGGAAATTTTCAAAATTTGGAATTTTCTGAGCTCAATATCTCTGGTGGAGGCCCAGATAAAAATCTGAAATATATCACCCCATTATAGTACTGTATGATAGTATTATGCATCTAAAATTTGGAGTTTGATATTTGACTAATCAATCACTAATTTAAAATAAGATTTTTTCGCTGACTTTGAACAGTTATACTGTGTATACAATAATCGTGAATCATCACAAAGCAGTTACGGAGTGATTCAAACTATTTGATGACCACTGATGAAGATTGCTTGGCAATCGTTATACGTATCTGGGCAATACGTCACGAATATTTTTTTGTTTGAACTTCTGTTCAAATTTATGTTTGTGGTATGATTTTTATATATTATTATATCAGATTATACTACATAAATTGGACTGCAATATATCATGTATATTGTATACAACCACTAATTTGTCAAATTTGGAAGAACAGAAAAAAACCGAGGCCACATGGCAAATATTTTAAAAAAATAATATAATAAAGTTACATTTTTCATTTAACTCTTTTTTGAATTAATTAAAGAAACAACCAGCAAAGGATGTTACCTTTGCACCAGATGGCAAATATACGTTTACATCATATTTATTCACTCAATCCGGATCTATGCTACGTGGTTTTACGTTTATTGCATAAATATAAAGTCTGTCGTTTGGAACTCAATTTCCAAAAAAATGATAATATTAAAATTAATTTTTACTACAAAATCTCAGTCTACCATTTCAGTAGATAATGAAATTAGTACAGTAAACAATGTGTTACCAAAATAAAAATCTGAAGAAATTCTTGTAAGCAATTCAATTTTAACGATCAAAGTCTCACTTGTTTTAAATATTTTCTGTTCCCATTGTAGTTGACTTCCTGTCGCCGACAACCCACTCATTCCGGTTCATGGTCACACTAATAGTGTAAACGTAAAATTCCGCTTTGTTTTCAAACGTAAACTTATATGAAATATTTTCTACATTCTTTAATGTTCTTGCTTTTCAACAATCGCCCAAAATCGCAAACTAAAAACAAAAAAAAAAAAACAACAATATAATGAATGATTGGAGCAATTCTACGAAAGTAATTACGACCCAGCAATTACTTTCAACAGATTAATTACAAATGGGAGTAACAAAATACAAAAATTATCATTAAAAAATTCTCAAGCCTCTGCAAACAGGCCATCCACATCTAAACGTTGTTGTTTTAATCCAAATTTTTGCAAATTCATTACACATTCTTGGTGTACACCCACTGGTTTGCACAATTAAATTAACATGAAAAAAAAACCATGCTTCCTAAGAAGAACTATTGTTCAAGACTTTCCTGGCATATAATTATTGAAAACCGATTATTTTTCTTTCAATATTTATGTTTGTTCGTTGTACACGTATTCCCTTATATGGTGTACCTTCGATTTCCTTCAAGTATTCATTAGAGATACATTATAATTGAAATAATTTATTCAATTCTTGAACTCTTAAATCACCGCTTGTTTCTCTGCCAAAACAATTCAGAATTAGATCGAATTTTAAATTGGCCACAAGTATTTAACGCCAGTTATTTCCAACCGTTTTAATTGCATTGATCTTCATTTTATTGACGCAAATAATACTTAAAAAGAAAACATTACAAGCACTTAAGAACTATCTAACACTGTAAAAAACGTAAGAGAAGAAAAAAAAGTAATCAAGAAATGTAATCTATCGGTTATCTCTCAAAGAGCGGCAAGCGCACACGATTCAGATCACAGATAAAATATAATAATCACTCTCTCTACGCAATTAATGAATCCTCATTGTTCTTCCGCAAACAATTGTACTTAATTTCACCTACATATAACACCAATAAATCAGATGGTTCGCGGTGGAAATTACAGTAAGACAATACACATTTTCACATTGTTCTCGTAGCTAAAAGTTTATTATTTTAATTGCTTCTAATTAGTGGAAAATGTAGTAAATTGTGGTCAAATGCAGGATTGGACTTGGAAAACTTCTTCGAGAAAGTACCTAAACAATTCTATCAAATAATTTGCCTCTGATTCTCAATTGAAGATTAAAAAAATTGCACTAAAAATTGACATTTAGAAGAAATAGTTCAAGGAAGGTACGATTAAAACTTTAAAAGCTCCACTACAAGCTTGACTGATTTACTGACAAAAATCATACGTATAACACAAAAAATCTTTAGTACAACTGATTGGCATTGATTGAACATAGCCCAAAACGGTTTATTTGTTCTACAAAATGGTCCAAAAGTCATATATATATAAATTGGCAATCTTCAAGGTTTATAAAATACACAGGTGGCCTCATGGTGGCTACGTGATGGATACATGACGTATCCAGAAGAAATTCGTACATATCTTCAGACTGATCAATTTCAAAATTCTTCGTATGACGTCATTTTTTTTTTCTAATGGAGCAACCTGTGTAATTTACAAACCTTGGTCTATCTTGCCGTGCGTCCGTGCAGAATGGGCTATGCACATGCGCTCTGTTATCCCTACTTACGCATTCAAAACGTTGGTAGGGTTGGTAGCAGTTGGTAGTAAAACGGACTTTGATTATTAAATTTAAAATTTCCATTGTTTATTAAACGTTATCCCGTACAAACTTTGATACCGTTTTTCACTCTTTTAGGGGAGGAATTTTCAAAAACCCTTTCTTATTATATATCTGCATTAGGGTGATTTTTTTTTTGGTCCCATCGTGAAATTTTGTTGGAAATACCAAAAAAAAAATTCCCTGAAAATTTGAGCCCTTAATATTAATTTTAAGTCCTCGACCAAGACGTGTAAAGATTTCCCATTGAAAATACACGGAAACTCTGATTTTTTATTTTTAAATTTCTATATCTCAGCGGCATTTCATGGGATCGCTTTTACCGAAGATGGTTTTTTCTCAGAATTAAACGCTCTACAAAAGTGCCCATTGCGACAAAGTCGTAACTCACACCGGTGAGGTAGTACGGGCCACTGAACCTGATTTTTTCATAAAATTCGCGTTTTTTTTGGCATTTATCTCGTAAATAACAAGAGCTACGGAAAAATTATAAACGAAAAACTTGTAGAGAAATTGGTTTTTCTACAAAAAGGGGGCTGTAGACCAAATCGCTAAGATCAATATTAAACGAAATATTAAGCCTTGAATTATATGGAAAAATCAGGTTCAGTGGCCCGTACTACCTCACCGGTGTGAGTTACGACTTTGTCGCAATGGGCACTTTTGTAGAGCGTTTAATTCTGAGAAAAATTCATTTTCGGTAATGCCGATCCCATGAAATGTAATAAATATAAACTCAACGACCTTTTCAATGTATGCTTAAAAATTGTCAAGTTCATTCAAAAATTGAATGCATTATATGTGCATTAGACTGATTCAAAAAAAATGATGATTTTTTTTTTCTTAATTATATCGAAAATATTGTTGGAAAAGATAAAAAATAATCCTGTGAAAGTTTAAGCTCTTAATATTAAGAGGTGCCGCATCGCAAATTTCAATATTCCATTTAAATAACATGGGAACAATATTCTCTTGCACTTTGGAATTTTATAGCTCTCGTTGGTGACAATATCTCGGAATGACCAAGATATATTCTTGTAGAAAATTGAACGATCTACAAAAAAGGTCTCAAACAAGTTTTTCATATATTTATTCCTTCAAAAGTTTTTCGAGCTCAAAGTTGAACTAAAGAGAAATTTTAATGTTTTTTTTCAATTTTTTGACGCAACCATCAATTTTATGAGAAAATTTTATAGAACATTTTTTGTAGAACACTTTTTTTTCTATAACTT
Organism: Sisyra terminalis; assembly: GCA_958496175.1. Lineage (NCBI taxonomy): Eukaryota > Metazoa > Arthropoda > Insecta > Neuroptera > Sisyridae > Sisyra > Sisyra terminalis. Next base: position 2,521,830 of record OY292275.1, on the reverse strand, counting down.
ATCTCTATAAATATTTTTTATATTTTTCACAGATCCTAAGTTATTTGAATTAAACTGAAAATTCCCTGAATTATTATATTTTTAACATAATTTTTTTAATTTTTTATTTTAATTAAATAACTTAGGACCTGTGAAAAATAGCAAAAACTTTTAAAGAGATAAGTTCTAGAAAAAAAAGTGCTCTACAAAAAATGTCCTATAAAATTTTCTCATAAAATTGGTGGTTGCGTCAAAAAATTAAAAAAATATTAAAATTTCTATTTAGTTCAACTTTGACCTCGAATAACTTTTGAAGGAATAAATATATCAAAAACTTGTAACAGATCTTTTTTGTAGATCGTTCAATTTTCTACAAGAATGTATCCTGGTCATTCCGAAATATTGTCACCAACGTGAGCTATAAAATTCCAAAGTGCAAGACAATATTGTTCCCATGTTATTTAAATGAAAAATCGAAATTTGCAATACGGCACCTCTAAATATTAATATTAAGAGCTTAAAGTTTCACAAGATTTTTTCTTTGTCATTCCCAACAATATTTTCAATATAATTAAGAAAAAAATCATATTTTTTTTTTAATTAGTCTAAGGAATAGTAGTTAATTATTTGACCGGAAGATTTTTTTATAAGGCTATCATACTTGAGTTCATTTTCTTATTAGAGCAATGTAGTTGATATTTATCATTCTTTGAACTGGATAACACGTGATTAAACACGGGGGTGACCAAATAAAATCGATGAAATTTCTAATTACTTTTATTAAAGGTATAAATTAAAATCTGGCTATTGAAACTATAAATGGTATTTTCGATTTTGATAATATTACAGCCAATTGAACGTAATTTAATTTTCCTCCAGAAGTTTTCCTAAATCACGAAGCCATGTTTCAGAAACCATCCAAAAACCTAAGGTTTATAAAATACACCGGTGGCCTCATGTTGGGTACGTGACGTATCCAGAAGAAATTCGTACAAATCTTCAGCCAGATTCAATTTCAAAATTCTTCGTATGACGTAATATTTTTTCTAATGAAGCAACCTGTGTAATTTATAAACCTTGGCAAAAACCTACGTTTTGCCTACCCTGGAGAACTAACTAGAACATTAGATTGTATATTTTCGAAAAGAATATTTTCTTGAACATTTGCTACGGTTTTTTTCTGTTCATCCAATATATCCTTGGAAAAAGAATTTATACTTAAAACCAAAGACTTATATTCATTGAAATCACTAAAGCTGGCTTTAGATTATAAGAAAAACATGGAAAGCGGAAAACTTATTAGTATTTGGCGTTGGTCTTTAAAGTGACCTGGAGGAATAGTAATCCATTATTTTACAGGAAGATTTTCTTCTAAACCTATCATGTTTCAGTTTTTTTTTTATTAGAACATTGTAGTTGATATTTATCATTTTTGGAACTGGGAAAACACGTGGTTAAACTCGGGGATGACCAAAAAAATCGATAAAATTTCCAATTTTCTTTTACTAAAGATAGAAATGAAAATCTGGCTATTGATGTTTTCGATTTTGACAATGTAAATGTGATTTTTCTCCAGAAGTTTTCGTAAATCTCGAGGCCATGTTTCAGAAAAACGTGCTAAAACCTACCTTTTGCCTATCCTGGAGAATTAACTAGACATTAGATTGTATATTTTTGGAAAGAGTACCCTGAAGATTGTTTGCGAAGCAAACCAATAATTTATTGTTTTTTTTTTTTTTGATTTCAGGGTGGTGGAAGTCAATGGAAAACTGGTTTTGAACAAAACCAAAGAAGATATGTTGCGTTTATTATCAGTGGCCCCGGATCCGGCACAAATTGTCGTCTTGCGTTCGCATCCTCCGACACCTGCCTGTTCGGTGATATCGCAACATTCGGCCACCTCCAACGAGGTGGCAAATCTACGCGCCGAATTGGGCCTGGTGCGGGAACGTGCCGAGGAAGCTCAACGCGTTAAAGATGGTCTCAAAGGCGACAATTTACGGCTGACCCATCGAATTTCGTATTTGGAAGAACAAGTGGCGGAATTGTTGCAACGAAAACATGCGGAAGTGGTGCCGGACCGGCGTGTAATGAGTCAAAGTCCGGTGATAACGTCGACGGTGAAGAACAGTCAAAACGTTACGAATATCAGCATCACATCGCCACCATCGTCGCCGAATTCCCGCAATTCAGACTTGCAAATTTTCCAGAAAGGACCACAGGTGACTGCTCTCGTGGCCAATTTGCCGGGAATGGAAGTGGATAGTAGAGATATGTTGAGAACGTTACGGCCTCGGTCGGTGCAGTGTAATGTGTCCAGCACTCATATACCGGCTCCCGAAGAATCAAATCACAATTATAAATTACGACATAGTCGACATTCTTCGCATTCGGGCCGTCATTTGGATTACAATTCCGAAAGTTCCTCGGCAATTGAACAAATAAGACGTCACCACAACCATCATCATCATCACCACCGAAAGCACGGCGACGATAAACATTCCAGCCGCAAATCATTATCCGGTGTTGAGTCCCACTTACATCGACGACTTATGTCCCACAAAGTTAACGATTCCCGGAGTGTCGAAGACCTGGACTGTGACTCGGACGCGACGTCTCGAATTCGTGATGCTCGCAGTGTTAAATCGCTTGACTTCGACAGTGAACCATGCCATATAAAACCAATAAAAATCCACACCAAACACATCGACTACACGTCCGAGCCGATTTCCAACGACAAAACCCCAAACTATCAAAATTCCAACGGCGACATCCGACACAGCAGACCCAAACCGCCGAAAAAACCACTACGCTTATCTTTGCATCGGGCGCAAAGTTTACAATCGGTCGAAACACCACCACCCCCGAACCAAATCGCCGTTTCGGACAAAGAGGAACGTAAACCAATGAAAAGAAATCACAAGGGCGAAGCGCCCCAAGCTCCCACTCCCATAATGTTATTAAAAATCGAACGACCATCGGAACAACCACCAAATCCTCCCGTCAAAAACGGCAAAATACCCGAATCGTCGTCGTCCAGGTCGTCGTCGCGCGCCGAAAACGGACACTCTGCAATTCGATGGCCGTCGGCGTTACACCATTTGGCCTATTCGAGAAGTTCTAGCCGAAATAATGGACATTTGTCGGACGGAGGAAAATGGTGTTAGGTTTCTCTAGGATTTAGCGATAAGATTTATGAAAAAAATATTTTATTTTTTAATTATAAAAATAAGTATTACAAAAAAATAATTTATTTTTGAAAGTCCATTCCTTTTTCACATAGCCGTGCGAGTAGCCCTGCCATTTGTAGCAAGGTGTTGACGCCGTCTACGATACGAAGATGTGTAAGTCCAATTTCCTGGAGAAAATTTATGATTTATATTAGAATGATTTTTTTTTTGTCTTTCTTTGGTCCCATCGTGAAATTTTGTTGGAAATACCAATAAAAAAAAATCTCTGAAAGTTTGAGCCCTTAATATTAATTTTAAGTCCTCGACCAAGACGTGTAAGGATTTCCCATTGAAAATACACGGAAACTCTGATTTGTTATTTTTAAATTTCTATATCTCAGCGGCATTTCATGGGATCGCTTTTACCGAAGATGGTTTTTTCTCAAAATTAAACGCTCTACAAAAGTGCCCATTGCGACAAAGTCGTAACTCACACCGGTGAGGTAGTACGGGCCACTGAACCTGATTTTTCCATAAAATTCAAGGCTTAATATCTCGTTTAATATTGATCTTCGCGATTTGGTCTACAGGACCTTTTTTGTAGGAAATCAAATTCTCTACAAGTTTTTCATTTATAATTTTTCCGTAGCTCTTGTTATTTACAAGATAAATGCAAAAAAACGCGAATTTTATGGAAAAATCAGGTTCAGTGGCCCGTACTACCTCACCGGTCTGATTTACGACTTTGTCGCAATGGGCACTTTTGTAGAGCGTTTAATTCTGAGAAAAAACCATCGTCGGTAAAAGCGATCCCATGAAATGCCGCTGAGATATAGAAATTTAAAAATAAAAAATCAGAGTTTCCGTATATTTTCAATGGGAAATCTTTAAAGCGGATTGTATATCGTGACAAAATTTGAGCTAAATGGATGCAAAACTTTTTGAGTTATTTAAATCTACACAAATCATCATAACAATTCTATATTAGGGTGATTTTTTTTGACTTTTTTTGGTCCCATTGAAAATACACGGAAACTCTGATTTTTTTATTTTTAAATTTCTATATCTCAGCGGCATTTCATGGGATCGCTTTTACCAACGATGGTTTTTTCTCAGAATTAAACGCTCTACAAAAGTGTCCATTGCGACAAAGTCGTAACTCACACCGGTGAGGTAGTACGGGCCACTGAACCGGATTTTTCCATAAAATTCGCGTTTTTTTTGCATTTATCTCGTAAATAACAAGAGCTACGGAAAAATTGTAAATGAAAAACTTGTAGAGAATTTGATTTCCTACAAAAAAGTTCCTGTAGACCAAATCGCGAAGATCAATATTAAACGAGATATTAAGCCTTGAATTTTATGGAAAAATCAGGTTCAGTGGCCCGTACTACCTCACCGGTGTGAGTTACGACTTTGTCGCAATGGGCACTTTTGTAGAGCGTTTAATTCTGAGAAAAAACCATCGTCGGTAAAAGCGATCCCATGAAATTCCGCTGAGATATGGAAATTTAAAAATAAAAAATCAGAGTTTCCGTGTATTTTCAATGGGAAATCTTTACACTTCTTGGGCGAGGACTTAAAATTAATATTAAGGGCTCAAACTTTCAACGATTTTTTTTTTTGGTATTTCCAACAAAATTTCACGATGGAACCAAAAAAAAAAAAATCACCCTAATTTATATATATGAAATAGAAGAGGATTTAGGTAAATTATTTGAAAATCGAACGATATATTTTGACAGTTTTTTTTCTTTCAGAAGTTTCTATGACGTCTCACGGAAAATTTTTAAGTAATCAGGATCAGAAAGTTAAATCCAAAACTGTCAAGAATTGGAATTATATATATGAAAATTCTGTTGAGAAATATATTTTAAATTTGTTAAGAAGATTTAACTATGGCGATTGCTCTTATGTGCCGACGAAAACGAAGAATTCTGATTAGGACTTGGTAAATTTTTGGTATTTATCTTTAATTCCTTTTATAAATGGAAAAAAAAAATATCGTTTGAAATTCCTCCGGAGGAAAATGTACAAATTTACCTTAATCAAGGCGAGTTTTAATGTTTCGTTGATATCTAAATCTTTAGCCACACGGAAAATGTTGCCGATGATATCTTCAGCGGCATATCCTAGTTTCCATAAGTGGGAAATTATCTGAGGAAATAAAATATTTTTATTTATTATCTCTAATCCGGAGAACGTTCTTACCTTCTAGCCGAAATAATGGTCATTTGTCGGACGGAGGAAAATGGTGTTAGGTTTCTAGGATTTAGCGATAAGATTTATGAAAAAACATATTTTATTTTTTAATTATAAAAATAAGTATTACAAAAAGTAGAAATTTGAGAATGATTTATTTTTGAAAGTCCATTCCTTTTTCACACAGGCGTGCGAGTAATCCTGCCATTTGTAGTAAGGTGTTGACGCCGTCTACGATACGAAGATGTGTAAGTCCAATTTCCTGGAGAAAATTTATGATTTATAATAAATGAAATAGAAGAGGATTTAGGTAAATTATTTGAAAATCGAACGATATATTTTGACAGTTTTTTTCTTTCAGACCTGGACTAAGTTTTTATGAAGTCTCACGAAAAAATTTTAAGTAATCAGAATCAAAAATGTAAATCCCAAACTGTCAAGAATTGGACCACAAAATAATTCTGTTGAGAAATAGGTTTTAAATTGTTAAGAAGATTTAATTATGACGATTGCTCTAATATCCCGACGAAAACGGAGAATTCCGATTAGGACTTGGTAAATTTTTGCTACGTATTATCTTTAATTCCTTTTATAAATGGCATCAACTGACTAGAGAAATCGTTTTAAGGACTTATATAGACCGAAAAAAATATATCGTTTGAGATTCCTCCGGAGGCAAATGTAGAAATTTACCTTGATGAAGGCTAGTTTTAATGTTTCGTTGATGTCTAAATTTTTGGCGACGCGGAAAATGTTGCCGATGATATCTTCAGCGGCATATCCTAGTTTCCATAAGTGGGAAATTATCTGTGGAAATAAAACATTTTTAATCTTTCAAAGAAGCAAAAAGAGAACTTTCTTACCTTGTAAGCACTTTTTAGATCACCAGTAGTGCAATGCATCAGCATTTCTTTGACCAGAAGAGGATGCGGTTCATCGCAGACTTTAAAAACATTTTCGCTGTTGACCAAGCCAAAACCATTGGCCGTTGACTGGAGATTATTAAGGGCTTGTCGCATATCTCCCTGGGCTGTAAAAACGATGGCTTCCAGTCCATCCTCTGAGTAGGTAATCTAAATTTTGCAACTCGATTAATTTTGTGCGATAAAAATTTAATGAAAACCCACCGATTCACTTTGGCATACTGTTATGATTTTGGCGAGAATTTGGGCATCGGTTAGACGGGAATATCGTAGGGTGGCACATCGGGATTGGATTGGTTCGATTATTTTTTCGCTGTTATTACAGGCGAGGGCGAATCGCGTGGTGTTGCTGTAAATTTCCATGGTACGACGTAGTGCTTGTTGAGCACCTTCGGTCATGCTGTCGGCCTCATCCAGAATGACAATCTTGTGCCGACCCTTGGGCAGTGTGACCTTTTGTTGGGCAAACATTTTGATTTTATTTCGCACCACATCAATTCCCCGGTCGTTGGACGCATTTAATTCTAAAACGGCGTCTTTGAATGATGGTCCCAACATAATTCTAGCCAAACATAGGATGGTTGTTGTTTTACCAACTCCTGGTGGACCCTAGGTGACATATTTAATTCATTAATTTTGTGTCAAAGAAAAAAACTTGACAAATTCTTACAGCTATGATTATATTCGGTGTATTTCCTTGTTTAGCAAAAATTGCCAACCGCGATATGGTATCTTCGTTTCCAACAATTTCCTCAAAAGTTTGCGGTCTATACTTTTCAATCCTAAAATAATTGGTTAAATTAATTTAGTTTTATAGTAACAAGATTGATATATTACCAGGGTAGATGTAGAGATTTTGAGGAAGACGTTGATTTTTTAATTTCCGTCGAAGAACTTGGGGTTGGCTCCTCGTCCACGTCCATTATATCAATAACTTCGGTTGACATTATTTAAAGGGTTGTTTAATGAAATGATTAAACTTAAAAGAATCAGAAAAGTAACTGGCTTAACCTAAAAGTATTGACTTTTGATGTGTTTTATTTGGATTGCCGCCTTATTATGAGTGTTGTTTATTTTTCAAACAAGATGGCAGCACTTCCTTTGTGAAAACCCCGGAAACGGATAGGCAAATATTAATGCATATCGGTTGAGCTTTAGAACGTTTACAAGTTGAAAAATTTATTATCTGATGATAAATAAATGGAAAAATATATTTAAATTTCTTAAGAAAATTATGCTTTATTATTTTGAATGAATTTTTAAAATTCAAAGTTAGAAAAAAAATGAAATGGGGCTATGAAAGTAGTTGTTTTATTGACTTTTTTATTGGAGGTTTTGAGAGCTTCAAAAGGAACTTTTATTTATTAGAAAAATTACGAAAATGACTAAATATTTTAACGATTATTGAATTGTTGTAAAATTAAAATATTTAACAAAATGTCAAGCATTTGAGGGAAAATCAAAAGTAAGCCCCAATTAATATTAATAAATTGAAACTTTGGTTTTAAATAGTTAATTTAAAACTCGTAATATCGGCCTTTTGTTATTTAAGTATAATTTTTATATTTTTCTATGGTTTTATAATGTAAAATAATAGCAAAATGGAAAAAAAAAACTTTTAAAATTGTTCTTAGAAAATTTAACGTTGAATACTTCACAATTATACAATTCCTGGATCAAATCATTCAAGAAACTTCAATGTTATATTTCCTTGTGAAAATTTGGATATATTTGCCCTTAAAAAACTTTGAAAAGGCTTTCGTTACTTTGTTCATGACTAAAGTTTTTTATTATTATTATTAATTTCGTATTTGAAAGTTTGTTATGATTCAAATTTAAGGGTGAACTTATATTACAGTTGTGGAAATGAAATTTAAAAAAGAACTCACAAAAAAGTGTTTAGAAGCCAATTATTTTATTTATTGATAGATAAGATCCCAAATATGATTTACACCAAAAAATCTGTCACCATGGAATACCGCACCCTTCCAAAATTAATTGTTCCAAAAAAAAAAATATTTTTTCATTATAACTTTTAAACCGTGCTATATACAAATTAAATTATTCTTATTAAAAGCTGAGGAAATTTCCTATATAAAAAGGATGTTTTATAATTTCCTCTATGTGTCATAGGTAACGCGAAAATGACAATTGAATACAAAAAAATTACATTTTCAAAAATCGTGTCAAATATAATATTTGATGTGTTATATTTGATATTATTTCGAATATTATTGGTGCTTGCTTTGTGAACTTTATTTTCTTATCTGGGAAAGTTTCAAAAGTTACTTGATTTTTAGTAATTTTTCATTTGAAATATTGAAAAATTTGATTCTTATATATATGAAAGTATCAGAGACTTCGACGAATGTTAACTTACTATCAAAAATTAACTGCAGGATAATAGACATATTAAGTTATACTTTATGCTTCTTATACTTTCTTCGACATTGAATTATAATTCTAAAACATTTAAGTTTTAATAGATATTTAGTAATTTTTAGTTAGGGCTATTAAAATTGAAGTTACTTGGTAAGAGATCGTCAATATTTTCTAATACATATTAAATTGTCGAAAGCCAAGAAGTCGATAGTAAATAGTTATTTTTTTTTTAACTTTTCAGTAGAAATATTTTAAAAATCCTAAGATCTATAATGATCTAGAGAACAAAAAAATAAAAATATAACTTAACACAAGCTTTTTAAAACACTTTGAAGAATCATTTGATAGTAAATTTTTCATTTTCAATAATTACATTTATATATTATCATAGAACTTATTTTCCTAATTTTCTTCTTCGTTTAATGATATGTCCTTATCACTGCAAAAAAAAGTCCCACAAGCTTCACTGCAAAAAGAGGTCAGCTTTTTTGCATGAGGAAGCTTTTCTCTACAATGTTTCGTACAAAAGTTACAAAAATCATTTTTAAAACTGGAGTTAAAATGTCTTCTTTCTTCCACCCCCAATTTTCTAATGATAAATTATTCGACAATCATCTGCAGATCGTGGATTGACAAATTTGCCGTTGGAAGGTTTTTTAATTTTTCAATTTTTTTACAAAAGTACAAAAGTTGATACTTCCTTTTGCAATCATATTAATTATATTTATTTCTATCAATGGAAAAAAGAAGTGCCCTCGAAAAACGTGAAAAATAAGCAGGGGGGGGGACATTGCCGTATCCAGTATAATCCTGCAAAGTTATTACATCGGATTTCTAATTATTTCAATCGTTACAACATTTACTAAGTGGTAAAAATTGAAAACTTAAATTAATTTAAAAATGTAATTTTCCGATATTTTATTTAGTAACCAATTGATTTTTACGAATTTGACATTGAAAATTTACACCATAGATTCCAAAAAGTTGATATTATTGAAGCTGGATCTATCATTGATTTAAAATCATAAGTTGTACTGTGTATACAATATATAGAATATATTGCAGCCCAATTTATGTAGTATAATTTAATAAAGTAATATATAAAAATCATACCATAAACATAAATTTGAACAGAAGTTCAAACAAAAATATTCGTGACGTATTGCCCAGATACGTATTTCGATTGCCAAGCAATCTTCCTCAGTGGTCATCAAGTAGTTTGGATCACTGCTTTGTGAAGATTGCTTGGCAATCGAAATACGTATCTGGGCAATACGTCACGAATATTTTTGTTTGAACTTCTGTTCAAATTTATGTTTATGGTTTGTTTTTTATATATTATTATTATATTAAATTATACTATGATACATAAATTGGACCGCAATATATTCTATATATTGTATACACAAAAAATTGATTGTTTTTTTTTGTTGGAAGTCATTGGAGGGGGGGACGTAGCACCCCCGATGTCGGATTTTTTGGTTGAAATCATGTTTGAGATCTAATTTTTCAATGAAAAAAAAATTTGCTTCTACGTATATTTCGGAGGGGTATAGGACGGAGTAATAGTATAGTAATAGTAATAATTTTAATAGACTTCTATGTACTAAGTGTTAATAGTACAGTTTTTTAAAACAATATTTGAATCTTAATAAATAAAAAAAAAAATTCAGGTATCAAAATTCATATTTAAGACACCCTAACGAATAATTGATCAATTTTCACTATAAATATTTCCGAAAAAAATGATCAATATATTGAGAGACCACAATGATTCAAGATTGCCTGAAGAAAAGAAACAATGTTTCAAAGATAAGTGTTAACAGTACAGTTTTCAAAAACAGTTTTTGATTTCTAATAATAAAAAAAATATTTTTCATGGATCAAAATTTATATCTAAGATACCTCAACGAATAATTGATCAATTTTTTCACCATAAATATTTCCAAAAAAATTATCAATATATTGAGGGTCCATAATGATTCAAGATTACCTGAAGAAAAGAAACAATATTCAAAGATAAGTGTTGAAAGTATAGTTTCCAAAAACAATTTTTGATTCCTAATAAAAAAAATATTTTTCAGATATCAAAATTTATATCTAAGATACTCCATGGAATAATTTTTACCATTAATATTTCCGAAAAAATGATCAATATATTGAGGGACCACAATGACGATTCAAGATTACCTGAAGAAAAAAAACAATGTTTCAAAGATAAGTGTTAACAATACAATTTTCAAAAACAATTTTTGATTCTTAATAAAAAAAAAATATTTTTCAGGTATAAAAATTTATATCTAAGATATATCACAACGAATAATTGATCAATTTTTACCATTAATATTTCCAAAAAAATGATCAATATATTGAAGGACCACAATGATTCAAGATTACCTGAAGAAAAGAAACAATGCTTCAAAGATAAGTGTTAAAAGCACAATTTCCAAAAAAAAATTTTTGATTCCTAATAAAAAAAATATTTTTCAGGTATCAATATTCATATCTAAGATACCCCAACGAATAATTGATCAATTTTCACCATAAATATTTCCAAAAAAATGATCAATATATTGAGGGACCATAATTATTCAAGATTACCTGAAGAAAAGAAACAATGTTTCAAAGATAAGTGTTGAAAGTATAGTTTCAAAAAACAATTTTTGATTTCTAATAATAAAAAAATATTTTTCAGGTATCAAAATTTATATCTAAGATACCCCAACGAATAATTGATCAATTTTTTCACCATAAATATTTCCAAAAAAATGATCAATATATTAAGGGACCACAATAATTTATGATTACCTGAAAAAAGAAACAATGTTTCAAAGATAAGTGTTAAAAGTATAGTTTCCAAAAACAATTTTTATACCTAATAAAAAAATTTTTTTCAGGTATCAAAATTTATATCTAAGATACTCCATGGAATAATTTTTACCATTAATATTCCCGAAAAAATGATCAATTTATTGAGGGACCACAATAATTCAAGATTACCTAAGGAAAAGAAACAATGCTTCAAAGATAATTGTTAAAAGCAGTTTCCAAAAATAATTTTTGATTCCTAAAAAAAAAAATATTTTTCAGGCATCAAAATTTATATCTAAGATATTTCACAACGAATAATTGATCAATTTTCACCATTAATATTTCCCAAAAAATTGATCAATATATTGAGGGACCACAATGACTCAAGATTACCAGAAGAAAAGAAACACTGTTTCAAAGATAAGTGTTAAAAGTACAGTTTCCAAAAAACAAGAAAAAAATTGATTGTGTTTTTTTTGGAAGTCATTGGAGGGGGAGACGTAACATCCCTCGATGTCGGAGTTTTTGGTTGAAATCATGTTTGAGATCTAATTTATCAATAAAGAAAAAAATTTCTTCTACGTATATTTTGGTGAGGTATAGGCATAAGTAATAGTATAGTATTAGTAATAATTATAAAAGACTTCTGCGTACTAAATATCAATAGTAAAGTTTCCAAAAAAATTTGTTGATTCCTAAAAAAAAATATTTTTCACGTATCAAAATTCATATTTAAGATACCTCAACGAATAATTGATCAATTTTTACCATTAATATTTCCAAAAAAATGATCAATATATTGAGGGACCACAATGATTCAAGATTACCTAAAGAAAAACAATTTTTATACCTAATAAAAAAAAAACTTTCAGATATCAAAATTTATATCTAAGATACCCCAACTAATTGATCAATGTTCACCATTAATATTTCCAAAAAAAAAATGATCAATATATTGAGGGACCGCTGTGATTCAAGATTACAATGTTTCAAAGAAAATCATTTGAATTTTCCAGTCATACTATGAAAAAAAATTAAATAACAATGTGTACATAGTAATTTACAACAAATTTTTCGTTCCATTAACTTTGGGCTCCGTGGTGGGGACTGGGGCCGTTCACATATCACTCAAGACGCCGGCATCGTCTCGCTGTATTCCACAAAATGCATTCGCATTCGGATTGAAAACTACCACAACAATCAATCCCAACATCCACAGTGTACATTCATTGTTGAGTGTTTAATACATTTTTGACCAAAATATTCCATTAGGTATTAAACAGCCAAGTGAAAAAAAAAACTTTATAACAATGGCTTTCGAGTTTAGTCCCACGAAAATGTGTGCCATCAACAAAAGTGCTTTACTTTCCATTTTTATATTTCTGTGCGAAATTTGGCTACGTGCAAACGCTCAAGTTCACTCCGGTAAGTTGTTATTTATTGAAAAAAAATTAAATTAATTATTAATTTAGGACAAACTGCACTGGGTAATTTGTTATGAAAAAGTAAATGCAATCGTTAGATATTTTTATGTGGTAACATCGCGTTCACCTTGACATAGACTTGGCCAAGAATTTCCAAGCGGCAAAATTCAACCAAAATTGTTTTTATTTTTTTCAATTTTGCATACAATTTCTAATGACAATCAATGCGAAATTTCTCGACAGACAAAAAAAGCGACACGTGTTACTCAAATTGATCATTTCAGTGGTTTAATTTGATAATATCCTCAAAGATTTCTTACCGAAAATTTATCTTCTGGTTAAAATTGTAGGAAAATCTTTTTGATATTGTTGCAAGAATTATTTAATATTGTTTACATCAAAGTATAATATTTACTTATGGTAATTTAATTAAAGAGATTTTTATGGCCTTTAAGTAGGAGTACGTGTGCTGCATTATAATATGCAATAGTAGTAGCAGGAAAAACGGAAATTCCAACAATGTTTGTTTCGGAAAATTAAATTTTTGAGGAATTTCCAACGCAGGTGATTTCTTTTGTTGTGGGAAATGGAAGAATTGTTGGTTTTTTTGAGTTCAACAATTATATCGATTTCTTTGAAAAATTCCCAAACTTCAAGTTTTTTTTTCTTTAAGGAAGTAAATTACTTTTCCTCCTTTTCCAAAACAAGTTTTTTAAGTCTTGACTAGGAAAAATGATACTATACAGGCCCTGCTCTAGCAAATTTGCCGCCCTGGGCAAGATGAAAAAATGCCGCCCCTTCAGGGTTGCAAAAACACAGAGTTTTAATATCACAAAATTTTTAATTTTTTGGAAAAATATTTTTTTAACTAAAAACTATTTTTTTCACATTTTTGTTCATTTTGTATATCAAATATGACAAAATGCCGCCCCTGAAATTTTCCACCCGGGTTCCCCACCCCTAAAGCGGGGGGTGATACTATAGCATGGTTTTGTTAGAAGTTAATTTGCACAAATTTGCCGCCCGTTGACTATTCAATTTTTGCCGTCCCTACTTGGGTAGGGTGTCCGTTATTTCCCAAGTTTAAGATATAAAAAAAATTATCCAATACTTCATGGAATCATGTTACTTTTACCATTTAAATAACATAGGATGATTATAAGACTTTTTACTTTTAATTTTTTTTCTCTGAAACAAATGGATGAAAAGATTTAAAATTATTTTGACGTAAAATTTAACGCTCTACAAAAAAGGTCTCTTATGAATTTTCGATTAAATCACTCCATTAAAAGTTATTCAACATTTAACTTGTGCCTACTATTTTCAACTTTAAATTTTGCCTGAAGAAGCCGAAATAAAGTCTGCGAAACGTCGCAATTTTTATGATTTGACATTTTCATTTATAAAGTCCAAATCCCAAGATAAAAGGCTTATTAATGATTAAATCAAGGGACGAGATTGAAAATGATAATTTATAATATTCCATCAAAGAAATCGTAATTTGTGCTCTATTGCCGTTATTACAAAAACTTTTTCTGTGATTTCAAAATTTTTTGACCAAATTTGCCGCCCTAGATTTCAGCACACTCGCCCTGCTAGTAAATCCACTACTGTTAGTTATATTAGCTGATAAAATTCAGATCTCAGCTTTTATGAAATAAGAAGACAATTCAGGTTGTTTAGATCGGTTTTTTAATTTAATATTTTTTAATATTCAAATTAGCTACGTTTCGTAACGTATCGTAACTTCATCAAGCTTCTTGAATTATAATTAATTTAATTGTTTTAAATTCTTATTTAGTAACATTAGCATTTAAAATTACTACCTTTGTTTGGATTTTTCCTGACTTTCGGACGAAAATTAATTTTGGTAATTTGTGTTGGTATCCTTATAGGAAACTATTTCAAAGAAACTTATTAAATCAAAGGACGAGATTCAAAATGATAATTTATTTACATTTATTCTATCAAAGAAATCGCAATTTGTGCTCTATTGCCGTTATTATATCAACTTTTTCTGTGATTGTCAAATTTTTTGGCCAAATTTGCCGCCCTAGATTTCAACATACTTGCCCTGCTGGTAAATCTACTACTGTTAGTTACATCAGCTGATAAAATTTAAATCTCAGTTTTTATTAAATAAGAAGACAATTCAGGTTGTTAAAGATCGTTTTTTTTTATTTAATATTTTTTAATATTCAAATTAGCTACGTTTCGTTACGTATCGTAACTTCTTGAATCACAAAAAGTATAATATTTTCATTTTAAATTCTCATTTAGTTCCATTAGCTTTTAAAATTACTGCCTGTGTTTGGATTTTTCCCCTGGCTTTAGGATGAAAATTATTTCGGTAATTTGTGTTGGTATCCTTGTAGGAAATTCACTTTTTTTCATACTATTTCAAAGAAACTTATTAAATCAAAGGACGAGATTCAAAATGATAATTTATTAACATTTATTCTATCAAAGAAATCGCAATTTGTGCTCCATTGTCGTTATGATATCAATTTTTTCTGTGATTACCAAATTTTTTGGCCAAATTTGCCGCCCTAGATTTCAACATACTCGCCCTGCTGGTAAATCTACTACTGTTAGTTATATCAGCTGATAAAATTTAGATCTCAGCTTTTATTAAATAAGAAAACAATTCCAAATTGTTTAAGATCGGCTTTTTTAATTTAATATTTTTTAATATTCAAATTAGCTACGTTTCGTTACGTATTGTAACTTCTTCAGGCTTCTTGATTCACAGAAAATATAATATTTTCACTTTAAATTCTTATTTAGTTACATTAGCTTTTAAAATTACTGCCTGTGTTTGGATTTTTCCCCTGGCTTTAGGATGAAAACTATTTCGGTAATTTGTGTTGGCATCCTTGTAGAAAATTCATTTTTTTTTTCATACTATTTCAAAGAAACTTATTAAATCAAAGGACGAGATTCAAAATTATAATTTATTTTCAATTTATTCTATCAAAGAAATCGTAATTTGTGCTCTATTGCCGTTATTACATCAACTTTTTCTGTGATTGACAAATTTTTTGATCAAATTTGCCGCCCTAGATTTCAACATACTTGCCCTGCTGGTAAATCTACTACTGTTAGTTACATCAGCTGATAAAATTCAGATCTCAGCTTTTATTAAATAAGAAAACAATTCAGATTGTTTAAGATCGGCTTTTTTTAATTTATTATTTTTTAATATTCTAATTAGCTACGTTTCGTTACGTATCGTAACTTCTTGAATCACAAAAAGTATGATATTTTCATTTTAAATTCTTATTTAGTTACATTAGCTTTTAAAATTAGTAGGTATCTGTGTTTGGATTTTTCCCCTAGCTTTAGGATGAAAACTATTTCGGTAATTTGTGTTGGTATCCTTGTAGGAAATTCATTTTTTTTTTCATACTATTTCAAAGAAACCACAACTTTCATTTTTTAGCCTAAATTTTGTACTTTTGTAAAAGATGCAACTGATGTAATTGTTGCATTTAAATAGCAAATATATTTACCATAGAAAATCTAAAACTAGGTTAAAAAAGAAATGAGGCGTTAGTTTACTTAAGCATTTAGCTTAAATATATCTCTAATAGAGATAAACGTTTGACCAATCTTCTCACATTTATTTTTCAACCAACTTATAAAAATAGCATTGATAAAACTTATCACATCAAAAAAAAAAAATGATTTACCTTTGTTTACACCAAAATTGTATGAAAATATCTTGCATTATATTGCACTTTCCTATCTAATCTCAAGTGCTGAGATATCGTAAAATCGATAATTTGATATTTGTAAAATAAAATTTAAATTCTTTTATTCTGCAAAGCGTTTGATTTAATTTTAAAAAAAAAATCTTTAAAATGTTCAATATTAAAATCAAGGTTTTGCTATATTAAGATTTGATAGTCATTCGTAGACATTTAGATAAATTGAAAATATTCGAAGTCAGAAAATTATTTCCCAATCATTGACAGTCGAAACAAATAATTCAATAATTCCATTGCGAAATTGTTAACAATGAAACCACTTTTGAGGTCGTTACTAATGTTCAAACGCTGATAATAATTGAACCAAAGTCTCAGATTTCCAAGGAAATTATCAGTAATTAGATCTAATTAGGCTCGAAATTTTTGATTTATTTTTAGACCTCAGATTCACACATTTAATTGTTGCTTTCATAGAAAATATGCCACGTGCTCGAAAAGATCTAGAGCCAAATGAAATGAGTCATTAGTGGTGAAAGATTGAGCAATTTTTTTCGCTCAAAATTGGGATCAATGATCAATTATCAGTAGACGGGTTTTTAGTGATAAAAACTGTCCGAATTTTTTTTCGTTTTGTAGAAAAATTCCATGAGACAAAGAAATTTCAGTTTCGGGTTTAATGGTGGCAGGTAAAGAGTGGCATGGTGCAGGAAAAAAAATGGATTTGTACAAAGAATTTTGACCTTTTGTCGGTTTTTTTTGAGGGTAAAAGAGATGCATTTATAAAATACATAGGTGGCCTCATGGACTCATATCTGATCGGAATATTTAGGAAAGTGACGTATCCAGAAGGAATTCAAATTCTTAACTGTTCATTATTTTTTTTAAATCTTTCAAAGTTTAAGTTTTCCACATGTTTCAAACTAAAATACAATTTTTTTCAATCACTACGTGATTCACGCTTCAATGTACTTCAGATGACGTCATCTTTTTTTTTCTAATGGGACAACCTGTGTAATTTATAGACCTTGGGGAAGACCACTTAAAACAAGAGTTGAATTAAAACGAAATCTTTTTTATCAACTACCTGTTTTTATAATAAACGTTATATATTTAACTAATTAATTGTTAGTCCAAGACCTCTCGACGATGAGGCCTTTGTTATATTATAAATGCTAAAAATTGCTCTGTGATGTCCCCAATACAGGTAAAAATCAATCAGTGGCTGGATAAGGGTTACTTTGGCAGGTAACAGGCTAGGTTTATAAATTACACAGGTTGCCCCATTAGAAAATAAAATATGACGTCATACAAAGAATTTTGAAATTTGAATCAGTCTGAAGATATATACGAATTTTTTCTGGATACGTCACGTGGCGCATGAGGCCACCTATGTATTTTATAAACCTTGGGTAACAGGTAGTAAAAGTGTATAAAATAAAAGCTAAATTTCATTAGTGCTTAAAGTTTAATATTAGAAACCACATCCTCCATTGCCATATACTTAGTATGGGGTTTCAACCTACTGCCAGACATCTCTAAACTTTAATAAATCAATATAAATAGGCAAACGTAGGAATGACGGATTTGAGTCATAGCTGGCAAGTCGAATAGTACGAGGAAGCTATAGTAAAATTTAAGGAGGTATTCAAATTTTGCAATGCATGATGGGAAAATATGTCAAAATGTGGCGCCATCAAAACTATTTTTAGAGTACTAACTTAAATCGAGCCTATGTACTTTAATGTAAAGTAACCAACGGTCAAAGTTTGTTGCCCGAAGTATAAATAACAGGAGAACCAACGCTGTATTGTAAAGTCGTCCACAAAATGAGAACACAATGCAGAGGGCTCTAGTGTCAATAGTAAAAATTTTCATATAATTCACAAGAGATTAATAATTTCAATGGAAAATCGTTTCCTAAACATAAGTAGAATTTAATAATAATGAATTTATGGAATATTTAAGGTATTAAATTATAGATGATAAAATTCAGATCTCAGCTTTTATTTTTTTTTTTAAATAAGAAGACAATTCAGGTTGTTTAAGATCGATTTTTTTATTTAATATTTTAGCTACGTTTCGTTACGTATTGTAACTTCATCAGGCTTCTTGATTCACAAAAAATATAATATTTTCAATTTGAATTCAATAAATAAATAAATAATATTATATTTTTTGTGGTTCAAGAAGCCTGATGAAGTTACAATACGTAACGAAACGTAATTAAAATATTAAAAAAAAAAGATCTTAAACAACCGGAATTGTCTTCTTATGTATTAAATTATATGAAGAACATGAATGTAAGGTTTTGACAACTTTGCCCTCACTTTGAATTACAATAACAAAAAACGAACAACCAATAACAATTTTTGTTTCTTAGCGACAATGCGCTAATGGTGACCGAAAAAAGAACTAAACCATATCTAAATTTTTGAAGACACATGCACTAATAAATTGCCTATCTTGTTCGTTCTCCTGCCATTTAGTCTTCGTGGTTTATTGATTTAAAAAAAATGACGTCATCGTAAGTATTTTGGAAAATGTATCAGTCTGAATATATGTACGTATTGTATAGTGATTAAAGATTAAATAATTGATACAATTCAAGGGCGGATTGGGGGGAAGCACAGGGGCACGTGATCTCCTCCTCTCTCCAAGGTATTTTTGTGTACTATGGAGTTTCCATAACAGTACATACTTAGAAGCAAATAAAATTATTAAAGCTGTGAAAATATATGAATAAAATAACAGAAAGAACATTAGTGACAAGATTTATAAAATACACAGGTGGCCTCATGCGCCACGTGACGTATCCAGAAGAAATTCGTATATATCTTCAGACTGATTCAAATTTCAAAATTCTTCGTATGACGTCATTTTTTTTTTCTAATGAGACAACCTGTGTAATTTATAAATCTTGCATTAGTGAAACTCTAATCTATTTCTGGCTGGAATTGCGATTTTTTTTCATGACTCCTCTTGCAAATGAAATATGATATTATGCCCCCCCCAGAAAAAAATCCTAAATCCGCCCTTGGTACCATTTGTTATTTTAGTTTAAGCCATTGAAACATTGTAACAATAGTTACAGTTAAACTTTGAAAAAATTAAAGAAAAGAAGTGCGACTTCAATTGATATATTTTGATGTATTGTTTCCAGTGCTACCAACAGTTAGAAATTTGAATTCCTTTAAGACACGTCACACTATCTGTGTAATTTATAAAACTTGATCAACGGTAACTTTGGAAATTTAAGTTAGTACTCCACACTAGTGGCGGCGCCACATCTTGACACATTTCCCATCATGCATTGCAAGATTGGAATACCTTCTTATATATTATCTTAGTGGACATTTTTTTTCTCTTTTCTGCCGAAATTGAGATTTGAACTTTATCATCTGTAATATTATCCTTTAAAATTAATATTTTAATAAAAATTTGCTTAAATAAAAGCATCTTCAAGCAATAAAGATAAATTCGGCAGAAAAGAGAAAATTTCTTTCCACTAAGATAATATATAAGAAGGTATTCCAATCTTGCAATGCATGATGGGAAATGTGTCAAGATGTGGCGCCGCCACTAGTGTGTCTGGAATACTAACTTAAATTTCCAAAGTAAAAAAAAAAACGATCTTAAGCAACCTGAATTGCCTTCTTATTTGATAATTTTATATAAAGACAATTTTTTCCTGGTTGATTCTACAATTAAAATAATTTGACTTCAAAATTTTCCACTTTCATGCACTTTAGTGCACTGAACCTACTTTATCCCCACAAAAAGTGCAGTTTTTCCAAAAGCACTATTTGCAGCCATTTTAAAACAAAGTGCCCGATTACCTCAGGTAGCAATTTTGGCCATAAATTTAACACTTAAATAATTAAAAAGAAAAACATTTTTCGTTTCAAATACCTAAAAGCAAACTGAAATTTTCCGAGAAAGTTGAAAAAATAAATATACAAAGTTTTGTTGAATTCAAAATTGTATTCATTAGCACATAACTTTATACTAAGATTAGGCGAAACTTGTTCTTTTAATTAGAATGTTTATTTCTAAATTCCAATCGATAAGTGGTTTGCGAGTTTCAACTTTCCTTTGCAAATACGAAAAATTAGGTTTTCTAGATTTTCGATAGGGAAAAAAAAGGTATTTTTAATGGTTTGTTTTTAAAAATTAAGTCCCTTAAATGCAATTCCCCAAAAAACTTTTTTTAACTACCTACCAAAAGATGGCTATATTTTTTTTTTTTGAAAATTGGCGCGTTTCATAGCGCACTTAAATTCAAAAGTGGGCAATTTTTTTTTTTTAATAAGTCCAACCGACAATTTAAATGGACGATAAATGTTGGTATACCGTTTCATATTTACGCAATTTAATTTATATATTATTAAACGGTCAAGACAATTTCAAAACTTGTCATATAAATTATAAAATAAGATATTTCAATACAAATGATATAAAGTCCGAGATTTCATAAAACATCTTAAAACCAAATAGAGAGAAGAAAATGCTTGACATACTTACCCAACGTAGGTAAATCACTATGTATTATATTTTGTATCTCTGTACTTTTACCATTCTACTGGCAAAATGTGCAATTCTCAAGACCGAAAATTTGATTATTCAAATGCAATAATTTCTTGGCTAAATTCTCCAACATTCAACATTGTATGTATAGTAAATGTATAAATGAGTTTTGGGTTCAAGGTGAAATGCATTCTGCAAAATCATCCGACTATGGTTGAACTCTTTAATTCATTTTTATCAATTGATTTTCACCCTCCCATTGTGTGGTTAAGTGTTTAAGATTAGCAAAACTTTCCATTTTGGTTATTTTTATTTCGCGTCGATCGTATAGAGTGCAACAATTGCCAATTAAGTGCATTTGATTTAATTGAATTTTAGAGCGTTTTTCATTGGGAAATAAACCTAATAAATGTACTTTTTTAATTTTCATTAAAATTGCTAGTTTTGTTCAATACAAATAAATCGATATTTAATTGCCGTTTACGCAAAGAATCGACGTTGCAATTCAATTACTTGCAGCAATATTTCGATTGGTTGCAATTTTCTCAATTGATTTGACCAAATTTTTTAACATACATACCTGTTTCTATGCGATTTTATTCCTATAGGTTTTTTACCATGTGTTTTTCTATATAATTCCTCGACATCGACTATATTCAGTTCATTGATATTTTGGTACTAAATTCAAATTAGAGACCAGAAGTT